>CM038795.1:76104465-76844465 GCA_021764765.1 Vicia sativa
GAAACATATCTGGCGGTGAAAGTGTATGTCACTTTGTGGGAGATGTAATGATGGCGCCAATGCCATTTCAAGTCTTTGAGGCTCCATCAAGACCATATCCATCGGGATCCACATTCGGGTCGCTTGATGCGGACTGGTTCTTGCAATGTGGCAACTAGTAAAACATCTTCATCACGGAAATTTGAGCGCATGGCGGTAGTCATCTGACGATGGCTGAGCCAAATGGTGACTACCACACTTCCTTTGATCGCTTTTCACGAGGAAGTATCTTTGGATGTCATGCTCGGTCAAGATCATTTGCCATCTTGCTATTCTTCGGGAGAGGCGGTTTTCTCAGATGTATTTTATCGGATCCATCTTAGAAATCAACAAGGTAGTGTGGAGTCGACATATCATCTTAGTAGTGTTGACATGACAGCGTTGCAAGTTTTCTCAAAGTGGAGTATCTTGTTTCACGGTCGGTAAACTTTTTACTAAGGTAGTATATTGCATACTCTTTTCGACCAGGACTCGTCATGTTGCCCCAACACACACCCATTGAGTTCTCTAACAACGTGAGTTACATGATAAAGTCTTCCTTGGTGGCGTGAATAAGGGATTGAGGTACTCCTTGATTTTGTCAAAGCGTCGGCTAATCGTCGTTCCATTCCACTACTGATCTTTCTTGCCAACGAAGACGGCTCACTGGTAGCGATTAGGTGTGATGAATGGCAATGTAGTTGATCGTTAGAAACCTCGACTTCTTTCGTGGGTGGCATCTCTTGAATAGCTTTAACCTTCGTGGGAGTTCAACCTCAATACTCTTCCATGACTACAAACCCTAAGAGTTTTCGGATCTAACTCCAAGGTGCACATTGGGATTAAGTCTCGGTCTGTACTTCTTGACCTATCAAGCAGTTTACAAGTGATCGAAGATGTTCTTCTTGATGCAGGATCGAGCTATCATGTCTCGGCGTAGACCTCTATCTCGTGATGAATCATGTCATGAAACAATGTCACCATATACTTGATAAGTGGCACAGCGTTCTTGATCCAGAAACTGCATAACCTTGTGAGAGTGCCCATTGTGTAACAAAAGTAGTCTTCTCCATGTCTTGAGAGCCATTTTAATCGGTTGTAACGGAGAAACCATCCATGAAGGAAAACCTTATCTTGACGGTATTGTCGAACATCGTATATGAGGAAGTGGAAAATCGTCTTCGGACTTGCTTTTTCGGATCTACATAATACACACACATTAAATACTTTACCATCCTTCTTGAGCACGGGTACCATTAGCAACCATTGTGGATAAGTAGAGACTAGAAACACGCATTGAGCTGCTTCATAACTTGTTTGATCTTCGACATCTCGGGAACTGTCTGACGAACATACATTTCTTTGGGAGAAAACCTTCTTTTTACGGCATCGGTGTACCACAATATCAATGTCAAACCGGCATGTGTCATTGACCAAGCAAAAACCTCGATATAGTCTCGTGCTAGCTGAACCAACCTTTCTTTAACACTTGTTCTCAAGACCGCTCCTATCTTGATCTCTTTTACATCTTCGTCGGTACCCAGATTCACAACCTCGATTTGCTCTTAGGTGTAATTTGTATAACTCTTCTTCTGTGGCGTTACGGCAAGTTCTCCTGGCACTTCACAATCTTCCTCACTTTCGTCTTGGCGGTAGATCGGATTATCAAAGTCATATTTAGCACTAGCATAGCTGTTATAACAGATTCGAGTGATTCTGCGGTGTATCAAGTAGATGTGTGTGTGACACATAGCTTTTTGAAGGGTGATAAAGTAAAAGAAAAAAAAATTGAATGCAAAGTCCAGCATTTATTGAATGAAAATCATAAGCGACGAGATAATAACCCTCATAAGCAGGCCATGATGCCCCGGGCAAGGCACTAGGCTTTCAAAGTTTATTGTTCAAACATAAAGAAATCTGAAAGCAAAACAAAAAAGCAATTACTCGACTAAAGGAGATTGGTATAGCGTCTTGGTCTTCCAATTCTTTGAGCCCATGATCTGGAGTTGGGAAGATCCACTTTGCTAATGTCAAGTCGTTGTAAAGTAGTCTTCTATAGCATGGATTCCACTCTCGGATCGCGGAAAGGAAGTTGGCGGCACGTTAGCAGTATCATCTTGACCCTTGATAGTGAAGCCTAAACCGGTCTTGTCGGTTTGAAAGGAAGATTAGGGGCTGACCCCGAATAGTACTACTTCCTTGTTCAGCAGCTTGAGCATCTTTCAATGGGAGGCCATCCTAAGCGAACTTTGCGTCTTCGGGGGTGGCGGGAGAGTCAGCAGGCCGCGACTGGGTATATTTCAAAGCTTGGCGGAGGCATCTCGAAGAATTCTCCTTCCATCTCGAGTATCGGAATGTGTAGATGATGACCATATATTCTTCTTCACCACGTCTGTAACAACCTTCCCTTTCGGGGTATTTGATGCGATGTAAGGTAGAGTAGTGTGCGCCCCGTGTATCCAAGGGCGTCAAGTAGGCAAGAGTAGGGTGGGCGGATGTCCGACAAAGAAAGTGGGTCAAAGTGGGAACCGACTTTAACGGGCGAGTGAGCTCTCCAAGCTTGGCGGCTTAGAACGCCAAAAGCTCTCGCGATAATCGCGGGTCTCATAACCAACCCTTCGACATCAAGCGATCAAAAGCGGTCTTGGTAGTATATTGAGCAGAGCAAATTGTCAACAAAACATGAGATAGGGTGCGCCTTGCATTCCACGAAGATGTGCAAAGCTTTGTTATGTTTCTTTCGGTCGGAGTCGACATCAGGGAGGCTAGGTCGTTGGCGGGCCCGGTATGTCCAAACTTGAGCGGTGGGTGGTGGTGTCTTGTGCATGGCATTCTTGAAAGCTTCACCAAGGCATTAGCATGAGCCTCGGAGCACAAAGCCAAAGCGAGCATGGAAATCTTGGACGATTACCGTCAGGCTGTTTCCACCACATTGTGTCACTCTTCTTGATGATCTTGAAATTTCCTCCATTTTATTTGGAGGTGTCTTGAGTAACTTCCTTTGGTACTTCGGTTGGTGAGGATGAGCCATGATTCTTTCCTCTAGGCGGGATATTGGTGGGAGTAGGCAGATGTTTGGAGTGAGTGTCTTTGGAGAGATCTGGGAGGAATACCTTAGGTTCTGGTCACCTTCTTGGATCAGTGTGATGTTGTCGATGTCGGGAATAGAAGCTCCATGGTAAGATCTTCAATTATGGAGGATCTTGCTTGACACCATGATTGTAAACATCGGCTCCATAGTTCGAGGATAGCTTTGTCGGAGGAATATGGAGCAGTCTTGGGGAAGTAATGATGAGAGGTGCCCTCTAGCACAGGGATCGTGAGAGGAAATCCTTATAGTGTTAACATCGGCAATCTTACGGGAAATCGTCACCCCATCCATTCGCCTTAACATCTTCAATAGGGATCTTGTAACTACTCGAGGACAAGGTGCTTCGCTACTATAATCATATTTTCCACTTGCTTCCCCAAGTATCCCACAGATGGTGTTGTTTCATTACATTGTCGATCTTCAACTTAGACATTTCTTCCACCTTACGCACGGTGGTTTGAGAAATAGTATCTCACGGTTGTCCATACTTGAACTAAATCTTCTCAACCAAACACGACCATGGTCGGGGCGAGCACCAGCAGCCAGTTCTACGGACATCACAGGATTGACACGGCTTACAACAAATTCTTCTTGGGTCATCGGAGGAATGGTCAAGTCATCTATGTTGAAAACATAGTATGTCGTCCTGTGACATTGGAACTCTTGTCATGGTTAGGCATGGCGGCGTTGATCACATTGGTCTCAGCGGGAGGATGTTCAATCGCTTAGATTGATCATATCTTGAATCTTGTTCTTGAGAGCAATAATTACATCGATTACCGTTTGGGCTATTGGAATGGTAAGCACTTAGCATTGGATTGTACTTTGGAGAGGAAGTGTTGACATTCGAGGGATCCCTCAGTGTCATTTCTGCCTTGACATGTGTTGCAAGGCTTGCGACAAAACATGTTGATCTTAAGTAAAAGCTGGCGCGTTACGGCTCTGTGCGTTGTTCCAGCAGTTGTCTTGATGTAGGATTAGAGATCACTGGCCCCTTTACAGTTGAGCACGGTCGGTCTTGGATCATTTCGACCATACGGACATTAGCTTCTTTCTTAGCACAAAGATCTCTTTAAGCATTTGAAGATGACTACTTGGATCTTCCACTCTTGATACCGAACGTCGCTCCTTTATCAATATCACTCGGTGAATCAGGATGAAGAATTTCAATCGGATGATTGAAGAATGGGCTTTGTCGGTGTCCCCTGAACATATCAATAACTCCCTATTGGACAAGGTGGTTGAACTCACGGCTAGATCTCTCCGTTTACAGGCATACTCCTTGAACTTCTCGTCACGACCCATAGACATGCTTTGTGGTTGCATGCAGTGGGTGTCAATTCGACATTGTACTTACATCTTTGCGTAGAAAGCATCACCAAGTCACTCAAGTGCGGATACGGTCATTCTCTGGTGATAGTACCATTCCATTGGGTTCGGACAAACTCTCTTGAAATAGTGCATCCACACTTTCTCATCGGATGTGGGGATTGATTTTACGAACATAGGACTTCAAATGCGGCTTAGGGCAAGACATGCCATCATGCTTGCAAAAGGGGAACTTTGAACTTGGGAGGAATCACACACGAACAAGACTCGAGATCATCAAAGTTCAGCGGGACATCTTGAGTTTTCCACAGCGTGAGGCGGTCTTTAAGTTGCTTGTACTTGTCATCTTCGTCATAATCTTGGCTATAATCAGGCGGTCCTCTCCTTCTCTTTGGCTCAGCCCGATCACCTTCATCACCCTTGGTACTCCCACGGTATGGACACTTCAGGAGCTTTCAGATCCATGACCATTTTGGACCCCTTTTAAGCGTCTACCCGTATTGAGGAGACCAGACCTTCTTCTTCTTGTTGATGAGCTTGAAATCTTCTTGGCCTTGGACCAAGTTGGTGAACATCTGCGGCCCAGGCATTTTTGAGAGATCTTTGACGGTCACATTCGAGAGCCATTTACGCTAAAATAAATAGCGACAAATGAGAAAACCAATCTCAATGTACGTGATGCAATGTTATGCTATGCTGTCGATGTTTATGCGAATGCAATGCAATGTTTTCAAGGACCTAAAGAGATTTAAATTTGTTAAACAAGCAATGAGCGACATTTATTAGTACTCCTTTTATTCTTTTTCTTTTAAGTACAAGAGATAGTTCAAAACAATAAAAGAAAACATAAACATCCTAAAGCTCTAAGTCTCCATGGTGCTCTGGTGCCGATGTAGCGTTGATGTTCGCTCCTCGTGAAGTAGCGGTCAACTCTAGCACTTTCTTCTCACTTGCATAGCATTGAGCTTCAAGGTATCCCTTTCTTCTTTTATTGAATCGAGTTCGACAAGCCCAAAGATCGATGGCGTATGGGATGGATAACGGTAAGTCGTCACACCTATAGCCGGGTTCCATAATTCTTGGTAAAGCAGGTGAGAATGGCATCATGAGGTTTTGAGCTCGAGCTCACACCCATTTGAAGGTAAGGTTCCCAGGAATGGAGTTCGGGTGCCCCAAAGTCTTGGTGTCGTCTTTCTTTACCATGCCCGAGCATGTATAAACCTTAAATCGATAATTGGAGATCGTGATTGTAGTCGAACACAACATCTTGGAGAAGCATATCATGGAGGATATCTTGGCCGAAACCAAGCTGACGTAGAAGCTAGAGAAGGGTTGTAAGTAATACCTCCCTTATACCAAATGGCGGTACATTGGGAACTACTCCTTTCGATGAAGGTGAAGTCCTTTTGAGAGAAAATCCAACGGATATCGAATGAGAGAGTGACATCAATCTTTGAGACCATCTCAACCTTTGTTCATTCTTCAAAACGATGGAGGAAGGTCTGAAATAAACCACCTTGAAAGTAGCGGTATACAACACATGAGTTCCTTGTCTCTTAGTAATGCGAGTGTGGAGAGAATGTAGGATGTCTCCAAGTAAAGTAGGCACGGATTGCGGGTAAGGAGAGCAACTTGATGGCATTGACATCATGAATTGATCCGAGTTAGAAATAGAACCAAACCATAAATTAGCAAGGCCACAATGCTCTCAAATGCATGGAAACTCATAACTTTGAGGAACTCTCGGGCTTTCTTAATTAAGAACTTGGAAAGTAAACCCTTTCCACTTAGTTTCCCATTGGCTTCAATGTCGGCTTAAGGTGTAAAGGCGATGCGATGTCTTGAACTTAGGAACCTTTTCCAAACCGGTGAATGGCATTTGGCCAGAATAGGTATCCCAAGTAGCAGAGAACTCTTCTAAGGTAGGAACCAATGATAATCTGGAAATGTAAAGCAATGGTGTTTCGGATTAAAGAAGCTGGAATAGAGACATGCATCATATCTTCTTCAAAAGCGGAGATAACCAAATCAAGCGAGATAACCATGTCTTTTGATGGGCCGAGCATGGTGGAATTTAAAACCAATTCTTTGAGTGAAGGGATACCCATGAAGTTGATTCGGATAGTCTTTCTAGAAGCCATAATCCCACAAAGCAGAGCAGATAAATCCTAGGTCCTTGAAATAGTTAGAAATGATATGCAATGCAAATGATGTCATGATGTCATGTTTGCACACACAAACAATTCACACAATGAGCCTGGGGTTAAGGCTTGCACATGAGGTATAGGTGATTACCCCACCAAAGTTTGAGTTGGTTCATCACGTCATATAGTAACCGGGTTCTAGGAATCTCATCATCAGATCTTTCTCTGGTACGCTTATTTAATCGGCCAGTGGTCGATCGAAAATGTCCCAAAGTCGATCTCGATGGTAGCAAAGTATCAACCAACCTCGGTCTATACCAAAGCCGGCCATCTCACTACCTTCTAATGGCAAGATGGGTCAATTAAGGTTCTAAAAGTTTAGTTAGCGCTTGATGACACCACGTAGAAGCCAATACTATCTTCAACTTGGGAATGAAGAGTATCGGGACAACCAAAGTGTGAGGTGTGAAAAGCATTTGATAAACAAGCAACTAAAAGACTTATTTACCCACTCGGGGTGGTCGTTTTGTTGTGCTTCACATTCCTTTAGAATAGCGTAGCCATACCATTAGTTAGTAGGTAGCTCCATTCGTTGGATGTGGCGGGACATTCGAAGGGACATCGGATGGTCATCGAAAGCAACTTGTAGGAAGTATCCTAGCACATTCGAAGGGACTATCATCATTTTCGTGGCGACAATCGGGGTCAAGATCATGTATTCGGGGCGACATCGTGGGTCTTATGATCTTTATGTCGAAGGGACTATGATGATTTGTTTTGAGAGAACGGTTGTAGAATACCTCGTTCGAGGACACGTGACCATTTTGAATCGAAGGCATCGAGAGAGAATTACAGGGGGTGCATGTGTGAAAAGAAGTGTGTTGAATTCAGATATTTTATCTTGATGATTAGTGTGAGCTATGTCCATTTATTATCTTGCCATACGCCTAGTTACTAGCGATTGTTAGAAGTCTGGGAATTTAAAATCACGAATGTAAAGTGCGGAAATGTAAATCCTACGCTATTACATGGCTTTGGACGAATACATAATTTAAAATGAAAATAAAACCCTAGATTAAACTATTACATCCCATGAACAGTTACATTATTGGAAAATAAAAGCGATAAAAAGAAAGCATCGTCAGATAAGACAACTGTGAAAGAATAAGAAAATCGGAAAATATGATGAAATCGAAATAAAGAAAATGTTAGAAAAATGCAATTTTAATATGAGAAAATTAATATATGCTGGAAATAAGATAAATAAGCTAAAATAATTTTTGGGATTTTTGGAAAAGATTTAATAATTAAAATGCAATTAAAAGTGAATTAAATGCAAAATATAAATAAAATAAATATGCATGCAAAAATTATATTTTTAATTTATTAAATTAAATAAACATTTTATGAAAATAATGTAAAAGAAAAAATGTTTTTAATTTTAATGCAAAATAAAATCATGAAAATAATTAAAATAATGCAAAAGTATTAAATGAGAAATAGAAATATGAAGTTTGCAAACTTGTAAATAAAGTGTCGAGCCGGGGATCGAACTGGAGACACTAGCTTCAAACTGAAAACCAATAGCCGGTGGCATGCCTTCTTTGGAAGCGGAACAATTTGAAAATAACACGCTTCATCAAACTTCCTCATCGCGCCATCCGATCATCTTCAACCTTTTGAATTTTGAAGATAGCGTCGGCTTTGGTTCGGCCTTCTGAGACTCGACAACAAAATCAAAATGCGATATACATAATATAAATTATATCTAAGGCCATGGTTCGATTCCTTGAAGCATTCGAATGCAATGATCAAGTCTTATTGTCCAATTTTCGTATTTCATGAAACCCTAAATCGTACATAAACCCTAATCATGGTGAAACACGATTCGGCCATAGAAATCAATTGGCTTGCCGAAAGTTTGAAAACTTGATTCTAAGCACAAACAAACAATCAAAACAAGTTAATAATGCATGAATATTGATAATCGAATTTGGAAAAATAAGAACAAACAGACGGGATTGCTTGATTCTTGATGGTTTTGAGCGATGTAAATGCGGATCGACTCTAAAGACCTCAAGGAATGTAATGGACAACTTGGAATGGGTTGAATCGAAAGCAAAACTAGGGTTACCAGTTGCTTAGTGCCTGGTTTTGACTTTGAGAATAGGGTTTCTAGAGCAATTTTTCGTTCCTTGCAATTGAGATGCATCAAGTATATATCTTGGATGGATTTGGGATTAATTTGGAAAAGAATTAATCAATATTCAATGGAAATCAAATTTGATATTCTCATGAAATCAAATTTTCAAACTTTGTCAATTTCAATCAATCTTGCCAATTTTGATCTATTTTCGAAATTCGGCATTTATGGGTTGATTGGATCACAAGAAAGCAATAAAAATCAATCTTCCAATTAATTTTGATTTTATAATTTATTTTAAGATTTAATTTGCATTTAAATGAATAAATTACAAATTAAATAGAAAAATAAATCAAAAATTAAATGGCATTGGGCTTGGACATTCTAATTGTATGAGGAACAAGTTAGGATGAAGAAAAAGTAGGCCCATTTGCAAAAGATTTGATTTTTGAAGTATCTCTCTTTGTGCATTCTTTCAAAATTGCCAACTTGTGGATGGTGTAACTTGCTCAATTTTCCACATTTTTGAGTGTTCTTGGACTTTTGGAAAGCTCTAGAGTCCTTGATAACACGATTTTATATAACATATTTGATGTATTTTTCATGAACAATGTTGCTATTTTTATTTAATTATTTCACTTTATTTCCGTATTAAGTTGGTATTTCTTATGTTTGGTGTATTAAATAAAGATAAATCGAGCAAAGAAGTAAAATCGAGGAAAAATCGGATTAAAAAGCAAAGAAATGAAGCAAAAGGTGTGATATAGTAAAAGGGAGGTGTTATATAAGGAGAAAGCAATTCACAATGACAGCGGGCCCAACCCGAACATCGTGGCCCACGGACCAAGTCAACACGTTGCCGCGCCACGTGGGCCGGGGCGACCGCCTCGACCTCCTTCCTTTGGGCGCCGCCTCCTCGGCCAAAGTGGGGCCCACCACTTTCCCACGTTTTGAGGGCATGCGTCTCGACTTAGCGATTAGGTTTTGGGGCGTCCGCCTCCACTCTTCAAGGGTATTTCTCACACACGAAGACCACTTGCTTGCGTAAATTGGAAAGCGGTTACCAAATGCATCTATAAATACATGTTCCGGTTCGAGAATCGAGGTCGGCGTTTTCACGAACAACCGTTATTTCATATTTCGATTTTATTTCCAGGTCTTGTATTTTGATTTTATTTTATTTCAGTTTTCGATCTAACCTTCGTTAGATCGGTGCTTTTATTCCTATCGTATTTTATTTTTCCTTTCAATTCAAGAAGTCAAGAACAAGGTTATTTCCGGCATTCTTAATTCGAGGTTTTATTTATTTATTTTATGTTATTTAATTTATTGTTGCACGATATTATTTATTTGATTTTGGTAATGTTTAAATATATTGAACCAATTTATTTATGCATGTACGAATTAATTAATATATCGCTAATTGGTTCGATATTGGTATGTAAATTAATCGATCCATAGGAATCTAAAATAAAGCGGCATAATGTTACGTTGTTAAAAATATTCTTCGACTTAGATATCTAATTTAATTTATTAAAGGTTTAGAAACCAGCAGGCGATTTTGAGGTTAATAAAGTGACTAAGATTAGAAACCAGCAGGCGGCAGTTTGAGGTTTAGAATCGAGATAGTAGGTACTAGGTATTGTTTTTAAAAACCGCGTGACATTTAAAACCAATTAAACTTTATTTATTTTCAAAAGTGTTTTTATATTAGTAGGGATAAGCGGAAGCATACGTTAGGATTTAATTACATGATTCTTATCAATAGGCGACAGGTTTGAGATAGGATCTTTAGATAAGTATTGTTCTTGAAATAGGATTTTTATCAACATGGTAACACGTCGGTGGAAATTTAGATCCTTAGGTTAGGCAATTCGTGCCGATATCTATTTATTTATTATTATATTTTCCTTAACCAAAATCCTAAAGAATTATTCGCCTTAGTCGTATCGTAACATAGGATAACAATAGTTAGATTTATAGTCTCGTGGGTTCGATATCTTTAAAACTACTGCGATAGGGCGTACACTTGCGATCTGGCGATTAATAGGCGATAAAGTCGCGATCAAGTTTTTGGCGCCGTTCTTAGGGACTATTTAAGTCGATATTGTAACTACGGTGTTACACCGTATAGACTAAGGCATTTTATTGTTTACCATGTAACCCAAATTTTTCTACGCCCGTTATCGATTATTATGAGGAACCACAAGAATCCCATAGATCGACCTTGAAAATCGATGGAAAACTTTAATGCTTCTGAACCTACTCCTACCCCAACTACCTTGAACTACCAATCTCCATACTATATGAAGAACCACGAGAAACTTATAATTTCAACCAAACTTTTCCTCAACCAAATTCTTCCTATAATTATCACGCCCAATATTTTGAAGAACCACCAAAACCATACAAATCGATCTCGAAATATTAATGGAAGATTTTAATGAATCATGTAGAATGATACAACGCTTGGAAACACAAAAGAGACTTTAACTTACTTTCAAGACTCGAAGAATCATAAGATTTTAATTTTGAAACATCAATAGAGGATTCGATGAGATGATAATTAACTCTAGGATAGAGTCTATGATTGAACACTTTATGAGGCACATAACTATCCAAAATGAAGCACAAACTATCCAAAATGAAGAAGTAAGAAAACAAAGTCTTCAAATTAATGAAACCCTTAGCCAACTAACCATTAAGGTAGACTCCTCGCCTCTCAAACATGTTCTTAGAGACTCAAATCTCTCTCGAACAAAACCTTCTAGAACCTTTACAGGAAGATGTGGATGTTGAAACAACCATTATAAGAATACTACTTGGTGATGATGAGTATGAGGAGAGTGATATTGTTGCTTGAGGAAAGTTCGGCGAGAAAATAGTGGAGATTGAGAAAAATAAACCAACAACATTCGAGGAGGTTGTAAAAGAGGTAGAAGAGGAAGCACATATTGTTATCCCAAATCACTATGTCCCACTAATTCCCTTCCGAAATTTTTATGGAAACTCGGTAGACTCCCAATCTAAAGCGTCGTTGCGGTATTGAAAATATCCATACTAATTCACCATTATTGGAAGTCTTGCCTAAAAAGCGAAAATTAGAGGACCATAAAATTAGGGATATAATTACTTTAAAAGGGTGAGGTTAACATGAGGCGATGAGGCGAAATCACTAAGCCAAAATTGAAAAATACTTAGGATAAATCGAAACCACTACCAATATTTCGAAAGAATAAACCGCCCTACAAACGTAAGAAAAGAAAAGGTGAGGGATATGTGAGATGGCTTGATAAGTGGCCATGGAAAATCAACGAGTAGTCATTCTAATTTTAATTTTAATTTTTCTTTTTCGTATTTTAAATTTTCCTATTTTATGTTAAATTTTTAATTTTATTGGTTAGCAGTTGCACCCTTTCATCTGATGCGCTTGAACTATTTCCCCGTAATACCGATAATTAAACTCAATAAAAATTTCACGTTAATATTTATAATTATAATTGAGTAATATTTTAATTATCGCATTTCTCCTATTAATATACCGAATCAATTTTTCCCAATATTTATTATATTAATTAAAAAGCATTATATACTAGTATTATATATATATATCCTATTAATTAAAAAAAATTCTAAATCATCTATATATATATATATATATATATATATATATATGCAAGTATATAATATGTATGCATGTGGTCTACAAAATTGTTCCTTATTTGCCTAAGTCACATGTATTACTAAAAAGGCATGCAAATTAAGATTCCATGCTTTTCAATTATTCGTGCCATGCCTTCATGATTCCCTGCTCGAGTGACCACCTTTCCCCTTTCTGATTTCTCCCGGTTCTATCGCATTGAGGACAATGCTTATTTTAAGTTTGGGGGAGTCAGAACATTTCTCTGTTCGTTTTTATTTTCTTTGCTCTATTTAGTTTTTCCTTTTAGTTTCCTTTTCTTTGTATTGCAAAATTTCCATTCAATAAAATACATGTTTATGAAATTTTAGTCTTTTATGTTTAAATTTAGTGCTTATTAATTTCTCCTTTTCTTGAGCCATAACGACAAAATTTTAACAAAATTAAAGCATATATTAACACATTCAAATAATACTAAGGTTGCTTATTTTAATTAAGAATTCGAAACAACTTAGCAAAATTGTTATCGTCCTAACACTTTAAAACCCCGATGTGTTAGATTGATTTAAGTACTTATTATACCAACACCTTAAGACTTAGTTTTAAAGTAATCCAGTAGTTTATTAAGCGATCGGCACTTAAACGACAAACTACGTGGAGAATCGATGAATATAAGTGATTGATCAAGATTTTAAAGAAAATTTTTATTAGAAGATGCACTTATTAAGTTAGATGGTCCTTACGGATCATTTAATTCAACGATCGCGAAACTATAAAATATTTATGCAAACATCCATTATGAATTGGTTCGATGGTCACAGTGCTTTGAACTTGGTAGGCGGATGACGATCCGATCCCCGCAATTTAATAATGGGTAAAGGGAGTACCAAATATAATTACCGGGACTCTAGGCGGTTTATAAAGATCAAAGTCACTAACCGGTTACTCCACTATGTGCGCGTAAGGTAATGGGCTTAATGTGATTGCGCCAGAATGAAAACGGGTGAAACAAAACAAAAGTATTAGGTCGAGCTATAATTCATGACTTAAATTGGTCTGCAAAAATAGGGTTGTCTAGTGTTATTACGGTGATTTTGGTGTCAAAGTCTAAACTCGAGTTATCCAACAAAGAAGTGAATTGCAACCTAGTACGAATTGAATTGTGTTATATATCTGCGTTTGACATATGCTTAAATGATTTTCATTTTTAATTTTTGCTTGAGGACAAGCAAAGGTTTAAGTATAGGGGAGTTTGATAACACGATTTTATATAACATATTTGATGTATTTTTCATAGACAATGTTGCTATTTTTATTTAATTATTTCACTTTATTTCAGTACACGTTGGTATTTCTTATGTTTCAGGTATTTTGTATTAAATAAAGATAAATCGAGCAAAGAAGTAAAATCGAGGAAAAATCGGATTAAAAAGCAAAGAAATGAAGCAAAAGGTGTGATATAGTAAAAGGGAGGTGTTATATAAGGAGAAAGCAATTACAATACAAGACCAACCCAGACATGCGTGGCCCACGGACCAAGTCCAACACACGTTGCTTGCGCCACGTGGGCGAGGCGACCGCCTCAACCTCCCACTTCCTTTGGGCGGCGCGCCTCCTCGGCAAAGTGGGGCCACCACTTTCCCGTTTTGAGGCCTGCGTCTCAACTTAGCGATTAGGTTTTGGGACGTCCGCCTCCTACTCTTCAAGGGTATTTCTCACACGAAGACCACTTGCGTCTGAAAATTTAAGGAAAGCGATTACCAAATGCATCTATAAATACATGTTCGATTCGAGAATCGAGGTCGGCGTTTTCACCGAACAACCGTTATTTCATATTTCGCAATTTTATTTCGGTCTTGTATTTTGATTTTATTTTATTTTTTTCAACGATCTAACCTTACGTTAGATCCAATGCTTTTATTCCTTGTCGTATTTTATTTTTCCTTTCAATTCAAGTCAAGAACAAGGTTATTTCCGGCATTCTTAATTTGATTTTATTTATTTATTTTATGTTATTTAATTTATTGTTGCACGATATTATTTATTTGATTTTGGTAATGTTTAAATATATTGAACCAATTTATTTATGCATGTCGAATTAATTAATATGTCCGCTAATTAGTCGATATTGGTATGTAAATTAATCGATCCATAGGAATCTAAAATAAAGCGGCATAATGTTACGTTGTTAAAAATATTCTTTCGACTTAGATATCTAATTTAATTTATTAAAGGTTTAGAAACCAACAGGCGAAAGTTTGAGGTTAATAAAGCGACTAAGATTAGAAACCAACAGGCGACGGTTTGAGGTTTAGAATCGAGATAGTAGGTACTAGGTATTGTTTTTAAAACCGCGACGGCATTTAAAACCAATTAAACTTTATTTATTTTCAAAAGTGTTTTTATATTCGGTAGGATAGCGGAAGCATACGTTAGGATTTAATTACATGATTCTTATCAATAGGCGACAGTTTGAGATAGGATCTTTAGATAAGTATTGTTCTTTGAAATAGGATTTTTATCAACATGAGTAACACGTCGGTGAAATTTAGATCCCCTTAGGTTAGACGATTACGTCATCGATATTTTTATTTATTTATTATATTTTCCTTAACCAAAAATCCTAAAGAATTATTACCTTAGCGTATACAGTAACATAGGATAACAATAGGTCGATTATAGTCTCGTGGGTTCGATATCTTTTAAAACTACGCGATAGGACCGTGCACTTGCGATCTGGCGATTAATAGGCGATAAAGTCGCGATCAAGTTTTGGCCCGTTCTTTGGGACTATTTAAGTCGATATTGTAACTACGGTGTTACAGTATAGACTAAGGCATTTTTATTTTATTTACCATGTATAACCAAATTTTTCCTCGCCCGTTATCGATTATGAACCACAAGAATCCCATAGATCCAACCTTGAAATCTTGATGGAAAACTTTAATGCTTCACAAACCTACTCCTACCCCAACTACCTTGAACTACCAATCTCCATACTATGAAGAACCACAAGAAACTTATAATTTCAACCAAACTTTTCCTCAACCAAATTCTTCCTATAATTATCACGCCCAATATTTTGAAGAACCACCAAAACCATACAAATCGATCTAAAATATTAATGGAAGATTTTAATGAATCATGTAGAATGATACAACGCTTGGGAAACACAAAAGAGACTTTAACTTACTTTCAAGACTCGAAGAATCGTCAGATTTTAATTTTGAAACATCAATAGAGGATTCGGATGAGATGATAATTAACTCTAGGATAGAGTCTATGATTGAACACTTTATAGAGGCACAAACTATCCAAAATGAAGCACAAACTATCCAAAATGAAGTAAGAAAACAAAGTCTTCAAATTAATGAAACCCTTAGCCAACTAACCATTAAGGTAGACTCTCGCGTCTCACAGCATGTTCTTAGAGACTCAAATCTCTCAACTCGAACAAAACCTTCTAGAACCTTTACAGGAAGATGTGGATGTTGAAACAACCATTGTAAGAATACTACTTGGTGATGATGAGTATGAGGAGAGTGATATTGTGGCGAGGAAAGTTCTGGCGAGAAAATAGTGGAGATTGAGAAAAATAAACCAACAACATTCGAAGGTTGTAAAAGAGGTAGAAGAGGAAGCACATATTGTTATCCCAAATCACTATGTCCCACTAATTCCGCTTGAAACTCGGTGAACTCCCAATCTAAAGCGTCGTTGCGGTATTGAAAAATATCCATACTAATTCACCATTATTGGAAGTCTTGCCTAAAAAGCGAAAATTAGAGGACCATAAAATTAGGGATATAATTACTTTTAAAAGGGTGAGGTTAACTTATGAGGCGATAGACGAAATCACTAAGCCAAAAATTGAAAAACTTATACTTAGGATAAATCCGAACCACTACCAATATTTGAAAGAATAAACAGCCTACAAGCGTAAGAAAAGAAAAGGTGAGGGATATGTGAGATGGCTTGATAAGTGGCCATGGAAAATCAACGAGTAGTCATTCTAATTTTAATTTTAATTTTTCTTTTTCGTATTTTAAATTTTCCTATTTTATGTTAAATTTTTAATTTTATTCGGTTAACGGTTGCACCCTTTCATCTGATGCGCTTGAACTATTTCCCCGTAATACCGATAATTAAACTCAATAAAAATTTCACGTTAATATTTATAATTATAATTGAGTAATATTTTAATTATCGCAGTTGAGAGATTTGAGAAGCTCGTGGTTGGAGATCTCATAGACCCTGCTGAGGAGAGTCTGGGAAGCGATCTGTTGGGGACCTTGTATGTAGATCCTGCTGAGGAATTTTAGGAGGCGCTCACGGGGATTCAGGTGCAGAATCTCACTGGAGAGCATTTGATGGTTCTTGAGGACCGGGCTAGAAGAGTCGGAGTGGTTGTAATCTGGCGGGAATAAAGGTGTACGTTCCTCCGATGCACTATCGACCAAGTTTCGAGTCTGAATCACTCTGGGAGAAGGGGAGGATTGAGACACGTCCACTGGGATGAGTATCTTCCGAGATGAGGTGTTCTTGAGACTGATGTAACATTGCTCGGTTGAGTGGAATCACTACTTAACATATACTCCGATGGGGATGGTGTGTTGTGAGTGACACCTTTGTGGGGATCATGCTCTGTGGGGACTATTTGGTGACTTTCGTCGTCATCCCCAATTCCTAGAGCCTGTAGTAAATACTTTTGTATGCTCACCTTTTGTATGTTTGTGATTAGATTCTTATTGTCAAATGCGTATAGTCATTCAAAACAAACGTTGGACTTATTGCAAATAACAACAACTGAAATTGTAAAGAGAAAGAAGCTTGCATTTATTTGAAAGGTGGCGTATGGCCAAGTAGTTTGTACACAAGAAAGGTAAAAAGCTATGCGGAACCAATCTCGTTAAGTTCCAACTATGCTAGTACTCATATATTTCGACTATCTCATCTCCTTCGCATCGAGGAAGTGAGTAGACCGATCTTCGCCATTTGAACCTTGAATCTTGGTAGTGCAGGCGGTGATGGAAGAGACATAGTCGTGCGCTTAAATCCTAACTTTTGCCTAGACCGCCCTTTGGGTTTTCATCTCTGGGATACCCTTTTTGCCCAAGCCGCCTTTTCGGGTTTTCGACTTGCGGGTGTCATGTTTTGTATATATCCTTAACTTTTGCCGAACCTTTTGGTTGCCAGGATATCCCTTATTTTTGCCTAGGCGATCGACCTAGCGGGTCTTTTTATGCGTAGTATTTTTGACTATGTCTGCGTTCACGGGTGTGGGAAGTCTTCACCATCCATGGTGCTAAGTATCATAGCTCATGGGAAAATCATCTTGACTACAAACGGTCCCTCATAGGTGGGAGTCCATTTGCCCCTGGGATCACCTTGTGGAAGAATGATGCGCTTGACTACTAGATCACCGACTTGGTAGACTCGGTGCTTGACCTTCTTGTTAAATGCTCTGGTCATTCGTTTCTGATAGATCTGTCCATGGCAGATGGATGCGAGTCGTTTCTCATCAATCAAATTAATCTGGTCAAGCCGAGTCTGGACCCAATCGTCTTCGCCTAACTCTGCCTCCTGGAGGACTCTGGTTGAGGGTATCTGAACCTCGATGGGTAAGACGGCTTCCATACCGTATACAAGAGAGAAGGGGGTTGCCCCTGTTGATGTTCGCGTTGTAGTGCGATAACCATGAAGAGCAAATGGTAACATCTCGTGCCAATCTTTGTAAGTCACATTCATCTTTTGTATAATCTTCTTAATGTTCTTGTTGGCGGCTTCCACTGCGCCATTCATCTTAGGCCGATAAGGAGAAGAGTTGTGATGCTTGATCTTGAACTGCGTGCAGAGTTCGGTGATCATCTTATTGTTGAGATTGGAACCGTTATCTGTGATAATCCTTTCAGTGCCATACCGAGATAAGATTATGTTTGATGAATCGAGCCATAACATTCTTGGTAATGATGCATACGAGGTGCTTACCACTTGGTAAAGTAATCGATTGCCACAAGGATGAAGCGATGTCCATTGGAGGCGTGGGCTTGATTTCTCTGATCATGTCAATGCCCCATATTGCAAAAGGCCAAGGAGAAGTTAGAACATTGAGTCTGAATACGTGTACTTTCGGCATAAATCGGCATTTGTGACAAGATCGAGCGCGGTGACAATCGACTTCCATGGTGGACCAATAGTGCTTCTCAAAATCTTCTTAGCCATGGTGTGTCCCTTGAGTGGGTACCAAATCGCCTTCGTGTAACTCTTCCATGATACGCATTCTTTTCCGGTCCACAGTAGATAAGCACAAGTCGTGGTTGCGATTGTATAAGATCTTGTTCGAGGAAAAATTTAGATGCAAATCTTCTCATGAACTTCTTATCATTGTGATGATGCCCTGCTGGATATTCACGAGTCTCAAGATACCTCTTCACGTCGTAGTACCAAGGTTTCTCTTCTGCGTCAAGCTCATAACAATATGTTGGTTCATCAAACTTCTCAATGATGATCGGGGAGCCTCGTTGTCCCATCGACCTTGAACATAGGCGACATAGTAGCTAACGTGCCAACCGATTCTCTTCTCGTGGAATGTGATCAAAAGTAATCTCTTGAGTAGGGGATCAAACTCAACATGCTCTCGATGGAATGAGATTCGGATGCTTGTATCCCACTCGCCTCTTATCCGATGATCACTAAAGTGGAGTCTCCATACACTTGTAAGAACTTGATTCTTAAGTCAATAGCTTTGATACCCATGATGCACGCTCTCGGCCATGTTGTTTGTGCAATCTGAAACATAATCTGGCGGTGAAAGGAGTATGTCCGTAGGGGATGTAATGATGGCGCCAATGCCATTTCCAAGTCGTTTAGGCTCCATCAAAGACCATAGTCCATCGGGATCCTGCTCAGTCCTTCGTGCGGACTGGTTCTTAATCTGTAACTAGTAAAACATCTTCATCCGAAATTCGAACCGCATAGGATAGTCATTTACGGCTTGATGAGCCAAATGGTCGGCTACCACACTTCCTTTGATCGCTTTTGAGAAGTATCTTGGATGTCATACTCGGTCAAGATCATTTGCCATCTTGCTATTCTTCGGAGAGAGTGGTTTCTCAAAGATGTATTTTATCGGATCCATCTTAGAAATCAACAAGGTAGTGTGAGTCAACATATCTTGTCTTAGTCGTGAGCAGCCCACCAGCGTTGCAAGTTTTCTCAGTTGTGAGTATCTTGTTTCATCGGTAAACTTTTGCTAAGGTAGTATATTGCATGCTCTTTTCGACCAGACTCGTCATGTTGCCCCAACACACACCCCATTGAGTTCTCTAACATTAAGTACATGATAAGAGGTCTTCCTTCATGACATCGAGAATAGGAGGATTCAAGGTACTCCTTGATTTTGTCAAAAGCGATCGGCAATCGTCGTTCCATTCCACTACTTGATCTTTCTTTAGCAACTTGAAGATTGGCTCTGGTAGCGATTAGGTGTGCAATGAATCGGCAATGTAGTTCAATCGGCCCAAGAAACCTCTGACTTCTTTCTCGGTGTGGGGAGCTGGCATCTCTTGAATAGCTTTAACCTTCGCAGGGTCAACCTCAATACCTCTTCCACTGACTATAAACCCTAAGAGTTTTCCGAATCTAACTCAAAGGTGCACTTGTTGGGATTAAGTCTCAATTTCTTCACCTATCAAACAGTTTACGCAAGTGATCAAGATGTTCTTCTTGATGCGGATCGAGCTATCATGTCCTCGACGTAGACCTCTATCTCGTGATGAATCATGTCATGAAACAATGTCACCATAGCCGATAAGTGGCACCAGCGTTCTTCGATCCGACGGCATAACCTTGTAGCGAAAGTGCCCACTGTGTAACAAAAGTAGTCTTCTCCATGTCTTGAGCCATTTTAATCGATTGTAGGAGAAACCATCCATGAAGGAGAAAACCTTATCTTTGGCGGTATTGTCAACCAGAACATCAATATGAGGAAGTGGAAAATCGTCTTTCGGACTTGCTTTGTTCAGATCTCTGTAATCCACACACATTCGTACTTTACCATCCTTCTTGGGCACGGGTACCACATTAGCAACCCACTGTGGATAAGAAGTAACAGCTAAGAAACCTGCATTGAACGCTTCATAACTCGGCTTTGATCTTCTCGACATCTCGGGACGATCACGACGAACCTTCATTTCACCGGAGAAAACCTTCTTTTATCGGCAATCGGTGTACCACAATATCAATGTCAAACCGGCATGTCTTCGTATGACAAAAAACCTCAATATAGTCTCGTAGCATCCGAACCAACCTTTCTTTAACACTGTTCTCAAGACCCGTCCTATCTTGATCTCTTTTCTCTTCGTCGGTACCCAAATTCACAACCTCGATTTGCTCTTCGTGGTCAGATAACTCGCTCTTCTTGCAGGCAAGTTCTCCGGCACTTCACAATCTTCCTCACTTTCGTCTTGACTTGGTAGATCGGATTATCAAAGTCATATTTAGCACTAGCATAGCTTATTAACGAGATTCGGAGTGATTCTGCGTGTATCGTGGGTGTGTAAGAACACATAGCTTTTGAAGGGGTGATAAAGTAAAGAAAGAAAACAAACAATTGAATGCAAAAGTCCAACGAATTTATTGAATGAAAATACATGCACGATATAATAACCCTCAAGCGAGCCATGATGCCGGGCAAGGCACTAGGCTTTCAAAGTTTATTGTTCAAAACATAAAGAAATACGAAAAGCAAAACAAAACAAGAGCAATTACTCGACTAAAGGAGATTGGTATGACGTCTTGATCTTCCAATTCTTGAGCCCATGATCCGGAGTTGGGAAGATCCACTTGCTAATGTCGAGTCGTTGTCGTGTCTTCTATAACATGGATTCCACTCGATCGATGCGGAAGGAAGTTGGCACGCGTTCGCGGTATCATCTTCGACCCTTGATAGTGAAGCCTAAACCGGTCTTGTCGGTTGAAAGGAAGATTAGGAGCTGACCCCAAATAGTACTACTTCCTTGTTCACTTGAGCATCTTTCAATGAGGCCATCCTAGGCGGAACTTTAGCGTCTTCAGGAGTGACGGGAGAGTCAACAGGCACGACTCTGGGTATTGTTTCAAAAGCTTGACAGGGCATCTCGAAGAATTCTCCTTCCATCTCGAGGTATCGGAATGACTGTAGATGGTGACCATATATTCTTCTTCACCACATCGTAACAACCTTCCCTTTCACCGGTATTTCACCGATGTAAGGTAGAAGTGGCCCATGTATCCAAGTAGGCAAGAGTAAGGACGGATGTCCATGACAAAGAAAGTGGAGTCAAAAGTCGAGAACCGACTTTAAGGAGTGAGCTCTCCAAGCTTGCGCTTAGAACCATCAAAAGCTCTCACGATAATGTCACCGGTCTCATAACCAACCCTTCGACATCAAGCCGATCAAAAGCGTCTTGATAGGATATTGAGCGTAACCGGTGTCAACCAAAACATGAGATAGGGTAACGCCTTGCATTCAACAGATGTGCAAGGCTTTGTTATGTTTCTTTCCGGCAGAGTCAAATCAAGATCGAGGCCTAGGTCGTTGTTGGCAGCCAGGCTAGCAATACAAACTTCGAGCTGGTCGGTGGTAGTGTCTTGCGGTACATGAGCATTCTTGAAACTTCACCAAGGCATTAGCATGAGCCTCGAACACAAGAGCAAAGCGAGCATGGAAATCTTGGACGGAGTCCATCCCATTGCTCCACCACATTGTAGTCACTCTTCTTGATGATCTTGAATTTCCTCCATTTCTTATTTGGAGGTGTCTTGATAACTTCCTTTGGTACTTGGTTGAGCGGGGATGAGCCGATTCTTTCCTCTAGTGGGGATATTGGTGGAGTAGGCGGAATGCAGTGGAGTCGCGGTGTCTTTGGAGGAGAGATCTCGGAGAATACCCTTCCGGTTCGGTCACCTTCTTGGATCCGGTGATGTTGTCGATGTCGGGAATAGAAGCTCCAATGGTAAGATCTTCAATTGTCGAGAGGATCTTGCTTGATGTAAACATCACTCCATAGTTCCAGGATAGCTTTGTCGAGGAATATGGAGCAGGTCTTGGGAAGTAATGATGAGAGGTGCCACTAAGCACGGGATCGTGAGAGGAAATCCTTATAGTGTTAACATCGGCATAATCTTCTGGGAAATCGTCACCCCATCCGGTCGCCTTAACATCTTCAATAGGGATCTTGTAACTATCAGGGACAGTGTACTTCACTATGTAATCATATTTTCCACTTGGCTTCCCCAAGGTATCCCACACAGATGGTGTTGTTTCATTCGCATTGTCGATCTTCAACTTAGACATTTCTTCACACAGCTTCTGCACAGGTGGTTTCAGAAATAGTATCTCACGGTTGTCCATCATACACTGAACTCGTCTTCTCAACCAAGCACAACCATCAGGTGCAGACGAGCACCAACGACAGTTCTCTGGACATCCTGGATTGACACCGACTTGCAACAAATTCTTCTTAACAGTCATCAGAGGAATGGTCAAGTCATCTATGTTGAAAACATAAGTATCGTCACCAACAGCATTGGAACTCTTGTCATGGTTAGGCATAGGCGCGTTGATCACATTCGGAGTCTCAACAGGAGGATCAAACTCAATCTGCTTAGATTCAATCATATCTTGAATCTTGTTCTTCAGAGCCCAATAATTGTCAGTGTCGTGCCCTGGGCTGTTGGAATGGTAAGCACACTTAGCATTAGGATTGTACTTTGGAGAGGAAGTGTTGACATTCGAGGAGGATCCCTCAAGGTGTCACCTGCCTTCAACATGTGTTGCAAGGCTTGCGACAAAGGCATGTTGATCTTCGAAGCGTCTTGGGTGCGTGCTCGCGTTGTCTCACGAGGTTGTCTTGATGTAGGATTGAGATCACAACCGCACCCATAGATTGAGCACGGTCGGTCTTGGCTCGGCTTTTCGACCATACACATAGCTTCTTTCTTAGCACAAAAGATCTCTTTGCATTTGAAGATGACTCTACATGGATCTTCCCACTCTTGATACCGGCTTCAATGCGCTCGCTTTGTCAATATCACTCGGTGAATCCGGATGAAGAATTTCCAATCGATGATTGAAGAATGGGCTGTCGGTGTCCCCATGAACATATCAACCAACTCCCTATTGGACAAGGGTGGTTGAACTCTGCCGGCTAGATCTCTCCATTTCTGAGCATACTCCTTGAACTTCTCGTCGCGACCCATAGACATGCTTTGTAGTTGCATGCGAGTGGGTGTCAATTCAGCATTGTACTCATACTGTCTGTAGAAAGCATCATCCAAGTCACTCCAAGTACGGATACGGTCATTCTCTAGCTGATAGTACCATTCCAACTGGTTCGGACAAACTCTCTTGAAAATAGTGCATCCACAACTTTACGTCGGTGTGGGGATTGATTTTCTGAACATAGGACTTCAAATGCAGCTTAGGGCAAGACATGCCATCATACTTGGCAAAAGCAGGAACTTTGAACTTGGGAGGAATCACAACACCAGGAACAAGACTCAGATCATCAAAGTTCAGCCCGGACATCTTCAAGTTTTCCACAGCATTCAGACGGTCTTCAAGTTGCTTGTACTTGTCATCTTCATCATAGTACTGGCTATAATCAGAGCGGTCCTCTCCTTCTTTCTTTGGCTCACGGATCACCTTCATCACCCTTGGTACTCCCTCGGTATGGACACTTCCTTGAGAGCTCGATCCGGTGACCATTTTGGACCCCTTTGAAACGTCTACCCATGTTGAGGAGACCAACAACCTTCTTCTTCTTGTTGATGAGCTTCTTCAAATCTTCTTGGCCTTGGACCAAGTTGGTGAACATCTCTTGGAGCATTTTGAGCTTGGAGATCTTTGACGATCTGTTCAGAGCCATTTACGCTAAAATAAATAGCGAGCAAATGAGAAAACCAATCTCAATGTACATGATGCAATGTTATGCTATGCTATCGATGTTTATGCGAATGCAATGCAATGTTTTCAAGGACCTAAGAGATTTAAATTTGTTAAACAAGCAATGAGCAAACATTTATTAGTACTCCTTTTATTCTTTTTCTTTTTAAGTACAAGAGATAGTTCAAAACAATAAAAGAAAACATAAACATCCTAAAGCTCTAAGTCTCCCATGGCTTCCTCTTGGTGCCGATGTAGCGTTGATGTTCCGCTCCTCGTGAAGTAGCTTGGTCAACTCTAGCACTTTCTTCTCACTTGCATAGCATTGAGCTTCAAAGGTATCCCTTTCTTCTTTTAGCTGAATCCAGGATCGCTTCAAGCCTTCAAGATCAGTAGGCATGTCAGGATGGATAACAAGTAGGTACGCCACCTATAGCAGGTTCCATAATTCTTGGTAAAGCAGTGAATGGCATCATGAGGTTTTGAGCTCGAGCTCACACCCATTTGAGGTAAGGTTCCCAAGGAATGGAGTTCGGGTGCCCCAAAGTCTTGGTATCAGTCTTCTTTACCATGCCCCAAGCATGTATAAACCTTCGTCGATAATTCTGGAGATCGTGATTGTAGTCGAACACAACATCTTGGAGAAGCATATCATGTGGACCATCTCTTTGAGCGAAACCAAACTGACGTAGAGCTAGAGAAGGGTTGTAAGTAATACCTCCCCTTATACCAAGTAGCGGTACATTAGGGAACTCTCCACAACGCTCAATGAAGGTGAAATCCTTTTGAGAGAAAAGGCTCCAACGGATATCTGAATGAGAGAGTGACATCAATCTTTGAGACCATCTCAACCTTTGTTCATTCTTCAAAACTGATGGAGGAAGGTGCGAAATAAACCACCTTGAAAGTAACGGTATACAACACATGAGAGTTCCTTGTCTCTTAGTAGTACGAGTGTGGAGAGAATGTAGGATGTCTCCAAGTAAAGTAGGCACAGGATTGCGGGTAAGGAACAACTTGATGGCATTGACATCTATGAATTGATCCGAGTTAGGAAATAGAACCAAACCATAAATTAGCAAGGCCACAATGCTCTCAAATGCATGGAAACTCATAACTTTGAGGAACTCTCGGGCTTTCTTAATTAAGAACTTGGAAAGTAAACCCTTAACTCCACTTCTAGTTTCCCAATTGGCTTCAATATCCTTAAGGTGTAATGATGCGATGTCTTGAACTTAGGAACCTTTTCCAAACCGTGAATGGCATTTGGCCAAATAGGTATCCCAAGTAGCAGAGAACTCTTCTAAGGTAGGAACCAACGATAATCTGGAAATGTAAAGCAATGGTGTTTGGATCAAAGAAGCTGAATAGACATGCATCATATCTTCTTCAAAACGGAGATAACCAAATCAAGCAGATAACCATGTCTTTTGATGAACTAAGCATGGTCGGAATTTCAAACCAATTCTTTGAGTGAGAAGGGATACCCATGAAGTTGATTCGGATAGTCTTTCTAGAAGCCATAATCCCTACAAAACATAGCAAAGATAAATCCTAGGTCCTTGAAATAGTTAGAAATGATATGCAATGCAAATGATGTCATGATGTCATGTTTAGCACACACAAACAATTCACACAATGAGCCTAGGGTTAAGGCTTGCATGAGGTATAGGTGATTACCCCACCAAAAGTTTGAGTTGGTTCATCTGTCCTATAATAGTAACCGGTTCTAGGAATCTCATCACGATCTTTCTCGTAGGCACTTATTTCAATCGACGGCCAAGTGGTCGATCGAAATGTCCCAAAAGTCGATCTCAATGAGCGTAGCATCGAGTATCAACCAACCTCGGTCTATACCAAAGCCGCCATCTCACTACCTTCTAATGGCTAAGATGGGTCAATTAAGGTTCTAAAAGTTTAGTTAGCTTGATGACACCACGCCAAATACTATCTTCAACTTGGGAATTAAGAGTATCGGGACAACCAAAGTGTCACGCTAACGTAGCCATCATGTTGACCGCGTAGTTATACGTCTAGCGGTCGCGATGATCTAATGCTACTTAACTAAAAGGAAACCCGGATCCGGGTGTAGGATCCCCCAACAATATAGTACCCAAGCAACCCTTAAAGATAAAGCATACAAGTCAAACAAAAAGCGATAAAAGTTATCTAGAAATCCCTAAGGCAATTCTCTCTTTTAGGGTGTTGTCCCAGTAGTCGCCGATTACGGTGAACTGACTTTGTAGGATTTTGTATCCAAATGTGCGGATAGCAAGAGTCGCCACCGACTTTTATTTTTATCCAATTAAGGGAAGGTAAAAGTAACAGAAAAAGACCTTCGTTAGATTCTGAGTTCGGGAGAATGGTTATGAAAAGAGAAGGTAGTAGCACCCCTTTTCATCCGTAGTTATCTACGGGCTCTTTAGTTGCTCTAGATCACTTTTTAAAATTTGCTTTCTGTGTGTTTGACAAAGATGATTTGAAAAAAGGCATTTCGCTTTGACTTTGTAATGACTCATGTAGGAGTGTATACAAAGTGTTCGGAAATGTTTTGTTTTTGAAAAGAGTTTGAACTTTGAAAAAAGTGTGTGAGGTGTGAAAAGCATTTGATAGAGCAAGCAACTAAAAGACTTATTTACCCACTCAGAATTGGTCGTTTTGTTGTACTTCTACATTCCTTTAGAATAGCGCTAGCCATACCATTAGTTAGTAGGTAGCTCCATTCGTTGGATGTAAGCGGGACATTCGAAGGGACATCGGATGGTCATCGAAAGCAACTTGTAGGAAGTATCCTAGCACATTCGAAGGGACTATCATCATTTTTCGTAGGCGACAATCGAGGGTCAAGATCATGTATTCGGAGGCGACATCGTGGGTCTTATGATCTTTGTATCGAAGGGACTATGATGATTTGTTTTGAAGGCAACGGTGCTAGAATACCTCTACGTTCGAGGGACATGACCATTTTGAATCGAAAGGCATCGAGAGAGAATTACCCTAAGGGGTGCATGTGTGAAAGAAGTGTGTTGAATTCAGATATTTTATCTTGATGATTAGTGTGAGCTATGTCCATTTATTATCTTGCCATACACGCCTAGTTACTAGCAATTGATAGAGTGCGGAATTTAAAATGCGGAATGTAAAGTGCGGAAATGTAAATCCTACGCTATTACATGGCTTTGGGACAGATACATAATTTAAAATGCGGAAAATAAAACCCTAGATTAAACTATTACATCCCATGAACAGTTACATTATTGGAAAATAAAACGATAAAAAGAAAACGTCCGAATCGGAGCAACCTGTGAAAGAATAAGAAAATCGGAAAATATGATGAAATCGAAATAAGAGAAAATGTTAGAAAAAATGCAATTTTTAATATGAGAAAATTAATATATGCTGGAAATAAGATAAATAAGCTAAAATAATTTTTTGGGATTTTTTGGAAAAGATTTAATAATTAAAATGCAATTAAAAGTGAATTAAATGCAAAAATATAAATAAAATAAATATGCATGCAAAAATTATATTTTTTAATTTATTAAATTAAATAAACATTTTTATGAAAATAATGTAAAAAGAAAAAATGTTTTTGGTAATTTTTTAATGCAAAAATAAAATCATGAAAACAATTAAAATAATGCAAAAGTATTAAATAAAGAGAAATAGGAAAATATGAAGTTTGCAAACTTGTAAAAATAAAGTGTCTGAGCCAGGGATCGAACTGGAGACACTAGCTTCAAACTTTGAAAACCAACGCGCTGACCAACTGAGCTGGCATGCCTTACTGTTTGGAAACGGAACAATTTGAAAATAACACGCGTCGCTCATCTTTCTCCATCGCATCCTCATCTTCACCTTTGAATTTTGAAAGATAGCGTCGGCTTTGGTTCGGCCTTCTGCACCGCAAAATCAAAAATGCAGTATACATAATATAAATTATATCTAAGGCCATGGTTCGATTCCTTGAAGCATTCCGAATGCAACGGTCTAGGTCTTATTGTCCAATTTTACGTATTTCATGAAACCCTAAATCGCCACATAAACCCTAATCATGGTGAAACACGATTCCGGCCATAGAAATCCAATTGGCTTGCCCAGAAAGTTTGAAAACTTGATTCTAAGCACAAACAAACAATCAAAACAAGTTAATAATGCATGAATATTGATAATCGAATTTGGAAAAATAAGAACAAACCAAAGCGGGATTGCTTGATTCTTGATGGTTTTGAACG
This sequence comes from Vicia sativa, assembly GCA_021764765.1. Classification (NCBI taxonomy): domain Eukaryota; kingdom Viridiplantae; phylum Streptophyta; class Magnoliopsida; order Fabales; family Fabaceae; genus Vicia; species Vicia sativa. Next base: position 76,132,992 of record CM038795.1, read on the forward strand.
ATGTAAGAGTGCGGATCGACTCTAAAGACCTCAAGGAATGTAATGGACAGCTTGGAATGGGTTGAATCGAAGCAAAACTAGGGTTACCAGTTGCTTCAAGTGCACAGATTTTTGACTTTGAGAATAGGGTTTTTAGAGCAATTTTTTCGTTCCTTGCAATTGAGATGCATCAAGTATATATGCTGGATGGATTTGGGATTGAATTTGGAAAGAATTAATCAATATTCAATGGAAATCAAATTTGATATTCTCATGAAATCAAATTTTCAAACTTTGTCCAATTTCAATCCAATCTTGCCAAATTTGATCTATTTTCGAAATTGCTGGCATTTATGGGTTGATTGGATCACAAGAAAGCAATAAAAATCAATCTTCCAATTAATTTTGATTTTATAATTTATTTTAAGATTTAATTTGCATTTAAATGAATAAATTACAAATTAAATAGAAAAATAAATCAAAAATTCGTGGCATTGGCTTGGACATTCCTAATTGTATGAGGAACAAGTTAGGATGAAGAAAAAGTAGGCCCATTTGCAAAAGATTTGATTTTTGAAGTATCTCTTTGTGCATTCTTTCAAAATTGCCCAACTTGTGGATGGTGTAACTTGCTCAATTTTCCACATTTTGAGTGTTCTTGGACTTTTGGAAGCTCTAAGAGTCCTCTAAACAATGTCTTTGGTTTCATCTCAATTGGAGTTACCATGCTCAATATATCTTCAAATCAAAAGTTGACCTTTTGTTGACTTTGAAAATGACACGTAATGTTTTGAGCTATACCTCTCAAATGAAGCATTTTTGGACATTCTTGTGAGACATGAAGTTGTAGAAATTGAATTTCCTTCAAAATGAGCTTTGGTGGGAAAATTTAGAGAAAGCATGAGAAAGTTATGATCAATCAAAGTTCAGTTGACTTTTCATCTATAAACCCTAATTTAGAAAGTTTGACTTTTGAGCAAATCTTGAGTTTTCTTGATGAATCATGATCAACCCTTGATCAAATGATGAATGTTACTTCAAAATGAGGATGTTGACCAAAAATCGAAGCTTTGATGTATGTTGACCACATTGACTTTTGTCAATACAACCGATTTTCAACCATCTGAGCAATTGCCTGAGGGAACTTGACTTGTGAGGCTTGAAACTTGACATGGAGAATCTTTGAAGCATATGAGGAGGCATGAAGACCAATGGAGATGTTGGAAATCCATCTTGACTTGAGAGATACCAAACCCTAGTTTGGGTTGATTGTCTAGGAGAGAGTTTGTCTGATCAACTCTTGAGGAATCCTTGAGTAGGGATGTATGAAATCTTTTGAATAGATGGAGGGCAAATTTTGGGGTATGACAGTGTGTCATTTGTAGGAGAGGTTATAACCTCAATCCATTTTGAAACATAATCGATAGCTACGAGTATATACTTGTTTCCGAAATAAGATGGGTAGGGTCCCATGAAATCGATTCCCCAAACATCAAAGACTTCTACTTCTAGTATTCCTCTTTGAGGCATTTCATCGTGTCTTGAAATATTACTGTGCGTTGACATCAATCACAATTTTTAACAGTGATGTGGACATCCTTCCATAGATTAGGCCAGAATAGTCCGACTTATAGAATTTTTGCACAGGTTTTAGAAGTGCTTGCATGTCCTCCATAGGGAGATGAATGACAGTGAGAAATAACATCTTCCATTTCTTCTTCAGGTATGCATCGGCGGAAAATTCCGCCCGGTCCTCTTTTAAATAATAAAGGTTTATCCCAATAATAATACTTGAGGTCATGGAAGAATTTCTTTTTCTGTTGATAAGTTAAGTTCGGTGGGAGCGCGCCTGCAGCTAAGTAGTTGACTATGTCAGCATACCATGGCAGTCCCATGGTTGCATGGACTGCTTCCACGACTTCCTTGGCTTTTGGTTTGTTTAGATCTAGTTGAGCTAGATCACTTCATATTTGCGCTATCAGCTGTTCATATGGAAAATCGTCGTTAATCGGTACTTGTTCGGGTTTTATACCTTCTAATCTTGATAAGTGGTCTGCTACGACGTTTTCGGTTCCTTTCTTAACCTTAATCTCTAGATCAAACTCTTGCAAAAGTAGGATCCATCTGAGGAGTCTTAGTTTTGCATCCTTCTTGGTTAGTAGATATTTGATGGCAGCATGGTCTATATAAATGATTATCTTCGCTCCTACTAGGTAAGAACACAATTTGTCAAGCGCGAAGACAACTGCTAACAACTCTTTCTCAGTTGTGACGTAGTTCATTTGAGCTGAGTCTAGCGTTCTACTGGCATAGTATATTGCGTGAAGTTTCTTGTCCTTTCTTTGTCCAAGAACTGCGCCTACAACGTAGTCACTCGCATCGCACATGATTTCAAATGGTAATCTCCAATCAGGTGGTTGCATGATTGGTGCAGTGATAAGGGATGATTTTAGAGTTTCAAACGCTTTAAGATAATCGTCATCGAATATGAACTCAGTGTCTTTCATTAATAGACCGGTGAGTGGTTTAGTGATCTTCGAGAAATCTTTGATAAATCGTCGGTAGAAACCGGCGTGTCCTAAAACACTTCGTATTTCTCGAACGGTCTTAGGTGGTTGAAGTTCTTTTATGACTTCTATCTTAGCTTTATCAACTTCAATTCCCTTATTAGAGATAACATGTCCTAGTAAGATTCCTTCTCTGACCATGAAATGACATTTTTCCCAATTAAGCACGAGGTTTACTTTCACACATCTTTCTAAAACCTTCTCTAGATTTGATAGGCATCCTTCAAAACTTTTCCCGCACACAGAGAAGTCGTCCATGAACACTTCCATGATGTTATCGATGAAATCTGCAAAGATTGACATCATACATCGTTGAAAAGTTGCTGGGGCATTGCACAATCCGAAGGGCATTCGTCTGTAGGCGAACGTTCTATAGGGACACGTGAATGTAGTCTTCTCTTGATCATCAGGGTGAATAGGAATTTGGAAAAATCTGGAATAACCATCTAGATGGCAGAAGTAGGAATGCTTGGCTAATCGTTCTAACATTTGATCTATGAAGGGTAAAGGAAAATGGTCTTTTCGAGTAGCTTTGTTTAGTTTTCTGTAATCAATGCACACTCTATGCCCATTAACCACTCTTTGTGTTATCGATTCGCCTTTTGCGTTCTTCACAACAGTGATACCTCCTTTCTTCGGTACGACGTGTACTGGGCTAACCCATTTACTGTCGGAGATTGGATATATGATTCCAGCTTCCAATAGCTTCTTAGTTTCATCTCTGACTACAGTGCTAAGGATTGGATTAATCCTTCTTTGAGGTTCTCTAGAGGTTTTGCAATCTTCTTCTAGCATAATACGATGCATACAAATTGAAGGACATATTCCTTTCAAATCGGATATGTTATAACCTAATGCAGTCGAGTACTTCCTCAGGACGTCTAAAAGCTTCTTAGTTTCGAGCGTTCCTAAACTGGAATTGACTATTACTGGTCGCATACATTCGGTATCTAGGAATTCGTATCTTAGGTTTCTGGGTAAAGTGTTTAACTCTAAACCCGGTTTCTTTGGACATGGCATATGATCAGGTGTAAGTGCTAGACTTTCGGATAGACTATCATCTTGATATGGTTCACGCCAATTGTCGTCTTCGAATATCAGAGGGGTTTGGATTTTCACTATTTCAGAGTATATGGTCTGTTCTACTTCCATCTATCTTACGCACTCGTCTATAACATCGATTAGATAACATATGTCATTCATGGCTGGTGCTTGTAAGAATTGAGTGAGGATGAATTCCACTTTTTCCTCTCCAACTTTGAATGTTAGTCTGCCCTTCTTTACGTCAATTATAGCTCCAGCTGTGGCTAGGAAGGGTCTTCCTAATATGATAAGGGTAACTAAGTCCTCGGTAATGTCCATGATTATGAAATTGGTCGGGATATAGAATTGACCTATTCTAACTGGAACGTTTTCCAGTATACCTACAGGGTATTTAACTGATCGGTCAGCTAATTGAACAAACATTTTTGTGGGTCTAAGTTCTCCCATCTCCAGCTTTTTGCAAATAGATAGGGGCATGACACTGATACTTGCTCCCAAGTTGCATAGAGCTTTGTCTATGACAAACTTTCCAATGTTACAAGGTATAGAGAAACTACCTGGATCTTTTAACTTAGGGGGCATATCGTTTTGAATAATAGCGCTACACTCAGCAGTAAGTGTAACTGTTCCGTTGTCTTCTATCTTTTTCTTGTTAGATAGGATTTCCTTGAGAAATTTAGCATACGAGGGCATCTAAGTGATAGCTTCTATAAACGGTATTGTGATATTCAGTTGTTTTAAAAGTTCAACGAATTTATTGAATTGGCCCATCGTTTTGGAATTGGTTAATCTTTGAGGGTATAGAATTGGCGGTTTATACGGTGGTGGAGGCACATAAGGCTTCTCTTTCTCCACTGCCTCTTGGTTTTCGTTTTCCTTTTCTTTTGGTTCATTCTCATTTTCAGTTGGCTTGTTCTGCTTTTGGTACATGGTTGGATTTGAGTCTTGGATCAACATGTCCTTCAAGTTCTTTTCCACTTCTTAGTATCACAGCATTAACATGTCCTTTTATGTTAGGTTGTGGTTGACCAGGGAAAATTCCAGTTGGGGCAGTAGTAGGTGCTTGTTGTTGAGCTACCTATGAAATTTAGGTTTCAAGCATCTTATTATGGGTAGCTAAAGCGTCAACTTTACTAGATAATTGTTTAATGTGCTCATTAGTATGTAAAATCTAATTTAGAACATCTTTATTAGTCTAAGATTGAGAAGCAATGAAGTGTTCTATCATGATTTCAAGATTATATTTTCTAGGGACATTGGATGTATTAGGTCCATTATTAGGGTGATTTAGGATAGCTTTTGGATAACTAGGTGGTGTGGCAGGAGCTTGTCCAGGTGCGTATAACGCATTGTTGCTTTTATACGAAAAGTTCGGATGATTCTTCCAACCAGGGTTATAGGTATTACTATAAGGGTTTCCCTATACGTAATTCGCTTGTTCAGCTGGAACTCCTATTAGAAGTGGGCATTCTGGAGCAGGATGTGATTGAAGACCATATAGATCGCAAGTTTGAGCTACGGTAGCTGCGGAAGTGGTGGTAAGATTTTCTAGCTTTTGGGTAAGGGCTTCCACTTTAGCGTTGACTTGATCCAGACTATTCACTTCAACCATGCCACCTTTTGTTTGAGTTTTTTCCATATTAGCTCTTTCGCTTCCCCATTGATAATGGTTCTGAGCCATGCTTTCGATAAGTTGATTTGCTTCGGCATACGGTTTATCCATCAGTGCGCCACCACCAGCAGCGTCTATAGTCAATCTTGTGTTGTACAAGAGACCGTTATAGAACGTATGAATGATCAGCCATTCTTCTAAACCATGATGAGGACAGAGTCTTAGCATTTCCTTATAGCGTTCCCACGCTTCGAAAAGTGATTCGTTATCTTTTTGTCTGAAACCATTGATGTTGGCTCTGAGCATAGCGGTTTTGCTTGGTGGGAAATATCTAGCCAAAAAGACCTTCTTCAACTCATCCCATGTGGTTATTGAGTTTGAAGGAAGAGATTGGAGCCATGCGCGAGCTCTGTCTCTTAAAGAAAAAGGAAATAGGCACAATCGTATCGCCTCGAGGTTTACACCATTCGCTTTTACAGTGTCTGCGTACTGCACAAACACTGCGTACATTGTGATGATCTTTGTGTTGCGACTTCGAACTTTAAATTCGATTTGATTTTCAAACACCTATAAACACAAATATGTTGTTTGTCTTCTTAGAGTTGATTACTACATAAATCTATTCTAAATTTAATTTAATAAAGTGCAATGGTCAATAATCGATACTTGAGCTTTGTAAGTTTTTCCGCGTTGTTGGTTTTGTTTGTATCTAATGTGATGTAGGGATTTCTATCTGACTGTCATCCGATACGTTGAGCTTAGTCGATTCTTTATGCTCCTACCTAACATCCCAAGCTTACACAATGTGATTCTGCTTCTTATCTACACCCCCCAAATCTAGCCTCAAAACAAGTTATCTCTAAATCCTTACCTCTTTTCAATTATTCTATTTAATTATTTTACATACGCAAATAAACTTTGTTTTGTATTAAATAATTATTAGCCTAAAATAATTTTATTCGATATTAATGATTAAACTATTAATTAATGTTATCAAAATAAAATTGTTATTCCGGTAATTATTTAAAGGATTTGGACGTGTATCGTGTGCTTAATACTTACTTGTCTCTTGTATGCTTGTATGGTTTATTCACTTATTGTACACTCCACACACTTGATACAATCGATTCCATTTTCTCATATTGGCTCATATGCCAAATTCCTCAAGGGTCTCATAGTTGGGAATGGACATGGTCATTCTCACAAGGTTAATCGAAGCCCTAGTTTGCATCGATTAACTATAACCCGAATAAACATTGGTCCATAAACCAATTATCAATGCACAAGGATTTCATAGTTAGGGATAGGAGTATCTATCCTCACAAGATTAATTAAGTCCATATACTTGATTAATCATGAATCGATTCAGCTTCTCTTGGTCCATACACCAAAGCATTATAAAACACTTTCAAAATCAAATTAATTCAATTGAATGTGTTTTTTAAAAAATGAATTTCATAAAAAACTTGGATGATGTTTGTTTAAATCTTTAGATGATAGCCCAATGATTTAAATAAACTTGAAGTCTTTAAATTGTTGGATGATAGCCCAATAAGCTAAAAACTTCTATCCATGTCAAAAAACTAGAGCGGTATTTGATTAAGTTGTTGGATGATAGCCTAACGGTTTAATCGAATTGGAAGTCTTTAGGTGTTGGATGATAGTCAAATAAGCTAAATACTCCTATCCGCGTCAAAAAATAACAGAGTGACATTCGTTTAAGTTGTTGGATGATAGCCCGACGATTTAATCGAATTTATAATATTTAGGTTATTAGATGATAGCCCAATAAGTTAAATATTTTATTTCACTCGAAACACTTAATAACGTGAACCCCGTGTCACTTCACCAATTTCATAATAAAGTTTTGGGATGATAGACGATTGGATAAGATCACTCATCTAGTTTCTAGTATTTGAATCATTAGATGATAGCCTAATATTTCGGTACTTTTCACCCACTTAAAATCAACTCAACTAACTCAAACTCATTTTTCTCTCATATGCGATCATCAAACTCTTTTCTTATAAAGAGTGTGCAAACGCCATTTCAAATACGAACTAAGCCTCAACTTTTCAAACAAACTAAATAAGTCAAAGTTCAAGCATTTGAAATGTATAAAGCACAATTTTTCTTATAAAATCAACACAACCAACCAAGACATTTTTAAGAGGAACTACTGAACTCTGACTTTCCCATTGCATGAGGGAGTACGTAGGCACAAGATGCGATGCCTTTAGCGAGTTCAAAAACCCATAAATAAAGACCATTCTTCTTTTTTCCTTTCTTAACTAGTAAGTAAGCAAAATTTAATAAACACACTTAAACACACACGAACTAAACGGTTCACATCAAGTACGATGGATGTGAGGGGTGCTAATACTTTCCCTTGCATAACTGACTCCTGAATCCATGTCTTTTAGTCTCGTTGACCGCCTTATCCTTCTTCGCAAGTTTTATCTATATTTTCCTGTTCCCTTGGAACAAATAAAATTAGGTGGCGACTTTATTGTTTTAAAAAATAGATTTTGAAAAAAAACTAGTCATCATAGATATGAATTGGATTACTTGTCCAGTACAGCGGAAATTTGTGGTGGTCATCAGCACCATAGATGACCTGTGGACACCTCAGACCATACATAACTCGGAGAAATCGCTCTTTAAAACCCTTATAGTTGGTGGTAAAGGCTTGGAGGAAGCTACTCCGAGGTATGCCACTGATGGCTACCCAACTCCCAGATTCCACATTCTTCACTTCAAAAAACGAGAAAAACAACCCGATCGCAGGAGTCACGTCAAATGTTCCATAAATTCTCTCGAAAGCTTTAATAACGCCCCAACTATTGGGGTGAAGTTGAGAAGGAGTCACATTTACAGTCCTCAACACGTCTACTACGAAGTCGGTAAAAGGTATATGGATGAACATGTCTTCTAACACCCCGACATAGAAGTAAAACCACTCGTTTTCTACTCCTTTTGGTCGGGACATACAAACACGTTCACCAGGAATACAATCTTCTAGAATCACATCGTCTTCTCTTCCAGTTGAGGATATTCTCCATATCGAGCGAAGTTTAACTATTTCTATTGATGTGCGATCGACCTAATGTGTCTAACGGTATCTTAACTGCAAGTGCACAGCCTATCGCGGTAGTAATAAAAAGATGTCGAACCCACATGGACTTTGTAATCACTCTAGTGCTATAAAGTTTTGCCAATTTAGCTAAGGCGGATATTTTCACGTTTGGTTTTTAGAAGTTAAGGTAGATGAAAACTAATCGAATTAAGGAAATAATAATAAAGCGGTCGGTATGTAATATAGTGAACCTAAGCGGATTTAATCGAACCTAAGCATATAAAGGTATTTAACTTAAATGGTTCTGTAGAAATTATCAGTTTAAAAACCCTCAACTCACACTCTCGTGGTCTTATCTCGGATTATACTCCTAAAGCCCTATGCTCCTCGCTAGCCCATAAGTGTTTAGAAAATACTCTTGAAAACTTAATAAAGTCTAATTCGTTTAAAGCGCTCTCGTATTTAAATCGAATGCCTAACTTTAGCTATCCATTAAAACCTCACACTCGTGGTCTTAATCTTAACCTATTCTACTTTTCTTACTCTCGTAACAAAAAATTGATTTTAATTATAAAAGTGATGAAATTAAGTTAATTTGGATTTTAGCTTAGGAACAATTTAATCCATTCGATTCTTGTTATCACATACCGACTCTAGAAATTTAGCTAGACATGGTATTTAAAACAAACTCACATAAAATATAATTGGAAATAAAGCATTCATCATAAATAAATAATTTAACATAAACAAATTGTACTTAAAATTAAATGCGATTAAAACACGAATAACAATATTATTCCTCACGCCCTCTTCCACAAGTCGGCAAGATTGGAACCTTGAATCGAAACTAGAAACGAAGTATGAGGATAAAATAAATCCTAACTAAATAGCAATTTCATAATGTTGGAAATGGCTATTAAATGGTAAAAGGAAGAAAAGAAAAATTGAAAAATTGGTTCGTAAAATCGTGAGCTTCCAAGAAATTTCTAAAATAAACTCAGAACTTCTTGATCGAAGTCTCTGCTATTTATAGATGAGAAAATGACAGTTTGAAAATTAAAAACGTGGGCTTTGCATTTGAACTGCTGAGAAAAACCAGGAAGGTGGGCGTTGTTGAGGTTGAGAGATTTTAGGAGTATCTGAAGACTCCTTCCTTTTGTTGCCCACGTTTCCACGTTCTTCATAAAGTTAGATTTAGCGTGTTACGATCGCCACAAGTGTGTTACAGGTATTCTTCAAGTACTACGCGCCTTACGGTCGTAACAACAAGGTGACGGGCGTAATACACTAAACAGTGCGTTACGAGCGTAAGTGGTGTGTGACGACCGTCACAACATCAAAAACTGCATAATTTTGCAGCATTGTTCCTTTCTTCTGGTTTTTCATGTTGACTTTCTTCATATGATCTTTTTTTTTGCTAATTTGTCTTGAGACATGTTGTACCTGTGAAAAGACATAAAAACTCGGAACAATCGGGAGTTAAATGGATTAATGCAATATGAAAACGGGCTAAAAACATAGCAATTGTACGATACAATTTCTCGTTATCATCTATCTCATCCAAAGTGTTGCGATCGTAACCCATCACTTCATCGCTGAAAGATTTGGTAGTTTCCATCAGAAGCTCCACTAAACCTAAATAGTCAGGGTCAGAATCACTTTCAGAGGTAAGAACTTCAGAATAAACCTTGTTCATAACCCGTGTGAGTTCGCCTACCCCTGAGGTGTCCCTCATCTCTTGCATGCATTCCTCCCACATAGCCCTCTGTTCATCGTTACTAATATGTTTTCTATTTCCAAAGTTATCACATCCCTTGATGATAACCATACTTAGAAAATAAAGGTACAGAGAAATAAGCAAAGGGATAGGAAAATACCTATTAGATGATGGTTTGAAAGACCTAGCGGCAGAATCCGAGCGATCCATGGCAAGAAGGGTTTTGTAGAAACAAAAAAGGAAGTATTTGTAAAAAAAGGATATAAAAAGGTGGAACGTTTATAGGAAGAGGAAATGTGTGCGGAAATTTAAACCCACTCTGCAATAATTATGCCTAGAGAGACTAGGTGACTGTTGAGTAAGCTAGAGTTTGTGCCACACGCGAGCTATGGTATTCGTGGTCGGTTCGGAGCTTATATCTCATACATAGATTCATACTTGTATTGATCAGCCATATGGATTCAAATTTACTGCCCGACATATTGATCATGCTTGTATATGCTGGTGGGGCTTATGTTCATGTATAAAATCTACTTCTTGAGCTATAAAGGCTAAAAGAGAAACATGGTAAATAGTCAAGCAAAAACAAGGTACTCTTGCCAGGTATACACCCCAAACCCGGGGAAGGGTACCCCCGACCTTCAATATCAGAACCATTGATGACTAAAGCCTAAAGGAAGATGAAGATTTAGCATTCAAGCTCATATCCCAGATCTAGGGGTTTTATGTAGCTCGACCATTATGAGTATGTTATGCCAAGGTTGACCCTTCAAGAGCATAACCGCTATTTATGTCTGACGGTATGCGTTATATTATCAACCATCATTGGCAGCGGAAGACGTTACAAGACTTTATGGTAACTCAGTTACGCATGATGAAGGGTCATAGCAGTTATATGTAGTGATTGATGAGGTCCATGCACCTCTATAAATAGGGCTCCCAGCTGAGGGGTAAGCAAGGCACATATTTTGGAGCTCAAGTTATCTCACTTGAGCCTCTGAATCCCTTAATATCACATATATAGTTTTTTAGCAAGAACAATCAAGCAGGTGGAAATACATTTCGTTCTGAGTGGTTCCGAAAATACATCTCCAGAATAACATAACAAGATGGTTTCGAAGATCCATTTACAAAATATCTCCTAGTACAAGATAGAATTTCAAAAGTCCATATTTGTCTACAAATACTATAAATACGAGGCACTTGTCGCATGTTTCATACCAAAACACATTACACCAGAATGAACATAAATTAACATGTCACAAATGTCTACTTTAACAAAGCGAAAAACTCAAGGAAATTTAAGATCAATGAGTACACCTTCCTTTCAAATTTGAAATAGACACTGCAATAAATCCAATCCTACTCCGGCGATTGTAAAATTGTGAAGATCGAATACCATTCATCGTCGATTGACAACGAAGAAAATATAAAGTTCAACAAATTTGAGCTGAAGATGACTGCAGATTTAAGGGCTATGTGATTTTATTTTGTTTATAAACAAAAGTTTCGATCGAGGTGAATGCGATGATTTTGCGACCATTCAAAGATATTATGAAGATGTTGCAACACCCACTTGAATATTACAATGCAGTTCGGTTTATGTTGACATCACTTATATAATGCTGCTTTTATGTTTTGAATAATAATTTTATTTTGTCAACTTTTTGATTTTCTACTTCAACTTCATTAGACTACAGAAATACATCTTTGTATGGTTTATGCATTTCTGAACGTGAACTTTATTCAATATTTGTCTTACTTATACTATGCATATGCATTTGAGATGCGTTCGAAGATACAATTTTAGAATCTTCTAAAATTTAGAGATATTATTGTAATTTTAAGGAATTTGTCAGTAAATTTGTAGGATGCATTAAAAAGATTGAGAATTTCTTAATCCACCCCATGGGGTTGAATTAAACCCTATGCATCTCTCAAAATGCCCTCTAAAATCGGAAGTATACTTCTAGTATGCACTATTTTCTGAAATACTTGTGATGAAACCGGAAGTTTATCTCCGGTTCCATACCGAATGTATACTTTCGATTCTGGGAATGACAATCAGCAGAAAATTGAACAAAAGCAATAATTGGAAAATATACAAATTAGAAATTTAACAAATTATAAATCGAACAAAATACCAAAATTGTTATCCAAAACTCATTTCAATATAATGCTATCTAAATTACAAATTTGATACAATACAAAATCAAAAAACTGAACTAAAATACAAGTGGATGATCAACCTAAACTACTGGGTATGGCGGATGATAAGTCGGTCTGTCACCCTCGAGGCGTCCCTCCACTGCCTCCTGTATGATCGGGCACCCTGAGCCATAGCCATAATGGCCTCCAAAACTCCTTAGACATTGGATCCGTCAGGAAATAACCTCTATTAATTCCATCCCTAGCAAGCTCCATGATACGGTGGCACCTAGGCAGCACATCATGAGCATGATCCTTCCTCGCCTGCTACTCCTCCAAGATCTCCTGATGAACTGGCCTCGGCGGGTTCCCTGAAGCATCATCTATCATGTATGGATGGGATACCTTGAAGAACCATATTGCATAACCGTACTCGTAACTCCAGTCGTCTGGATCCACGATACTCTTGGTCACATCAGGTACAAGATGATGCTCGAAATCATCAAATAAAACATCTGGGTCACTCATCTTCACTGCCGGAGGAGCACATACAGTAGGATCCTGAGGAATAATTTGGGTAAACTCAAACTGATGCATATCCCGCTCAGGAAAATAAGGAGCAGTCTTGCGAATCCCGCAGGATAACCAACCAGTAAACAATGACACCTCATCAAACGATATTGTCTCACGGTGGTATGGGTAGGCACTTTGAAGTGAATTTCCTCATGCACTATTCGATCCAGGTAAACCCGGAACGATAGTGTCAATTGGTTCCCTCTGAGCGGCTCGTATGCGTAAGCACGCGTCATATCCTCAACATTACCCTCAACAAGTGACCATCCTAAAATACAGGGAAAATATTGCAGGATCCATTCCTAAAATAACAAAATTAAACCAGTTAATTTCATAATCAGAATAATTAACAAATGCCGCTAAGAGAAATATTTTATACCGTCATGAGTGACATGCTGTCGGTGATCTGCCTCGTATTTCACTTAATCCCCTCATCCAACTTGCTATACAAATAAACCATGCAGGAAGCCCCCTAGTCCCACCCATTGATCGCCTCAAAATCACCAAAGTACCTAAGGTACATGATGTTAGTGTAAGTGGTGTAACATCCCGATTTTTAAATAGATAATTATTAATTATTATCATATATTATATTATGTGATAATTAATTTAATTGAGTGTTTTGATTTAAATGTGACTTATTTAAATATGTGTATTATTTAAATAATTGTGTTTTATGAGTAGAATAGTGGTTATTTAGTATTGAGCCTATTTATGAGAATGAAAGTAATAGAGAGGTGTTAAGTATTAAGCTCATTAAGACAATCCTAGTTAGTAAGGATTAGAAGGGAATCATAATTAGAATTTCATTTGGAGAAAGAAGAGAAAGAAGATGAGAAAGCAGGAAAGTGAAAAGGAAACCCTAGAAGAGGAATCTTCAAGAGGTAAGGGTGAAGAATCCATGTTATTGTTTGATTGTATGTTGTGGGTAATGATTAAGAACATGCTAGGTTGTTTAATTTCAATTTCTAGAATCTTGGAATGTTAGGGTTTAAAGGAAATTGTGTTTTTCAACTTAGAATGATGACCATGACTAGAAACATGTTAGGATACCCTTTAATAATGTTATTTGGTTGTTTGGAATGAGTTTTATGTGGTATTCGTAGGAGAAAGAAGCTGGTTCGTAGCAGAAAAAGTGCAGAATCGCAGACCGCGCTTAGCGCGAGAAGAAGCCCGCTTAGCGTAAAATGTTCTGACTTTTGGGGTTGTTTGTTCAGCGAGGTGCGCTTAGCGCGATAGACTGGTCTTAGCGTGACCTAGAATGAAAATGTTATTTTTAGGATCTTTTGACATGGAATCTTATATGATTATATTTATTATAGTATTTTCATATATATGATTAATTGATCCAATTGTGATTGAATGTATTTTGGATTGGTTTTGAATACTATTTCAATGTATGTTTGATTACTTGAGTATAATAGGTGCTAATCTTATTTGATGGAATATGTTGAATAACATTGGTGGAATGATATGTCACAATGTTATTTGTTATGTGTGATGATATGTATAAGATACGTGTGATGATCTTTTTGTTGAAATATAATATTGTGCAATTGATGTATAATTCATTTGAGATGAATTGTGATGATATGCTTGGATAATTTAGGTTTTGTGAATAATCTTATTTTGCATATGTCGTCTTAGTGAGTTGTACATGCATACATTTGGTTCGATCCTTGTGTGGATAAGTAGCAGTAAAATGTTGGGTTCACAAATTGGCTCGATCCATGATGGATAATTAGCGGTGAAACGTTGGGTTCACATTTGGCTCGATTCCACCAAGAATAAGTAGAGGAGGCTTTTGGTCTTGTCCGGATCAGAAGTAAGGGCTTGGATTCTATGAATGAATCAGAAGCAGGGTTAATGAAATGTTCTCAAAAACTTGGTACCACATGCATATTGAGTCACATTTCATTGTTGTCACATGAGTCATTATTGAATATGCAATATGTGAAATGAAATTGTGATGTCTAATCATATGGATTAATTGGATTATTTGAATGGATGATAATTATGCTATGTATGAACATATTATACTTGTAATGTTTGTATGATCATGTTATCTTAGAATATCACTTGAAGTGTGTGGAATTCATGAATAAATGCAGTTTCTTTATTATTTCCATTTATATATTTTTGAATAATGATGTGAAATCCGAACCTTCTATTATGATGTTGCCTCTACATGGGTAACATGCAGGTTCCGAGGATTGTGGTGCTTCGCACGAGACTAGTTGAAGAGTCTAGCTAGTTTATCCGTTACTAAGTAGTCTAGTCATTGCTCTGGTCATGTAACACGAGATTTATCTGAATTTCTACTTTGATGAGATATTTGTTATGTATACTCATCTACTTTGATTTGTATGATTGAGATATTATGCTGATGTGGCTTTGGTGACGATGTATGAATTCTGATGACTTGAGTATGTTATGGATTCATCGCTTTTTTATCCGATGATTATAGTATGAGATGTAATCATTGATAGTACCTGCGAATAAGAATTAATCCGTTGTGAAATGGATGATTTGTTTTAAAGCATGAGATTCAAATATGTGTTATGATTATGACCAGTGTACATATATGATTTTAATGTTTAAAGAAATATCATGTGACGCCCTCTTGTTATACATTTTATTTACTCTGATTGTGCAATAATTATGTGGGGAATTAGAGAGGGTGTTACAAGTGACACTAGTGTCTACAAATATTTGTGTGCCAACAAGATACAAGAGGTATGCTCTCATGGCATATCCCCTATGAAGGGTAACCTTCTCGGCATCACCATCAGCAGTTGTAGCACGCGCAAGCTTATTTGCAAAAATCTCCTTCAACCAACTATATCTAACCTGACAACCACATGTCTTATCAACCTCCTTCAAGACGCTATCTACGGTAACTCCCAGCATCTCAACCAACAAAGTAATGGCCTCGTCTTTCTCCAACTTATGGTGATCCAAAAATGCCCATCTGATCGGCAGGTAAAGTAGACACGCGACGTCGTTGAGTGTGATCGTCATCTTGCCATGTGGTAGATGAAATGAAGACGTCTCATTGTTCCACCTCTCTACAAAAACATTGATCACCCCCTAGTTGACCACGCTATATCCACATAGGATCAAATCTCTAAACCCTGTAAGGCATAGAAGATCATCAAACCATGGCTTGGGAGAGGTAATAAGTCTGTTGATCTCTCTCCCATGGTTTATGACCTTCAGTGTATTGCGATCCTGCAAGAAAAAATTAATTGTTAAAATTCATAATAATATTCATAAGAAAATTCATAACTGTAATATAAATGTAAATTTCATATTTGTCCATCCCATATACATCTAACCACATTAGTGGGATAAAGAGGGAGCAAAAATAAGTCAGAAAGACCCCCTCCAAAGACCTGAGAGACCTGAGGGGCCTGGGGTGCCGTCGGTGCCTCCATTGCCTTTGGTGGCACCGGTACCTCGAGTGTTGGGGAGTAGCATCAAGTCTTATCTCAGATGGTTGCGTTTGTGTACCAAATAAAAATCCCATCTCAAAAATCCTAGGTGATGAGGACGTGCGTCTGCGGGAGGACGAAGGCGACAAATGATGGACTGTAGAATTTCGTCTGCTATAGGAGGAAGATCTAGAAGTAGTAGAATCAGAACTAGAAGAATGTGCATCCGACATAGCCTGTTCGGATGTCGAAGGTACAAATGTCGAAGGAGGTTATGTCGCCTAACTCCTCTCTCTCCGCACAGAAGCATGATGTGCAACCCTCCCGTGCCTCAAACGTGACGGTCTCTCACCCATATCTCATGTAGAAGTAAGAAAGAAACGTTAACATATGGCTTAAAGTGGAAAAAAGAAAAAAAAATACAAATAAAAAACAGAAGTATAGTTCCGTTTTTGTTCTTATCCAAAATTGGAAGTTAAATTCCTGTTTCTTTTGCGAAAACAGAACTACGAAGGTGGGTGTCCCAAAACCCCAAATGTGTAAAAAATAATGCATTGATCGTCAAATAAAGTTTACAAATCGTGTTCTAATGACTCCTAATGATATAAACTACATAAAACAACACATTTAAAACCTTATTTCACTAATTTCGACAGAAATTACATAAACTTTAAAAATATCTTAAATCACTAATTTGATTGATTGAAAGTAATGATTACCTGCTTGATTCAGTTAGATGTTATATTTATCAAATGCTTGATGATTTGTGTTGATTGTTTGAGAAAAAAATTAATTTTGAGAGAAAGGTTGAAAATGAGAGTTTGAGAGAGTTTATGTTTGTTTTTGAAATAAGTTATTGATATGGGAGGGGTGTCGTCCTTAAATGCGTCAAAAAACCAAAAATATAATTATAATTTAGAACCGAAAATATACTTTCGATCTACATTAAATCCTTTTCAATATAATTTATATAATATGAGATAGAAACCAAAAATATATTTTTAATTTCTACCTACATTTAAAAAAATTCACCGCAAGAATCTTACCTGGTGGAATAAGAAGCTCTCAATTTTTTTAATTATTTTGGCGAAAAAGGTGTCTTGTCATCGGTCAAGCCACCGTCTCCGTGTTTCACCCAACTGCTCTAATACGTTAACACTGCAAACACCACTCTCTTCACTAAAAAACATTCTCTCCCCTTTCGATATCGAAAGCCGATGTGTCCGCGCCTCCGTTAGTCGACGATCCGTTAGAAATGAGCGGAAGTGGAAGAACAACTGCTCGGAGCAGAGTCAGATCCCATTCCGAACCCGACGCCAATTCTCTCCGCGAAGGAAGGCCAACGTTTATCCGCCACAGAGGCAGAAGCAAATACGGTAGCTCCATTCCGTTATTCAACAATGTCAGTATCAAATTGGTTCTCGCAATCAGCTTCTTCGCATTCTTCATCATCTTGTTTTTCATCCGGCATCTCGTCAATTCCGTTGCGGAACCTCGTTTGCCTCGCGCGATTACGCCATTTCCGGCGCCGAAGATCATGGACCTTCCTCAGGTAATTTAACTTAATCCTTTTCATCACTCTTAATCTTTCCTTTTACATACTGAAATTTTGATTGTGGTGTTATTGTAGTTTCAAGGTGAGCACAAGGAGAGCTTGTATTGGGGGACCTATCGTCCCCATCTCTATCTTGGAATTCGTGCCAGGTATCGGTTTTACAGTTTTTGAAACGGAGATGATTTTTTTCCGGTATGCATGTAGTGTATAGGTTTGGTTCCTCACTTCCACTTTTGGAGGAGGCAAAATTGATTCAATAAGTGTAAAATTGATTTCAACATGTTTGGATGTTTTCGATTATAATTAAACTTGACTGATATTTTCCTGCGAATTGTGAATTCGACAGAAATTAGTGCTCTATATATTTGGTTTAGATTGTGTGTGTGGGATACTGATGTGAACATTTGACGCTTTCACTTTTTTATTGTGTTTTTTGTGTGGTGTGTGTGTTTGTTTATGACAGGACTCCACATTCCTTGATGGCTGGATTAATGTGGCTTGGTGTGAAAGATGGCAGATATCATTTGAGGCATGTTTGCAGACATGAGGATGACTTAAGTACTTATGGTTGGAAAAAACATAATGGGCGTGATTATGGGCATCAAGTACTGGTTGACCATGGTATGATCTTGACTACTGAGTTTTTAAAATCAAAGGGTGATGACAGTGGTTATGGAGGGGACTGGGCAGTTCGAATTGATGTGCAAGTTGATAAGTAAGTGATGCTATTAACTTCAAATCACTTTAGGATATGTACTGAGGCAGAACAGTTTTCTTTGTAATTTTTTCTTAGTGGGAACTGGGAAGTAGGTAGTAACTGGTTTAGTTCTCTGTCTCAGTATTTGCATCTCTCATAATAGTATTGCTATATTGAGTGATTAATATTGATTGAAAGGTTTTGTTCTCATGTGGTCCGATCCCAGGTCTAAGTGGAATGAGGATTTTGGGAAAGGTAGCCAGCTCTTTTTCTATTTGGCCGATGAAGGTGGGAATGCTATAGATGTACATCAAGAAAATTTGAACTTTCGCGAGAATTCTTTACTGGCATCCGGCTCTCAAACAGACATTGGAGATTGGCAGTTACATTTGAAGTCAACGGTAATGCTAGGAAATTGTATTATGATTGAATATTCAAGATTACCTTGTTTGTCGTACCACTTGGACATATTTATGGAGTTTATGGTTAGTTAGTTGTAGACAATTTCTTCTCCCTACTATACACTATCTCCCAAACTGGTGTATATATATCATATGCCTCAAGGTTCGTACACATATAAGATATTCTTAGCTCATTGAGTGACTTGGTGAAAATATCAACCAGCTCATAGTTAGAATTCACCAAAGCTGTAATGATATCCTCAAAAGTAATCTTTTCATAAACAAATTGACAATCAATCTATTAATATTTAATATGCTCATGGAAGACTTGATTGGATGCAAAACCTCAGGCTGCCATATGATACAAATGATACTCATGGCTCTAATTTGCAAAGCTATAACCCACAAAGTAGTTGTTACAACTTTCTACCAAATAAATTCATATACAGTAAGAGTCATACTTGTTACTCTATCTCTCCAAAGGATCTAGCAATAAAATTCCCTCAGCTAAGAATACCACATTACCTAGAGGTTGGTCATCAATAATTGTGGCATCTACCCTAGTATGCATATGTATTTGCAACAACATTAGTGTGACCAATGTTCTCATGCATTATTTTTTTAGAGGACATCCTTTGATATATCAAGATTCAAACCACTGCATCTCAGTGACTATTGCGAGGAGGATTGACTCAACATTTACAACAAAAGATATGTCAAGTTTAGTCATATTAAGGTAATTAACTTTTTAACCAGTCTCTGCTATCTACTAGGGTCAGAAAAGGGATCCCCCAAATTCGCGTTCAAATATAGAGATGTATCAATTGACTTAATGTCAACATCCTAGTTTCTTCCGAATGTCCAGTTCAAAGGAAATATCTCAGTCAACATACTGAAAAATGTCAGCTTGAGTTGAGAGATGGCATAACATCATAGTTCTCTCCTGTAAATTGTAATTTCAGTGTCACAAAACATGGGATAAATATACACTGGTTAATGGAGGACTGCTGACAAAAAAACAAATTGATGGCTACATTTCAAGCTTCTAAAGAATGCACTAAATCTTCCAAACCACTCTAATACTTTGCTTATGGTTTTCTAAGAATTTTGTAGCCTACAAACAAAACCACACGACTCCCTTAACAACAAATCTGAGCAGTTGCTCCATATTCCCTTGATTATAGGTATTGGTAACTATAGCCTATATCTTTCTATAATCTTCCTTAATTAATAATTAAATTAGAGAAAACGCATGAGGGAAGAGGAAATATTTATATACAAGAAATAAGGGATATCTCAACATATCTCAACACATATAACGTGCTTTTACTTGGTATCTTTACTATCTAAAATGCAAGTTTCATACATAGTAATTGCCATTCTTTATTATGTTTTTCTTTTCCAGGATGATCTGAAACTTCATTACTCTGGATTTCGCACACCTCACTATCACAATTTGTCTGATCTTGTTGAGGAAAATCTTGCATCACAAGTATGTCAGGATATTTCAATTCCATTTATCTAATGATATAATACTCATGCAATAGAAGGCATGCTTTTACGTTTTCTGAGGGTTTTGCTGATATCTCTGCTTTTGTACATGTCTCGGTAGATAAGAAAGCATTCTCAACTGCAGCTATCTGACTCATCAGATGATTCTTCTAATGTGTTAGTTTTTCAGGTAATGTAAGTTATATAACTTGTGCAGTGTATAGAAGCGCAATCCAACTATCTCTTGAAAACATCTTTCCTAATTCATTTTGCTGTCTTAACTCACACATGCTTCTATGTTTCTGAAGTTAAATATGTTTTCGGTCCTCACATAATCAGTGAATTTTGGTTTCTGTCCGAATAAAAAGACTTGTTTGGTTTTCATTCCTAAAATATGAAATCACAATTTTTGGTCCTTACCTTTATATGACATTCATAAACCGTGTGTCTATTGAAGGTCAAGTAATCATCCAATAAAGCTTGTGCTGCCATGTTGGCATATGATTCATTTAATTTTTTTAGAGTCCTATAATAAATTCTGTTTATTTGCTCTAAAAGGAGCCGTAGGAATCAATAACTTATAACAGTGTTTTCAGGTTTGATTAGTGGAATGAAAACAAAAATGAAAAAGATATAGGGACCAAAAACTTAAATTTTCTTATTTTACAAGGACCAACAACAATAATTTCAAAGTGGGTTGAAAACCAAAGCTTAAACTTTGTACAGACCCAAACCAAAGTTCACTCATTTTATAGGGACAAAAGACACGTTTAACCCTTTTTTTTTTACTTCATGCTGCAGATTATTGGTGGCTTTCCTTTCACTACAGATATTGTACTTATCTCTGGAACTTCTGATTCTGAAAGTTCAAGAGTAGAAGAGCGCGTCAATAGTCTTACAGGTTTTTTTTACCTCTTTTTCTATAGTGTATTTGTATATTATGCGCTTTAATGAAAATGGGGAACAAACTTAATTTTTTACTCTGTTGCTAGAGTTTTTCAGTGCTTTGAAAACCTTCTCTAGTTGATGGAAAACATTGGGATGTATACATTTTGCTATTTTATGTGTTCATTAATGTAATGGCTTAAAATTGGAAGCTACGCCTACTTTGCGTTCACATTCATTTCCAGTTTTTGATTCTTGTGATGTTATATTTAATGTGTAAATATTATTTGTTTTAAAGAGAAGTGGAGTACTCTACTAATATTTAGTTAACATCAGTGTTCTATGTCATTATGTTATTGTTTGTCCTTCTGTTAAATGTTAGGAACCTCACTGTCTAATGAGCTGAAATATAAAGAACAAGCATTTGATGAAAAGATTGAGAAAATTTTCAATTTGGCTGAGAAGGTAGCAAGTTTGCTGTACTTTAATTGACTTATTTAATCTGTTGTTTCACTTTCTGTAAATCAATGATGTATAATGCTTGTTTTGTCTTTTAAAGTATTATGAATCTCTCAAGTTTCTTACGCTTGATTGAGTAAATTTTTTCAGAAGTTTATGCTTGGTGAAGTAAATTCTTTATCATATAAGTGGATTTTCAGGTAGACTCAGAATCCATTTCTGTTGGTAAGGCTGCCGTTGGAAGCTTATTAGGTGGCATCGGTTACTTCTATGGCCAGTCAAAAATCGCTCTGTCAAGAACCCTTAATGTAAGTTACTTTGTTAGAATATTTAATAAGATACCACCCTTAAATATCATATAGAGCGACATATGATTATCATAAATTTGATCGTTATCATATATATACTGGGCACATTAGTTTTATAAGGAATACCTCAAGTCCGCCGTCCAAAGTTTATAATGACACTACAGTAAATAGGGGGAAGCTAGTAGTCTAGTACTACCACAGCCTTTTGCTACTAAAGGCTTCTTAAACACAACTGCTATCATGCATAGAAGCCCGTTTAGTGAAATCGTTATGATGGGTGGCCATTCTATGGTTCACTATAGAAGTTTAATTTGACCATTTGTTGTGAAAAATTTATCTATCATTTAATCAATCTTTTCTCTTGAAAAACAAATTTTCCTCTTTCAGAAAGATTAGTATAGATTGGAAAAGAGATAGAATGTGAGTTTACTTTATCGAGATTAATTAATGTGCGGTTGAATATCTTATTTCTCATAAATTTCTCTTCCAGGCATGTCTTTGTTATTCTTTGATTATTAATTGCTGTCGGTGCTACAGTTTTCCTTTATAGCCAGAAAATTGATTTCCTTTATACTTTTAATTAGCTTTCAGCAATTTAGGATTCAGATTACAGGCAAATACGCAGTGGCTTGTTTTCCTTTGCAGTTTAAGAAACATGTTGATTATGTATCATATTGGCCTGCTGAGCTTTACACAGCGGTACCAAGTCGGTCTTTCTTTCCAAGAGGATTTTTATGGGATGAAGGTTTTCATCAACTTCTAATCTGGTCAGTTTTTTTGGCTAATAATGTCCTTCATTATATTATTAACATTTTTATGGTGTGTTGTATTGACTGCACGAAAATGAGTTGTATTATTTGACAAACAAATCATCTATGGTATTTAAGTGTTTATGAACATTAATCAGGCGATGGGATATTCATATTTCATTGGATATCATTGGACACTGGTTAGATTTGATGAACATTGATGGATGGATACCCCGCGAACAAATTCTGGGGAATGAAGCATTAAGGTGTAGTATCAACTTTTTATGAAAATGATTACAGTGAATTTAATATTTTAATCTGTCCTACTCATAGTGACACAGATTCTTCTGTACTTGCAGTAGGGTCCCAGAGGAATTTGTTCCTCAGCATCCAACAAATGGAAATCCTCCAACTATGTTTTTAGCATTAAATGGTATTTTTTAATGTTCCTTCCCTATTTACCTCTTTTATATTATCCTGTATTTTTACAGTTATGACTTGCAAGTTGCAAGAATCATTATTTAAAAAAGAAGGCAACCAGTGTTCCACTTTGTAAGTTAAGCATGTCATAGGCTAGGCTCGATAATTATATTTTCTTTTCATTGAGAAGTGATGCTTAGTAATTGTTCGGGTATACCAAAATAGTCCCACATTGCTTGAGAATCGAGGCTAAGGGTAGTTTACATATAACACTCTCGCTCCTCAACCTAACGAGACACTTTTTCTAAAGGACAAAGCCGTGACAGGTTCTCACACCCAAAGCAGACATTACCTCGTAACTGCCGTGGTTAGCGGGCTTGTGGTCGATCGGAACATTGACACTAGAAGGAGGGGGGACCCACATCCTTGCGGTTCAGACCCCTTTAGCCCCTTAGCCTAGACTGGGGACAACTGTTCTGGTACACCAAAATAGTCCCACATTGCTTGGAAATCGAGGATAAGGGTAGTTTACATACAACACTCACATTCCTCAACCCACCAAGGCGCATTTTCTGAAGGATAAAGCCGTGACAGGATTATCAAACCCAAATAGGACAATACATTGTAGGTGCAATGATCATTGGACTCGAGATCGAACGGAACAGAAATCAATGCATGATTGACTCTATTTTGTGATTCTTAAGATATTTATGGGTTATAAGTTTATAGACAGTTTGACAATTTATCTGAAGCATGCAGATAAATATCACCGTATAGCAGAAGCATGGCTAACATTAATTTGTTGTGTTGCATATTTTGAGAAATTTCATGTGTAAAAACTCAAAATCTATCCTTAAGAATGTAGATATGGTCATACGTGGCATGAAGATTTCGTAAAGCTTATAAAATTTATCCATCCGCTTAGCAGTTACATGCTATAAAAAGATGATTTTATTCTCTTTATTCTTGACTCTCTTCCTTCCCTCTAATCCTTTATTATCATGTTGTAACTCCTAACCAAAGTAGTAGAAAATTTGTTTTTGTAGACATAATTACTAGCTTGAAGAATAACGAATTCACTGGGAAGGATAGAGATGAGATCTCTATGTTCCTAGAGCGCGCCCATGTTCGATTGGAAGCATGGTTCCAATGGTTCAACACGACTCAATCAGGTATGTGCTATAATGTACGTGTCGTCTTGAGTGCTGGAAATATATTATTTTTCGTCACCAATCCTTATTTCTATTATCATCTCTATTAATCTAGGCAAGCAAATGAGCGGCTACTATTGGCATGGACGAGACAACATAACAATGCGTGAATTAAATCCCAAGGTTCTGATACACATTCTTTCTTTCTGTACTTGCGTACAATTTTAATCTGAACTATATTACACCCAAGGACCACATAATACAACCATCAGTGTTTATATCAATCAGTCATACCAAAGACACTCCTCAATAACATTCACTTTTCCATTTTCAGTCGCTGTCCTCTGGATTGGACGATTATCCACGTGCTTCACACCCAAGTACGGATGAACGCCACTTGGACCTTAGATGTTGGATGTTACTTGCAGCAGATTGTATGCATTCCATTGAGAAGTTGTTGGATAAAGAAACCATGCCTGGCAAGGTAAAATTTGTAAAACAAATGTAGGCACTATAAAGTCAATCACCGATTTTAGTGGACTCATTGAATGAAATGATGCAGAATTATGGCTCTACTGCTAACTTGCTATCAGATCACGATTTACTGAACCAGGTATATTTACATTCTCTCCCACAATCATTTCTTCAGAGCTGATACTCACCTTGTTATTTCACTGTGTCTTCGCTTGCTGTTAATGCAGCAAAAGAGCAAGAGAAAAAGAGAGTGGAGATTAATAGGAGAGGAAAAAAGATAAAAGAAAACTTATCACATAGTTACATAGTAATTGGATCTAGATATAACAAACTACTACAATTTATTTGAAGAAGTTGTTTTTCCTTCCATATTTAGAAAAAAGCTACCTAAAAAGTAATTCCGAAGTTTTCCTTCAAAAATAGAAGTTTATTTTTCCAGTTTGGAATGCAAGGTTTTACTCGACTTTTTCTTACAATTTAGATAATGAAAATTGAAGGCTCTTGTCTAAGTTGAGCTATACTCTGCATCTAGAGTCTAGACCGCTTTCAAGCTCACTGTTATTGAATTATTGAGGAATATGAACTTCTTAAGTGCCCCTTGCATATAAAATGCATGAATCCGTTGATTATGAATTCACCGCACATATGTAGATGGTTGATGCACTTTGATATGGTAAAATAATCATATTTTTCTTTCCTTTTTGAACTGTATTTAAGAAAAGAAAATTTAAAGCAAACTATACAACTGCTTTACATCAAATGTTTGCTTGGTGATGCAAAAGTCAATTGCTTGCTACTATTATTATGCCCGGACCTAATTTGTGTTTCATGTCCATACAGATGCATTTTGATAATGCACATGGTGCTTACTTTGATTTTGGAAATCATACAGAAAAGGTACACTGTCCACTGTCCAGTAATTTATGTTTAGTATCACGCGCATTACTTTGCAAGATAACAGTGAATGGGTTCTTCTATCAAGTCCAACAATGAGATTTTCTCATAAGCTTAACCATACTAGGTTCAACTTAAATGGATAGAAATGGAGACAGGACAGAATTATGCTCCTCGTCAACTTGTCCGGGATGTTTTGGAGACACCTGTTTTAAGATTTGTTCCTCACATTGGTTATGTCAGTCTGTTCCCATTCATGGGGAGAATCATTCCATCCGTAAGTAATGCATGTTAGTTCTGATATCACAATTTTTTATGTTAAAGAACTGAGAAGTTAATCCTTGTTTGAGTGATTTCCCTATTATATGTATTTTTTTAAATAAGCTGTCTCATTCAGGGATCATGGATTTTGGAAAAGCAGCTTGAACTCATTTCAAACAACAGCCTCTTATGGACTAATTATGGACTACGCTCTCTTGCCAAAACAAGGTATAAAAGCTCGGATTTAGTTCAATTTGAGTAACCTTATTCAGCGTATGTTGATTCTAGTGAACTGAAAAATGAGATTTTTTCTGTTCCACAGTTCCATGTACATGAAGCGCAACACCGAGCACGATCCTCCATATTGGAGAGGTCCCATTTGGATAAATATGAATTACAGAATTCTTTCAGCGCTCCACCATTATTCCAAAGGTATACCTGCAGATATTCAACTTACTTCCGTGCCTCCTGAAACTAATCTATAGGTTGAATTTTGCAGAGAATGGACCATATCAGGACAAAGCCAAAGCTATCTACACAGAATTGAGAAGCAATTTAATTAGGTATTGTTTGGTTTAATTTGACATTGTTGGAGTCTTGTTTAATGCTATTGATTGGTTTTTAAAACAACGTATTTCTTTCGTATTGCAGAAATATAGTGCGCAATTATCAACAGACTGGATTCTTTTGGGAGCAATACGATCAGATTAAAGGCAAGGGAAAAGGAGCACATCCATTCACAGGTTGGACTTCTCTAGTAGTATTAATTATGGCAGAATCATATGGCACAATTTAGAATAGACTTTGAGGAAACTATGATGTACAAGGAATCAGATTATTAAATTTTGTAATGTTGCAGTTGAAATATTAGATTATATTTATAGATTCGAGCTATCATTAAATGTGAAGATTGAAATAGGATTCAAATAGGAAGAGAGGAATAGATTATGTGCGTGTTGTTGAAGATTCAAATTGCAGTAAAATGGGAAATATTTTATGTGCCAACCTATCAGTTTCAATTGCCAAGTTATGTTGGTTTTTTAGTTCAGAGAATGAAAAAAGAGCAAAAAGACTGCAATCCATTCAAAATACTCAACTGCTATTTTTGTTAATCACGAAAAAGTCTTCCTATTTTAATTTTAAAGGTCTCCCTTTATCATTTTTGATTAAAAATGATGTGCCCTACGACACTCATTATGTGTCACACAATTCATACAAATTTTTCAAAAAGAAATTGTTTTCCTTTTTGCTCACACCTTATACATTTCAATTTGATAAAATGTTTTCACCTTGTCTCTCACGTTCTGCAACAACTGGGAATGGTCAAGATCATAATGAAAGGTGTCTTTCTCTCCATTCACCTTGTCTCACGTTCTGCAACAACTGGGAATGGTCAAGATCATAATGAAAGGTAGTGGTCCCTTTCATCTTCGTTGGCTAAGCTCTTAGCATTCATCATTAACACTTGCTTCTGCTTCTTTTGTCAATTCGTGCAACAATCTCAACCATGAAGAGCTTGAAGGTGGAGAAAGTTTCATCCTTGGCAATTTTTCACCTTTTTAATCAAATGACAAACTGTTCTGGTCGTTCCTCCCTTAATTACAACGGCATATTCAAGGCTCTCAACTGCCTACATCGCACATATTCTGCTCGACATAGGTTGAGCTAATCCACGGCTTGATCTGTCGTAAACTGTGTCCGTTATGTCATTCATGCTCGACATAACGGCTAGTGACGGGCATATCTGTTCGGTCTTGACCTAGTCAGCTCGAACGACTATATTTGCGGATCTGCGTATCTCGGTCCAAATATAGCAACTAATGAGAATCCTCTCATGTCCCTTATATAAACCCTCATATCTTTGAGGGCAAGGTATCACTTTCTTACACTCAAAACCCTAATATGTTCTACCCTTTTCCTTGAACATTTTCTTACTTTAGCATCGGAGTGCCTTGCAGGTACACCACCCCCTCCTCAACATCAACTTGCTCGAAGGATCATCAACCGTTCCAAACGTCTCCAATTCTGATCATTTATTTAGATCACAAACCAAGATCAAGAAACCTTAAACCACACATAATCTCACTCATTTCTATTTCATGATGACATAGCTTTTACCTTTCCATATAAGTGTTTCAAACTGTAACTCACCCAAGTTAACTTAACATAGTTCAAAACCATTCATTTATACTGCCAAGTAAAAATGTAAACCCCAGAAACATGATTCTATATTCTCAAAAGTGTTCACTTGTCTTTAATGACATACAAATGAAAAGCTCCAGCAACATTTTAATCTGCATGTTTTTATTATGGAGCAAGAAGAATATAAGAAAGAGGAGATTGATTGGATTTACATTGAGTTTATTGATAATCAAGATATTTTGGATCTCATTGAAAAGAAATTTGGAGGCATTATTACCATTAAAATTAAAGGCTCTTTGTCCAACTAGCAAACCAAATCAAGAGTATGTTGCTTCAGCTGTTGCTCCACAATTGATATTTTTAATAAACTTAGACACTTAAACATGTCTATACTAAACAATTATTCCAAGACACTTGCATGACATGCAAGATTACATACAACAACATAAATTGATTATGGATAAGATAGGATTAAAATTGAATAAAATGTGGGCTGTTGAGATAAAACAACACCATGCAATATTCTGCTATATTTTTCACGTATACCTATAATGGTCCAATTCAAAGTTTAGGTAAATATTTATGTATCAGCCTTCATCCTCTATTGCTCTCTATGCACTAACAATTATAACAACATGTCTTCACCATTAGATTTTACGATCATATCGTCCATATATACTTCGAGCATATTCCCGATTTCTCTTTTGAAAACCTTGTTCATCATTCGTTGGTACGTTGCGCCGACGTTTTTCAGACCGAAGGGTATCACGTTGTAATGATAAATGCCTGATTCGGTCATGAAGGCCGTATAGATTTTATCTGTTTTTACCATAGGAATTTGATTGTAGCCTGAATAGTCGACGAGTTTGTCGATGTTGGACAAGGGGTAGGCATCCTTAGGACATGCCTTATTAAGATCGGAATAATCAATGCACATTCGCCATTTTCCATTACATTTATTAACTAATACAGGGTTGGATAGCCATGTAGTGTATTGGGCTTCCGTTACAAAGTTTTCCTCTGAGGTCTCTAATACCGCTTTCGGCACCTCGGTTTTAGGGATTTACATCGTACTTAAGGGATCAATAGCGAGATGATGGCGAGCCTCGGGTCGAGTCCGGCATTTCAAGGCGCCCAAGCAAAGGTCGGCGTTATCCTTGAGGCATGCTTTGAGCTGTTCGCGGGCTAACTCCGGGAGGTTCGCACCGATCTTTACACCTTTGCTAGGATCGTTTCCCAGAGGAACTAGTTCGAACTCCCGTCCGGATCGGGCGCATAAGTCGACTTGAAGGAGCTCTGAAGTCTCGCCGTTGACCTTCCTCGATCATTGGGGCCTTTCCTTTCTTCTTTTTCATCCAGATCCTCGGCTCGAGACTATCGAGGTCGATAGTGTTGACTCGAGGGAGAGGTTCTGGTTTATGAGAACTCTCTAGAAGGCAGGCTTTACCTTTGGCCAGTGGGAGGAGGTTGATGGAGTCCAGGTCCTTCGCCGAGGCCTCGAAACATCTTCTGGCCGCCTGAATGTCTCCATGTAGTGTTGCCACCTTTCCGCCGGCGGTGTAGTATTTCATCTTCAAGTGAACGGTGGAAGGCACGACTACCAACTCGACGAGAGTGCGCCGTCCAAAGATACACTGGTACAGGGAAGGGCAATCCATGACCAAGAACTATGTTTTGATCGACCTCCCCGTCTCACCGGACCCAAAAGTAACGATCAACTCGACGTAACCCCATGGCTTGGCGGTCGAACCGTTGAAACCTTGTAGGTCCGAGCCAAGGTAGGGAGTCAGGTGGGTCTCATTCAGCTGCAAGGTTTTGAATAAATGGGTGTACATGATGTCCACTAAACTCCCTTGGTCGACGAGTATGCGTCTTACGTCGAAATTGGCCATCTGGGCGCGTGCCAACAGGGGAATGTTGGAATTGGGGGAGCCCCCTGGCAGTTCTTCCTTGTAGAACGCAAGCGGATTGGATTGACCTTGGTTTTTGTCCAGGGTGGCGCCCAGATCGGAGCTCGTCTGGACGAGGTCGTCGAATCTTCTTTTGATTGATCCGATGGTGTTCTTGGTGAAGCCCCCACCGGAAATGACCATGGCCGTTGGAAAGGATTCCCAAGGGCTATAGGCGGTAAAATAGGTCGGGAGGACGTCTATGTCGGGGAAGATGAAGTCTTCAGGCCTGGTTATGCTCAAGGCTACCGGCATGAAGGAATTCTCAGCTGGATTTTCTTCTTCGACCTTGCTGGAGGAGGGTACTTCTTCCTTTGTGGATTCCTTCTTTTTGTATTGTTTGAGATGTCCGTCTCTGATCAAAATCTCGATCGCATCCTTGAGATGGATGCAGTCCTCGGTCACGTGACCGTGACTCCGGTGGAATCGACAATATTTTCTTTTGTCTACGCCCGGTTTGGCTGGGGTCTGACGGGGAAAGCGCACCCCACCCTGTTTGAATTCGGAATTTGCGCAGTCTGTAAGGATGCGCTCCCTGGAAGTGGTGAGGGGGGTATAGTCCCTGAATCGACCCACTGTGCCCTTGCTGTCTCTGGAGTCGCGAGGTTTGTCCTCTCGCCTACGTTCCCCTCCCCGACGAGATGTCGAGGTATCCTCAGCCTTGGAGCTCCGGACGTTTTCTCGATGTCGGGTGTCACGAGCGGAGTGTTGCTGCGGTATAGCGGCAAGCAAAGAGTTGGTATTATTTTTACCGGGTGATATATACCGGTTAGGTCATATCGTATCGTGTCCACAGAGATTGGTTATTGATTCGTCGTTCAATAATTCTACCGTTAATGAGTTTGGGATTAAAAGAGATGAAAATAAAAGACAGAAAGTAAATGAACAAAAAGTATAAAGGATAGATAACTTGTCTGGAACGAATGTAAACTACCCGTCACAGACTTAAATCTACCACCCATATCATACTCGGCTTACAATACTCGTCCGTGTCATCACATATCTCTCACAATCTAAGCTATTTCTAACCCAAATTGAGAATCCTCCCGAATAACCTAGATATCCATTTTTGGCATACCTCGACAACTAGAAGTCAACTGCGTCACCTCCATACCCATCTTTGGCATACTTCACCAACACAGAGGCATTAAGTTCAGATACTCTATAGTGAATGTCAGCTCTAAACCCATTTCTAGCATTCAGAAACTAACAGATAATCATCCTAGGTAAGAATCTAAGCAATCTATCTCTAGTAAAGCTCAAATCCCTAACATAGAGTAAAAACCCAAGACAATCACCAACACAGATTCGTAAAGCAAACTTTATACAACGTCAAGGGCGACAAATATACATGAGCAAGAGTAGATATACATACATAACCCAACAAAAGACATTACAAAGAGAAGATAAGAAGAGGAACCAAACATTTCTTGGTTTTTCAACACCAATTGACGAGGGATTCGACTCCGGATCATCCAAATGCAAGCTCCAATGTTGTTTTCTAAGCAAATCTATCAAAAAATGATGTTGATGGTGTTGGGACTCAAAAATACCCAACCCATAACCTAAAAATGTATTTTTAGCCCCTTTTAAAGAATTCTGAAGTCGCAGGGCGCGCTAAGCGCGGTCTGTGATGTTCAGCCATCTTGTTTGGGCCATATCTTGAGAACCGTAACTCGGAATTGCACCCGGTTTGAAGCGTTGGAAATCTTATTCAATGCTATATCTAACCATGAATAAATATCAAGCTTTTATGACTTTTAAATATTTGAAAAACTTATTCTTTGCTTTATGTGTCCTCTTTTATTGCTCAAAATCATGCGTTTGAAGCCGTGTCTTCGACACTTTATTACTCAATGCTCCAATTATGAATGAATACTTATAAAAGATATGAAAAACTATCAAATGATACGATATTTACACAAAAACTCAATTATTCTATTATGTACACATTTATACAAAAAGCGGGGGATTTATTCGAAGAATATCAACAAAAGAACTGATAAGTGCCACTAAATATATATACAAAATAACTACATTTTGGCACTTATCACGGAGTTCGCAGCTTCTTTCTCCTTGTATTGGATGTAGGCTTGGGCCTTTAGGAGGGAAGCATCCAAAGTGGGAGGAGTCTCGATGCCTACTGCCTTCGCGAAGTCGCTGCGAGGGCGTAGTCCTCTTTCGAGCAGGTATTTTTTCATGTCGTCCGTGATTGAAACTTGGACGGCCTCTTTATTGAATCTCTCAATGTAAGCTCGAAGTTTCCCCTGGATGATGGCTTCCAGGGATGCTTCTGATTTAGGTTGGCGCCGAGAGGCGGTGAAATGTCTGGAGAACAACCTTCCCAGGTGTTTCCAGGAGGTGATGGTCCCCTCGGACAGGCTCTTGTACCATGCCATGGCTCCTTTTCTTAATATCGTGGGGAATAGGCGGAATTTTATGGCCCCACGGACGGACTCCCCTGTAGTCGAGCAGAGCATCGATGTTTTCGATATGCTCGTCGGGATCGGTGGTATCGTCGCACTGGCCTAGGCGAGGGGGCTTTTCTAGCCCTGAAGGGACAGGAATATCCATGATGGCCCGACATAGCGGACCGTGGTGTTCATCTTCATCACTCCGGTCAGGAGACGAGGAGATGGAGCGGTTATGTCTCTTGTGGGAGGGGGATGATTTTCTTTCCTCTTTTGATCTTGGAGATGAAGAGCGATCGCGGGGGCGATGAGGCTCGTTCTTTGTCCTTTTGTGGGTTGGCGACTTTCGATTCTTGTGAGGAGGGGAATGACCCCTCTTATTTTGACGGTCAGAGCGATCCTCCCTTCGTGCTATCTTTCTCGGTGAAGGACTTCTGGAGATGACAACCCTGGATCTCTAAGGTGGAGATGAGGGGCGGTTTCTTTTCAAAGCCTCGATGCGCTGACCCTGCTGAAGGAGGAGATGATTGGTGTAATTGAGGGCTGACAGGATAGCGGTCAATGACGGATCCATGTTGATGGACGACAGGGCTGGAGGTTGAAATCCGGTGGGGCCAGTGAATAGATTCTTGGATTTTGGATCGTCCAAGAAGTCTTGGTCGACTTCACCTTCAGGATCTGGGGACGCAGTTCTGCCATCCCTGTTGGTGTCCTCGTGATGAGGAGAGGAGAATGCCTTATCTGTTTTCTTGACTGGTGAAATGATAGGATGATTGGGAAGAGAATGGTCGTTAGGCTCAGCCATCTTATGAGGTTGAAAGTTATCTTTCATCTTCGGAGATGTTTTCTATGAAGATGAGGAAGAAAGAATCCCACAGACGGCGCCACTAATCTGAACTGTCGATCAGAACTGGAGACCGTCGAGCAGTTGACAATCTTCCGAGCAAGTTGATGAGAGGGGTGGTGTACCTGCAAGGCATTCTGATGCTAAAGTAAGCAAATGATCGAAAAGATAGGTAGGAAGTATTTGAGTGGTTAGAGTGTAAGAAAAGATGATACCTTGCCCTCAAAGATATGAGGGTTTATATAATGCCATAGGAGGATTCTCATTGGCTCGAATAAGGGCAAATATACAGGTCCATAAATATAGCCATCCGGTCTGACTAGGTCAAAGTCGGGCAAACACGGCCGCTACTTACTGTTACGCTGGACACTTAGCTCATGACGGACGTTCGGCGCGAGGCCGCAGGCTTCGCCTAGTTCGACATATGTCGGGAACACTATGGTGGGAACGCTCACGGGGAGCACTATGGCGATGTCGCGGTCGAATTGATCGCAATACCATAGGTCGACCACTTGTCCGAATGCTTCGGATATCTAAAACAATAACTTTTTAATAATTTTTTAAAAATTTAATTTTTTAATAATTTTTTTAAATCATTTAAATTACTTATTTAATAATATTTTAGTCAAATTAAATAAATTGTAGGGGTGGGAGAATAAATGTTGAATCACAACATAAATTTTTCTATAGACATTCCAAAACCCCTCCACTTTACCACTATCATCATCCAACCTGAATTATAGGAGGACCTGTAGAACCAAAATCTAAATATCATTAAATCTATGAGATTTTTTTTGCCACCTTCTGACTTATATCTGGAACCCTCAAAATATTTTTATTTCCACTTTACTCCTGAAATTTTACAAAGAGATTTTCAGACTAAATTTCTGAAAGAACATTTAAAAAATCCGATATACCGGAAATTTTCAAATTTCCGTTATATGCAAAATTTCCAGAAGTCTATTTTAAAAATGCGGTATATCGGACATTACGAAATTTTTGATATCGACCAAATTTCCGTAAGTGTTTTCATAAAATCCAGTATACCAGATTTTACTAAATATCTGATATACCGAAAATTTCGCGTATACCTGAAATTTCTGGTATGTTTACCTATCTTGTTTTTCCAACGGTTGAGATTTTGCCGACACTTTTGGAGAGTCCAGATTACAGCGACACTTGTGTATGGTCTATAACGTATAACAATTTGTATAAATAAGAGTTTTAGGGCTATTAGGTAACACATCTCAACAACATGCCTCTTTCTCAATATCTGATTAAGACAGAAGTGTATTATAACGGCCGCAAACCTACCGTTGAATTCAAGCTTCCAGATGGATCTGAGTCCTTTGTCACCTTGAAGGAAACGTTGAAAGATTTGTTGCTTGATTCCGAGAACAGAAGGATGAGAAAGATCGAGTTCTGGGAGGATTACATTGGTACAGATGGTTGGGTAAAATACAACCTAATCGAGCTGAAGAATGATGAAGATGTGAAGGCCATGTGAAAATCATTTTGTCGTAGGATAACCAAAGGTCCGATCGAGTTAGACACGGAGATCCGAAGATCTGTTGACGACATAATGAAGTGTCTAAAGCGTCTAGATGAATCTAAATTCGGTAGTTCCTAGGTTTTCATGTATCAGAGTACTGTTTCTTTTTGTTTGTCATCTGATATTTGTTTACTTATTTGAGTTTCTTATTTGTGATATTTTGTTTTCTTTATGTAATCGGAAAAAAAGGTACTAGCCAAAAAATATTATGCAATAAACTAGAAAAGTTTGTTTGTCACGACATACATATATAATACAATAATAAATTTAAAAAATCTACATATGCTCTTCACAGGAAATGTCGGTCAACCTAGCTAACCCATGATAAACCTTACCATCGGGGTTCACCAACCCCATGATGTTATCTAATGTAACTGCGATAAGTTGTAGGTGGGTGTCCTAGTCAGCTGCTAGAGGAAGAGGTGGTGGTGGTGGATCGAAAGAATCTCTAGTACCTGAAGGCCCTGGGACGTTAAATGTTGGAGTCGGTGGTATGACCCGAGGGTGTGACACACTAAAGAACCACTCCAGGTATCCATTCTCGCACTTCCCGGGCTACTAAACCCCGAAGGCTGCATTCATGATCTGATGGGGGAGGGGATGATGTGACTCTGAAACCAACGATCAATGCCACCATATGGGGCGTGTGGTACCGGCCGTGAGATGCCCTTGACATAACCATACTGACGTAGACACCGCTCAGGCAAGTGTCTAGCCACATAGCTCTCCCATCTAACATCCCCTGAATATAAAGTAGATACCTGAAAAGAATGATGAGGGTGATGAGCCATATACGGTGTCTAGATGACATCGTCCAGGGTCAGAGCATCCAGCCTCCTTCTGTACCCCATCACACCTCCAGGATGGGTCTGTCTGACCTTCCACCTCTTCGCATGTGGATCTGTATCCACCACTCACAAAATCTTTCGGTCACAAATGTTAGGGAAATTCTCCTATATCCAACACTGCATAAATAAATATAACTAAATTATTATACGAAAACCTAATAATTATAAAAAATTCTAACAAATTATAATATACCTGCAACAAATTCAGGTAACCAGCAAGTTGTCTGGTCTCAGGACGGGAAGCAACACCAAGTGTCGTGTACAACATCGTCAAAGCCGTCACTCCTTAAGCCCAACATGAAGTGTCAAGGGAGTTGAATAGAGATAGGTAACATATATCAATTTAAACTCCAGAATTATCCGCAAAGAGAGGACATGCCACCAGATGTAGCATGTCCGCCCTAGCGGCAGCCTCATACTAGAGTGCCTCCACCAACGGAGGTGAAATCCTCGAGTCTCACCAAACTCATGTAGGACATCCACCTCATTCACCTCCAACGCATCCACAACCATGTGCATCGCTGTCTCCTGGTCCCTATACACTAATGTGAAAAATGTACTAGTAATCGGTAGGTGAAAGAGAGCATCCACATCATCTAAAGTTACCGTCATCTCCCCAAATGGAAGATGGAAGGAAGATGTCTCTGGGTGCCACCTCTCAACAAAAGCTGATAGCAGGGGGCGTTCAACATCGTCAATGAGCAACCAACAAAGTCCTCCAGCCTGAACTCCTCAACTATCCTCCTCACCTCCTCAGAAATATCATAATTGAGGAAGTTCTTCAACTTCGGCCCATGAGAAGCGACCTTCAAAGTTGTACACTCCAAAAAAAAACACAATTATAACAAATTAGTATACATCAAAATAGTGTAATACAAATAAAAATTAAGCTTTAAACCAAACCAATAATACATACCTCGCCCTGCCATATCCTATAAGCGACATGGTCAGTAAAACCCGTCAAAACGGACATGTCAAAAGGTCCTCCAAGGAAACCATCATCAGTACACACTGATGGCTCAGTAGATACAACAGTCGTGGTGTCTATTTCAGCACGAGATGCCACATCCACTCCCGTGAATCGACTGACACCTAAACCGACACTTAAACGGCTCGAACCAGATCATGCACGGGTTCTTGCACCACCTCCAGAACCCGCTCCTCAACTATCCGCTACTCAGCAACCGGCTCCTGAACCACCGGTTGCGGTACAACTACCTGCTTCACTGTAGGAACAAGAGGCTGGTCGTCCACAACTTCCATAGAAGCTCTGGTAGTCCGTCGACGAGGTGCACGAATCCCCGACGCAACCTGCTCAGCCATCAGTTTCTAGTGAGAACCGATCGGACGACGACGATCACCCTGCGCCTCTGAGGCCTGTTCCTCATCAACTGTTCGAGCCACAACATCTGCTCGATCAGTAGTCCTCCCGGAAATAGAATTGTCTCTGTCTCTAGTCCTCACTGTAAGCAAAGTTAAAAATCATGATAAACTTAATTTTTTTTAAAAAATAGAAAATATCAGAAATTTCAAAATTTTCGGTATTTTAAGCGTACCAAAATTTTTGAAATTCCCGGTATCAGCATCAAATGAAAATACCAGGGATTTTGAAATTTTCTGGGCAAAAATACCGAATATTTCGTAATTTACGGTAGGCGATATCGGAAATTATGAAATATCCATTACAAAATACCCGAAAATTGAACATATCTACCGTAAATCTTACTTGATTTTGTGAAATTTTCGGTACCGTACGCAAATTTCCGGTATCATCAAAAAAAATTCAAAATCTCGGTATATCGTAAATTTCAACAATGAGAGTGGCCTGGGCAAAATTGTCTTTTCATAGCATTTGGGGGGTTGGGGGGTGTCAGGTATAAGTCAGGGGGTGGCAAGAAAAAACTCTAAATCTACCTATCAATGTCTTACGTACACCACCACCTAGATTTCCAAACACCACAACCCCGACCTATCTATACCATATGCCTTATCAATGTCTTACGTACACCAACACCCAAATTTCCGATACTGCATATCAAATTTCTGATATTTGTTTTTGACTCATACTGGAATTTTTTTGTTATTTACAAATTCCCGATATGCGTCAAAGGTGTGAAGTTGAGTACATTGCAGGTGTTGTTGCTGCATGTCAAACTGTTTGGCTTCTAAGTCTACTGCATGATCTGAAGATCAAGGTAGAAAAACTGTTGAAGCTGATTATTGATAGCAAGTCTGCAATCAATCTTGCCAAGAACCCAATGCTGCATGAGAAAAGCAAACATTTGTGACAAAGTATCATTTCTTGAGACGTCATGTCCATAATGGAGTATTAGAAGTTGTGCATTGTAGCACCTAAAAGTAGCTGACAGATATTCTGCCAAAGGCGATCAAGACAGACCAATTCCTCCACTTAAAAAATAGAATAAGTGTTGTTAGTTTCGATTAATGAAATCCTAAATTAAGAGATGATATTGAATGTTAATTTAGTATTTTAGTATGTTGCATGTGTGATCCTAGTATGTGTATATAAATAGACTAGTAGTAGCGGTCTCTTAACAATCCTTTTCTTTCTTACATTTTTATAGTCGTCATTGCAGAGTAATAATATATTCTCTCATTCTATTCTTCATTACCTTGTGCACTGACATGACTATTTTTTATTTACCAAGGAACACAATTCTTTCTTTATTACTATACAAGTTTATGTTGATGACTTGATTCTTGTAGATATTCGTTTGCTTAAAAAGACCGGCTTATAAATCTGTGAAACAAACGAGTTTAACCGAATTGTTTGTTAACTTTAAACAAGTTGAATATGAGAGCATAAAATAAAATTTGTGTCGAACTTGAGTCGAATTCTAAACTAAACTAATTCTTATCAAATCATAGCGAGGTAAGGTGATCTTTACTCGACTCATTTTCCCCCCTAACAGTCTATAAATAATTGATGTAATCCTTTAAGTGTGTTTGTTTCAAGGTTGTAAAAATTATTTCAAGGAATATGATCATGGGAGTGCAACATTCTCATATTTGATTCAAGTTTAAAAAAATTATTCCAAGGCATATTTTATTCCCATGAATCTTATTTACACATGATTTTTCTCTTTTTATTCCCATGATTAAATTGTGGGAATTCAACATTCCCATAGGAATAAATCCAACTACCACTAACTTCCCACTTCTTCTCACAAATTATTACTATTTTTATTTTTCATAATTTTTAAATAAAATAAATTTGTAAACATTCCTAAGAATGTTTATTTTTATCCAAACATATAAATTAGAATATTATTCCAAAAAATATGAATTCAACGAATATGATTTCAAAGAATATAATTTGACAACTTAAAACAAACACACCCATTATAATAATTGTAATAATTGAAGTGACCAAAAATCAGTTTCAATTATCTTTCTTTTTATTTCTTTGTCCTTTCCATTATGGAGGTCGTGGTCACATAGCCCACGTGTTAACACTTTCAAAAGCATGTTACGTTCTTCCTTCTCTCTTTCATCTGATTCTTCTTTCTTTCTTAAAACTGTCCCTTCCTTTTCATTCTCTTTATCTTCTTTCCATCTGAGTCTCACCCTACTCCCTCTCCTTCTTTCTACATCAACAACTGCACACTTCCACTTTACAGGAGATTTTGCCAAGCAACTGACTAGGTATGTCTCACTTTGTTTTCCCTTCTCCTTCACAAGTATATATGATCTTGTTCTACTCCACGCATTCATAGTTTTGTTTTGCGTTTGCTTGAATGATTGCGCATTTTAATCTCAATTTCAGAAGATCCTGTCAACATAACATAATAATCAG
Organism: Vicia sativa; assembly: GCA_021764765.1. Classification (NCBI taxonomy): domain Eukaryota; kingdom Viridiplantae; phylum Streptophyta; class Magnoliopsida; order Fabales; family Fabaceae; genus Vicia; species Vicia sativa. The sequence continues at coordinate 76,172,450 of CM038795.1, forward strand.
TAACTATTAACAAAATGACTATTACAAATGTTACCGAGTATGAAGCGATTGCAAAGGAAAAGTTGTCAAAGATGATTTATGACCACTATGCATCAGGGGCAGAGGATGAGTGGACATTGAAAGAGAACCGAAATGCATTTTCAAGGATTCTGTAATCATCTACAAACTTGTTTTATTTGATTTTCAGTTCAACCTTGTGTTTTCTACTTTTAATATCTAAGTTTACTGAAAATAGATTCAGGCCACGTATTCTTGTGGATGTAAGCAAGATAGACTTGACAACAACTGTATTTGGCTTCAAAATATCAATGCCGATTATGATTGCTCCTACATCCGTGCAAAAGATGGCTCACCCGGAAGGTATGTCACCAGAGTCGTCTCAAGTTTTTGAAAGTTTAGGGTTAGTTTAGCTGCAGTTTAACCATGACAATTCATGCATTTTTGTGCAGGAGAGTGTGCTACTGCTAGAGCAGCAACAGCAGCTGGCACCATCATGGTTTGGTTTCTACCATATTTATTCTCTACTTTAGTTTTATGCCAAATCAAGAAGTATATTGCTTTCTGTTATTGTTACTTATTACAACCTTGGAGATTCATTTTCAAAAGTTTGTGACAGACACTAGCCACAGAGGCTTCTTTTAGTGTTGAGGAGGTTGCTTCAACAGGACCTGGCATTCGTTTCCTCCAACTCTATGTCAGTATATTGCTCTCATTTCTACTTTACATGATTTTATTTTTCTATCAAGTCTGTCACTGGTCGCTTCCTTGTTTAACAAAACAACATTTCTTCGCTGCGCAAACATTTCCAAGAAACTTAGTTTAAATCAGAAATTTGGACTATTTGATCAAATGTGGACGATCCTCATTCCGGTATTGGTAAACTGAGTCAACAAATACAGAGATAAAATGTGAGCAGTCTGGTTTCTTATCTCAGGTGTTTAAGGACAGAAATCTAGTTACTCAACTAGTGAGAAGAGCTGAAAATGATGGTTTCAAGGCCATTGTCCTTACTGCAGACACTCCAGTGTGTGGTCACAGGGAAGCTAACATAAAAAACAGGTTTGTAATCATTGAAAATTTTCAGTTGAATTGATTACTCTCTCTATTTTAAGGTTAAATTTTCTGATTTCTTAGATGGAGTTTTGTACAGATTTGCATTTCCATCATATGTAAAATTTAAGAATCATCAAGACATGGATCTTGAAAAGGTGTGTGATAAGTATGAAAGTTTCAAACCAGATGTTTTTTTCTTCTTCTTTTTCTTTCATTTGAGAAATTGGATATAACCTTGCAGACTAAAGACTCTGATCCCGCCTCCATTGTTAGTGATCTATATGACCAATCACTCAGCTGGAAGGTGATATAATGATATATAAATCTTTCTTAATACGCGAAGTTGAATATGGAAATCACATTATAGATATTATAGCAAACATTGTAACAGGATGTAAAATGGCTTCAAACAATAACCTCATTGCCGATCATAATCAAGGGTGTACTTACTGCTGAAGATAGTAAGCCATATATTCTGATTCTATGTTTCCGTCTCTATTTGAATTTAACTCCACAATTAACAAACCAGTCTTATGTTAATAATGCAGCTAGGTTAGCTATACAAGCTGGAGCTTCTGGAATCATTGTTTCCAATCACGGTGCCCGCCAACTTGACTATGTCCCTGCAACTATTATGGCTTTGGAAGAGGTCTGATTTAGGCTTCCAGTGCTATCATTATTAGTTTTCCTGTTGTTGGCCTAACAGAATAACTACTTTTTTTCTACTTATTACCTTGAATAGGTTGTGCAAGCTGCAGAAGGAAGAGTTCCTGTTTTTATGGATGGTGGAGTCCGTCGAGGGACAGATGTTTTTAAAGCACTGGCTCTTGGAGCAGCTGGCGTGTTTGTAAGTATACATATATGTGAAAATTTGATTACCGTTATGAAAAATCTAAATAACCTATAATTGTGATGTGGTTTATAAGTGTTAAAAACATTATAAAAGTGAAAGGACTAATTGAGAAATTAAAAAATGTTACCAGATTGGAAGACCTGTGGTGTTCTCATTGGTAGCTGATGGCGAGGCTGGTGTAAGAAAAGTACTTGAGATGCTTCATGATGAGCTTGAAATAACCATGGCACTTTGTGGCTGCCATTCACTTAAGGACATAACTCGTGACCATGTTGTGACAGAGTGCGACCGCGCAAGAATTGCTCCTAGGTTATAAGGTCATACTCTCTAGTGTTAATCAATCAATCATTAATAAACAATATCATAGGAGTGGGTCGTTATTATGGTTGTGTTTGACGGATATGCATTTGTGTAATAAAAAAAGATTATAGAAACCATGTAATTTGTATGTAACAACTAAACAAATCACGTCATATTTTGGCCAGAAAATTGTTGACATTGTACATGTAAACATTGTTCACATCATATATGTATGTATTATTTTATCTTAGTTGTAATTCAGTCTGTATTCATAGATGTTGCTTAGTATTTTTAGATTTGGAAATGATTTGGTTTAGATTGATGTTATTGAGTAATTATGCATTTTAATCTCACTTTCAGAAAATCTTAATGGCATCATATATGTCTTCTCTCAAACGACTACTAAATTGATTATCCATCCTTTCAATTATTTGCGTTACAATCTAATTTGTTTGTGACTTTCTTTTTAGCGTTGTTTAAAGACCGAAAGATGGTTACACAGCTTGTGAGAAGAGCTGAAAGGGCTAAATTGCATTTGAATTGACAAGTCTTATACTTTTCTTAAAGTAAGTGTATTAGTAATTTATCTTGCACCCACGCATACGGATCACGTGGAGTTAGTTATCAGATTAAGATAAACACTGTAGGATTAAAATACTTAGAAGTTTGTACTGTAGATTTTTAAAATTATACTTTTCTAATTTGTTTAACAGTGATTTTTACATATTTACACTCCGTCGTACCTGAAATTAAAGAATTTTGTAGGTAATTTCCTTTTATATATATAATGACAGGAATAACGTATGTAGTTATATAGAGATATAGTTGATAACTGTGTAGAGATTTCAAGTCTAGAAATCTAGGTTCTGCTCTGCGAGTAGACTTAAATATATTTTTGGTCCTCTTAATTTGATAATTTTGTAACTTTTGATTTATCAACATTCCTCTCTTCCATTCTTTGTCCATGAGTCTCAAGAGAGTTTTGCAATTCTTCTTTGCTCATTGTAAGATCCTTGGACTTTTCAATGGATTAAACCATGTTACCGAATCATGATGTTAAAGATCTCAAAATTTTACCAACCACATACTGCTAAGTGATTGTCTCTCCACATGCTTTCACTTGGTTTATCAATCTTGTGATTCTTGTTGTGAATTCACTAATATTCTCATCTTCCATCTGAATTAATTCCAATGGCCTCTTGTGCGTTTGTAACTTCACCACTTTTTCTTTATCAGCTCCTGCATAACTTTTCTCCAGAAATTCCCAAGCTTCCTTTGAGGTTGTGCAATCACCATCCTTCTCAAAATTACCAGCATCAACACACTGATAAATCTAATACAAATCTTTGAAATCTTTCATCGTTTATTTCTTATGTACATTCCTCTATGCAGTAGTTGCACCTTCTACAAATGGATTAACTCCATTATTGATCACTTCAAGAACATCTTGATAACCAAAAAATATTTTCATATTATTTGCACCACTTAGCATAATTATTTGCATCAAGAATTGAGAGATTTACAAGGATTATTTCATAAGAGATGGAGAGCATTTTTGCACACTTAGTGTTAGACGAAAAGCCTCACTTTGGTTTTGTCAAACCAGGCGTTTAATGTCAAATGTTGGAGCAAAGGAGTCAAAATAATACTAATGAGTAATGTGAAGAGAGTCAGACAGAATGGGGTAGAATTATGGTGTTTTATTTCATTAAATCCAATGAGGTATTTATACAATAACACAACACAACATAACACAACTAACTAACTAGCTAAGCTGTTGTTGTACGTATTTTCTAACACAAATATTTTAAATTATCGTTTTCCACAGGGATTGGTGTGATATCACTGTCGTTCGATAGTTCAAATGTATTTAAGATTTGGTTACAAAAGAGTTTTGGTTCCTAGTCACAAAAATCATAAGTTTCATGCAAACAAGTTTAGTGTTCTTATCAAAATGAGTTGTTCGGATTAAAGAGAGTTTTGGATGTGTTTTTCAAATGGTAAAAGCATGTCAAGATTAGTTTCATTAACCTAATTTTATATAAATTCGATTAACCAAGCGGATGAACTAGTTGATAATCGATATGTTCATGTATCCTCTCAATATTGTTGATTTCCAACCAATATTATGAGTATTATCATGTTAATCTTTAGATGATGTCTCACTCTAACTATTGACATGATAATCTTTAAGCTTGATACTAGTGAATACTAACTCAAAAATCTATGTTTAACATTTGTTCCTTAGTAGATGAATATCTTAGGTCAAGTTTGAAACACATTTCTCAATCATGACTCAAACCATAAAAATAGAAAATAAAGCAAATATATTCAACATATATTAATCATCAACCAAGTTCATACACAAAAAGATCAAAAGAAATACATAATATTTAGGTTAACTACCTCTAATTTTGACACAAAGAAGAGGTTTAGCTATCAATTTTCATGGTAGCTTGATGATCAAGTAAACTCCAAAGCTTTATGAACATCAACCTTGAATGATCAAAGATTGAGGTAGTAAAGCTTTGATCTTTGTAAAAATGGAGGAAAAGGGTTTTTTCTTGGTTTCTCTTTATATCTTGCCTTGGAAGATTGGTAGAATGAAGTACACAAAATATCTTAAAAGTATATCAAAAGCATGGGTTATCCGTCCAGAATCGTTGGGCGACAATAAAGTTTCGTCGGGTGCCGCCACAAAGTATGAACATGTGCCTGAGTTTGGTGTACGGAGCAGTTTGAAATAAAGACCATCGTCGGGCGACACGCATTCCTCGTCGGGCGACACAAGAAACGTCGGGCGAATCATGGGGTGACACCCTCCAGAGCATATCCCAAAATTGGCCCTTTCTCACTGCCTTCTCGCCTCTGCGTCGCCCGGCAACGCTTCGCTTCCTCGTCGCCTCTGGATTGTCGGGCGAAGGTACTGAAATGGAGAAAAATATACTTGCTTCTTGCATTCTTCCAAGTCGGTCGATAGCTGCAACTTCTGATCAAAATAAGCTGAAAAACTAACAAACCAATTAAAATATACAAAATAGTTATATTTACACCAAATGACTTAAAAATAAGTGATTAAATTAAATAAAATCAACAAAAGAGGTTAAAAGTGTCAATAATTAATATGAAATTTGTCCAAAAGTTGACACTTAACAACTGCGAAACACAAAATTTGGAACTTATAATCGATTACGACAATGCTTGAATTACATATTTCACTATGGGTGTTTGCAGTTCGGTTTGGATCGGTTTTAAGGCAAAAACTCATCCGATCCAAAGATAAATTTACTTGCAGTTCGGTTCGGTTTTGAATGATATGTTAAAAATAATCCAATCCGATCCAGTTTTATGCGGTTTAATTTGGATCGGTTTTTGGATATCCAAATTACACATTATTTGCTTATTAATATTATAAAACTACTAATAAATCATAGATTTGATATGATATATAATATATAGTATATTAAAAATTAATATCACAACATGAGAATGATTCATTATGATTGAAATAATCAAAATAAATAGATTATACCAAACTAATAAATATTATTAAGAAAATTATTACCATCTAATAATAAATTCATGTAACACATCATACTAATAAAAAGTAAATAAGTATAAAAATATATGTTTGCGGTTTGGTTTGGTTTGGTTTGAATCGGTTTAAAAAATCAATCCGAACCGACCGTTTTTCATAAAATGACATCTAAGCACATCCAATAAATTTCAGTATTTTACGGTTTTTGATTTTTTAGATCGATTTTCAGTTTTTTATTTGGATTGGTTTGAATTTGAACACCCCTATATTTCACAAAATAATAACCATTTAATCCAAGCTCAGAGGATGAAATGAATAGGGGACTCATGGGTTTCATGTTACACCAAAGCACCACTCAACATAAAGGGGAAATTTCCCAAGCTTCCTTTAAGGTTGTACAATCACCATCCTTCTTAAAATTACTAGCATAAACACACTGATAAATCTAATACAAATTTTTAAAATCTTTCGTCGTTTCTTCCTTATGTGCAGTCCTCTATGTAGTAGTTGCACCTTCTACAAATGAATTAACTCCATTATTGATCCTTCAAGAACATCTTGATAACTAGAAAACATTTTTATTTGTTTGCACCATTTATCATAATTATTTGCATCAAGAATTGAGAGATTTACAAGGATTCTTTCATATGAGATGGCAAGCATTTTCACACACTTAGGCTATGTTTGGGAGTTTGGAGAGGAAGGGAGGGGAAGGCTTTCAAAATTAGGAAAAATTGGGTGAAAAGAGTAGAAAGATTTTGCTTAGGAGGGTTTTGGAGGGTTTGTTTTTCTTCATAACACCAAAAAAACCCTAATTTGGGGGAACTCAAAAGTTTTATTAGAGGAGGACTTTTGAGGGTTTTAGGGGACTTAATCAATTTGTTCAAAATAATTTTTGTTGTTATAATATTTTAAAAACTAAAATATATTAATGGTAAATATTATTTTATCATTCTAAACAAAATCATTTTTTCAAAAAATGTTAAAAATTTCTTTATATTTAAAAAAAAACATAAAAATTTGGAAGCTCTCCCTCCCCTCCAAACTCCCAAACATAGCCTTAGGGTCTCTGCTTGGCTAAAATGAGGGAGAGGAGAGGGGAGAGACTTTAATAGAGGGGAGGGAAGGGGAAGGGAGGGGAGAAATTTTTTTAATCAGATAAATATTTGCTTCAAAAGAGGGGAGGGTAGGGATTTTAAATAAAAATATGTTCGGTTCAGGATGGGAGGAGAGAGATTTTCTTAAAAATTTACATTTTTATCCTTATGATCCTATATAAGTGATATGATATTCAAATGCGAAAAATTCATAAATAATTTCTTGGTGATAAAATTTCTAATATTGAGTGATTAAAAATATTAGTATAATTTACCACATAATGTTAAAAAAAATCGAGTACACTTAATTTGAATTAGAACTCTCTTACACAAATTAAAATATATATATTGATAACAACTTTTAAATTATGATGAATCATCTAATAAAATAAATACATAAAATAAATTATTATTATTAAATATTAATAGTTTAAATTTTTTAATGAAATGAATAAAAAATAAATGATTTAAAATTTGATATAAAAGAAAAATTCATATGATACATAACAAAATCAAAAGAAAAAATAGAATATAAATAAAACATAAAATTGTATTTAAAAAGTGAAATAATTATAATTTATACTAAGTACAAAAATTCAAAAATAATTTAAACTCGCAGAATAATTATAATAAGTTAATGGAAGCAATTGATAAAAATCGCACAAAAGAGAAGTAGTATACCGAAAGAAAATATATAATTTTAAAATATTAAAATTATACTGAGGATATTTTAATAAATGTAATAATTTTTAAATAATAAAAAAATTATATTCTCGTCCCTCCCCTCCAAATCCCTCCAATTTAGAGGATGCAAAAAGTGTGTTTTGGAGGGTTTTGCTCCCCTCCCCTTCCCTCTTAAAATTTGAACCAAATATATTTAATTAGAAATCTTTCCTTCTATTCTCTCCCCTCCCCTCCATCTACTCCGAACCAAACACACCCTTAGTGTTTAATGAAAAACTTCACTTTGGTTTTGTCAAACCAGACGCTTGATGACAAATGTTGGAGCAAGGAGTCAAAATTAACACTAATGAATAATGTGAAGAGGGTGAGAGAGAATATAGAATTATGGTGTTTTATTTCATTAAACTCAATGTGGTATTTATACAATTACACAATACAACACAACTAACTAACTAAGCCGCGAACCACAAAATTTGGAACTCGTAATGGATTACGATGGTGCTTGAATCACATATTTCACAATATAATAACCATTGAATTCAAGCTTGGAGGCTGAAATGAAGAGGGGCCTCATGGGTTTCATGTGACACCAAAGTACCACTCAAGCTAAAGATAAAACTTAATCGAAAAATAGTAAGACATGTGCTATTGTACGCAACAAAATGTTGAATAATTAAGAATCAACACAAGAATAAAGTAAGTGTAATAGAGATAAGGATGTCATGTTTATTGTGTGGTAATACTGGACGATATAAAATTAGAAATCACAATATTATAGAGTTTCTTGGAGTAGCACATATAGTAGAAAAGATTGTGAAAAATAAATTTAGGTGACTTAGGCATGTTGATAGAAGACTTGTAAATTCTATTGTAAGCAGGCTAGTTCAGATGCAGAAGAGTTAATCATCTAAAGATAAAGAAATACCTAGAAAAACTCTAAGAGAAACTATTAAGAAAGATTTCGAGATTAATAAATTGAATAGGAATATGATCTTTGATGGAGAATTATGGTGGAGTTTGATTCATGTTGTCGATCCCATTTACTGAGATAAGATTTGGTTTATGTTATTGTATTTTAATTTATGATTTATAATATATATTATGTTTGTAAGAGTTGGGGACGGATTATGGCTTTGAAGAAATTGACTATTTCAATTTTAAAATTTGATTTTGATAGGTGAATGGAGGTGGTGTATTGATATCCAAACCTGTTTGAGACATATTTTTGGTTAATTGTTTATGTTGAAAGTAATTCATATTCAGAACTTCTGAGGGTAAGTCAGAAGTTCTGATTTTCAGAAGCAGAAGCTTCTGATATTTTGTCCAGAAGGAATTGAACTTTTGGAGGATAATTTAGTATTTTCTTCTTAGAAATAACTTAGTTGTGAAGTTATAGTATTTAGAGATAACTTAGCTGTGAGGTTATCTTCGTTTAGAGCTTACGTGGCATCCTTACTTTTTGCTACTTTTGTGTATAAATAGGTGTTCCTATGCTTCATTAAAGTTCATTCCTTTTACCAATCATCTGCAGCCATCTTTATCATTTATTATTTCTCTCTTCTTCCTCCACTTTCATCACCTTGCAACAACAATTGGTATCTAGAGCTCTTGATTGTTCTTGAAATTCCTAAGAAACACGAGTGATTGTGAGTTGTGTGTTTGAACAAGATCATATTAATTTTGTGGGTTTTGGGAAACACTGAGTGAGAACTAAGATTTGTAAGAAATTTTTCTGCAATGTTTAAGATGAGTGGAAGCAGTAGTTTGAATACTAAACTTCCAGCTTTTAATGGTAAAAACTAGAACAGATGGATGATACAAATGCGAGTTCTGTTTGGGGCTCAAGATGCTCTTGATCTGGTAACAGATGGTTATGCTTCAGCAGTAGTAGATGCTACTGAAGAATAGAAAACTGAAGAAAGAGATATCAGGAAGAAGGATCAAAAAGCTTTGTTCTATATCCATCAGTGTCTGGATGAAAGCGTGTTTGAGAAGATTGTTGATTCGATGACGTCGAAGGAGGCATGGGATTTACTGGTAAGATGTTACGGTGGTGACGCATCAGTGGAGAAGGTAAAGCTTCAGTCCCTGTGAAAGCAATATGAGAATCTCAACATGAAGAACAGTGAGAAAGTTTCTGAGTACATTTCCAGAGTGATTCTGATCACTAATGATATGAAAGCTTGTGGAGAAACACTTTCTGAACAAGTAATCATAGAGAAAGTTCTGAGGTCGCTTACTCCTCAGTTTGATTACACTGTTGTTTCTATTGAACATTCTAAAGATCTAGAAACCATGAGAATGGAAGAGTTGAAAAGTAGTCTAGAAGCACAAGAGTTGCGTCTGACTGAGAGAACTTCTGAGAGGGGATTTAAGCAAGCTCTGAAGGCTTCTTTTGTCAAGAAGGACCAGAAGCTAAAAAAATATGGTAGGTTGCAGAAGTTAGAAGTCTTCTATTCTTATGAGAAACATCAGAAGGGAAAGGAGAAGTATGACAAAAGAAAGGTTCAATGTTACTATTGTAAGTAGTTTGGCCACTTTGCTAGAGATTGTTGGTCAAACAAAGAAGAAGTAAAAATAGCCATAGGAGATTCAGATGATGAACCTGTGCTATTGGTGGGTTATGAATTTGACGAGGAACTTGTGAGATTGTCATTTTCTGATTCTAAAAGGGATGAAGATGACTATGAATACTCTGATTCAGAAGGAGTGTTTCTTTATGAGTTAGAGTCAGAAAATGACATTGAAAAGTCAGAAGTTGAAACTTCTGAAGATGAGTCAGAAGTTGAAACTTCTGAAGAGTTAGAACTTGATAGTTCTGAAGATGAGTCTGAGTCAGAAAATGACTTTGAAGAATCAGAAGATGAGTTAGAATCTCAAGGAGATTCTGCTTCTGAAGAAGAGTCAGAAGTTGAAACCTCTGAAGATGAGTCAGAACTTGAAACTTCTGAAGAAGAGTTAGAGTCAGAAGATGATGAATCTTTTGGTGACTCTAAAGATGAGTCAGATAGTGAATCTGATTCTGATCCAAATTTTGATGATGATCCAAAATTCGGTGGTGATCATGTTTTTGGAAGGAAAACTCTGAAGACGTAGGTTCTGGAGGACAAGCTTCTGGAGATGATCATGCTTTTGGTGGTAATCATGACTATAAAGGTGGATCTTCTGAAGGAGGGGCTTCTAAAGGCATCCACTGATGGTCATGATTCAAGGAGGAACTTTGAAGGTGATGGTTCTGGACAAGGTCCAGAGGTTAACAAAGGTGGAACTTCTGGTGGAAGTAAAACTTTTGAAGAAAGTCCAGAAGAAGATATGGTTCCAGAGTCAGAAGGAGATTCTGAACAAATGAGTATTGGAGAAGTTCTCAAGAAGAAAATGTGGCTGAAGGCCATGAAAGAAGAACTTGAGACTTCGAAACAAGACTTGAAGTTAATCGAGATTCCAAGGAGAACAGAACCATCGCCAAATTGGTCTTCAAGGAGAAATCTGCATTTCTGAATGGAGTATTGGAAGTTTCACAATGTAGCAACCAGAAGAAACTTGCAGAATTTCTGATGAAGGATTTCAAGACTGAACACCTTATCCGTTTGAGGGATAGAATTGGTGTTGTAGATTTCGGCTAGCTGAATATGAATTAAGGGATGGTGTTGAGAGTAATTCATATTCAGAAGTTCTGAGGGTAAGTCAGAAGTTCTGATGTTCAGAAGCAGAAGCTTCTGATATTTTGTCCAGAAGGAATTGAGCTTCTGGAGAATAATTTAGTATTTGCTTCTTAGAAATAACTTAGTTGTGAAGTTATAATATTTAGAGATAACTTACCTGTGAGGTTATCTTCTTTTAGGGCTTACGTGACATCCTTACTTTTTGCTTGTGTATAAATAGGTGTTTCTATGCTTCATTAAAATTCATTCCTTTTACCAATCAATTGCGTCCATCTTTATAATTTATTATTTCTCTCTTCTTCCTCCACTTTCACCACCTTGCACCAACAGTTTATCCATGTTGGTTTGGGATGAGAAAACATTATTTAACGGGAATTCATATTTGGATACCGAAAATATAACACACGTCTCTGTTCCATCCTATTATCATGCCTAAATAGTGAGTCTTCCGATTCATGTCATAGAATTGAGATCAATGAAATTGGTATATTGAGATTTATCACAATAAGTGGTTTCACTTTGTAAATCTTTTTATGAGATCTTCCCATAAATCAAATACGGACTCAAAACAAATAGTACTTTGATAAATGTGCGCCAAAAGTGTGAGAATGATCAAGATAGGATTGTGATGTTGAATCAATCACAAAGCTAGAAGTTAGGGTCAAATGAAGACAATCTATAGAAAGGACTGCGAGGGTTGAACACCAAATCTTTGAGAACAAATGCAGTGGTTGAAGAATGGATTGATTATCGCAGTACATCAAGAGTTTGGACACATCAACTTAGCATTATGGATATGGATTACATTTTTTACATTAAGAAGATACACTCATTTTCCCATTTTCATAAAAATCATGTTGCACCCAAAATTGTGGTTGCAATTTTTTTTCCATAACCCTGTACACTACAATCACAATCATAAAACAACATCAAACCATTTCAATTTCAGGCATTGATAGTTACACTCCACAAGCACACACCAGATGGTTTTATATCAGTAGTCCCCCACTCCGACCCCGGCGATGCATTTGGATCATATAACAAAGTCCTATAAGTAGGATCTTCTTTCAGTGAAAACAACAAAAGCTTACCATTAAGTATCCCAAATCTAAAACCAACACTCGAACTCCCCGTCAGAGGCACTGATACTGTTTTCCATGAATTATCATCAGGATTGAATATCGATAACTTCCGTTGATTCTTCCACTCCATACAGAACAATTTATTTTCAAGTACTGCATGAGCAGTCACCATGACACACCCGTTTTTCATCTCACACCACTTTCGCTTCTCAGCATCATAAACATCGATAGACTTTGAGTTTCCTATTGTAAAACTTGACCTTCCGCCCATCACATAGAGCTTCCCCTCGAATCCACAGGCAAAACAACCCCATCTCGGACGACGAAGACTCTCCATCAATGTCCACTTGTTAGTGTCCGGATCATACACCTCCGCGCTAGAGAGACTGTCGCCTTCTGCTCCATATCCCCCAACTGCATAAACCAAGCCATTGACTTCTGCACAGGCGAAAGCGTACCGAGCCACATTCATGTTTGTCAATCTACTCCAGCTGCAATAGCAATTACAAACTTTAAATATTTGAGATGATTTCCTCTAATCACATACTACAAACATTAGAGTCTAAAATTTGTCACAGTTAGAGTCTTCATAAAATATTGGTCATAACAACTCTGAGAAACATACCTGTCGAGGTTAGAATTATATTGGTAAACTTCAGCCGAGACAGAAACAGCTCCACAAATAGATGAATGACCAGCCATAACAAGAAGATTTCCGTTAAGAACCACGACACCGAACTCGGCCTTAGATGGACCAGGCATTGGTGGAAGAAACCGGCGATTATGACCAAAAGAATCCATAACCTCCCAATGACTTCCTTTTCCTTCACTATCAGATGTCAAGAAATAGAGCCATTCTTCAAGCTGCCCAGCCAATTTTCGCACGGTGATGAATTCTTTGCTTTGAATAAAACCCTTCCATCTCTTAGAGACACCACCCATAGCTAGAAAACTCGAACGAGGCACGAGTGCAAGACAATACTTTGAAACATCATCAGATAGCCCAGCAAGAATAGGCATATTCTCATCATCATCATCATCATCAACATCAACATCATCCAGAGCCTCACACCTCAGACTATGATTTCCTTTCAAAATAATCGACTTATCTTGATTCACCAAATCGGACAAACTCATGTTTTTCATTGTAATTTTTTTCTCGCCAGCAATTAAACCAGGCATGTTTTTCAAATAGGATAGATTGAAAAGAAAAACTTACATGAAGAATAAATGAAAGAGGTTATGAAGGGTAAAGGGAAATGCAAATGGATATATAGATATACATGTAGATATATATAAAAATAAAAAATGTAATAAGAAGAAATAAATTTGAGAATTTAGTATTTATAGGACGGAAATGGAAAGGGTTGGAGACAAGATAAAACTGACACCACTAAAACACGTCATTGTTACATGTTTTTCATCCTGTATCTGAGTGTGATGTGTTGTTACTTTGGATAATTGTTTCTTTATTTGCCATTGGAAATTGTTTAATCATCTAGATAATATAATCACTTGGAAACATATAACTCGTTTTGAATATTTTCCTTAATATTCGATTTTCGTTGACAAATTCTTTTTACTAATTATTGATAAGTTATTGAAATGACTTTTTGAGGTTGATACTTGATACAATCTTATCTTCACTCAAAAAAATCCGTGTGAGGAGTATTGACGTATTTAGATTTATCCATTTAAATATTTTTTAGAAAATTATAAATTAATTTTAAAGGTATGTTATCCAAACTATACATTTTTTGAAAGTCGGATTGGTACATAATCCAAATTATCAATGGCTTACTATTTAATCTTTCAAAAAAATGGTTAAGGGGATCTGAGGTGGAAAATAGGTAGTTATTGTACTGTCCTATTGGTCAAACCAACCAACTTTAGACCTTAAACTTTTAAGATTAAAATAGATCTTATAAAATTTAAGGCAGCTATAAGTAGCTACTTATGTTAGATGGTCATAAATATTTATCCATGAGCTTTTATATTCTCTTAAACACGAGTTCAAACGTTAGATTTAGCACAAATACATCAAAATTTAGATTTGAAATTTTATTTTCTTCGGTATTATTATGGATAAATAATTGTATGAATTTTTTGAATATTTGTTAAATGAGAAATGTTAACCAGTGTCCTTGTGGTACTCTTTAAATATTTAAAATAGTAATATTTTTTAAAAATACGTGTAATCAATGCATTAGAAATTGAAATAGTTGACTTTTATAAAGAATATTTTATTTATTTAATATCCTTAAATGCTTAGGACATTGGTTAGCATGAAGTTAAATTAATAAAATTATGCAAGTTTTATAAAAGTGCACATAAACTCATGCAAGGACGATAGAGTCGAAGCATTATAAATCCACGTGTCATCTCTCTATCTTTTACTCTTGCGCTTACATTTTGTAGTATATTGCAATTTATAGATTAGTTTATTGTTTATTGTTTATAGAGTAGTTTATTGTTTATGATCGAGTTTTTGTGGAATTGGGACCTAATTGAACTTTAGTGGTCATTAAAATATGATAAACTTGTTGTGTTTAGAATTCGATAATTGAGTCATTGTATAATCATCTCTCGTGAATTATACTAGTGATATCGATTGAATATCTTGTGTATCATCATTAATTCAATTTGTGATTGTCGTATGTTGATTACGTGTATTGATTTCTATTCAACTGTAATTCTCTCTATTTCTCTCTAAAATGTATATGAGCATACTCTGAAAAACCTCTGATATTTCATTTATGAAGAATCAATTTATTTGTTTTTAAAAAGTATATTCACCCCCCCCCCCTCTAGATAATTTTCTTACACCATATTCTGACCCAACAATTAGGACTTATAAGGTCCCAAACATTAGGATAGATTATTATGATTAAAAGTAGTAAGACTCATTATTATTATTATTATTGAGTGGTGCATCCATACGATGCACCGACACTATCGAGTGAGAATATGGAGTAAGAAAACAGTCTAGAGGGGTGAATAGACCCTTTAGAATAACTTCAATTGATTTTCTAGAAATAGAATATTAGAGGTTTTTCAAAACTGTGCGCAAAAGGTTTAAAACGAAAATATGAAGATTATACCTTTATTGAAATTTTGATCATGTCGACAAATAAACAATTCATAAAACTCGCAGATTGTTCAATAATGAATAATTGAACAAGTTTCCCTGAATTTAATATGCACTAAAGTTCAAGTGGGCTCCAACTCCAACAAAATATAACCTTACGCAATAAATTACTACCAATTGAATAAATTATCAACTACACTAATAATTAAAAACCTAAGCATGCACTATCTTACGGAAATTAAATAAAAAAAGAGTGTGTGTATGTGTGTGAGAGAGAGAGAGACAGGGAGAATACACTCAGATAAATAGTGATTCGAAATTTGTCCTCGCTTTGACTACTCCTCTCTTAAATGATTTCCCAGTGGAACCTGCTTTGTTCCTTTTTATTTTTGACAAATATTATAAGAGTTTATACAATCATTAATCCACAATAATGTTTAGATAATTAAATCTCCTATCTGGATCTTGACTTGTATACAACGTAATCCCAAACTCTTCTACGTAATATTTCCTCGATTCATGCTTCTTGAATCTTCAAGCTTCACCAATCTACTCACAGTTTTCGTGTGCAATCACCTCTAATACCATCGATTTTTTGAGCACATAGTCACTGCCAAGGTAATATGGATTGAAGGACCATATTCTTTTCAACTGAATTTGTTAGCACCAATGACAATAGCCTCAATCTTGCAAGCTACCTGAAAATATCAAATAAATCTTTCAGAATGATTAATTTCAATAAGGCGTGCCCCACAACAAATTGCAAATCTCTCATTATCAATATCTAAAATCAAACTATAGGTTGAATATGAAAGAATTTCGTTGCAAGGGCTTTTAAACTTATTAAAGATGAAAGGGTGTTGATTTTCACAAAATTACAATGTAAAATGTTGTAAAGTTGTGTAAGGTTGTATGTGAAAAATGATGACAAAATTATTCTATATCTGCTTGAGATTAAGCACATAAATGGATGGAAAAAGTTAGTTAGATTTGAATCAAAATCATTTTATGATTTTGGTAAAATGGGCAAGTGAATTGGAATAAGAAGGCATAAAAATTCGAATAAAGTGTCAGGTCTGATTCGAATCAGAAAGTATGTGATTCAAATCAAACGTAAATTTGATTTGAATAAAGTTCGATTCGATTCAAATGAAGCAGAGGTGACCTTCTAGCATGAGTATGTTGAACAAGCATCTCAAACTTCACAAAGGCTATCTCAGAAAATTTCATAATCAAAGAGGGATTCAAAATAAATAAAAAACCTTCACAATCAAAGCAAGACTACACTGGATGTTGAGAGAATTGTGGATGTTGAAGCAGATGGTAATTGCGGATTTAGAGTCATTGTATGGATATAGTCAGGATGGTTGGGAAATTAATCGTCGATATTTGGACATGGAAATAAGAGATGAAAAGAGCTTTATGATAAAGTCCATTGGTCGACATCCAGAGGAGAAATGGGTGACACTACCTGACATGGGTTATTTGATAGTGAATCGCTATAATGTCATTCTTGTGCATTTAGGCAATCCGTGCTTGACTTTTTTCCCTATAACATCATCACCTTCACATAATCCTATTATTTGGTGTATTTGTTTAGTCAATAATAACCATTGGGTTCAAATAAAAATTTATTTTCTTTATTTTATTTACTATATAAAGCAATTGGGTTATTAATTTAATTGTTTTTTTTTACTTAGGTAAACATGAAAGAGGGATTCCCCTTGCCCCCGTTGCCTACATATTGGAAGAAGTTCTGTCACCCGGATGCAACTTCTTGGATGTTATCAGTAGCGGGACGTTTATAACTATGACTACATCTTTCGCCCGTATTACCTTCATATGTTAGCTTAGCATAAGCGATTTATCATTATGTTATATATTATGTAATGTTGATTCAAATTATTATAATATGTAACAAATCATTACAACAACACACCGACGCTTTATTTATTCATCTAAATACCTTAAAACAACACACATAAGAAAATAACTTAAAACAATACATGAGAAAATAACTCAAAACAACACATGAGAAAATAACTTAAAATAACACGTGACGAAATTACTTGAATGAAATAAAAACAACACATATAGACTCTACTAGATGATTCTGGACGTTGCGCATTTTTATCACGTCTTCGGCAGATTTAATAACCTCCGCTTCAAGCTCAATAGGCCCCTTAGTTAGTCTACGATGGTATGATTTCCACATGTTCGTCATGTCTTCGTCATTCTGCAGCTCTACAACGTTGTAACTTATCCTTCCATCAACATCCATTCTAGTTTTCATGGTATGAAATATTCTTCACCCTCATGTTATCAGTAGCGGGACGTAACTCGTAGTCAAACATTTCTTTCAACCCCTCGAGGTTTAAAAATCCATACGGGATCTTAAACTTCACAACATCTTTTATTCCATTGAAATACACTTCAGCATCTATCAAATAATTTGGAAGAGATATTTTGAGATTGAAATACTAAACAACACATGACCCATATTTATATTACTTTTAATTTATTTTAGACCATTTAAAGTGTTAGTCCAATCACAACCATTCAAAGTGTCGGTCCATTCACAGTCATTCAAAGTGTCGGTCCAATCACAACCATTCAAAGTTTCAGTCCAATATAAGCTAAAATAAAACATAACATTAAATAAAAACATAATGTAAGTCATAAAAATATTCAAAATGTTAATAAAATATTACATAAGTCATTATGTTTGCACCACAAAACAAAAATCAATGTGAAAGAGATATATGTAACGCCTCAAATAAATCTGCAAATTGCAGATCATTATCCTCAGCACCATATCTCTAGAGGTAACACTGAATCAATACGGAGACACGAGCCCAATTAGGATCAGATGGTCATGCTGCATACTAAGGAACTAGCACCTCTATTGGTTTATCCCGAGGTGGTGGACCAATCGAGGGTGTGATACACTATAATACCAATCCAAATAATTTGGATTAGTGTCGGAAGGAACTGTGACCGATGATATCGGTCCAACCACCTCTACAACGCTCTGATCGTAGCCAATCCAGTTAACATCGCCATCGCCCTCAATAAGACCAGTAGGTGGACGTGGTATATACTAAATCAAACCAAACTGGCGTAAACATCTATCAGACAAGTATAGAAAAAAAGTACCTCCCCATTGTAGGCCCCTTCTGAAAAAAAGAAATCTTGTCAAACGGGTGCCACTGTCTATGGTCCTCAAATGGGCGTCACATCACGTCAATCAATGTCAGTATATCAAGAATAGGTCGCACGACATCCACCTTCAAGGCTCCCTGCTTGTACGGCCATCTCATCGCTCTGGGAAGTCCATGGTTATCACTTGGTGTCCAATTTTCCTTTTTTCTTCCAATTGTGGGAAAATAATCATGGATCCAACACTATTCCAATCTCAAAAATTATAAATAAAATATAATAATACTTTAGTATAATAAAAATTTTAATAAATATATTAATTAAATACATGAAGAAGAGTCGGATAACCAGCAAGTTGTTTAACCAAAGACACATGCATCTTCAAGGGAATCATAAAGGGTCACCAAAGCAGCTGCTCCCCAACTATATCTCCCCAGACCACCCAAGTCCCGAAATAGCAACAAATATTATGTATCGACAAGCGTAAATGTCTTGTCAGCAAAAATAGTGCAACCAACTAACATCAACAAGTATGTTTTGGTCGCATATGCCCAAGAAGAAGAAGCTCGATGGGCAACAAATAAAGCGTACAACCACTCCAACCTATAGTGGGCACCTCTACTTGCACAAACTTGACACAGTGCAGTAACATGTGACACTCCTAAATAGGTCACAACAAGCTCAATGACAACATCTTCGGTGACATGTTGGGGACTCCAGAAGACACCCTTTATAGGAAGGTGAAGAAGACAAGCAACAGCATCTAGAGTAATCATCATTTCACCATATGGCATGTGAAACGACGATGTCTCTGAGTGCCATCTCTCTATAAAGGTTGTGAGCAGGTTCGAGTTTACCAGAATCGTTCACCCAATGTTCCATCTCTCTAGGGAGTTGCCGTGGAACCCACCTCTGAAGCTTTAGCCCGTGTCCAGCACATTTAAGTTCTTTCTTCGGTTCTCTCTCCTGAAAGGAAAAAAGTAGCATATTAATTAACTACAACAAAAATTTGAAATTTATTTCACATAACATTTTCATTTACTTACCTCCCCATACCAAAAACGTCAAGCACAATGATGCCCATATCTAACCATAATTGATAGGTCTGACGGTCCTCCATAATATCATATAAACTCCTCTAGAAAATGTGAATCAGATCCAAATGCACCATCATTTTCCGAGGAAGGCGACCATCACTGCCTAATGTTCGCATTCTGCAAAATAAGCAAAAAAAAAAAAAAACACAAACCATAACACTTTTGAAAAGTGTTTCGGTGTGAAAAATTTGAAAATTTGGGAATACTTTTTAAAAGTGTTTCGATATGTTCATGTACAAACCGGAAGAGTTCTAAAAAGTGTTTTGGTGCATCAAATTCAAACCAGGTCACTTTCAGAATCTGTTCCAAATTCAAATTTTAAAGAAAATCAAACTGGAACACTTTTAAAAAGTATTCGGATGTGCTAAAAATTTCGGAACACTTACGTAATGTGTTTCGATGTGTTTTTTCTTGCATCGAAAGACTTGCACAATATGTTTCGATTTGTATTCTTATTTATAGTGTTTCGGAACAGTTTTTAATATTGAAAGTGAGCGATGAAACTTTTTTAAAAATCATATTATTTATATGATGAGTATTTTTGTCCAAAAAATTCAATTATATGAATACAAAATAGAAAATAGATGTACGATATAAATTTTTCAAAATTCATATTTCTTATTCTTTCTCATGTGGAATCTTTTTCACGAATCTTATATTCCATAACATCAGTCATATTTTGACCCAATTATTTTAGACAAATTAGACTTTGGAAAAAAATTTAGCTTATAAGAAAATATAACTAATGATATATTATTTTTTTCTTTAGAAAAAACTTTGGAGGTATCATTAGCTTAAGTCATAATATTTATAAAATCCTTAACATTTGAGGGTCACTTGTATTCTGAGACAAGTTAAAGTGACACATTTTAATATAAATATCACTTAAAAAATGTTCTTTGTTGCTTCTCAAATTGAAATAGTTGCGTTGATTTTTTTACTAACTTAGATTTTAGATTTTAGTGTTTCAAATTTTATTCAATTTAGCTTAGTTTTATTTTTTTTTAGCGTGGATTTTATAAATAAAAAAATAGACTTAATTTATCTTTTTTAGGTTCGTTTTTCTTTTGAAATTTTTAGCTAGTCCCCTCTCTATTTTATATCTCTCTTCTTTTGCCGTATATATTGCCTTATTCAAAACAAAAGTGACCCGGGTTTTGGCCAAGTGACCTCGTTTTTTATTCCCTTTTATGTTAGACTTTATATGAATTACAATAAGTTTGTTTCCGTACAAAAATAAAATTATAAACATAATATAGACACTCATATGAATACATTTAAAAGTCAAAATTAGATTGTACTACTTGTACTACCAAAAAAAAGTCAAAATTAGAGATAATAATGAAAATAACAATAAGCACCGGCACAACTAAGGAAAACACTAATTCGAATGACATAATTTAAGATGATTATCTTAAAGCAATTTAAAATAATAGTTATCTTAAAGTCTTTAAGTTGAAAACAATAACTTAATTGAAATAGTGTTTGGTTACTTGGTTCCTCTAAAGTTGTTGTCTAGATGAATTTTGTAGTTAAATATCAATAACTTTTTACTTTTGATGTTATAATATCAAATTTCTGTTATTATTCTTTACGTATGTTTTTTATGTTTTTTTATAATAAGTAGTTATAAAATTGATGACTTTTTAATTAAATAGTCAACTTTAAAAAAAATAGTATATGTAATTAGAGAAACTAATATCTTTCAACGGATAATAGCACAATAAATGATAAAGTCATTCGTAAAGAAAATTTGACAATGTATGCTCAAAATTTAACCGTCATTTATTTTATGCTCTAAGTTTACTTGGTTCGTCACCAGCGAAAAGAATCCATTTTGGTGAAACCCAATTCAAACCCCCTTTCTTGTGTTTCTCACACCTTCAATTGGCATTATAGTTCGGTTCTGGTATTGATTATTATCAAACACTTACAGTGTCAGATAAAGATCCAGGTGAGTTTTTTCGTTGAAGAAACACAATGGATGAACTCACACCAATTGTGTTGCAACATATTCAAACGACAAAAGTTATAATGTTATGATGGAGAAAAGTTTGAATAATGGAAAGATAGACTAGAAAGTTGCTTTCTATGTCATGATGTTAATCTTTGGGATATTGTACGCAATGGCTACGTACCTCCCACAAATATTATATTTGTTGGAATAAAAAGGACTTCACAAATATTATATTTGTTGGAATAAAAAGGACTTCGTTGTGAAATGCATATGCAAAAATGTATGGAAAGCATGAATTACAACTAATTGTTATTGAGCATGACAAGTATATGTGATGTTTTGAATTATGTGCGACACCCTTAATCAATATGCATTTTATATTATTTTGACTTATGACGTGTTATTCCGTGGGGTTTTAGAGGGTGCTACAAAAAGAACCTAATCTTCCGAAACATTAGAAATAACTTGATCTTCCATAACACTATATAAAATAACCTGATCAGGAAGGAGATATTTCGATTGTCATAAAGGATGGTGGAAAAGCTATTATCACTGAGGTATTGTATGTACCCTCTATGACAAGTAACTTGATAAGTGTAGGTCAATTACTTGCAAAAGGATTCAAGATGAAACTTGAAAGGAATGAGATGAAAGTCTATAGGGCTGATGGGAGGCTAATCATGAAAACACCATTGGCAGAAAACAAGACGTTCAAAATTGAACTCAACACATCAGATCACAAGTGTCTTGCTTCGACGACAGAAAAAGACAAGAACTAGCTATGGCACCACAGGTATGGACATCTAAACTTCAGAAGTTTATGCATGCTCAATCAGAAGAAGATGGTGGTTGGTTTGCCTTATGTAACGGAACCGAAGCAAGTATGTGAGGGATGTTGTAAAGCTAAGTAGGCAAGGAAGGCATTCAAACATGACTTGCCCAATGAATAGATTTACATCATTGAAAGGAAAAGTGAGGTATTCACACAGTACAAGAAGTTCAAATTGCACGCTGAAAGGCAAAGTGGCTGCAAATTGAAGAAGTTAAGAACTAATGGTGGTGGTGAATACACGTCTGTTGAATTTGCCAAATTCTGTAATGGGGAAGGTATAGAGCATGAGGTTATTGCACCCTATACACCTCAATATAATGGCATAGTTGAAAGGAAGAACAAAGGTATACTAAACATGATAAGAAGTATATTGAAAGCTAAAGATATGCCTAAGAGATTTTGGGTTGAAGAAGCTTCGACAGCAGTATACATTCTAAACAGGTGTCCGAAAAAGAGGATAGTTGGAAAAACACCTCATGAGGCTTGGACAGGATCGAAGCCAAGTGTGAGTTATTTTAGAGTTTTTGGATCAATGTGCTTCAGGCATGTACCTGAACAATTGAAAAGAAAACTGGATGATCAAAGTGAAGTTGTGGTCCTCATAGGTTATCATTCAACTGGTGCATACAAGTTGTATTCTCCAATCGAAGATAAACTAGTAATTAGCAAAGATGTTCGAGTCGACGAAAACAAAGGTTGGGATTAGAGTCGAAGTTCAACACAGGAATCAGACACTGTCATAACTGTGTTCGAAGAAGATCCACAAAATGAGCCCTGGAATAGCCGAAGTGAACAAGGAAACACTTCAACTAGTCGAAATGAAGAACCACCTGAACAAAATGAAAGAAGGTCGACGAGAACAAGAACTGAATCAACAAGGCTAGCTGGGTATGAAATATTTTCAGATCAAGTGATTGATGATGATGGTGATTTGGTTGAAGAAGCCATGATGATGGCTGAAGCAGAACCAATCGATTTGAATGAAGTAATGGGTAATTCGAATTAGTGTGAATCCATGAAAGAAGAACTCAGATCCATTGAGAAGAACAAGACCTGGGAGCTTGTCGAAAGAACGAATAAAAAGCCAATCGATGTAAAGTGGATATACTAGGTGAAACGAAGGCCAAATGGAGAAATTGCTAAGTACAAATCAAGGGTGGTAGCTAGAGGTTTTCCACAGAAGCCAGGAATAGACTTTGACGAAGTATATACACCAGTTGCTAGGTTGGAAACAATTTGAATAGTTGTTTCGACAACAGCATACAGGGGATGGAATATGCATCAGCTGGATGTAAAGCCATCATTCCTGAATGGACCATTAGAAGAAGAAGTCTATGTCACTCACCAGGATTCAACGTCAAAGGACAGGAGTTGAAGGTGTATAGATTACGGAAGGCTCTCTATGGTTTGAAGCAAGCTCCTAGAGCTTGGAATAAGAGAATAGATAGCTTCCTGATCGAAGCAGGTTTCACAAAGTGTGTCTCTGAACATGGAGTGTATGTAAAATATGTCGACAGTGTCAGTCGAATCATTATATGCCTCTATGTAGATGACTTACTGATTACGGGAGATGACGAATTTGAGATAGTAAAGGTCAAGTCGAAGTTAATGCAAGAATTTGAAATGTCTGACTTAGGGAATCTCTCATATTTCCTAGGGATGGAATTCAAAGATACTGAAGAAGGAGTATTCTTGCATCAGACTAAGTATGCTCAAGATATTCTGAAAAAATTCAACATGAGCAACTGTAACGAAGTTGTCACTCTGTTAGAGATAGGTGCAAAGATGAAGAAAGAATTGAATGATGAGTTTGTAAATTCAACATTGTACAAACAAATCATTGGATCCTTGAGATATCTTTGCAATACAAGACCAGATATCTGCCAAAGTGCAGGGTTGCTGAGCAGATTTTTGGAGAAACCTCAAGAGTGTCATCTCAATGCAGTAAAGAGGGTGCTGAGATACAAAAAGAGAACTATCGACCATGGTGTGTTGTTGCCCAAGAAGTCGAAGAATAACACAAGCTTCGAAGTTCATGGATACACAGATTCAGATTTCAGTGGAGATCAAGACGAAAAGAAAAGCACTGTTGGCTACATTTTTATGACCGAAGTTGCTCCAATCTCTTGGAGCTCAAAGAAACAAAGCATTGTGGCTTTGTCATCGTGTGAAGCAGAATATGTAGCTGCAGCATGTCAAGCAGCATGGATCGAGATGTTACTTGAAGAACTCAAGATAATAGAGCCTAAGAATATAAAGCTATTTGTCGATAACAAATCAACAATAACCTGGCGAATCATCAAGTGTGTTATGGTCGAAGTAAACACATTGAAAGAAGGTATCATTTTCTAAGAGATCAAGTCAACTAAGGGAAGATCGAAATAAAGTACTGCAAGACTGAAGTTCAACTAGCTAACATATTCACCAAACCTCTGAAGAAAGTCAGATTCGAAGAGCTGAAAGGGAGCATCGGGATGAGAAGTCTCGAGAACATGAATTAAGGGGGTGTGTTAGAATGTGTGTATAATTCATGGTAGAACTGGTGTGTTGAACTAGAGTGTCGAAGTAGTTGTAATGTTGTGTGCAAATCGAGTCGAATGAGTGAGGATGTCGAAGTCACTCTGAAGCATGTTGGAGTGTGTCGAATTCCTTGGGCTTTTAGATATTTTGGGCCTTAGCTCAGTTTACACTATTGGGCCAAAGAAATGTGTCTATATAAGGAGCATTTCTTTGTAATCATAATATATAGAGAATATACAATAATTCACAATATACTTTCATTCTTCAATTTTCACATTCTCTTCTCAATTCCTTAATCTTCTTCTTCAAAATCTATTTTTCTATCTTCTTTTCCAACAGGTTAATGTTGTTGTCTAAAAACTCAAGTTACAATTTATGATTACTCGTTAACCTTCGAGAATATTATGTGATCTTATTCAAACACTAAAATTTCAAATTCAATTTATACTCTAAAGCTATGTGTCAACAATCGGTTGGTAGAAGACAACTCTATTGGTTATAATCTCAATTATGTTTGAAGGACAGTATTTTGCACTTGACACGCATTTTTTATGAGAGACGCCATATATTCATCTAAAACTTTAAGGTGATAAGTGTGTAGGTTCTCTAAATTATAAAGTGTTAAATCTTCAATTTTCTAATCAATGTGGGACTTCTTCCTCACACTTGATTCTCAACAATCCCCCTCAAGTGTGAGTCAAAATGACCCCTCTTATGTGGAAGTTCTCTCTTCCAACTACACTTACTCTTCAACAAAACATCTTCTACCCACCACCTGAATGCTCCCCCTATTTGCAACACCACCTCTTTGGTTGCCTTGGTATGGTCTTCTATGACTCAACATATTTTCTTTGTGATGGTTTCCTCTACCGGTCGAATTGGTGTAGTCACCTCTACCTTTATTGTCGAACCATTTTTCTTTTCCTTTTTTATCTTTTGCTGATTGAGCCTGAAGAGCTACGTCACTTTTCGATTAACCTGCAGATCTTTCACACATTCTTTGTTCATGAAATTTAAGCGTTCCTTGAAGCTCTTCATTCGACAAAGTTGACATGTCTTTCGATTCTGTTATGGCAACTACCACATGGTCGATCTTCAGAGCCAAAGATCTCAAGATCTTTGAAACAACAACTCTTGTTGTTAACATCTCTCCATAAGTCTTGATTTAATTCACTAGTTTCGTAACCCTAGTGAAGAAATCAAATATATTTTCGCTATCTTCCATCCGAAGCAATTCATATGTTCTTTTGTGAGTTTGTACCCTCATCTCTTTCATCTTCTCAGCATCTCCAAACGATTTCTTCATAATTTTCCAAACTTCTTTTGCAGATTCTACACCACTAACATTTTAAAAATTGTCTGGGATGGCACACATTGGTGAATTATAAAGAGGGCCTTATAATTCATCTTCTTCAATTCTTTGTATTCTGCCTCATCTGCTGTTGAAACTAATCTGGTTTTGAGAATAACAAACAATAAAATAAAGACATCTCACGTACTGTTACTTCTAACATCTTAAGAAAGGTTAAGACAAATTTTCATCTCTTACAGAAGTACAAGCAAAAACATGTTGTAAAACATGTATGAACAAAATGCATCAAAAACAACCAGAGGACTCAGGCTTACCAAAAGTACAACAAGACTAGAGGACTCTTCTTCACAAAAAGACAAAACAAATTCTTTCAAAGTACAAGTATATGATGAATGCATTACATCATCAGTATGACGTCGGCAACATGACATCATCAAACGTAAGGTAATTATGATATAAAGTGGAAGCAAGAAACTTGAAGCTAGAGGACTTGACCATACTAAGGACTCTAGAGGACTCGCTTCACTAAAAGACAAAAGTCATTATTAGCAAGTACAAGTGATGTCATCATTTTCTTAATGATTTGACATAAAGCCTAATGCACATCAAATCTTGTCTTTATCATGATAAGAACTTAAGGACTTATTCTAAGGAAAGAAAGAACATTATTATATGATATAAAGGCAAAGACTCATCATCAACCTTCTTTGCCTATAAATACACACCTTTCCTTCAAGAAAATGTGTGGATTCTTACTAGAGAAATAAGGCTAGCAAATTCCTTATCATTCCAAAAGATCACTATCTCGTATTAAACATCCACACTTTCATAGATATTCAACTCAAAATCTCACTACCATATGGTGAAGTTGTAAAGAATCATTGAAAGAATTCTTTATATCAATTGTATATCTTCAAGCGATATAAAAAGGCTTGGTTTCTTTGTATAAGCTTACTGAAGCTATATTAATCAGTATTGTAAGCCTAGTGAGGCCAAGAAAATACATAGTTGTAAAGGTACATCAAAGAAGGAAGTTTATCAAGCATCAGTAAAGAAAATCTCACAGACTATGAGGACTGGACTAACCACATTAGTGAACCAGGATAATTCTCTTGTGTGATTTCTCTCAAACTTTACTTTGTTTATCTATTCCATTTATATTCTCATATTTCTAACAAACACACAATACTGAATCTTAGTTAAGATTCAAACTAACTTTTCTTTTTTCCAAGAAACATCTTGAGAAACTGTTTTTATATTAGGATAAAAACCAATTTTTAAAAGGGCCATAATTCAACCCCCCCCTTCTCGTGACATCTCTATTTACTACATCTGCTTCTGAAGCTTTTTCATCAAGTTTTTCTAATCCATATTTAATAAGTTCCCAAAGACCTTGAAAATAGAATATAACTTTCATCTGTTTACACAAATTCTCATAGTTATCAGTTTTAAGAATTGGAAGATTTGATGGAAATTTCCGTTCGCATAATTCATCGTCATTGATTTTATTCTTTCCTTTATCACTCAACTGGAGATCTTTATACCAAAGTTAGGAGCAGTTCCGAGGAGGGAGTATTTTACACTTGGGACACACCAAATATCCACCTAAAACCTTAAGGTGATAGGTGTGGGCTATCTAAATTATAAAGTGTTAAATCTTCCTTTTCTAATCAATGTGGGAGTTCTTCCTCATAGTTAATTCTCAATAGATTCAAGATGTTGTAGGTTTCAAAATTTATGGCACGGGGATAGGTTTAGATCCAAATATTATAGTTAGTGATTTCATCGACGCTGATGGTTTTGTTACATTTGGCTACTAGATAAATAACCAACATCAAAAGATTGTCTTGGCACCTTGTAGGAAAGAAATGGTGTTAGTTGAAACAATGGTTTCAGAGATGATGACCATTCGTTGGAGTTTGATATTGGTGTTGGAGTTTGATATTAGTCGGACATAACTTGAGAACCGTAACTCGGATTTGCGCACGGTTGGAAGCGTTGGAAAGCTTATTCAATTTCCTATCTAACCATGACTAAATACTATGCTTTTATGACTATTTGAAATATTTGAAAATCTTATTCTTTTTGTGCATTCCCTTTTATTGCTCAAAATCGCGCGTTTGAAGTCGTGTCTTCGACACTTTATTGCTCATACTTCAAATATGCATCAATACCTACAAAATAAATACAAAACTATCAAATAATATAATATTTACACAAAAACATGATTATACTCAATATGTACAAATACACACATAATTTGAGGTTTATTCAAACAATATTAACAAAAAGAATGGATAAGTGCCACAAATTATATACATATAATATTGATATTTTGGCACTTATCAGCATTGGACTACATTAACTCTCTTTTGAATGTTGATGTAATTGAACCTTATTTGTTGATTGCAAGTTTTTCCTTAGTATAAGTTTAATGTGGTTTCTGCCATGTTCGTGTCTAGGAGTTATAATGTAGATCCCTACAAGTTAGTTAGGTTGGGGTGCCTATTAGGTTCAAGAACCTGGATTGGTGGTTTCCCCAATGGGGAGCATAATAAAGTTTTAATTGTTTCTTCTTTTATGTTGTTTTCGCTACATGTGAGTCCTTTATGTTAACCAACGCTTGCGTCGTTGACCCTATTCTCAAACTCCCTTCTAAGAAAGTAGACATAGGCCAGAGATCATTGTAACACCCCAATTCTGCCCAACGTTTATATAACTCAGAGTGCCAAAAATCAAATTTAAAACCTGAGGCATTACATTCTCACAACTTGAAAACAACGGTAAAACAACTTAATTATAACAAATACATAGCACATAATAAATAGAAATACTTTAGAACATATTAGTCTCCAATGATTCAACTTAATTAAATTAACTGCGGCGGATTCTCAACAGTAATACTTGCAAAATAGACATAGCATCTTTTAACAACTGAAAATCATCAACAACTTCTCAAAAATAACAGTTTTCAGTTCAACTAAAGCAAATGACACAATAATCAAAACAAGCGTTTCATTCCCCCCGAGTGCTACGTATCAGAGCGATGACGCCAAAAGCTACTAAATCCTTTACTCCTCGTTACCTGCACGTTACCAATATAAAGGCAACGACGAACAAATAGACAGGGTGAGATATCGAAAAATATAAGCAAAAGTATAATAACTAATATATTAGATAAAGAATCATACAATATTCACCGCTTCAACAACCACAACACAACATTCAACAAAACAACGTAATAACCAACAACAACTTCATAATGCAATTCAAATGAGACTCGACTATGCAAATGCATATGGATCCATCAGAGTAAACTCTCAACTTAAAATCATGCCAGGTTATCGAGGCATTCAACAAGGCATAAGCCTTCAACTTTCAACTTGTGTCAATCCAGGCCAACGTGGTGAGCATACACTCCAACTTAGAAAAATGCAATGTATGCGATTTAATATGAATGGCATACACACAACAACACCAGCAACAATTCAACTCATAACAATATAATCAACTTCAACTTTCAACTTTGGTCATTTAAGCCTACAACTCAAAAATTGTCCATTTTGGGACAAAAACAACTTATTTCAACAGTACCTGCAATTCAAGCAATCGACGTGAAATTCAACAAAAACAAACAACTTTAATTCCGAGCAACTAAATTTACCGCCTAATTTGGCTAACTGTCTAATTTCGAAACTGTTTTTGCTTCCTACAATATTAATACTTAACTAGAAAAATTCTGTCAATTTTATTCCGACTGGTACTAGCCAATTCCTGCATTTTTAAAAATTATTCTACCACACTGATTTTTCACTATTTGTTACTAATTCCTGCTATCAATTTCCATGTTCTGCTATTTTATTATTCCTATGTTATGGATACATATGCACTACAAAATACATGTTACTCCCACTATTTACTAACTTGAAATATAACATTCTACCTAAACTAAGTGATACATACAAGTTATCATGTACTCACTAATTTCTAAGTCACAAAACAACTATGCCTAAGACATGTCCCCCAAACCCCACGTGGTTGCAAGAAAAAGAGAGAGCAAAGGTGTGAGGCGCCCACCCCCTGGGCCTGAGGCGCCCGCCTCCCCTTGCTGGTGGGGCCCACACGAGTTTCCTTCAAAATTTTGGGGTGATCGTCCTCCTTGTCACCCATTCTTCTGTTTCTTATTTTCCAATACTCCTTGTTCTTACAAATTAAACCCAGAATCATCTATTCCCAGAAAATCATCTTCATCACCAATATAAAGTCACTCATGGACTCAATACAATGCCAACAAAATTAATAATAGATAGCATCAAATTAACACAGGTCGATCAACACCAGAATGCTCACAGCAACATAAAATCGTCACAAAACACAACTTGACAGCAAAATCATACAACCCTAAATCTCATATAAAAATTATCATACAATAGATTATATAAATCGAACCCCATCCCTTACCTTTGGATCGAAGAGAGCTCAAAAAATCGATCGGAAAAACACAACCCTCGAACTGCAATTTGACACTGTCAACAACCCTTATTCCCTATTCTCTCTTTCCCTCTTCTGCTACGTGACTTTCTTTCTCTATTTTCCTTATGCTACTTGTTTTATTTTATTTTTCTAATGCTACTACATGTTTCTCATAAGCCACTAATAATAACAATACTTAGTAATGGGCCACTACTTGTATGAGATTTACTAAACAATGCGCCCTTAGATGTTATTTCACCCCTATAATTAATTCTCTATATTTAATTAGTAACTCTAAATATAAAATAAATTCTAATATTATTTTTCTTCCGACTAATTTTACCCGACCATCAACTTAACGATTCAACCCACAAATTCGACTTAATCAAGAATTAATCGGAAAATACTCAATAATATTTAATTAAAATATTTAATTAAATACAAGTGTTACAACCATCATTGGATCATATAATAAAATTTTCAGAATTTTATAGTGCATAAAAGTATTTTTAAACTAATTAAAATGCACAAAAAGGAAAAAAATTAAAGAAAAATAGTAAAACAGGAAATAAAATTCTCAGAAAATTACTCGAAGTGTAAAGCGAGAAGAAATATTTTTTTTCATAATTTTTGGACCCAAAACAGATTTAATATGAATTTTAGAATTTAAAATAAAATTAATATAACAAAATAAAGTAACATAAAGGTCAACGATGCAAACGTTGTTAACATCAATGTGCACTAAATATATGTTGAGATGATAAATGGATTTATCTTGCATTATTAAAGGTAAATGATCATACTTTATATATTTTTCTCAAATCTTATGAAAGTCTAAAAATGTTTTTGTCTGAAAGTTATCTTTCAAGCACACTATATTTGAAAATTATCTTTCAAACACACTATGTACAATGTTATCCATTTTGTATGACTTAGTACAAGATCAAAAAAACTGTTTGGACACACCATTCAAAAGTTAATTTTAATAAAACATGGACATGATCATGCACTTGAGGGATTTTCATGAAGTCTATCAGACACATCACTTCTTTTGTTATATGCAGACATTGTTGCTCCTCACATTAGGAATGGATTGGAAAATATAGTATTTAATTATGATTTATCCTATTTATATTGACTATAAACATTTAATTTATCATATTTATGTTGACAGGGTCGTCTCCGAGATTTTGAGTGTCCTGTTGAAATTATGAATTTTGTGCCTTTTTTTAATTCATAATTTTTTTACCAGATTTATAAGTTATATGTATCAAATAAATAGTCAACTTCATATGTATATATAATTAAAAAAAATTAGTGCCTCTAAAAAAATGATGCCCTGTGTCAGTACTCCTCCCGAAAATCCTTCGGGACCCCTGTATGTTGATATTAATCAACTGATGTATGAGAATTAATTTTTACAATTCTATGAGACATTGAAGTGTATCAACCTAATGATTTATGGTTTCAGGAAGTATTAGAGGCATTCTGACTAATGGGTGTTTGTAAGTTGATTTTTAATTCATCGATTGTGGACTTCTATTTGCTTTTGTTGAGCGATGATACTCAGAGACATCGTTATTTCATCTATGTGTTAGTGACAGAAGCATCACTTCGAACAATGTATCTTGCATTATGTATCTTTCAATCACATTTTATTTATTGGACCACTTTACCATTCACATAGACGATGCACTAGACCTAATAATTACACACTTAGAAGCTGATGTGGGTAAGATTGAGCTTTAGATGACAAATCTGGGAGAAGCACATACACTATTGGATTTCTACAGAAAATATATATTCTCATTTAATTGTAAGTGTAGCCCATTTTGGTGACGGGAGATATGTGTTTCACCCCATATGACGAGCATCATCAGACACGACTGTTAGAGGAGATCTTTTGGTACTTTGAATGACTAGCATGTCGGTATCGACTTAT
Organism: Vicia sativa; assembly: GCA_021764765.1. Classification (NCBI taxonomy): domain Eukaryota; kingdom Viridiplantae; phylum Streptophyta; class Magnoliopsida; order Fabales; family Fabaceae; genus Vicia; species Vicia sativa. Next base: position 76,205,099 of record CM038795.1, read on the forward strand.
GTATCCATATACCAAAATGTGTATTGAGGTAGTTCAGGTATTTTGCAAAATATCCCTAGGGACTCCCACAGTTGTATTGCCTCTTATAGTGTATTGTTGCCTCTTATAGTGTATTGTTGGGATGTTGAGGCGGTATTTGATGACTATTGTAAGCATTTGGTATTAGAGAATATACAAAGTGTTTTAGATGATAGGTTATGGAGTATTGTATCCAATTACATCCAATGGTATTATAGAATTTCACATTTGTATATGACGCCAACGCTAAAGGGAGATCCCTCAATGTTAACTCATTAAGATAATCATAAGGAAGGAAGTCAAGGAACGAGTTAGGGCGAACCATATTGTGAGTGTGTTGCCTAGATGTCCTTCTATCGTCACTTTACTCAAGGATGACATCACAAAAGGGGAGTTTCAAAAAACAGCCATTTGTAGGACATCATACGGACGATATTATTATAGGTATAATGTACATTTCAGTATAGGAGGCAAACTAGGGGAAAGGGTGTGCGACAGACTTAATAGATAGATTTTTTTTTTTTTTGTGCATACTTTTTAAGTTATAATTTATGATATTGGTCTTAATTTATGAGAACATGTGATTCTATATTGTTAGTTTTAATGTGATAACATGGTTTATTTATGAATGAGATGTTGTTACATTATTTTTGCCTGAAAGAATATTTGCATGTATATGTATGAATGTAACATGTTTGTGCGTGTGATTTTACAATACCTAAAATGTTGTATGGTAATGCATGAGATATATGCACCCTTGTTGTGCATAATTATTTTTCTACAAATACAAAAGTTCTTACCGGAAAAAAATATATATTTATGATTGTCCCAAAAAAATGCATTTTTAATCTAGGGTGTGCATGGTGCTCAAACCAATCCGAATTAGATCATTTATATGATTTGGTTGTTTTCTTAAAATTAATTTACATGTAAATTAGTTTGGTTCTAAAGTGACTTCTAACTAAAATTCTTTTTTACCATAGTTAAAATTGATTTCTCAAAATCAGTTGTATCGAAACTGTTTTTTATTTTTTTAAATCAGTTTTTTTATTGAATCAATTCTAAAATCAATTTATCAAGATCAATTATTTCAAAAAAAAATGTTTTAAATTAAATTAGGCTGATGCAGTTATTTCAAAATTATTTAATTTGAGCTTAATTTTAAAATATTTTGACCTAAATTAATTTGTTAAAATCAATTATTTTAAAATTGAAAGATTAATCCACAACAAATAGTGGTGAATAAACAACATCAATTATTTTTCTCCCACTTATAATTTTCATCATCGACAAAATCTCTATTAAAAACATAGTACTTTTTGGTATATCAAGTGTCATTATGAATTCTACACGGTTTTTTAGTTTTCTTTCTTGTTTTTTTGTTCTTCAAAGTTTCCCTCTCAAAATCAATTTCTTCTTCATTATAATTCTTTAACAGGGCCTTCATTTTCACCTTTCTCTTAATATCCATCGGTGAACACGTTGAGTTATTAAATCTGATTTAAAAATATTTTCTTATAAATTTAATTTATTTTTAGCTTTCTTGCATTTACTTTTTTTCATTTTTTATTTTTCTAAGTTTTACTTTTGTTGAATAATATTTGGTTTGTTAGATTGATACGATGGATATGTGTTTTTTTTAAGGAGTGCAAATTGTCCTTTCTTAAATAATTTACTTTGTAAATGACAAAAAAATTATATATGTTTCTTATAAATCAGTTTTAGAACGGTTTCAAATTAAAGATTAGTTACGCATAGAAATCGGTTTTAAGCCAAACTAATTCAACTATAAACTGATTTTGACAACATAAATTGATTTTATATAAATAGTTTGAAGAACAAACCAAATTATATATATATATATATATATATATATATATATATATATATATATATATATATATCCATTTAAATTGATTTAAGAACATCCTTGTCTCTAATGGTTGAATTTCTAAATCAAATATATTTATAAATAATAAATTTAAAAAAATTACATATAAGTCAATCAAACCAACGCATAGTTTGTTATCTGTTTAACTGCATTTTAAAATTTTCTAACACGGAATAGAAAGTACTACAAACAACATTATATAATCACCAAATCATGACAGAATAGAAAATCCTACAAACAACACTATATAATCACCAATATAAGAAATTTGTAAATAAAATCATTATCTTATCAAATATCTCATTCATAATCATATTGATTAGAAGTCTCACTTTTTGATAAGTTAGAATCATATAATATCAAGGACCTTAATATAGATCCATAGTCAATAGTCTAAAATTTTTAAAGAAATAAAGATTTTATAACATATTTATTCTTAAACACGCAAGTTTTATTTCTTATTGCTTTTGTTTAAATCGATAAAAAATTTCTATTTATAATTAAAGTGATTTAAAAAGACAAAAATAACACTATTTATAAATATGACATCTTAAGTTCAATTGGGAAAAAAAATTTAAAAGTCTGACACACTTATCACTTGACAAAATGTTAATGACACATAACACTTGTCCAATTAATCTTTAAACATAGACTCATGACCTGAAGACATATTCTAATCGTATAAGTATTCTTTTGAAAAATAAATATTCTTCCATACGACATTCTTTATTATATTTGCTATGTAGAGTCTTAAGATATCAGCAAAATTTTATTTAAAATACAAACATTTTAAATCCCCTTCTATAAGTAGAGTTTATCAGCGGCTTTGTTAGTTTTATTAGTACATTCCTTAAAAAATATCATAATCATAAAAATTAAATTAAAAAAACACTTATACAAGTGCATCCAAAAACAGGTGCAATAAACTAAAAAACAATAGGAAAAAACAAAAAATAACGAGTTCTATCCTTAAAAAGAATTGAAAAACAGACACAATTCACGATTTCATTTCTTTTATATTAATTTCCAAATGCCTCTCTAATTATAGAAAATCTCATCTCCATTATGTGTATCAACTCTGAATCAAAGTGGCTTAAATAAACCTCAAAACACAAGAAATAACTAGCTTTATCAAACTAGAGTTGCTGGTTTATCTGTTATTAGTAACTCAACTCCTTAACTAATTAAGTGTATCTATCAGTAAAACATGCAAGTGAAACAATGCAAATTAACACATAAAAAAAACACTAGTTTTCAAGTTGCATTAGAAAGAGTTATTAATAAGAGAGCGACAAGCGTAACTAACATGTTACACAACATGAAAGCTTTATTAATTAATAATTAAATGAAAAAAATCAATTTGAAAAGAAAAGGAAAAAACCGTTTAATAAACCATTTCTAACGAGAATGGAATCAAGGAGAGAAACAATGAATCTAAATCAAAATGCAAGCATTCCAAAGTTGATTTTATAATTAAGATAAAATATCTATTTTGGTCCACTAACTATCGTTTATGGTTCACTTTAATCTTTTAATTTTTTTTCCGTCAAATTAGTCCCTTAATTTTTAAAATGATGCAAATAAGTCTCTTTCGTCAACTCGTTAGTCAAAATCTGTTAAAAACTTACGTGGCATATTTGACCAATTATTATGACGGAGTTGGCATCGGAAAAAATCGAAACTAAAAATTATTTCTAGATTTTTAATTTTTGTTCTTACCCAATATACCAATTCCAAACAATACCAAGATTCAATTGTTGTACCTAAAAGAGTGAATCAAACAATGCATATAAACCACTAGTTAATGAATCAAACAATGCATATAAACCGCTAGTTAACTAGTAATGCATCAAACAATGCTACTGTAGTTTCCGAATCCTACTATGGCTTCTATTATAGTAGTATCAAATTGCTTCTTCTGGCTTAAAACTGAAATTGATTTTGCATTTCATTCTCATTTAACCTCAGAACTCAAATCCAAATCAGTTTTCAACAGAGGGAAATCGATTTTGCTTCAAAACCCAAATTGATCTCTTAACTCAAATGCAATTTTTATTTGAACCAACCCAAATCGATTTTCACCGTGAAAGCCCAAATCAATTTCAACTTTGTCTAAATCTAAATCGAAAATCTGAGATGAAGACGACGGCATCCATTCTTGACGGTCGCAATAACAACAATAAAAGTGGTGGTTTACGAATTGATAAGCTATGTATAGTTTTCTTCTATGTTGTCTTTTGTGTTTGAAGGTAATGGACAGTGGAGTGCCAACAGAGCTGCAAATGAGCCATCAAAAATTAAAGTGCAGAAAAAATTGGGGAAGGAGATGAACAAAAATTAAAAATCTAGAAATAATTTAGCGTCGGTTTTTCTGATCCGACGCTAACTCCATCACATTAATTGCTCAAATGTGTTATTTGCATCATTTTAAAAATTAATGGACCAATTTGACGCAAAAAAAAATAAGAAACCAAAGTGAACCATGACCTTAACTCAAAATAAGAAATAATTTATAATAAATATATAATTACTTAACTCAATAAATTGTAGCGAATTTTTTTTTGGAATAACCAACTTTAAAAAAAAAATACAAAAATAACCAACTTTTGAAAAAATTTACCCAAATAACCAAGTTTCAGGACCAAAATACAAGCAGGAGTCATCTCGGATGGCTCCGACCGAAATCAGTGGAGCCAAGGAGATGGCGCCTCCCTTCATTTTTTGCACAAAAGCCATCTCAGATGGCTCCTATGTGTAAAACACAAGGGAAAAGCCATCTGAGATGGCGCCTCAGTGCTTTTTTTAAATATAAAAAAAAAATCAATTTTTTTGTATAAATACACACTCATCCCTCCTTCATTTTTCACATTTGTTCAACTTCTCATCTCATATTCTCTCTTATATTCTCTCTTATTCTCTGTATCTCTCTCTTTTTTTCTACCATGACATCTCCATACATCCATACAAGAGATGGATATGTTATTTTCTCGGCCACAAAACCTCCAATGAAAATGAAATTTTGGCACATATTTACCATGGTCAAACTGAAAAAAGAGTTGATGCGTTGGTTAGAGGGAGATATTGAAGATGGTGATGAAATTAGAAGGATTCAGAGGAAGCGAACAACCATGAACTTCGCAACTGGTCAACCTCGAATTTGGTTGGAGGAAGTCAAAACAGACGTCGACGTTATTGCGATGATGTATGGTTCCGATGAGATTGTTTTGACGGTTGTAGTGTCTTAAAAAAATGATTGTGTTGTTGATGCGTCATAGTTCATGTTGTTTCTTTTAATCGTGTAGTTTTTAATTTTGTTGTCTCCGTATTGGTGTTTGTAATAAATGCGAATTAATGGAAAGAAGAAGATTTGTTACAATATTAAAAGTGCAGATAAATGAAATACAAATTTTAAGATGTTGAGGTTGTAGCACGCTGGGGACAATTTTTTCAATTGTGTCCGGATTGACGACATAGACCACACTTTCTTTCTAGTTTATCAACGTCGTCCATTTCAGTTATTATACGTTTGCTCTTGGGACGACCCTTTTTATTTCTCCGCATTTGACTGTTATGCCAAACTACTTCCCCTTCGTATGCAGGCCAATAATCTGCTTTTGCTACTGGTTCGAAGGCATTGTTGTATACGTTGAGCAAGGTCTGAGACTTGTAAATTGGAGAAAGAAGTACTAGTGCATCCTGATGAACATGTGCACACGCCGCAATGACATGAGAGCAGGGCATTCGAAATGCCTGAAATTTTCCACAGTCGCACCACCGAGATGGTAGCTTAACCCTGTACTCTTGTCTAGGAAAACCCTCATTGTGGTCGATTATCTCTTTGACAATGAAGTTATGGTTATGTCGGTCGAATCTTGTAACAAGATGAGTGCTAGCTTTGGCACTCTCGGCCTTAATAAATTTCAGGCAACTTTCACTCCACACTTGTCCGGATTGTACCACCGCGTTCCACTTTTCACCTCTCTCTACAAACAAGGAGGCCATTCTAAAATATGTTGTACTAACCAACGCAGTTATTGGGAGTGCTCTTATGCCTTTGAAGACGCCGTTCATTGATTCGACTAAATTTGTTGTCATGTGGCCCCAACGCACTCCATTGTCGTATGACCGTGTCCACTTTTCCACCTGCAGATTATCAACCCACGCACCTGCATCTGGGTTTTCCAATCTGATCTGACTGCGATAATATGTAAAACCTGGTTGTGTTAGCGATGCTGCATTCATACGCTCAAGACGGTTATCTTTGATCTCGCGCATGAAGTTTTGAATGATGTGTCTTGCGCAATAAACATGTGTAGACGATGGGTCGTGCCAACCGTTGGCGGGATTGTTGTACGCACTCTCAATTGAGGCATGTCTGTCAGAAATTAGACAAAGATCACATTGTGGTGCTACGTGTGTTCAAGATGCTTTAGGAAGAAACTCCAAGCGCTCCGGCCTCTACAAGAGCATAGGCGATTGGGAACACGTTATTGTTGCCATCCTGCGCACCATCGTAGGGTGCCCTTGTATTTCCGTACAACCATGTTCCATCTATTCAGATGATAGGTTTGCGGTGTGCAAACCCGGTGATGCAAGGTCGAAAAGCCTAAAAGTCTCGAATATACCATGTCCGCGACACGGTACCGTCTTGGGAAAACGCCGCCGTCTCCAGAGCATAAACTGTTCCAGGAGCATATGTTCGCAGTGCATTCATGTAGCGAGGTAACTCTTTGTACGAACCCTCCCAATTTAGTAGATTTGCTCGATAGCCTTGTTTTTTGCCAACAAGGCCTTTCTATACGAGGGGTATAGTTGTATGTTGTAGTGATGTGGGATATTGTTTTCACCTTCAATGAAGGATCGCAGCTAACAAGAGGTAAGATTTCTTGACAAATGAGATCATGACTCAACTTCCGGTGATCCTGTGATTGTGTGGAATTAACAAGTGTGTTCCGTCATAGAACCTATCACCCAGGAATCACTACGCAATCTATACGATGCAGTTAGATGGAAGTTACACTCGGGTGAGTACGATGATTCTATCTCTCTGCATTGCTCGATCCACATGAAAGTCATAGTTGTTTATCATGTGGAACTTTTTTATTGCTCGGACGCAATCTTCTTTTGAACGAAATTTGTCTTTGACTTTCAAATTTGCATCTGACTGCACTTCAAGGTTGTATAATATATCAGATGAATGGTCATCTGTGGACATGTTCAGGGTGGTCATGTACGGAGGTGGTGTGAAGATCTGATGTGGAGGAAGTTGGCTTTCTTCCTCGGCCTCGATTCTTCATTTACCATGATGTTGAACTGGTCTCCTCTGCTTCTTCTTCGTCGAACATCCACCTCACTTGTTCCTCCTCCGTAGGATCAACCTCTCGTGTCCCGGAACACGACGTACAACCGAATCGAGTCGTACCTGAATATTCATGATTACAAAACATGTTTTGCGATCTTCGTCTTCAACAGCTACCGGTAAAATGTTACTTGGTTCTCACCAAGAAAACAGGATGTTGGTAGAAAATGTTTGACGTCGGACCTCGAAAGTTTGTTCTCGAGTCTCTTTTGAAATACGAAAAATTCGCATTGCTATTTAGACAAAATTGGAAATGTTTCGAACAAAACCGGAGACCTCACCGTTGTATGTCTCGCCATTGAAATTTACATGATAACATATTGTGGTACGATGACATTTCGATCGTTTTGAGTGTGTGAAATTAGGGTTTTGATTTGATTAGGGTTTCGATTTTAGTGTTGGAAATTAGGGTTTTCGATTAGGGTTTTATAATTGGAAAAAATCACATGCACTAGGGTGGTAGGGACGACCTATTTATCACTAGGTCGTAAAAGCCAAGTTGAATGGCTCCTATGTGTAAAACACAAGGAGGCGCCATCTCCTTTGGCTTTTGCGCCTAGTCATAAATAGGTCCGCCACGAGTCGACACACTGCATGCATGCAACCTGCCACCTAGCTGAACCTAGCTGCCACCTAGCCTAGCACAAGCCATCTAGGATGGTGCCTTAGTTCTAATTTAAAGGGGAGGAGCCATCCCACTTGGCTCCTCCTTGACAAGTGTCATCCATGCATGCAACCTCCAACCACCTCATTTATTCCTCTCTTCTTGAATCACCTATAAATATGGCTTCTCATTTGTGTTTTTTCCATCACCACCACTCTTCACTCCTCCTCTATCTCTAATACAATTCTCTCTTTCTCAAATAAGTTGTAGAAATTTCAATCATGAGTCTCTTGACTTTGGGAGAATCGCACCGAGGAACAAGGGCAAACATTGCAAGCTATGTAAGTATCCTTTCATTTTTTTTGTTTTCATTCTTTTTCTTGAATTTTTTTTTGTTGTATTCTTTTTTTATTACATTTTAAATATTATTTACACTTTCTTACACAATTTATTTCCACATTATCTATAGGACACAAAAAAATTTAGATGTCGCTCACATCACTATGTTGTTCCCGATCCGTTCATCGTTCCATACCTTGAACATGCCGGTTTTGGAGAGGTTATTAAAATCTCCAACTACACGATCGACTCAAAGTTCATTCTAGCATTGTGTGAAAGGTGGAGACCCGAGACACATATATTTCATCTACCTATAGGTGAGTGTACCGTCACACTAGAGGACGTGTACATGTTGATGGGTCTTCCTATCGATGGCAAGGCGGTGAATGGTCCGGTACAACAACCTAACAATATTTGCGAGGAGTTGTTGGGTAGAGATATGGTGGAAGGTCCTAACGCAAGAGGCCAAGGTATATATTCTCTTGTTTTGGATGAAAATTCCACCGAAGAACAAAAAATAATAAAAACTAGAAACTACATTATGTTAATGTTTGGTAGTTTTTTATTCCCCGAAAGTACCGGGAATAGTGTCAATTTTATGTATTTGAATTTACTTAGAGATGTCAATAAGATAGGAAGATATAGTTGGGGTTCCGCTGTTATTGCCCAGCTATACTCCTCGTTGTGTAAAAATTATATGAAAGACACATCAACTTTCAATGGATGTGCTTTCTTACTTCAAACATGGGGTTGGTGGCGAATGCAATCACTCAGTCCCGTCAACGACCTACCGTTCACTTTTCCCTACGCAACAAAGTAAGTACATTGTTTATTTATTAAATTTTATTTATATCTTTCACATATATAAAATCTTAATATATTAAATGTTAATTCATTTAGGTTTAGCGTAGTGGGCATGGATTACGGAAAGAATCCGAGACACAATGTTCTCCTATACCGTAATCTAATAGACCACCTTGGACCAACCGATGTACGTCATTTCTATTAACTCCAAATTATTTTAAATTTAACGATATTATTTTTATCATTATTAATCTCTATTATTTTTTCACCTTTACATGGAGACCGATTGGTTTGGACCATGTACCAAATGATGAAGATGCAGAGGTTTGGACCGCGAAGACTGCTATTATACGGTTCAACATTGTGGAGATGCACCACAGCGACCGTGTGAAGATGCAGTTTGGTATGTTCCAAGACATACCTTGCGATCCGATGTGCTTGGATCCTTGGCATCTAAAAAGGGTCGATGCCCAATGGGGACTCAACAATTGGAGGAATTTTGCCAGGGGGTATTGTAGGATGTGGAAAAACCGAGCAGACCATATCTTACAATTTCCCGTTTATGAAGATGACGAGATTATGCAACACTCTCGTTAGTACATTGCTTGGTACCAAACAGTCACAGTTCCAGATATGCATGTTTCCCAACCTCGCTATTTGGTCGACCGCACCTGGGGCAACCTCAAGAGTCACAACAACGAAGACAACGCTACCGCCAACAACAACCCCAACAACAACCCCAACACTACCAACAACAACAAGAACCACCCCAACACTACCAACAACCACCCCAACAACACTACCAACAACACTACCAACAACCACCCCCACACTACCAACAACCACCCCAACAATACTACCAACAACCACCCCCAACAACACTACCAACAACCATCCCAACAACACTACCAACAACCATCCCAACAACACTACCAACAACCATCAACTTCCCGCCAATCAACCCGACGACGTAGAACCACAACCACTCAATAATCAACATCTCACCTCACCCCAGACCCTGGCTTCCCTGAAGAATATTCCCCAACCAACCCAACATTCCCCCAACCATCGTTGTACCAACCCCCTCGCCATTCATATGGGTACGAGACTCCTAACACCCAATTTCCTTTTTACCCCACACATTCACAACATACGAAGGATCTATAGTCCTCAAATGGACCCTAACCCCAACCGCAACGACCAAGCTTCGAGAACATGGGGACACGTTTATACGAAATTGGTGCAACAAGCAATGTAAATCTTGAGGCATTCATGGATCCTGATCTCATCCACTACGGGCAGCCATCAACCCATGATCAGGTCCCGTCGACCCAACAACAACCGGATCTAGAACCTCGCATCAGACGAGTTAGGAGAGGACGCGCATGTGGAACCGGTGGTCATCTACGAGTCCCGGGTCGCCATGAATGAACTTATGTAATCGCTTTTTGCTGTAATCAAAATTTATAATACAAGAATTATTTTACAAAGTTGTCGTGCACTTTAACTTAAATTGAAAAAAAAAATTTATTTTTTTAAAAAAAAAAATTGCACTAAGGCGCCATCTCAGATGGCTTTTCCTTTGTGTTTTACACATAGGAGCCATCTGAGATGGCTTTTAGGTCAAAAATTGAAGGGAGGCGCCATCTCCCTTGGCTCCTGCACCTAATTTTCAGTGCAGGAGCCATCCTGCTTGTATTTTTTTTCTAAAACTTATTTGCGTAAATTTTTTCAAAAGTTGGTTATTTTTGTATTTTTTTAAAAAAATTGGTTATTCCAAAAAAAAAATCAATTGTAGTCTTGCTATGCTATAAATTGAAGTTTCTACAATTTTCAGATTGAATGAGAGTAGAAGTTCTTTTGGGACTTTGAGAAGCCAATCAAAACATTTATATAAAGAAATTATAACATTATAAATATATCTAGGACATAACTCTACATCAACCAAGATTAAAACTCCAGAAAACATAGAAAAGGGAGTGCTAAAGTTCTCAAGTTTCAAATATGAAGAAACATGAGTATATAAATCTCCACCGATATACTTTCGAAAGCTATTTTCAGGGGATCATAGTTTAGAAATGTGTAAAAATAGAACATGTTATCCGACATCAGTGCAAGCTTATCTAAAAATAAATTTTGAATTTTTTTTTGGAACAGCGAATATACTTATATTACTATAGCATAAGCAAAAATACATAGATTTGAATTAGACAGAAATGTTACAATAGTGAGTTTTTCACAAGCAATTTATGTAAAATATGAAATCACGATATAATTGTTGCAAATCATTCTATGCTTTGAATGCTCAAATAACAAGCAGCAAAAAAAAATTATAGAACAAATATCATGAATTGCATTGCAGCAGAACTATATTCAAAAAAAAAAAAGCAAAACGCAAATAATTAGTTCAACTAAGTCATAACTATGCCACACACATTCATAAAACAGGACTTATGCTGCTGATACAGTTATTTAAAACAGAAATATCGTTGAGTGGTGTGTGACTAAATCATAGATTATGTTAAGTAATTGGCATTACATTAAAAACTAAACTTTCCAAATTGACTTAAGAATTCAAAACAGTATAAACCTTAACAGTTTGGAAGCTTTTTCTTACAATATCTCATACAAATAATGATAGAAAATAAAACATGGCAACAAAATTGTTCTCTTAACATAAACCAAGAGTTCAAGACAAAGTGCCACTTGGTAGAGTCTTAAGCCTTCCTCTTGCTAGAAGCCAACTGGGTCTCAGGCTGCAAGCAAATATAACAAAGAATGAGAATTTACTCAAACAAAAACAACTACGAAAAGGGAAAATCTGACAAAAACTTGATGAGAACCAAGTACCTCTTTCTTGACAGCCTCTTCCTTTTCAGATAATATCAACTCTATATGGCATGGGGATGACATGTAAGGGTTGATTCTTCCATGTGCCCTGTATGTTCGGCGTCTTTGCTTCTGTGCTTGATTGACTTGAATGTGAGAAATATATAGAGCATCAACATCCAATCCTTTCACCTGAAAAAAGAAATTTTCCAAACAAATGAGCATCACAACAGCAAATAATGTTATATTTAAGGGGGAAAAAAAGATACAAAACATACTTCAGCATTACTCTCTGCATTCTTGAGCAGATCAAGGATGAACTTGGCAGACTTGGCAGGCCACCTTCCTTGTCCGTTGGAGTGTCTGTTCTTGGCTTGGGCTGTCCTCCCAACACCACGGCAAAAACGTCTGAATGGAATGGCTTGCTTGTGTGCAAGAACATCTTCCAAGTACCTCTTAGCCTTGATCAAGGGCATCTTCCTGATGGAAAACGCTGTTTCCTAGTGTTCTACATGTAAAACAGAAAAGATTAACATCACATCAAGAAAAAAACACTGATAATTAGAAGAGGAAACTTAATAATTGTATTATTTGACCAATAAACAATAGCTAAACAACACAGCGTAGCAATGCAAATAAACAAAGAAAAGGTCCAAATCATGCACAAGGAAAAGGTTTACAATACAAAAGATATAAATCGTTGCAATAAGGGTTGATGATTGGCAACTTTTATTTAAAAACACAAGCAATGATCTGAAGTTGACCACATTTTGTGAAAGCATTGAAAGAAAAATATTACATCATTTACTGAACCTTTAGTCATGAAAAAGAAAATAGGTTCACCCAAAAACAATGGTTTTGATATTCCTGAAGGTTACGGGTGGTCTACTCATGTAGGAAACAGACCACTGCTTTTTTCAATCAGGTTTTTCTATGACTAATCAAACTTTCAATACCAAGCACCACAAATACCAGATACATATATCAGGCTACAAAGCAATAATAAAATACTAGAAAAGGAAAAAAAAGTTATCAAAATATCCCATCATTTACTGAACCTTAAGTCACAAACAAGGAACATAGGTTCACCCAAGAACAATGACTTAAATATTCCTGAAGGTTACGAGAGGACTGCTTATGTAAGAAACAGACAACTGCTTTTTTCAATCAGGTTTTCCTACAACTTAAAATAGTCTATATTAATGAAAGATCAAAATATTCCATCATTTACTGAACCTTGAGTCAAGAACAAAGAACATAGGTTCACCCAAAAACAATGGGTTTTATATCCCTGAAGGTTACGAGAAGACTGCTCATATAGGAGCCAGACCACTGCTTTTTGTCAATCAGGTTTTATAATGACCCCAAATCATTGGTCAATTAAACTAACTATAACATAGGTGAAGAAAAACTAAATTGCAAAGCAGATAATCAAATTTGAAATACAACTTAAATGAAAGAAAAAATCAAAATGTTCCATCATTTACTGAACCTTCAGTCACAAAAAAGAACAAAGGTTCACCCAAAAATAATGGGTTTTATATCCCTGATTGTTACGAGAGGACTGCTCATATGGGAAACAGTCCACTGCTTTTTGTCAATCAGATTTTTCAATTGACTCCAAATCATTGATTGATTAACTAAACTCACTTAAACATTAATGAAGAAAAGTAAAATCCAATGCAGATAATCAAGTTGAAAGAAAACTATATTACTAAATCAAAAGATCACAATGTTCCATCATTTACTGAACCTACAATCACAAAAAAGAACATAGGTTCACCCAAAAACAATGGGTTTTATATCCCTGATTGTTACGAGAGGACTGCTCATATAGGAATCAGACCACTGCTTTTATCAATCAGGTTGGTATTCATTTCAGAGGAAAATTCAAATAAACTAGTACTAAGGTATGAAGTAACTATGCAACATGTTCTCCTCAGTATTATGAATCAATCATATTCATATGAATCAAAATCAAATGTTTCATTGTTTAATGAAACTTCAAAGTTTTGATATAAATCTATTTACATTGAAAGGAAAAGTATATAAAAAATAAAGTAAAAAAACTTTATTTGACATATTGCATTATAGTTTTTGAAACATGGGTGCCAAAACCTAAACCCAAAACGTTGAATTAAAACAAAAAAAAAAAGTAAATGATATAAAAAATAACAAATATCAAGTTGAACAAACACATAATTGATCTATCATGTAGCAAATCTAATCCAATTCACCAAATTTAAAAAACAATTGACCAGAAAACAAAACACTAAAATATAATCACCTTGAAATGAACTCTAAGGTCTTCACCTTGTGCCTTGGTGGCTGCACATCACATAAAAAAGAAAATTGATAACAAAAACAATAAAAATCTAACATACTAGAGCTTTGGATCACAAGCTGCTTACACTTGGTGGGATTATCGGGCTCTCTCGAGTACTTAACCTAATAATCAAAAGACAAAGATTCATGAAACAGATCAGAGATTTGAAATAGAGCAGTAAGTATAAGGAAATGAGAGAAATGACAGAATGCTAACCATGACGACGGCTTGATAGGTCAAGATACACAAGAGCTGAAGCTGAAGGATGAAGAATGTAAAATAGAGGTTATATAGGGGTTTCTGTAACCCTAATCTAGACTATTGTTCAGATGCGGCCCAACTTGTTAACTACTCGGCCCATTTGGAGTTGAGATATTTTTTAACACAACCAAATTTATAAATAACCCAGGATTCTAAATAAATAAATATTATTAGAGTGGAGACTGGTTTTAAATTAAATTGTAAAATTAAAAACAACTAAGGAAAAAAAGCTTGACAACAATTTTATTAGTTGATTTTATAAGTTATAGTATCACAAAATTTATGTTAATATATAAATACGAATAAGTAAATGCAAATAAGCATTTAATTTGATTTATATTTTAATTTGTTAGTTTATTTAAATATTAGTTGAATTTTTTATTTATAAATATTCAAATAAAATTGGTTTTTTATGTAGACCAATAGGCCACACAGACCTTCGAAAAGGTCAGGCTCAGTGTAACGCTCGGAAGTTTAATTAATTATTTAATTAAATTATAGCCGAAGTATTTAATTGAATTATCGGAAGTTGAAATTAATTAGCGGTGAATTAATTTTAGGTGTAGAATATTACTGGAAATAAGTATAGATTAGTATAATTATTTTATGTGGACCTATTCTGGTGTTAGAAGTAGTAGAAAGTGAGGTGTAGAATTAAGCCCATTAGGACAAACGTTTAATTAGAATATTAGTATTATAAAAAAGGAAGTACAGGCATTGGCATTAGGTTTTACGTAGGAAAATATAACAAGAACAAGGAATTAAAAGCACAAGGGTTTGGAAGAAGAGGATACAAGTGCAAGTCGGAACCGGAAGTTAGGAATTCGACCGAAACTCCATAGAGCGACCTTTAATCCAAGATAAGGGTGGAGTTCTAATTTTCTAATGGGTTGTATGATGAATTTTATGTGGGAATTAGGGTAATGAGAATTTATCATGCATTCGTGGTTATTTAGGGAATTGAATTGTTTGTCCATGTTGAAATTGATAATGAGTGGTGTGTATAACCGAATTGCCGTTAGAAAAATAATAATTCATAATGGTTGAATTAATATTCCGTGTAGTGAATATTGTTATCGTTAATTAATCGGAAGAAGTATGGAGTTATAACAGAAAATTATAGAGAACGAAAATTATATGCATGGAAGAAATAGGTGTACCGAACGGCAAAAGGAGTGCGTCGAACAGCACAAAAGAAAGTGTAGCATGCCCCACGGCATGGAACATGTGCCGAACGGCACCTTGAATTTTGGTTGTAAGGGATACACGTTTTCTTGTTGTTTACACGTTTTCTTAAAGAATACTACATATTAATAAAGTATTATATTTACTATTTATTGTTATAAATTATACTACATGTTAGGGCTCGACAACTAGGCCCGACCTGACTAGGGATGGCAATGGGTACCCATTAGGGCGGGTACTAGTCTACCGCTACCCTCCCCATTTAATAAAAATGATATCCATATCCTCCCCATATCCGTTCGGGTATCCGTCAGATGGGTATCCGCGGATTTTAAAATACCCACGGGTATTTACGGATATCCATTTATATTTTTTTAATTCAAATTTTCTATATAATAAATAGAAAATTTATTTTTTATAAATATAAAATTATAGGTGCAGTTATGATATTAAATTCAAAAGTTATGGTTAATATGTTGTAGAATATGAGAAAATGTAAACATAATGCATATTAATTTATAATAATTGTTTATCCAAACATACTAGGTAGCTTACAACAAATGAGAAGATAAAACTAATTGTCTAGATAGAGAAGTCCCTCAAATATAATAAAACTTTTCAATAAAACATTAAAAGCTCAAACGTCATTTTAAAAGGATTTTTGTCAAATATTCTCTAGCTGAAGCCCATGCTTGAGTTAGTATCTCCAATATGAAAAATTAAATCAGGCCAAAGATCAAAATAAAATAAAATGATATGTTCATTCTTGTGACAAAAAAAACTCCAAATAAATTTACAATTGTTCAAATTTCAACGTCATAGTATCTTTGTATTACCTATTTGATCTGACATGAAAAGTATCTACAAAAGAATTCATAATTTTTCCTCGGAAATATCAGCATCTGTATCTTCCAAAATTGAGTTTATTGCAATGTTCTCAACTTTTGATTTTGTAGAACCTAATAAATAAAAAGAATAAATTTAAATGTACTCAACTTTTTGTTGTTAGAATAAATTTATAATTAAAATATACAAATACGATTACCTTTCACATCCGTCCATAGCCAATCTTGAACACACATCAAAGCCTCTAGAGTATCTGAACGCAATCTACTACGATGAGGAGTAAGAATCCGACCGCTAGTGCTAAATGAAGACTCTGAAGCAACAGTCGAGATAGGAATAGCTAAGAAATCTCTTACAATCATTTGCATCATAGGATATTTTAATCCATTAACCTTCCACCAACCTAAGATGTCAAAATTTTCATCATCTGGCAGCACTTTCTCCTCCATATAATGGTCAAATTCAGACTTATTAGACATAACACTCTTTTTTGCATTAACATGTTTTGCAAAATTAGACCTCCAGGCTTCTTTTTTTCCAACAACAACTACATCGGATACAATTTGATTTTGCATTGAGGATGAAGAACCATTATCCTTCTCTTTGATTTTCAATTCATACTCACCTATCATTTTTTGAAAGAAAGATTTTATCTTTTCAATTTCAGCCTCAGCATCATCTCCATAAATTAGAGGGAAAAAGTAATCTAACAAATCAACTTTGTACCTTGGATCTAACACGGTGCCAACTGCCATCACTCCATTAACCACCTTCCAATACTTGTCAAACTTATAAAGCATACTTGAAGCCATTTGCTTAATGACAATATCAGTAGAGCCAAACCATTCAACCAAAGCCAATTTCATTTCACATACTTTGGGAAAATAAACATTTGCAGTTGGATACTCAGTACCAGAAAATAAGTTTGTAACATCATAAAAAACTTCCAACCTTTCACAAATTTCTTTTGCCTTCATCCATTCAGTTTCACTTGGCAAGGTTTTATATTGAGTATCTCGTGCTGCCAATCGATCAAAGACATCCTTATATTGTATGGCAATATTAAGCATTAAGAATGTAGAGTTCCACCTAGTTTTACAATCTTGAATAAGTTTTTTCTCATAAGAAATGTTCACTTGACCACATGTCTCTATAAACTTCTCCTCTCTTTTCGGTGTTGCTATCCAATATCCAACACTATCTCTAATATTCTCAATGGCACCTGATATTAAGGACATACCCTCTTTCACAATTAAATTCAGAATATGTGCACAACAACGCATGTGAAATAATTGACCTCCCAATATGAGTGACCCGGGTGAAATCTTATTCAAAATGCGTTCAAACATAGCATCATTAGTAGAGCAATTATCAAGAGTCAATGTAGACAACTTTCTATCTAAATTCCAATCCATCAAACATTCAAGCAAGGTATCAGCCAGAGTTTTGCTATTATGAGGAGCCGGTACATATATGAACCTAATTGAAAATTACTAAAGAAAATCAGTAACACAGTAGCATAATATAGAAAATCAAATTAAAGTAGCAGTGACTTAGCAGTACCGTACAAATATATATTATATAAATAATAAGTATACAAATCAACTTAGCAATATATAAAATAGCAGTAGCATACAAATATATATAGCATACAAATCAAGTTAAAGTAGAATATATATATATATATATAGCATATAAATAACAAATATAAAGAATAGAAAATCATATTATTACCTTATAAGACGACTTTGTAGTTTCCATGAATCGTCAATAAAATGAGTTGTAACTGTCATATATCCTTTATTTTGGTTACTTGAAGTCCACATATCACTTGTAATTGCAATGCAACTTTGATTTTTTGACAGTAACTTCATTGTATTCTCTTTCTCCTCCTTATATAATTTCATGATGTCAGCCTTAATAGTGTTACGAGAAACCACAACATATAAAGGTTGCATAACAGCACAAAATTCTTTAAAACCAATGTGGTCAACCATCGCTAAAGGATACTCATGAAGAATTATCATCTTAGCTACTGCACGTCTTGCTATGTCTTGATTAAATGAATAAGAACCAACCATTACCGTTTGATTGTCAACTTGTTCGGTTTTGATAATAGCTTGCCTTATATCTCGAGTATTTCGAAGTGTGCAACTCTTCCAATGACTACGCAAGTGTGATGTTCCTTGTCCCGAAACACCCAAGAGTTTTGCACCACACCGGTTGCAAATGGCCTTCATCTTTCCATCTATTTCACGCCTTTGGAAATGAAGCCAAACATCTGAAGTTAGCTTTCTTTTCCGAGTATGTTTGTGACTTGTGTCTCACCTTGAGATTCACATGGAGTTACATTTTCAATTTGTGTAGGAGTTGAATTAGTTTCAACATTAGGAACATTCGAAGCGCCGATATTAGACTCATCCGCATTTGAGAGTTCCAAATTCTCTTGTACATTTTCCATAGGAGCAAATGTTTGTTCAAAAGCCATTCTACAAAGAAGGGAAAAACATAATAAGTTTAAGAAATAAGAATCATCTAAAATAAACATCCTGCTAGACAATTTGAGTATCCAGTGTGACAATAAAACTATTTTTTAAGTATATTGAAAAACAATATAGAATTAATATGTAAAAAATAATATATTGAAAAACTTGAAAATATAGAATTCTCTTGTTTTTTCTGTTAGCTAGAAATCAAAAGTGTCAAATAAAAATAATATATTGAAAAACTTGAAAATATAGAATTAATATGTAATGAGACTATTACACTTCACCTTAGTCTTTCCTATCAGTATTTAAATGCATGCATTTCCTTTCTATTCTCTCATAACTATCCAAACTCAAAGTCACAAATATAACTAAATACCATTAAACCAAATGAAGTATTTTTCTCTCTTGTCACCTATTCTTTTTCTCTTTACCTTAACTTTGATGTGCTTTGGTTCAAACAAAATTGTGGCAGTGACTTTGATGTGCTTTTTCTCTTGAACCTTTCACCAACACCTTGCTGAAAAACCTGCAACTTGGAAAGAAAATCATAATTTTATGGTATGATAGGAAAATATCTGACAACATTTGAGAGGGCTCTACAAATATCTGATATTAGTAGTTACTGATTGATTTTGTTTTGTCAAAAGAAGCCTCACGTCATGATGTTTGGCCGTATATTTATAGGATCTTCATGTGTATACAATATTTGAGTAGTTATTGTTTCATTCTGCTGCTATAGATATTGTTTCATTTTGCATTTATAGTCATCAAACCATTTATTTGCATTGGAAGTTTACATGAGTTGAAGAAAGAAAAATTGAATGATATAAAAAATTAAACTAAAATTGAGTGGTAGCAACATATATTTCATTAAAGTTACTGCCTCTCTTGTTCTAAATGAAGAAAGCACAGAGAATGTGTGTGAGTTTCTTTTAGAATTTCCAATCCTTTTGTTTAATCTGGGTAAACTTTGAAATTTTTGTGGAAATGTTTCAATGATTTATGGTTGAAATTTTCATTTTAACCATATTAGAGGAGTTTGCTAGAAAAATTAAACTCATCTTTTGGATAATGTTTTTATATGCATAACAGGCATGTACATGTGGAGTTTAATTCCATGATTTCCATAAGTGATTTCCTTCTAACTTTACCATTCTTGCAGGGGATGGAGCTATATCCACGCATTGGAAAATATTTTGACATAAAAGTTTTCAGCTGTTCGTGCACTTACCTATTGCATAAAGCAGGTTGAGTCTCAAAGGCTTTATTATTTATATGAATACTGAAGTCAAGCTTAACGATTGTACCATCCAGTATGTAGTTAGCTTAAACATTTAATAATCCTTTAATTAACTATTTGTAGTTGCGATACTTCGCTCTAAAATGCTCTACTAAAATAATGACAAAAAAAGCTATGAAAAGTAGTTTGAGAAAACTCGATAATGGGCTATTCTTATCTTGTATCGAACCTTTCACCAACAAAGGTCCTGTGGATTTGAAAAACCTGCAACTTGGAAAGAAAATCACCTAATATCAACATGTATCTGCCGATTAAAATTATTTTTCAAAATGGCAAAAAGTGCAAGCATACCGAGAGAATGAGAAGAAAACGCTGCCGCCGAGAGAATAAGGGAAGAAAACGCTGTTGTTGCCGAGAGAGGAAGGGAAGAAATCACCGTTGAGTTGAGAGAGGAATGGAAGAGTTTGTGGCTGCCGCTGCTTTTGAAAGAGAGAAAGAAGAAGGTACAGAAAGAAAACACAACTAGGGTTTTTAAGTTTTACTAAAAAATAATATATCAGTATTATAGTATATTAAATTTAAAAGGATATTTAAATAATTTTATTAATTATTAACGGATACGGATACCCGCGGGTACGGGTACCATTAAATCCGTATCCATGCCCGTAAGAAAACGGGTAACTAAATATCCGTTTATATTACCCGTGGATATCCGTTAAGCTATCCAACCCGTGCCCGTGACGGATTTTACCCGCGGGTACGGGTTTTTTTGCCATCCCTAGACCTGACCAAAATCGACAAATTCGAATGTAAAAAAAATCCAATGGGTGAAAATGGGTCGGTTGTGGGTTATACGGGTTAAACATATGGGTTTATATGGGTGAAATCGGTTTTGTAATTCTGTCCCATCGAAACCCATTACCGACCGAGACCAATTACATTTTTTTAACGTGTTTATATATAATATATGCAGTAAGTAATACTTATTGGGCTTCTGTTGGTCCTAGCCCAGTCCAATCCACTAAATTAACCCTAAGCAAGTTAACTCATTATAAAACCCATCATTCATAAGTCATAACATGTTTGAAGTTGAGAGAACATATGAACCCTAGTTTATGCGTCGTCTCACTTTCACCTTCTCTTTTGATCAACTATTTTCTTCACTTCCAGAAGACGCTTAAATGCTCAATCTATATATATATATATATATATATATATCTATATATATATATATATATATATATATATATATATATATATATATATATATATTCAAGGTTACTAATTGGGATTGGGAGTTACAGTGATTCAAGTTTATTTGGAAGTTGCCAACTGCTAAGGTATTAATCCTAATTTTATTTGTTAAAATTTCCTCACTGCACTTATGTTTCTCTTTACAACTAAAAGAAAGTGTGATAAAAAAGCTTTTGAGTAGTATTTTTTGAATGTAATTGTATGTTTCACATCTTTTGAATACTCTTTTAACTTATCTTAGGATAACCAAATAAAGTTTTTATCTAAGCACAATTCAATTTGAATAAATATAAGCTTTTAAAAATTAATCTAAAACTTGAAATCAATTTAATTTTAGAATAACCAAACACATTCTAAGTTATATTGATGTTAATTTTAGTGGTTGTGGCAGCCTGTAAATGATCAAATTTTTTTCTCTTCTAATTATCAATTGTTGCTTATACTGCACATATTCATGCCTTGTCAAAAATTCTTATTCTGTATTTAATTTCTATCTCTAAAAGATATTCTCAAAATAAAGCTTTGGACTTGTTTTATTATAAATTCTGAGTTGTGTCTTTTGAATGTATGAGTCTCACATCTTAGCATAACCAAACATAATTTTTATCTTAAAATAACTCAATTTGAATAAATGTCAGTTTTTAAAAATTAATCTAAATGTGAGGTATCCTTTATGTTTATTTTTAATATTTTGTTTTAATATATTAGTTTGAATAAAGGTCTATATTATGTTTTAATAACTCCATTTGTGTTCTTTTTATGGAGAAATGCAAGGAGCTAGACAAATGCAAGGAGCTGGAGAAATTCAAGGAGTTGGAAACTTGCATAATAATAGTGTTTGTGTATGAATTGGTCACTAATTAAAAAAACTTGTCATTTGATAAGATAAAGAGTTAAAACTTAAGTCTTAAATCATCTAATTGATTACAAAATTAAAACTAAAAGCGTTAGAGTTAATCATAGAGTGTAACAATTACAACATAAATGGAGAATCAGTTAATGATGTTGGCTGTGTGTTGATAATATTTGTCATTCATTTTCAGTAATGGAGAATGTTACTCAAAACCAGCCTTCTTCATTAACATCTCGTGTTGTTGCAAATGATGTTGCTGCCAATGAAATTCATGCTGTCGGGCTTCCCCCACTTGGAAAGAAGAGAAAACAAAATGCTAATGGTCCTAGGAAATCCTCCCCTTCTTGGGACCACTTCATTAAATTGCCTAATGAAACTGAACCAACAGCTGCTTGCAAACACTGTCATAAAAAATATTTGTGTGATCCAAAATCTCATGGGACATCGAACTTGCTTGCTCACACAAAAGTATGCACCAAGATGCCACAAAATGATCCTACTCAAACTTCCATATCCTTTACTAGTGAAGAGAGTGGTGGCTTGGTTGTTGCAAGCCAACGGTTTAATCTGGCAGCTTGTAGGAAGGCTATTGCACTTTTTGTGATCCTAGATGAACACGCCTTTAGGGTAGTTGAAGGGGAAGGCTTTAAGTTGCTTTGCAAACAATTACAGCCCCAATTAACTATTCCATCAAGGATGACTGTGGCGAGGGACTATTTTCAACTTTTTGTTGATGAAAAAGTAAGATTGAAAGGTTATTTCAAATCAGATTGCAATAGGGTAGCCTTAACTACAGATTGTTGGACATCTATACAGAATCTTAGAGCATCAATATCCATGATACTCATTTTGGTGTCTTAAATGGGTCCCATTTAATTTTAAGCCACTTTAGTATTTGTAAATATCCATACCATTTATACAAAAGTTTAAATTGGGTCCCACCAACTCTATTATATAAGATTCAATTTTTATAAAATATAAAGAAAAAACTTAAGACACGGTAGTATTATTTGACCATGGTGGCTTTCTTATATCATGCTTTTGGATGCAATTATCCATACCATTCTGACAAGAGTGGTACATGTAGGCAAATACTACCCCCAATATTTATGCTCTTAGCTACATGACCTTAACTGCGCACTTCATTAACAATGATTGGAAGTATGAGAATAGAATCCTAAGTTTTTGTCTAGTTCCTAATCATAAGGGTGAGACAATTGGCTGGAAAATTGAAGAGATTTTAAGGGAGTGGGGAATAAGGAATGTGTCCACAATCACTGTGGATAATGCATCATCTAATGATGTAGTTGTTGATTATTTGAAGAAAAGGATTGATAATATGTGTGGTTTAATGAGTGATGGATATTTCCTTCATCTTTGTTGATGTGCACACATTCTAAATCTGGTGGTTTGTGATGGCTTAAAACAAAATGATTTATCAATTTTCGCCATTAGAAAAGTTGTTAGGTTTGTGAGGTCATCACCCCAGAGATATGTTAAGTTCAAAGAGTGTATTGAGTTTGCTATAATTAACTGTAAGAAACTACTCTGTCTTGATGTTCCAACAAGGTGGAACTCGTGTTATCTGATGCTAGATACTGCTGAAAAGTATCAAGCAGCATTTGAGAAAATAGAAGGTGAAGATTTTAGCTATTTGGAATTTTTTGGGTTAGTTGGACCCCTTACACTTAATGATTGGGAGAATGTTAAGAGTCTTGTAAGTTTTTTCAAATTTTTCTATGATGCTACTATAGAATTTTCTTCTTCAAAACATGTATCACTTCATAAGTCATTCCACCAACTAGCTTCAGTCCATTGTGAGCTAAAAAGGTCATCCATGAACTTGAACACAATTTTAGCCTCAATGGGATATGAAATGAAGCATAAGTATGACAAATATTGGGGTGAAATTGAAAATATCAACAAGTTTATTTACTTTGGTGTGATTCTTGACCCTCGATTCAAGTTAGGATATGTACAGTGGTGTTGTAATGATATGTATAGTGACGAGTCTATGCCTTTTACTGATTTGATCAAAGTGATAAAAAAAGGAGTTGTTTAAACTCTTCAATTGGTACAAGGGTGTATATGACATGCAACGTGGTTTTGGACTGTCTACTAGTCCTGTTGAGGTTATCTCACATGGTGATGGTGTTGTTCCAAATGCTGAAGTACCATCTCATTTAGCAAGGGTCGAAGCTTTTAAAGTGCACCTTAAACAAAAATATTCAATAGATACAAAAAATGATCTTGAGAGGTACCTAGAAGATCAATGTGTTGCTGATGATTTGAACTTTGACATCCTTATGTGGTGGAAACAAAATTCTTGTAGATATCCTGTTTTATCAAAAATGGTGAAGGATGTTTTAGCTAGTCCTGTGTCCACTGTCGCTTCTTAAAGCACGTTTAGTACTGGGGGGAAAAGTTATAGATGCATATAGAAGCTCATTAAGCCCGAAATGGCAGAGGCTCTGATTTGTTCACAAAATTGGTTCAAACCTACACTTAGCCAATTCAAGGACCTGAATATTAATGAAGATTTCGAGGTGTTTGCCACTACTGTATCAGGTATATATTGTAAGTGCCTTTGTTTAGGATTGGCTCAATTCGTGTAAAACAAATAATAACAACAATAATGTAATGTACAATAGGATAGTGAACAGCCTGAAAATCCTATTGTAATGCCTAAACATGTTTTGTTGAATTAAATCAACATCTGGAACAACATGTCACACGAGATGTCATAACATCATATCAGACATCATGCTACTGAACTGTGAAGTCTGCTTACAGTTCTGTTCCTAAAGTTATGCAGAATATTCTGCCAAATAGAATGCATAACAAGTAGCGAAAATTGAAGGCATATGTGGAGCCCTAGAAGATTCAATCAGAAGCTAAGAATAAGGAGAAAAGCTCGATTGAAGACCTAACTTGTAGCGTAAGTTTTCCGCTTTTTATGCAGTTGTCAAGCCGCATCATACATGAAGGCCCAAATCCAGTTGGGTAAAAGGAAAGGGAGTTTAGATTGAAGATAAATCCTACTGACAAGGATGGTAAAAGTACACAGAACGGAAGCTAAAGTTAAATTTAGAACAGATCGATGTCATAATGTATGTTATGACATTCAAGACATTCTGCTCATAATCGCTTTTTCCGAGATTTTTCGTGAAGTTTGTTGAGCATTTTATTTATGTCTTTCTGTTATTAGAAAGCATGCTCACGTGGCTGCTAGGTTAATCTTAATTAAACCTAAATTGGTTGTGAAACAAACCATGTTTTTAGGAGAAAATTAAGTGAACCCTAGCTATCTTTATGGAAGCCCAAAATCAAGATTTGATCTTCTATATAAAGAATTCAACCCTTACAATACAATTACGCCTCGATTTCATTGAAGACATTGAAGGCTTTTATTTGTGTAACGTTAAGGGATTTAAGTTGGTATTGTGTAGAATGCCGTGTATTGTAAAGATGTAATCATTAGGCTAGTTTGTTGTGAACCTCCCGGTGGATGGTCACCATACTCCTTGAAGCCCGTAGGCAAGAGGATGTATGAATTGTACTTGATTAAAGCTTTTAAGCATGATCAAGTTGTGTAATGGAAGTGTATCTTCCAACAGCTTATGAATCAGAAAGTAATCACACGGGTGTGATTGAAGGAGTGAGAGGGTTCTCATATCTAAGTAGGACTTAGGTAAAAGTGTCATTGGGTAGTGATTAAGTGAGAAGGTCACAACGGGGTGTTGGTAGGTCTTTGAATTGATATCGCTAATAGTGAACTTTATCCCCGGCTTGAAGCCTCCGATGTAGGTTGGTTGAACCGAACGGTGAACAATTCGTGTTATTTACTTTCGCATTGGTTATTTGTTTGATGTCATAGCATTCATCATGACATCGTTTGTATAATTAACCTTAACGCTCAACTTATTAAATCGTAACCGCACTTATCAATGGTGTTACGTGTTCGTATGATAGTTCATTGTCCGTTGTAGAATGTAATTTGTACAGCCCATTCTACCTGCTCAACACTTAATGTCGATCGACGCCTTAACATTCCATTAGACATCCTGAGTCTGTGACATACCAGGAATTTCAATTGGTATCAGAGCAGGCATCCTGTCTGTTTCTGGATGAGATCCATGGGGGATACTTTCTGGTTGTGTTCAAGGTAGAAGATTGTTTGAACGTGTAGTGTTCATGTTAAATGGTCCCTAGAAGTGGAGGATGGACCAAAATTGGGAATAACTAGACCAACCTGATCAGCTGTAAGGTTGAACTAATTTAGAGACTTCATGCGGGAGTGAAGATTTTTGGAGTGCATTGTTCAATCTATATTCAGCACAGAGGAGAAAGTTATCAAAACCTTCATGCGGGAGTGAAGATATTGATAAGGTATCCTTTATGTTTAAAAAGCTTCTACAGAATAGGGCTTTAGGGTTTGGTCTAGGATGTTGCTTGGTGAAGAAGCAAACAAATTGTAGGATTGATTTATTTTCAATCCTTATGTGCCATGCTTACAATATGGAGTAAGCATTGTGTAAATTCTGAAATTTGGCTATTCCACAAGATAGCTTCTGATACAACCCCTAAAGTGAAAGTAGAACTCTAGGGTTGTTGGTTTGTCTCAACAGATTTTTAGCAGACTTTACAACCTATCAATGTTGTCAAAGATACTTGGGTCTTCCTCAAGTCCACTCATAAAGGCATTTATTGATAGTCGATGAGTATCAATTGATCAATGATTCTCATATTCATCTGCAAGTTGTTTTGAAGACCTTGAAGATCATCAAGGATGATGTGTTCAAGAAGATGGAACTGATGTTCTTAAGAATGTTAGAACATTATACAGTTTCCATTTGAAGAACAGATGTTCTGGTGCTAAACACATGTAGTGTGAGTACATATGTTTGGGACCTACTCCCGATCCGGAAGAGGAGACATCTTTGTATTAGTTGATCGTGACACGATCAAAGTTATCTACTCCAGGTCGTTTATTTCCACCAAGGCTTAAGGGAGTATAGTAGCTGAGCTCAATGTATTTAAAAGAACTCATAAAGTTGTGATTTCCATGCCTTCCCACAAGTGATGGATGATGTCGTATCTAATGTTGGAACATCATCTTTGTGTCTTCAGCCAAGTAAATATGCTTGGTAAGTGTGAAGAAGTGATCACAGATCATCTAAGTGTGAGTAGATAATTCTAACCGAATAACGGATGGGAGCTGAATATTTATGTGATAAATATGTGGAAATCGTAATCAAGAGTTTAAAGTATGTGATGAAAAGGATGTACAACATCACAACTATTGAAGACACCAGTTTTGAGAAGAGACAGATGAAATCTAGTCAAATTGACATTCTCATAATACGCTTCTTCTAGTACAAGCGAGTGTGGCAATCAAACTTGTGTAGCAAGCAAACTAAGGATTCTTAATATGGAACCCGTGGCAAATTCCAAATAAAGAGTGCTTACTATGTGTCCAAGTGAAGAGCTCAACAATGTGTCCATAAAGAGGGATGATGGATAACATTCTGCTCGGAGGTCAGGGTGATCAATCACTGGTTTATAAGATGCTTGAGTTTATTTCTCATGATCTTTGTGGTCTCCAAGAAGTATAGGAGTACAACGATGATTGGCTACCAATCTCATAAACGCAGATTTATTGGAGAATTCCCATGATTCTCCGAAAGGATCCGAGTGATATTCGGGGAGTCCTCGACCAAGACCTTTGAAGACATGTCATACAAAATGTCTTGACATTCGGTATTGAGAATCATATCTCAATTTGTCTAGTGATGACTCTCATCAAAGGAATATAGGCTTTGTATCTCTTGTCAAGTCTATATGAGCATGGATCACCCGATGAAAAATCATCCATGGAATGTTTTTGGCATTGGAATTGTTTCAACCAATGTCCAATAGTTGGTGTCTGACCTTGAAAAGTCATCCATTTCACCTAGGATGATCTTGTTAGTCGTGAAGCAAGGAGGAGTTATTATCAAAAGATCATGGTTCCCGACTCTTTCATGAGAAGTTCCTCTTCCTACTTGAGTTCAATTATGTGGTGTCCTCACATAATAGAACAGTTGGTATGCACTTGTCTGGAGTATGTCAAGAATAACCCTAGCCATCTTATCAAGGGTAGCGAAGGCATAAGGTGAAAATGTTACATGCTAGTCGCATGTATTTATGGTGTTGTGGATCCGATCATGAAGGGTGATCGCTTTTGGTGTACTCTTGTATTCCCTACAAGAAAGTGTGCTTGAATTACTATGGACATTCATCCAAAACCATAGCACGCCGTGGTCATGTGTTTGAGATCAATGTCGTCCGATGTTGCAACATCATCTCAAATAAGTTATTTCTTCAAAGAAAGGAAGTTTGTAAGGATCACTAATTCTTCAAGTATGGAGCGTAAGATTGTTAGATCAATTATCCTACCTTGAGAAGGTGGCATAATCTAACCATTAATGAATACTTTGACGGGAGACTAAGTATTTATTAGGATCTTGCATAAAGATATACACAAACACTTTGATGGGAGACTAAGTGGTTGTATGATATGCATGCAAGGCTGAATTCTGGACCTGTTTTTCAGAGCATGGTAGAGAGTTTATTTCTCTAGGTATTCTCGTGAGTTTATTGTGAAGATGAAGATCATGTCTTTCATATGAGGAATATAAAAGAGCATGGATGAAAATAAATCCCCTGGTTGTCAACTTCAGAACCCAAGCAGATAGGTTCTGATGTCCCAGATGATGTTATAACATCATTATTGTTAGAAGTCTATGGCAGAGACTTGGGACTATGAATCTTAATATTCAAATGCCTCATTCAGAAGTGGCAGTTCTATCTTTGGTTTAGAATAAGAAGATTCTACTTGTGTTTTAAAAGTAGTATGCCCAACAATGCATAACTACCTGTTTGGTTTGAAGTATTTACTAGTATCAGCAACTACTAGTAAATGTAATGGGCAGAAGGATGATATGATCAACGTTTGATTAAGGGATAATCCTTCTGGATCTGTTAGAGAGTCTGAATCTTAGTAAAGCTTGTAAGCACACTAAGAAGGTTGGAGGTTGATTTCAGACTATGGTTACATGACTTACAACCATCCAGGGAGTCATGTCAAAATTTGTGGAAATACAAAGACATATTTTCTTAGATGTCTTTGTTATCTTAAGGCCAAGGTGATTGAGTTATCACCTCGTAGATAGTGGTTAATTGTTTTCCACAATGGTTCTTGATTGTCCATAACAAAGGAGGTCAATATGTGTTGTACTTTCCATAATGACAATATACACTGAAGGGAGACTTTGTATATGTCAGAAGAAAATTGTTGGACTTAATCAAGATCAAGTCGAAGAGGACATGGATATGCCGATGTTTATGTGTTCGATAATATGACATTGTGAACTTCTAAGTGAAGTCTTGGAGAATGTCTCAACATCGTGAATTGCTCTTGCTATCCGTCTGAGTTTAAGAAGAAAATCTCAGAGATCTTTGAAAGAATCATCGCGGCGCCTTTGATTCTTTTGGAGCAATTTTGTAGATTCGATCTTATTAATAGCAACTTGGTCCGCAAATCAAAAATGCTATTATGGTAAAGACTTCACTAGTACTAGCAACTACTAGTGAATGGAAGATCGAAGAAGTAAATCGGATTAAGGAATGATATATTCAAAGATATGTTCAAGGGTTTCTTTTACTACAAGAAATAGAAGTGGCATCTAAATCTTGTGTATTTGAGCTAATCTGTGTTGTCTTGTGAAGCGCTTGAGTCTTCGTTTATTCCTTCCTTCCTTCTTGTCGTCGAAAAAGGAAGAAAGTAATTGTGTTGGTTCTCAAGAACACTCAAGAAAGCATGATTGATGACCATGCTTATTGATACTAGTCTCTTGCTACTAGTCCTTCTCTTTGTCCGGATGTGAGAAGAAAATGAAGATCATTGAAGAAGGTAATGTCTATCTGAATGTCATGACATTACTGAAGACATTGCACCCTTGAGAGAATCAAGAAGAATACGTGGAAAATGACTTAACCACGTGGCTGTGGATATACAGGAGCTATATTTGGCATTTTGTTTCCCATAAGGAATAAATCTTCACCTTCAAAGGCTAAATTTGTTCAAGAATTGCCTTAACCGAAAATTTGTGCATGTTTTGGGATTGGTTCATGTGGTGAAACAACTGGAGATATTAAAGGCATTCAACATGTAATACTATCCTTGACCAGATTTATTAATGCCATCTTCTTGAACCTGCTATCTCCCTATATAAACTCCCGTCACACATTCTTCTCTCTCACAACCATCATGGGGTTTGTACGGATCTGGGAAAGCTGTTCTTGGATCTGGTTTTGTGAGGGCTTTCTTTGTCAATTTTTGGCCAAAAAGGGGGAGAAAGGAGTGCTGCTGTTGTTGTCATTGTCCTTATCGCAACTACACAAAGTTATGATCACAATTGTCTGTGTCACAAATTCAGCAGAAAATTCAAATGCTGTGAATTTTTTTGTGACTTGTGATCTGAGTTAGGAACACAGTTGTGACCTGTGTTCTGAGTTACAAGGAAGATATTCTAGTCACTCCTTAAGGGTTCTCGGATGCCCCTGAAAGGATAGTTTATCTCCCATGGACCTCTTTCTACACCTCCAGTGACAAGGAATGGTTCGTGGACTAAAAGGAATGTGATGCATCTTCTTCCTCATGTGCATCAACTCCTGAAAAGGTGAGGTCCTGGATAGTTAGTGTTGGTTACATATAAAGATGTCAAGATCAATGTCAAGACATCCTACAATGGTATCCTGAACACTTTTATTGTTTTGTTTATTGTTGTAATCACTAAATAGTGAGGTTATTTGTTTTAGCCAAAATTTGCCAAAGGGGAGAAGTGCCTTTGTTTAGGATTGGCTCAATTGTAAAACAAATAATAACAACAATAATGTAATGTACAATAGGATAGTGAACAGCCTGAAAATCCTATTGTAATGCCTAAACATGTTGTGTTGAATTAAATCAACATCTGGAACAACATGTCACACGAGATGTCATAACATCATATCAGACATCATGCTACCGAATGAAGTCTCTACGCTGTTTCCTAAAGTTATGCGTAATATTCGCCAAATAGAATGCATAACAAGTAGCGAAAATTGAAGGCATATGTGGAGCCCTAGAAGATTCAATCGGCTAAGAATAAGGAGAAAAGCTCGATTGAAGACCTAACTTGTAGCGTGTTTTCGCTTATTTTATGCAGTTGTTGAAGCCGCTTTCATCACATGAAGGCCCAAATCCAGGGTAAAAGGAAAGGGGAGTTTAGATTGAAGATAAATCCTACTGGACAAGGATGGTAAAAGTACAGTCAATGGAAGCTAAAGTCAGGAAATTAAAACAGATCGATGTCATAATGTATGTTATGACATTCACAGACATTCTGCTCGCAATCGCTTTTTCTCGAGATTTTTCGAAGTTTGTTGAGCATTTTATTTATGTCTTTCTTATTAGAAAGCATGCTCACGTGGTTGCTAGGTTAATCTTAATTAAACCTAAATTGGTTGTGAAACAAACCATGTTTTTAGGAGAAAATTAAGTGAACCCTAGCTATCTTTATGGAAGCCCAAAACTGAAGATTTGGACTGCTTCTATATAAAGAATTCAACCCTTACAATACAGCTACGCCTCTGGATTTCATTGAAGACATTGAAGGCTTTTATTTGTGTACTGTTAAGGGATTTAACATTGGTATTGTAGAATGCCGTATTGTAAAGATGTAATCATTAGGGCTAGTTTGTTGTGAACCTCCCGGGCTGTGGGATGGTCACCATACTCCTTGAAGCCCGTAGGCAAGAGGATGTATGAATTGTACTTGATTAAAGCTTTTAAGCATGATCAAGTTGTGTAATGGAAGTGTATCTTCCGAATGCTTTATGAATCAGAAAGTAATCACACGGGTGTGATTGAAGGGAGTGAGAGGTTCTCATATCTAAGTAGGACTTAGGTAAAAGTGTCATTGGGTAGTGATTAAGTGAGAAGGTCAACGGGGTTGTAGGGTCTTTGAATTGATATCGCTAATAGTGAACTTTATCCCGGCTCGAAGCCTCGATGTAGGTTGGTTGAACCGAACGGGTGAACAATTCGTGTGTTATTTACTTTCGCATTGGTTATTTGTTTGATGTCATAGCATTCATCATGACATCGCTTGTATAATTAACCTTAATGCTCGAACTTCATTAAATCGAACCTGCACTTATCAATGGTGTTACAGGTTCTGGTATGATAGTTCATTGTCTGTTGTAGAACAGAATTTAAAAGTACAGCCCATTCTACCTGTTCAACACTTAATGTCAGATCAGACGTCTTAACATTCCATTAGACATCCTGAGTCTGTGACATACCAGGAATTTCATATATAATTGTGTATTTAGTCTGTTGATATATTGACTTTTATTTTGATTTAAATTGTTTGGTTTATTTTTAATGTTATGCATAATTTGGTGGTCTATCTGGTGGAGGTTCTGAAGCAGTTGGAAACAAGAATGAGCCAGTTGCTGGTTTATCTCAATCACATACCTGATGCTGGTTGTGGTTAGTGTATTTTTCATTTGATTCACTTTCTTACTTATATCTATGTTTATTAAAGGTATTAATATTTTTTTTCTTTCGTTTCAGTTTGTTTTTTGGAGTCATTTGTGAAAATGACCTTTTTTGGGATACTGATTATTATGTATAATCAATTTAGCAACTATATTTTGGATGAAGTGTGATTCTATCTGCCAATATCCTCAACAATTCACTTTTTTTGGTGATAATAGATCTTTGACCTTGATGTTGTTTCAGGTGTGTAATTTGTTAAATTATGCATTTTGACAATAGCGATTTGTTAAATTCTACAATTTGATAATATTGACATGTTAAGTTCTGCAATCTAACAATAGTGATTTGTTTTGTGCAGGTCCAGGAACTACAAAATTCTGTAGCAAAGTCTCCAAATATTGAAAACTGGAAAATCACAATGATTATGAGATGGCACCCAACTGATGTGGTAATGCATTTTATGTATCTGTCTCGTGAATCTTCTTTGGCAAGTGGGATTTTGCACTACTGTTCTAAGTGGCCACTCTAGCCTAGTTAAAGGTGTTTCCTGAGATATATTTTCTTATTTGTTGATGGCTGGAATGTAGTTCTTTTTTCATGAATCTGTTGATGATATGTTGGCTTATCATGAACTTGTATAATTATTTAGTAATTTATAACTTGGATGATGATGGAATTGTAATATAATGGTAATATTTTATCACTTGGACGATGAAGGTAATGTAAAGATAATAGATTATGATTCCTTAGTTCTGTTAATGATATAGAATGGATGGTATTGAGTATTAATATGATGAATGTTACAGGAATGATATAATTTGGGTTAGAATTAATTGGTCAATATTTTGTTATTTTAAAAAAATAAATATTTGATCTATAGTAATTCAAACCGATTCAACTCAACCGAATGAACCGTTTAAACCGACAATCCGTCAATCAATAAATAACTATTTTGGACCCGAACCCACCCATAACCGACCGCCGTCCACCCCTATTTCATGTAACTACTACATACATAGTTAATTATTATTTTACTAATATGCTACTTGTCTGTTATTTTTAATTACTTAAGAATTATTAACTTCATATATAAACTAACTACTATTATATACTTGTTCTACTTATATATATATATTAACTAATTATTATATACATATGCTGAAACCATATTTATTATTATGTTTTGTAAATTCTACTATTAATATATATTAAGTATATAGTATAGTGAAAATAATTTAAGCAACATAATTGATTAAACACAATGTTGGGTAGTTATACTGTTTAGTAAAGTTAGTAGCAGGATAGTAAATTAAACAACATGGATAGTATTATTTTAGTAGCAGTTAAATAATAGAATTTTTAGCCGATAGTTAATTAACAAGAAATATTCAGAATAGTTCGAATAATTATGTGGTTTGTTTGTAGTTTATTTTGGTTGATCCGGTGTGTTATATATTTGCTGTAAATTGTGAATTTGTAGGTGATAAATTGTGTTGTGTTGTTTCCGTTGAATTGTGGTTGTTGTTTGTTGGTATTGATATTGTTAGTAAATTGCAAAGTTGCTGGATGTGATGAAATTTGTTGCGTTACTCTGTGTTGTTGTCTTTCCTTGTGATGTGTTGTGATGTTATGATGATGTGTATTGATTTTGTTGATAATGCGATGTTGCAGGGAAATTTAGTGACAATGAGTTACCTTTATTTATTGGTAACAATGGTGATATAGGCTAATGTCTTGCGATGTTAATTGTTGTTGTGGTGTGTGACGTTGCATTCATTGAGTCATATACATTTGCATACTTTGTGACGACCTGGATTGACAAATTGCGACGAAGGCTTATGCCTTGGCCTTGATGGCAATCTATGACGAAGGCTTATGCCTTGACCTTGATGACAACCTGCGATGAAGGCTTACGCCTTATTGATGTCTCTATTAATTGGAAAATTTTAAGTTGGGAGTTCTGCTCCATTAGTACCACATGCATGTGCATTTGAACACGTTGTTGCATCTCATGTTGCATTTTGAGTCATTGTGAATGTTGAATAAATTGTGGAATTATTTGTTGTGTGAATAATTTACGAAGAGGTGATTTACATTATATGAATTATAATAAATTATTTATCATACGATTTATTAGATTGTTAGATATCTCACCCCTTTTGTTGTGATGTTGCCTCCACGTGGGTAACGTGCAGGTAATGAAGAATGAAGTTCTAGTCGCTGTTAGTTCGAGTCGGTGTTGTCGCTCTGATACGTAGCACTCGGGGGGATAAACGCATGTTTTGTTCTATTGTTGATTATTATTATTTCGCTATTGAAATTTAAGCTGTTTTATTGAGAAGTTTGGTTGTTTTTAAAGTTGTTTGAGTTTTTGGATAAAGATGCTATGTTTTATTCTCAAAAGTTTAACGTTGTGAATCCACTGCGTAGTTATTATAAAAGTTGATTAATATTTAAAGACCAAAACAGGTTGTTGAGCTTATCCTTCTGATTAAAATTGTTATGTATTTGGTTTACATGAATTTACAAGTTGTGTTTTTAAGTTGAAAATGTGATATCCTAATTGTTTGTTGGAAATTTTATCACTCTGATTTTGTTTATAATTATCGGGATGAAATAGGGTGTTACACTCAGGCCTAAAAATAAGTCTATGATAGGTCAAAAGTCAGACTTCAGCTTTGTAATTTTTAGCAAGGTAGGCTCAAGCTTGGCAAAGCCTAGCTCGGCCCAGCTTATTCTCACCCCTACATGAGAATAGTGTTTGCTTAGCAAACACAATTGAGCAAACTCAGAAGTTTCAGATATGGATTCTAGCGATTCAAATCCAAATCTCTTATTTGTTGGTTCATGTCCAAATCAAAAGGAAATCAACTTCGATTTCTACATCTTCTAAGAATATGTGTCTACCTTCATCTCCACATATCACAAGAGCAGATAGAGTTTGCCGTAATTGATCTAACCAACCATTATTTACACTCTAATCCCTTGATATCCATATCATGATATATGTTAGAGTTTAAAGACAATTTCCATGAAAGTCGCTTGTGACCCACAATCCTTTTTCTTGCCGACATCACCCATATTACGAATTGGCTCAAGGTCTTTAGGAACACAAAACAGGAGGTACCACAAGTTCAGATAATGATGACAAATACCATCCTAAATACCCTTATGAGTACTAAAGGATATTTGGTCGCTGATCGCCTACCCGTATGAAGGGTTTGTCGATCGCTCGCCCAAGACCATTCTCGAATGTCGACCCTAGATGTCGATTCAGAATAAATACTGGCAGCAAATATTGGTCCTCACGAGATGCGATCTATAACACGTTAGACCCGACTCATAATTTAATATAATAAATTAAAGTATCTTTCACCAAAGGGTGTCACACATTCTCAAAAATAAACATTTGGCATCACTTTAATCATATCGTAGCGGAATAATAAAACATTTCACAACACCTTTACATGGTCTCATAAAATATAATTACTCAATAAAAACATCAATTTTGAAAACAACTCATCAATCATCAAAATAAAAGAAACAATTATCTCATCTCATGTGTTACAATATCAGAGCGACATAAATGATACTAAACAAAGAGAGAATAACGAAAAGGCAGTAACCGCCATTTTCCAACTCAACATCTACTACTCTCTACATGTATCTGCATCATAGGCATAACAAGCCACACAACAACCACAACAACAACAAAGGGGTGAGAATAATCCTTACAAATGTTAATGGTGAAAGTATGCAACAAGATAGTAATAATAAACACTTAAATAATTATCACATAGCAAAAACAACAATAATAATAATAATAATATGAATGTGAAATGCACCAAACTCCACCTCAAAAATGCTAGGTATCAAGTTTTTGGGCATCGTAGGTGTATTACTAATTCATCCCTGTCACTGATTTTTCTTTGAACTGTGTTCCTCTTGAACATGAGACCGTCATGGTTCCTCTCTATACCTGACCTCACTAGACCGAAGTTTTGCCTAAATCCAATATACATGTATGCATGAACATAGAAACAACAATCACAAAACTCAAAAGCAACAACATAATTATTCTCAAAATTCATACTCAAACAAGTTCATCTCTGAAACATAATTTTGTCAATATAAGGCCAACACCGTAATTCCTCTGAATTACTCCACTCAAACATATTCATATAATTAAACTTTAAAAATAATCAATAAACGAGTAAAATTATGTTGTTATCAACTCAATATTACACAACAACTCAACAAAATACTCAAACACACCAACCGAGCCAATTTTTTATTTTATACTCATGACTCAAAAAAGTAACAATTTTTATCATCGTGCATTGGTCTGCCGACTGCGGCCCATCTAGGTCGAATCACGGCTAGCCCGCCTATGCGTGGAATCATGACATGCACATGAGACTCCCTAGTGTGTATGCATATACCCCGTCGATTACGGCGCGCACCGCCCCCACGACTTTACCCCTCCCCTATTTCCGATTTCATGATATTGTTTATTATCGTGATTTTTTTTATTTTCAAGAAAATAGGCCATTTGGGATCGCTAAAAAATCACAGATAGGTCAAATATAATCCATCTAGTAACAACGAACCCACATTGATACCTAAGGATGAACAAATAACTTTGACTCAAGAAAATAGTGTGGTGGTACCATAACCTAAGCTTAGGACATGCATTAGAGTTATGAGGTATTTGGATGATGTTGCTAAAATTATAATCGATATTACTTGATAGTATAACACATTTTAGAATGATCGAAGTATTAGACTGAGTATTCCTTTGTTTGACCAATAGAACCAATGTTTAGGGTTTTCAATATGGCAAACTTCAAATGAGTGTATTCAACGTCATTACAAATGGGACTTGGCCTATCTATTTATAAGATGATAACCCAACTACCACCCATCATGGACCATAGAGGTTAGGCATATATATTCTACACAAATCAGAATAAATTTTCAAAACCCATTATTATTGACCATATTTATTAGGCTTCAACATCTTTATATGAATCATATTTATAACATCAATATGTTCTCTAAAATCAAAACTCATAATTGATTATAGCTCATAAAAAATTTCTAATAAATATATCTAGGAGACTTTCTCAGTGATGTTAATGACGTTTGTTGTTAAGTTTAATGAAGAATTTATGAAAATTGCACTTGATGTGAACACTAGTTCATTTTTAAATGATTATTACCCCATCCTTGAAATTGATGTTAAACTTTATGTTTTTCCTTGGACTGTTTTAACAATAAGATATGCAAATTATTTTCAGATTACTAACAAATTACTTAAACATAACAGTAAGATAGGTAAAAATAAAGAGGTCAATTTCATTAAGGAGATTGACTTCATCCATGGGGCTCATGTTAGGTTTAGCTTTTTGCACAAGGTGTTTACATATGAGATAACAAGATCACAAACAGTTGTTGGTTATGACGAGCAGATATAGTTGCATAAAGGGTATGTTATGAGAGCATACATGTTTATTTTGGATGACATTGTCCTTT
Organism: Vicia sativa; assembly: GCA_021764765.1. Classification (NCBI taxonomy): domain Eukaryota; kingdom Viridiplantae; phylum Streptophyta; class Magnoliopsida; order Fabales; family Fabaceae; genus Vicia; species Vicia sativa. The sequence goes on from CM038795.1 coordinate 76,243,520, forward strand.
TTATGGACAAGAGTGCCTCTTATATGTATGTCATATACGTGTGGTACTTTGAGAACTTTGAGTAAATCCACGAGTACAACTAGGGGGCGCTTGTTTGATCCACTTGTACTCTAAGTTATCTGAAGGATGTATGTGGAAGATGAGGCACGTGACATGCAGTATCACACTCTTGACACTAATGTTTCTTGGTCTTCTATTAGTTGTGTGTCATTTTGTTAATTATTGCAACGCCGTTACGAACTAATGATTTGTATTTCCAGGCTTGGATCCTCCCACATTTTCCACATATCTTTGGGTGGTCACTTGAGTCGACTTATACTAAGGACAAGTCGTGCGCTTTTGCATCCTCCTCGCTTAAAGGGGATTGTGCGATATAATCATTCAGAGTGTACATTAACTGCTTGGTATTTGAGGGTATACACTTTCATTATTACGTCGATCACCATGAGACACTTCCCTTTGATGATATTGCCTTATACTCTGATGGTTGACTTGCGAGGTCACATTTGACCACTCATCGTCTACCTGAGCGCGTGTCAGTACAACTACATGCAATATATTCCTAGAGATACTTCTATTTATGCTCCTCCTACTATGAAACACATAGATATGGATGTTATGTTTGATGGTTATCTTAATCATATGGTACCGGAGGAGACACATAGTACCATAGCTGAGAACACTTGGAGCTACGTAGAGGATTACATCTGGTGGTTCTTTCGGATGTCACATCCTTATATGATACAAGATGCTCCGGGTGATCCACTTAGGCCAACTCATCGTGAGATACTAGAGGACAAATAAGCTAGGGTGGATCATGTTGTTGATGTCTTGCTTAAGTGTCGTCGTATCATGCATATTAGGCAAAAGGGTATTGATGAAAGACTCTTTTTGAACGACTCTGAGGCGAGGGGCGTTGTAAATGCCATGATGTTAGGGACTCAAGAGGCTCTGCATTATAGAAGACAATGTAGGAACATGAAGCCACAAGGGCGAGACCAACTCATAGTCCGTCACACACAATAGATTATTGTATTTGTACTCTTGATATATTTTAGATTGTATTAGATATATTGACTTTGTCGTAACTTTTATATTGAATTTATGTAATCTTAACTTATAATATTTTATATATCTCTTTATTCATATCCTTAGTATTATCAAATCTTAGAATACCTTCTAATTAATATTTGATATGAGAAGCATTTACAAAATAACTTGTAATTACTATATACATCTCTAAGCCCATTACAAAAATGTATCTCCATAATAAACTAACATTGAGCAAAAAAAAAATCACGTCCAAAGATGTATCTTTGAAAATTAAGGGACTTCATAAAAATTGCACATCAGATAAATAGTGGGTATTAAGAGATTCCAAAAAAATAATAGTTACATAAATATTTATCGAATGTGATATTATTCTTAATAGTCAAACTTTATCTCTTCTTTCAGCTAACCTTATCTCTTTCTGTAAACTTAATCATTTGGTAATTTGCAAGATTTTCACGTCTCTTGTAGCATTTTTTCAACTTATTTTTGTTAAGTCTTAAAAAGATAAAACATTTTGCACCATCCTAAGTACATTAGACACAAGAGACATAACCAATCACCAACCAAGGAAGATGTGTCCTTAGGACTTAGACCAGGAACCATGACTATCGTTCTTTGTGACAATGAGTTTCAAATAATTGATTTTCAAAAAGAAAATTGTTACACTTACTGTGCACTATTTTGCCACTGTGACCATTTCTTTGAAAATTTGAAAGAATCCAAACTCATTAGTTTTTCCTGATAACCACATTCTTAGAACTATGAATATATTAGCGCATTGTAAATATCAGAACTCGATAGATATTTACGATATTCCACAACATCGAAATCGAATAAAGATATAAACTAAATTAATTAATCATTCTACCAATTCCTATGGCTATGACTATTCTATACAAATTTTGTTCATTATTAAAAGGTATAGCTAGAAATGAAACTAGAATAAGCAACTACATCAACCCATTTTGGGAAAACACTCTTTAATCTCTTTGCAGGATCAACCAACTTTTGGTCCAAAACTGAAACTTCCACTCTCAATGCTTCAGAACTGTTGGCCTGATATTATCAACCAAATATAGAATTTCAGCTTTTATTGTGAAAAAAGAAGAAACTTAATGCAGCATTAAACTTTACCTCTAACCAGAAGGACCAGTTCCTGTCGCTTGGACCACTAAGACGCAGTATGTACGATGGTGGACCTCCGTCATAAGCTTCAGTTCCTGTGCATATGCATACAAAACTACATTACACACTGAAAAGATATAATCAACTTTAAAGAAAAATTCATCATACGGGTATTGTACCTGAAAGCGCATTATCTGCAAATGACCAACTGGATAATGGACCCGTGATGTTAAGAACTGTAACCCAGATTTCTTCTAAGGAACTGAAAGGAATATATGCATGAAAACAATGTTAAAACAACAGAAACCACTTGGAACATAAATGGTGAAATCGCCATTATACACTCACCCTAAATAAAGGTCCAGGTGAACTCTTCTATGTCCCTTTTCAGAATTCAAAGATGTATTTTGAACAGACAATGCGGGAAAGAATTGATACTGCTTCAAAATATCATCCTCATTTGCAGGGAATTTCAGACTATTTGAAAAGAGAGAAGAAACTGGAAAAAGTACCTGTAAAGAGAAATTCCGTCACAATAATTTCTAGAACTCACACGCGTCAAGAATATAAGCTACTGTATGCACATGATAGTGGCATGAAACTTACCATCCAATCATGGCGGTTAGACCGTGATGCGGATTCAAATGAAAACTCTGAAGTAACCTTCAATATTTCTGCTGCCTTAGGCGAGTGTTTGAATAAGAATCGTAAAGAATTAGAATCTAGTACAGAAAAATCATAAGTGGATTCCGTTATCTGACTCGGACCTGTCAAATCACACGAAATTTGTAAAGAACATATTGTCGACACTAGATTATGTCTCCACTGTTTCAGAGGGTGTCGTGAAAATTGTAATAGTTGACACTTCCATTTCTGATAAAAATTGTCGGGTATCAATACCTGCAGTTCGGAAAGTATGCTGAAAAACAATTCTCTTAGGAGCAGACATGGAGTAAGGAAAGAACTGAGATGATAGCGCCAGAGCAAGTACGCTGAGATGCAACAGAAATCGCACAATCGATGACCTTGCTAACCAATGACCACAAATCGGTATTAGAGGGCCAACAGACCAACCAGTTACGAGTCCAATTACTGCGGCCACGATAATATCCGGAACATAGTGCCCTGCAATGAGTTATGTTCAGTACCAAGCATTTTGACAACCGAAATTGCTAAATTTGTGATGCATATAACAATGCAAGAATGTATAATACATTAGTTTACTTAGTAGGGTAATACAAATATTATTTTTATAAGCAAAAGAAAAACTAACCATATGGTAGAGGAAGAGAACCCATCATGCCCATCTTCTCTATCAAAAACTGAGCAAGAAAGCCGCCAAAATAAACAGCGTATGCAAGGCATGGAACTAGAGGCAATATGTAAAACATTGTTGACCTAGAAAGTGAGAAAAATGAAGTGAAAGGAAAAGTTATTGCAAAATTAGAACGACAGATTCCGCGCATTAAAAAGAAAGCATAGATCGTTATTTATGATCAACCTGAATGAACGTCGACCGAAAGATTTGACTGAGAAGCAGAAGGATATCCATGAAGGAAGCATAGAAGCACATGCAAAAAAAGTCACAAAACCACCACTCAACCCAGCTGCAAGATAAGCCTGATGTTTATAAATTTGTTAGCCAAAAAACAAAAAAACAAGTGAATAATAATACATCATGTCGTGCTGCAAAAAGATCGAATTATCTGACTACATTAAATCTGCGTACCAAAGTTAATACGGCATAGAACCCAAATGCTCCCCAAAACCTTGCTTCATCAGATAGTGCCTGAAATTTATGCGTCAAATCAAAAGTTAGGCGGATTGGACTTAGAAACCTCTCTCTCTCTTCAACAATACATTTCACACAATGATTAATGGAGCCAATGTAAACACTGGAAATTTTATCACACTAGAATTATTAATGTACTGGAATACCTCTTTTGTCCTCTTGACAATTGCGACATCTTGAGAAAGAGGAAAGCTTCTCCAGATTATTCTTGGAATAATAAGACCAACAAGTGCGCAAGGTATAAACATTATGAATGCCAAGAATGGGTGAGCAAACCTGTGTGTTTCATCCATTATGTTAACATGGGAACCGAAAATATACATTAAGGGATTTCAGCTGTTACACCTTAGATACTGATTTAAATGAAGTTACCAATTCATTGTTTGAGACGAGAACAATAATCTCATCAAAGAAAACACAACAGGCACAATAACCGCCAATATAATCCCAATTGCATGGAACAGAAATCCTGCAAATCCAATCAATTTAAAAAATGTCATACATATACATACAATCATTTAAATTCACGTCTTATAAAGAAGTAACCAATAGTAACCATTTACTGATTTGATTTACCTTTCACAAAATCGCACAAAGTTGCCAACCAAGAATGGGACTGACCACTCGTAAAAGACATTACAAGGAATAAGACGATAGGAATGCTGTGAAGAACTTTAGCTACCTTTTTAGAATAAAATATCTGAAAATCCACAATATAAAATGTAAGAAAGCAAAAGAGCGAGATGGACCAATTTTAAAAGTTATATAGCTATAAGCGAGATGGACCAATTTTAAAAGTTATATAGCTATAAGTATCGGTGCATCATGATTCAAGAACAAACATTGGAATATACAAACTTCATTGCATACCATAAACCATGAGAGATAATCAAAAAATACAGCCTGCTCTTCGTTGAATAAGCTAGCTCTAACTTCGCTATAATTTGTTTGATATTTGTTTTGTAACTTAGAAGAATTTGTAAAAGCCTTGATTATGCGTAACAAATTTTCTCCACGGGCTTGGACGCTTCCGGGTCTGGAGACACAGAAACAAATCAAAATGATCAAATACATACTTGAGGGAAAATACTTTAAAAATCGCAACCTAGTACTATAAAAATTGTCTAGAGAAGGATTGAAACACTGCATGATCAGCATTACCTTGTACTTGCAAGAGAAGAAAAAAGCTATTAAAATAAAATATCCGAACCAAATATAGTAGGTAAGGTACATACAAGAATTGTTCCAATGTATCATAGGAGGTATGATAAAAATAACCACCAAGGAGGAAGATAATGTCAAGCCCAGGAATATCGCCATAATCTTCAGAAAATATCCTGTAATCTGTATCTCCAGGAATAATAGGGAAAACATCCTGCATATTACAGCAGAAAATTCAGATATGTATTGGTATATACATATAAGGAAAAATAGTTTCTATACAGCACGATGGAGTACTAAACAGGATAAAGACAAAACCTGAGCTGCACTCGTAGCCATAGGGTACATTGCTGCTTCTGCATAGATATTAGAAGGCCAAGAACTTGGTCCAGATTGGCATACTAAATCTGTTAATTAACAACATTATTCAGCGAAATTCCTACATTATTCGAATGTAGCTTGTGATATCGTACTATTCATAAAATAAATTTAACATTGCGTTTACCAGGCCCTCCGGTCCCAGATGCCTCAACATTTATAAAAGCTCCTATTGTATCGTGCCACTTATTCGTCTTCATGAACCCATGTGAACCCTTAAGCATCAAGGATTCAGAAGTAAATAACACCTCATTAGCAATGATCCTAGTACATTCAAATTCTCTGATCACAATATCGTAATTTCTTCCAGATGAAGCTTTAATTTGAAAGTCATATATGCAATTTCAGCTCAACATTTACAGATAAGATATCCTACCAGCATGAAAAGTTCCTCAGCACCATTAAAAAGGAAAATAACAGGGCGGCGCAGAGCCGAACCAGAGTCCACGATTAGTCTTGCAATTTCCAGCATTGACGCTGAGAAAAGGGAGAAACTAAAATAAGACTAAGTATGATCGATTTATATATTTGCGAATATAATCTTTCAAATACAATGAAGACTTCAAATATAGTCGCTACCAACCAACACATGAACCACAATCACCGGCGCCAGGGGAACCAAGAGGTCCATCAAAATGTGCATTCACTAAAACCGACGGATCAGTATCTTTGGAGTCTATCGATGATATCCTACGGTGAAATATTCCATATAAGTACACATAATTTTGTCCTACAATACAATTAACAATTCACCACTGCAAATATACCTCATAAGAATATTAGTATGGTTTCTATATCCCAATGCTATATGGTGACGCAAAAAGTTCATATTGAAGGATCCACTAACAGTGCTCTCTTCAATCTCAATTCTACAGCAAAAATGGTTGCAAATTAAATCAACAAACAAATAAAAATAATAATAACATGAAATAAAAAAGGGAAAAAAGCAAAATGTAAACATTACTTTTTTGAGCAAATAAAAAATAATGTAAACATTACTTAAAAAAGAATTAAAGTAACAACTACTAACAAACCTGACATTAGAGGTAGCTCTGTCCTTTATTAATTCCAACTCACCCTTAATGTATAGAGCAGCTTTTTTCAAACCAGGCCGCCCTTCCTATAAATTATTAATATTAATAATACAAGTCAACATTTATGGGCCACCTCTGAAAAAGTGTATCCGTGTCGGTGTCGTGTAAATTAATAATAAGTCAACATCTGTGCGGCACCAACACCTTTGAAAAAGTGTATCTGTGTTGGTGTCGTGTAAATTATTAATATTAATAATACAAGTCAACATTTATGCAACACCAACACCTCTAAAAAAATATATATATGTGTCCGTGTCGTGTTTCTGATAACCCAGTGATATTACACAAATTATGTAATGATGAAACCTTAAAAAACAAATCTTCTAATAACCTAGTACATTGTTTTAACCTATTGAAAAAACCAATTCAGATGACATAATAAAATAAAATTAAAAAAAAACAGTCATGACTATGAAAAATCCGCCAGAGTTGAAACGAAAAGTGAGAGAGATGGATTATGTTGTGAGTTACGGAAGACTCACATGGCGGCCATCGATCTCTTGAGAGAGAATTCTGACATGTTCGATGGCTCTGGCTTCGGAAAATCGATGGAGAGGGGCGTCAATAGGGAGTGGATTGATGAACTTCATGTGAATAACGGAATAGGTAAGCATCGAGATGAGACCGTAGATGAGCGCCATGAGGAACAGGAATTTGAAACCGGATACATCGTCGGATGACCCGAACCCGAAAGCCATGTCGGTTTTTCTGCAATTGAGAGAGAGAAATGGTTTTGTTTGTGTGCGTGTTGAATTAGTAATTTATAGAGTGGAAGTTAACTAGTGTGGAAGTTGGAGAATTATGCTTTTTGTTGTTTTATTTTTTGTTCTAATGTCTTATGTCTGCCAAAGAAAAAAAGGGGAACACAAGAGGAGGTAAGTGGAACATTCCGAATTTGTTAGTGTTATTGGTGCTTTTATATGTACTATGTTTTAGGAGTTTCTCAACTCAACTCAGTGTTGTGCTGGTGCTAGGGATGGATGCAATCACAAGGATTTGAGTAATTTGGCCTTGCATTCGGAGTTTGAATTTTTTTTAATATTTATTTGGGCATTAACTTTTATACTTATACATTTTATGGGTATTTAATATTTATTATTGCAGTTTTAGTAAATATAAATTTATTAATTAAAAAATATCATGTTATTTTAAATTTTAAATAAAATTAACAAAAAAACTTAAAGATTTTATGGTTGAATTATGAAATTAACGAATATTTATATTAAAATATATAATAGTTTAATAATGATGTATTTTTTAAAGTGATAGACATACATTTTTTATATAATGATATAAATTAAAATATATAAATATATATTTTGTAGATAAGATGCGGATGTTTACTAAGGTATTTGTACGCACACTCATACCTGCATATTTTAATGGATAATTACTCATGTTCACCATCATATTTATTTTGTGGATTTTTGTCCTATGTATTGTAGATATCTTTTGTAGATAAACATTAGATATAAGTACAATTGACATCCCTATTATTGGGGTATCTTATTTTTGCTACAATGGATTAATTACATGATTTTCACTGAGAGATCTAATTAGGTTCTTTAGAGTGTTTCTATTGCTAATCTTTTAAAATAGTTTTATACTAATGTTAGCATGAGAATTTTGGTTTAGTATTTTGACATAAAGGGTGATAAAAGTATGAGATTGCTAAGTTATAGTCTCAATATGTTGCTAATCTCGACTGAAGAAGTGATTGGCGCGCCTATCAGATGTAAGTTTGATTTGAAAGAATCTCAAGTCACTCTTTCTTCAAAATATATCTAAAATCTCAAAAAGGGTTGTGGTGATTTTGTATGATTGAATAGAAGTGGGGATGAGATAAATATATAGGCTAAGTACAAGTACCTTAATCATTTCGATGTTATGCTCCAAAGGTTCGACGGGGGAAACTTATGACATAAGCGCTTAGAAAATTTAAGGAACATGTTGAAATAACAAGAGCAGTTTAAGATAGTTCAAATGTTGAAGACACATGGAAGCATACTAGAAGGTCAAGCCTACGTAAGGAGTACATGTCAATTTCTCGAAGATAACATTAACGATGATTAACATTATAATAGTATATAAGATGAGTTCAGCCATGTAGATAATGGTCACAATTTTTACTTATTCTCTATAGAACTAAAGTATCCAAGTCAAATAGAGAAATAGTCTGTGAGAAGATGTATGAACACGCGTCCTTTCTTTCGGTCTTATAAATTCAAGCATTTACTTAATCACATTTATTACGCTTTTCATTTACCTTCTCCTTCCAAAATAATTATGCATTGTTTCGATCATAGTTTCTATCCAAATTCTTAATATCCAAACATCTAAATTTCAAGCACTGACACTTTTTGATATACTATTATGCACAATTTTTTCATAGAACTTTTTCAAGTTTAACCCCTGAAGTAAACTAAAATTTGTGATTTGATTTACAAGAGGCATAAATCTTCAGAGGCTAGGCATATACAATATTTGATGTTCCTACCCTGGATGAATCCCTTCTGCTCCTTTGAAACAAGAAAGAGGCATGATTTTTCCAAAGCCTATTAGCCAAAAAAATTGTGATGATCTTGAACTTGAAGTTTGCAAGGGCGACACGTCTGAAGCTCTCCAAGGTGTCAACATTACTGGTCTTTGGAATGAGGATGATGATGTTGGAGTAGAAGTTGTAGTTGGGAGGTATCTAACCATCCTTAAAAAATTGCAAGATTGCATCGCAAACATCCTTGCGAATTATACTCCAATAAGATTGAAAAAATACACCATTAAAGTCATCAGGGCCAGGGGCACTATCCTTCTTAAGAAAATAAATAATTGCTTTTATCTCCTCTTCAGTAGGGATGGAAGTAAGAATAACAATCATAGAATGTGTGACTAGCTCAAGAATAATACCCAAGAGGCCAGATGTTATGATCTACACTTGCAAACGTAAAAACACTAGTGAAATAATTAACGGCTAATGGTGTCATCTCAGAAGGTTTTGTGATAATATTATCCACATATCTCAATAATGTTATCATATTCCTAGCTCACTTGATTTTGGCCAATCTATGAAAATAAACAATGTTTATGTCCCCATCTTTGTGCCAATTTAACCTGGATTTTTCTATCCAGAAGATTTCTTTCTTAGCAAGAGTTATTCAATATCCATCGGGCTTTGATCTCAAAGGCTTCCAAAGAATAAACGATACTGAATCTTTGAATTTGATCATGTATGTTTAAGAGGTTGGTGTTTGAATTTTGGATAATATAATTTATGTTACCAAAGAATTCTTTGTTCCAAGTTTTCAAAATATTTTTAAGAGCGTGGAGATTTTAGGAGATGATATACACAAGGCATCCTACAACAAGCTGAGTACATATGTTATTGATACAAGAATTGCATTGGTCATGAAGGGTCCAGATGCTCATGAATCTAAAATTAGATTTGAACTTGACATTATTGAAATTGGCATCCACAAGAAGAGGAAAATGGCCAAATCTCAGCTTTGGGATAATGGTGATGATGGAGGAATTGATAGCATCCACCCAAAACTTATTATAAAAAAATATGTCGGATATTTCTTCCACGAGGGCAATAATAGTTCTCCCATTAGACCATGTGTAGAATAGAACTTTAGTGGGCATATCAATAAGAGCATTATGATTGACTCAATCAAGAAATTCATTCATAGGTGTTCTACAAGGAATATGACTACCTATGTGTTCATAAGTTACAAGGATAACATTAACATTACCCATGATACACCAAGGGTGGGAATTCATACTAAAGATATTGGATTGATCATACCAAAGGAATTTGCAGGTTTGATAACTAGTAGAGGCATAAATGGCTGCAATACAAGTAGTGGTATTTACCTAAATAATTGAGAAGGCTACAAATTGACGGGCTTTGGGAAAACACACTAGAGGTTGGAAAGATGTTCATCCCTAAGGTTTGTGGCAAAGACTTTAAGGTTAAAAGATTCAAGAAATTTAAGAGAAAATTATTGAAGGTTCATCAAAAAATAGAAGCCATGTTTATGAAGATTGAGAGTATTTTTTAGGACCAATTTGGGGGCATTGGCAAGACCTAGTGCATTCCAAAAAACTCACTCCATTGGTTAAGGTTAGAGGCATCTGATCTAGCTCTGGTTAAATAGGCCTTTTTGTGTTTTGGATTTCTGTCTCATTTTATTTTTTTGGGATTTTGAGATAACTAACAAGAATTTCATGGTTTAAGGATCAAATTCATCCTCATCGTTATCTGATTCCTCATCCAACTTTTCAGTTATATTATCCCAATAAGTCTTGAGAAAATCAACATTGTTCCTCTAAGATAAAATGGCTTTTGAATTGTTGTATTGGGTAGCATCCATAAACTCTAATTCTTCAAAGCTAGTGTCTTCAGAGCTAGAGTTGCCATTATTTTGGTTTTGATGGTTTAGTAGAAGTATTTGCTTTGAATAGTCTATACAATTGGTTCTATTATTGGGTTGGATACTATTAGAATTTGTGGATCTGATGTCAAGGTTGTTGTTTGACCCATTTTGAGTAGGTTGGCTATTGTTTGGTTCATTATGAGTGTGTTGGCTAGGTTCATTTTGAATAGGCTGACTAATGTAATAATGAGGTGATTTGTTTATGTTTAGGTCCACTGGATCATTGAGTTTAGTAGAGATGCCCCTCATCGGTGCCCAAATCGGCCATGAAAGCTATGTTTTTATCTATTTTTTCAAGATTGCCTAATTTTATTTTACAACTATCTATATTGTGTCCAATACAATTGCAGTAGTAACATAACCCATGGAGCCTCTCATACTCTATTTCAATGAAGAAGGCAAATCCTAAACGTTCAACCAATATTTTGTAGCCAAGATCTGTTAGACGATGTGATCAATCTAAAATGGGGGATTGAATAGATCGCTTATTTAAAATTTATGCTTTTCAAAATTAATGTGAAAGCTCCCAGAATCTATAATCGTCTAAACGATCCACTATTGGAAAAATCGGATATGTGTAACCGAATGGGATAAGATGAGGAAATTTGAATCAATATGTTTGTTCTCAATATGTCAATCACTTAAACACAATCAATGAGTATGTATTACTTCCAATGAGTTTGTTTAAGATAAATCCAAGCAAAATGTATAATTTGTGGATGAATCAATTTGTCAAACACCTTATATGTAAAACACACTAGGTTTAATTTTACCAAATTATGGTGGACATTTTTCTTAGGTATCAATCAAAAAGATTGTTACCAATGTTGTAAATTTGAGCTCGACACACCATAATCTCATTAGGAACAAATTTGACAATTTAAATCACACAAATCATAATAAGCAAGTATGAAAGTAAAGAGGAAGAAGAACAACACATGATTTGTTTAGGTAGTTCTCCTTGTGGTCCTCGCGTAGGGTATGTCTGCCCTCAATTCTAGAATCTAGAATTAAGATATATGATATTAAGTTGCAAAATGTTACAAAATAAGAAATGGTTCTCAATACGCATAAACCAAATGTAGATGATGAACCTGTCTTCTTCCCTTTCCTTGGTTCGAGTCAAACCAAGTGTTAATCCCTTCAAACAAACCTCTGATTACCGTTACTCGATTCCATAAACTCTTCATTTTACAAATCTTTCACTCAGCTGATTTCAATCGAAATTGATTGGCCCCAAATCTTTCTTCACAATCCTCCGGTTACCGTTACTTGATCAAGCAAACCCAATGTTTCCTAATCCTTTTACTCGACTGAATTTATTGAAGTAAAGACTTGTGCAAAAGCCCCCGCACCAAGAGGAATCTTGGAGGACAAAACCCTAATGGTTTTATTCAAAAACAAACTCATAATTGCTTTATTCAAATTTGAATTTGAATCTTTGATTTGAATGTTATCACCACAGCCCTTTACTTGAATCAACAACCATTGTTATGTGTAGATGTTGATGTTTGAGAAGAGAGGATGAATATGAAGAGCACACTGTGTATATCTTTCACTTGTTCTTGTTAACTGCTCAAAAAGAAACAAAACTCTATTTATATGTGTTAGTAAAAATATTGAAGAGAGAAAAGAAATAAAGCAAAATTTTTGAGATTTTAAGCGAGCGGTCGACCGCTCCAGAAAAGCAGTCAACCAGAAGGGTCGATGTAACACAACCCGGGAGAGGCACAACAATTTAAGTCAACTGGAACAACTTTTGAGTCGACACATGCATTATTTTTATGCCAAATATTGATTTGACCCAAATTTTCGTCCCATTCTTTTATGCCAAGCGGGTCCAATGTAGCTCACAAGAAGTTAAGGATAAGAATGAGGTTTTGAAAATATGAAAACATAAATCTTGCCCTCACAAGATCTTTTGATAAATCAATATTAATCAAAACCCTAACATAATGACCAATATGCTGATCAAAAGAGGGTTTGTTGGATGAGGAATCAATACATAAAAACTTTCCCAAACTGCTAACAATGACAAAGTTAATTTTTGGTTGCCAATAGTCCCAAGGAATACCATGAATACGAAGCCATACATGGTCAAAAGTTTGATTGATAGACGGAGGGATAAAATCCTTTGTCCATGGAAAAAGTTTGAGAACAGTTGAACCCAAATTCCAAGTTGTAACTATAACACCCTTTTATAACCCCGGATAAATATAGTATATAACATATTAATTTAGCATGCATACATATAAAGGGTGTTACATGTCGTTTTCCATGCAATAGAAAACCAACAAAATAAACATTAACATGCACATGGTCATATTTACAACACCTATTTAAATCTCATGCTTCCATCAAATTATGCATATCACACCGAAATAGTTATTCAAAATCATTTCATTTCATCAAATATAAATATGATTATATCCCATACTATAATCATAAACCAACATCAATATGAATCTATAACATAATCAAGTCATATGAATCTAAAACATCGACACCAAGGCCACACCACACTATTATCTCAACATACAAGTTAAATAGATGAGAATACATACCAATATCTCATAACAAACATGAGTTCAAATAAACACCGTGTTATATGACTAGAGTAATGACTCACTACTTAGGGATAAGATAAGTAAACTAATCTCCTTAACTAGTCTCGTAAACACCACTATTCTCGAACACGCATGATATCGCATAGAACATCACATACAACAAAAGGGTGAGAATTCAAATCATTATTGAAATGTATATAATCAGAAGTAATGTAGAAAAAAGTAACAATTAACAAATTCTTTACACTTCATGTGAGATTCCATATAATATAATTGCATTATTCATGTATAATACATTCACATTACCACATATTATATCTAATTGCCAATATAACAATTCAAGAAATCAAATAAACTGATCACCATATTTTCCGATTCAAATACACATCCATTAATAAGACACAAGACTCCAATGCAAATGAATGTGACTCAATGTATGTGGTACTGTAACACGGTGGGAGAACTGACTTGTCTGTTTTGCATTTTATCGCAAATGTTGCGGTTAGCAAGAGTCGCCACTGACTTTTCTTTTATCCAATAAAGGAAAGGTGAAAAGAACAGGAAATACCTTTGATAGATTCTGAGTACGAGAGGTAATTATGAAAAGGGAATGTATTAGCACCCTTTCCATCCGCAGTTATCTACGGGCTCTTAATTGCTTAGCTCACCTTTGAAAAATTGCTTTATGTGTTTGTGTGGTTTGAAAAGTATTTCTTTTTGACTTTGTAATGATTCTTGTATCAGTCCTCAAGAATGTATACGAAGTGTTCGGAAATGTTTGTTTGGAAATGTTTAACTTTGTAATGATTCTCGTTGGAATGTATACAAAGTGTTTGAAAAGTATTTTGAAAATAAGTGTGAGGTGTGAAAAGTATTTGTTTTGATTGGAGCAATCAATTTAAAGTCTTATTACCTACTCAAAAAGGGTGTTTCTTGTTATTTTCGTTCTCCTTTAGGATAGCGCTATCCATACCATTAATTGGTAGGTAACTCTATCCGTTGGATGTGAAGGGACAATCGTAGGGTCATCGTATGGTCATTGAAGGCAACATTGTAAGGATACCTTAGCAATTCAAAAGGACGATCACCACTTATTCATAGGCAACAACTGAGGGACGAGATCATATATTTGTAGGCAACATCGAGGGTCATCGAGGGACTATGATCTTTGTGATGATTTTGAATCAAGGGACTTTTGCTAATGGTACCCCTACGTTCAAGGGACATGACCATTTATTCGAAGGCAACAAAGAGGATACCCTAAGGGTGTGAGCGTGCACAGTGTGTTAATTTCAAATATGTTATCTTGAGATTTAGGGTTATCTAACGTTGGTTTTAAGATCTTGTCATACAATCCTATTAGCCACACATCTAAGCAGTGTATATATGTACAGAAAATAAAGTGCGGAAAGTAAAAATGCGGAAAAGTAAAGTCCTAAGCTATTTCAGGGCTTTGGGGTAGTTACATAATAGAGGGTGCAAAAAATAAATGTCCTAATTATCTATTACATTCCATGAGCAGATACATAATGATAAAAGGAATGTGCGTGAAAAATTATACATCTTAAAAGGAGTTACAATATTACGCGCGAAACAGATAAATCAGAATATAAGAAATAAAGTCGGGAGAAGTTTGAAAAAAGGTTAGTGAAAAGGTTGAGGTCAATTAAGCTCTAATTAATTTGACCTAATTATCGAGTGAGTCGGAAACCCTAATTCTAATTGTTTTTTAATTAGTAAAAGAAATTTAATTTGAATTAAATTAATTAACCTAATTTAAACTAATTAAATTAATTAAGAAAAAATAAAAATAAAGTTAATTGAAAATTAATCTTAATTTTCTAATTATTTAACCTAATTACTAATTAATTGATTAATTAATTAAATAACTAAGTTAATTAAAGAAAATAGAAAAAGATATAGGTTAAAAAAGTTTGAAAAAAGAAAGGATGGCCGCTGGGGATCGAACCCCTGACCCCCTAGATACCAACCAAACACACTGCCATCTGAGTTGAGTGACTTTGTTGCCACTGAATCACAACCATTAGATCATATATGTTCTCCACGTTTCATTTTGAATTTTCAAAACAAGTCAAGTCGTGGGACCCAGTTTACTACGCAAGCCAATCAAAATGACATATGGTGACACGCATACACGCCATCCCTTGATCTGGGCTAGCGCCGCCCTTGACGACGGTCCGTTCGTCTTCTCCGGCCAAGCCAAATTCCAAACCTGCGAAAATTGATCAAACAACAAAAGAAAAGTACCCAAATCGCATATTTAGGATGCTACAAGTTTGGTGGTGGTATTATTTTGCCCTAAAACTGCTTGTAACCATGGATACGAAGCTTCATCAAGCTTATGCCCTCGCCATGATGTTTTTCGATTTAAAGCTTTCTTCTAATGCTTCAAACCTGTTCTAATGGACCTCCTGAGATCATGCAAACAATCGAAAACCATTAGCAATGCATGCATTAAAAGAATCGATTTTAAGAATTTTACCAAACCGGAGAGACTTGGATGACACGTTCTGGGGTGCTTTGGTGTCGTGTAAGGACTTGGGTTGATCGCTGGGACCTTCACGAGGATGATGTGATGCTTGGAATTATTTGAGAGTGGTTGGAATTTGGAATTCGAGTTTGCAAGTTTTCTTTGAAATTTTGAAACAAAACCCTAACTTTTTGGCTGCATGAATTCGTGTCCTAATGGTCTGAGGTTGTTATGTATATATAGAAGAAGAAATTAGGTCAAGAATTATGTCAGAATATCTTGCTTTGATTGGAAAATATTTGATTGAAGAATCAAATACAATATTTCCAAAAATTGATCAATCTTCATGCCAATCATATTTTCCACGAAATTGCCAGCTATTTGGGCTTGCTTGGACCTCAAGAATGCTGAATAATAAGCCTTGCATGCCTCACTTCTTGTTTTTTGTATTTTATTTTATTTAAAATTGAATTTTAATGAAATAATTCAATAATAGATTAAATAAATGATGCAAGGGCGTGCTAATGGACTTATAGGTCATGAACCATCTTAGAAATAAGTTTGGATCACAAAAACTTAAGCCCATTTGATCTTTTTTTTGAATTTGCTTAGTATTTCCCTTCATGCACTTCTTCAAAAATGCTAAACTTGCATAAGTTGTATTTTGCTCAATTTTTATCATTTTGCAGTGTTATTGGACTTTTTAGAAAGCTAAAGATGTCCTCTAAACATTCCTTTTGGTTTCATCTTCATTGAAGCTTCCATGTTCATGTACAATTCTTTTGAAAAACATGACTTTTTGTTGACTTTTTGTTGACTTTTAGAAAGACCTATAATGTCTTGATCCATAACTCTCAAATGAAGCATTTTTTGCCAAAGCTTGTGAGGCACAAAGTTGAGAATTGAATTCTCTTAAAATGAGCTTTGATGGAAAAATTTACGATAAAGTATGTGAAAGTTATGCCTGGTCAAAATTTTGTTGACTTTTTATCAAGAAACCCTAATTTAGAAACTTTGACTTTTGATCAAATCTTGAGTTTTCTTGATGAATCATGATCAAACCTTAATCAAATGATGAATGTGACTTCAAAATCCTGATGTTGACAAAAAACGATGAAGTTTGACTATATGTTGACCACGATTGACTTTTTGTCCAATACATTGATTCTCAATCATCAAAGCAATTGACTAAGCAAACTTGAGTTGTGAGGCTTGAAACTTGACATGGTGATCCCTTGAGACATATGAGGAGGTATGATGATCACTTGAGGCAATAGAAACCATCTTTGACTTGAGAGAATCAAAATCCTAGTTGTGGGATTGATTGCTTAGGAGAAGGCTCATCTAGTCAACCCTTGAGGAATTCTTTGAGTACGGAGATGTGAATTGACTTGAGAACTAAGAGGGAAAATTTTGGGGTATAATAGGTACCATCCGTGAACATCAAGCTCACTTCGCTTCCAATTCAGTTATCTTAGAATTAGAGCCACGCTCCAGATCCAGACAAGACCAAAGCCACCAAATATGAACACATAGTTTCACCACTTATATATCCACTCAAGGATCAAAGCAATCACCCGGAGTTCAAATATTCCCATGTATGCATGTGCAATTAATCAACAACATATGCAATTAAGATTTTCCACCAATCCTAATTATTCAAGCATATCACAATAATTCACACTTTGAATTATCCACATTTGCACAACAACCATGTATCATTATCTCTATGCAATCATTTAGCATTTATCATCATCACACATCCACAGCGACATAAAGCACACAAACTAATCAATGTTATCTTCAACAATCATCCAAATACAACATACATATACCAAAAATCAAGTATTATGTATTTACTAATTTCCGATTCAAAACCTATTCGATTTCAACCCAATTGATTAATAACACATATGAAAATACATTATAAAAAAATAAGAATATCATGCAAAAGAATCAAAATATGACGTTTCATGTTCTAGACCGTGCTAAGCCCACAAATTCCAAGAGTTTCTGCGCTAAGCACACCCCTGGTCACGCTAAGCGGGTTCTACGAAATACAGAAAAACCTGCTACGAACAACATTCTTCTTTCCACTAATTTCTCATACAAAACTCATCCCAATCATTCAAATATCATCTTCAAAGGGTATCCTAACATTTTTCTAATCGTGGGTCATCATTTATAATTAGAAAACACAATTTCCCCTCAAACCCTAGCATTTCAAGGTTTATAGAAATTGAAATTAAATAAACCTAACATGTTACTAACCACTACCCAATCACATACAAGGCAATAATAATAGGATTCTTCCCCTTACCTCTTGAAGATTCAACTTTTAGATTCCTTCTTCTTCTTCTTCTTCTTCTTTTCCTATTTTCTCCTTTTTCTCCTTTTCTCTTCTTTTTCCCAAATAATAGCTCTAACTTATGTTTTCTCATAACCCTTACTATCTAGTAATCTCTTATCGGGCTTAGTAACCCACACCTCCTTATTACTTCTATTTCTAATTATTAGGCCCAATAACTTATTTCTATCATTATTATACCCAAATAACATAAATAACACAATTAACACATAGTCACACAATTAAATAATTATCATGCCACATAGTACTTAAATATTAAATAATTAATAAAAACTAATAAAAATCGGGATATTACGAAGATCCAACCCTCTAACGTCTTGAAGACTTGCGAGCGAGAATTGAAGAACCCTTTTCTAAGTAAGTTATCCCCACTTTGCTATAGATTTCCACAAAATGGCCAATTTGATGTGAAATCACAATCATGAAAACATTAGATTCCTTTGACCATATGATTCTTTAGTGTAAATTATGTTTACTTGCCTCGATCCCAATTGACACTCTTATTTACGGATGGATATTGACAATCTATCTCCTTTTGCACAAGGTATTGATAGTTGAGTAAGAGGGACATTACCGTTCGAAACCGCTTTGACAATGACTTTTTAATGTTATTGTGTTTTAAAGATGTTTGTGGGATGT
This sequence comes from Vicia sativa, assembly GCA_021764765.1. NCBI lineage: Eukaryota > Viridiplantae > Streptophyta > Magnoliopsida > Fabales > Fabaceae > Vicia > Vicia sativa. The sequence goes on from CM038795.1 coordinate 76,262,621, forward strand.
TGATATGGAGAGTTTGCAAGTCATGTTTCTGAAAAGAGTTAAGCTTCTATTCCATGGTGGAAGAGATGATGAAGAGTGATTAAGATTAGGTCAATAATGACTTTCATCAGAGTTGAAAGAGGTGAAAAATTGACAATAATACATTGCACTAAAAAATATTTAATCAATGAAATACTTTTTTTCTTTCACAATCTAGTTTTTATTCTCACTAGAAATCAAACTCATATTTTCTTGAGCTTTATTATTTGACAGAAGCTTATTTATCACTATAATTGGTGGTGAAATGCATAATCTATTAATCAACTAATTAATTAACTCTACAAAATTAAAATTTGTACTTAGGGTTTGTTTAGTAACACCCAAAAAGAGTTTTAGCTTTTGTGCTCATATTTATAAAAAACTACGTTTGATAACTATCATTTAGCTTTTAGCTTATAGCTTTTTACTAGTTTTTAATTTTTTCCTCAAAAGCTATTTAAAGTAGCTTTGAGCTTGTAGCTTTAACTTATCACTTTTATTTTATTTATACCCTTATTATTTTAACAAAAATATATTAAAGCTATCAGGTTTTTAATTAAAAATATATTTTTACGTCATTTCATATTTATCATATAGTATAACAGTTAATTTATCAAACATTCAGACTAATTTATCAGCTACTAACTATTAGCTACAAATCATCTGCTACCAATTATCAATAGTTTCTGAAATAGAACCTTATTAGTTATTTTGGATTTGGGAATAACTTTGGTGAAATGCATACCTATTAATGAACTAATTAATTAATTATAGACTTTTAAAATTTATATTAATTAATTATTTTGGATCTGTGAGTAAGAAGTCTGTATTATTAAGCTCATTAAACTGGAAGAGAAATGCACATCGTGCCCTCCATAACTCTCCTTAACGATGAATGTTATTCAACAACAACAACAAAAATGGACACCAAACCAACACTCAATAGAAACAGCAACAACATCTTCATCTTCATAAGATTCCCGAAACCGTTTTGAAAAGAACCCAAAAGAAAGAACCATGTACGAAAAAATAATCCTCACCTTCATTTTCCTCTTCCTCCTCATAATCTCCTACTCAATCTTCATCGGCACTCTCGACATTCGTTCTTATTTCAACCAACTCCCCACCCTCCAACCCGCTCAATGTAAACCCGACCCGAAACTTCGTGTCTACATGTACGATCTCCCTCCCCGTTTCAACGTCCAAATGATCGACCGCCGCAACGCCACCGAATCCCCCGTCACCGCTAACGACTTCCCGCGCTGGCCCGGAAATTGGGGGCTCAAGAAGCAACACAGCGTTGAGTATTGGTTGATGGGATCGCTTATTCATCAAGTGCCTGATGGTCTCGAAGCTGTCAGGGTTTTCGATCCCGAACTCGCTGACGCTTTCTTTGTTCCGTTTTTCTCTTCCTTGAGTTTTAATACTCATGGTCATACTATGACGGATCCTGCTACCGAAATTGATCGCAAATTGCAGGTAACTGATTTTGTTGTTGTTTGTTTCTATGGAAACTGCATTGCGATTTTTTAACAAGTGTGCTGGATTTGTTTTGGTGTTAGGTTGATCTGATGGAGTTCTTGAACAAGTCTAAATATTGGCAGAGATCTACAGGGAGAGACCATGTATTTCCTATGACACACCCCAATGCGTTTAGGTTCCTACGAAATCAACTCAATGCTACTATTCAAATTGTTGTTGATTTCGGCCGTTATCCTAAGAGCATGTCTAATTTGAACAAAGATGTGGTCTCCCCGTATGTTCATGTTGTGGATTCTTTTACGGATGATGAATCTCAAGATCCGTATGGGGATCGCTCCACACTGCTTTTCTTTCGAGGGAGGACTTTCAGAAAGGATGTATGTCTGTCTCACTGTTAATAAAAGAATGACATACTCATTTTAGAGACAACTAGTACAAGACCCGTGCGAGCGCTCGCACGGGTAAATTCATTCATAGTTTAGATCATTCGATAAAGTTTGGTAGTTGTTGATATATAAGTGTTATTATAAAATTCCATGAAATGTGATTTTGCAAGGTTTATGGTGTGTGCAGGAAGGCATTGTCCGTGCTAAACTGGCAAAGATATTGACTGGTTATAGCGATGTACATTATGAGCGAAGTGTTGCAACTGAAGAAAACATAAAAGCGGTATGTAATGTAGCTATATAATTGATGTTTAGTTCATGCTGCTTTTCTGCTTGTTTAAACATTGGTTTAATGCCTTGAATAAACCCCCCTCCATTTTGAGGGTGCAGAGACCCCATAACTTATTTTTTGTAATATCAGTTACTATCTTTCCCGGGGAGAGGAGTCCTATAGTCAACTGATATGAATTATTTTTCTTCCTGTTATTCCCCTTAAGTTATATGCTAAGATCATGAACTGTAGTATTCATTTATTTACTGCTTCTGATACAACAGTCATCTAAAGGGATGCGTTCATCAAAGTTCTGTTTGCATCCAGCAGGAGACACAGCATCATCTTGCCGCCTTTTGATGCAATTGTGAGTCACTGTGTTCCTGTCATTGTGAGTGATAAAATCGAACTCCCGTTTGAGGACGAGATTGATTATTCCCAGTTCGCTTTGTTCTTCTCATTCAAAGAAGCATTACAACCCGGCTACATGGTAGACCAGCTTCATAAATTTCCAAAGCAGAAGTGGACTGAAATGTGGAGGCAGCTTAAAAATATCTCGCATCATTATGAATTCCAGTACCCTCCGAAAGAGAGGATGCTGTTAATATGCTTTGGAGACAGGTCAGACACAAGCTTCCAGGGGTTACTCTTTCTATCCATAGAAACAGAAGATTAAAAATCTCAGACTGGTGGCGGAAGAGATGATCATTTTTTGAACTTTCGATATTGACCTTGTACATTGTCATTCACTCTCTTCAGTTTCTATGACTATCCCCAAAGGGAATGGGAGAATTTCGTTGTCACGTCTTCTTATCTCAGCAACTTAAATAGAGTGCTGTATTTACGCCATACCTCCTCACCTAGGAGCATGATTTGTACAACATAGCAATGGAGATCCAATGATATTTTGCAACTGTTTTTCTCGTAGTTATTTTTGGTTGAACATGGACATTTTATTTGGCAAATGAAGGTATATAGAAGAAAAGAAAGGAATTTCGAATTTCATTTTGTCATTCTCCATTTCACCCCAATTTACTTTGTACACCTCTGTTAATGCTGTTGAACTGAAGTTATTAATCATATAATTTATTTGAATTCATTCATGTCCAAGAAGGTTATCTTATAATGTTTTTAGATCCGTTTGTTACACAATGATTTCTGCGTATGCCTTCATGAATATCCTCCATCACATATTCATCTTCCTTATCTTCTAAACACAGTAGGAGAGGTTCTAAAAAATTCCTCCAGTAAAGTTTGCTGGCTATGATAATGTAGCAATCCACCACCCTTTTTAACTTGTGAGCTTCTTCATAATATGGTAGTTTCTCATTGAAGACGAACTCCCTAATGCCTTTTATCCGTTGTTAAAATGATACTGATAAGGCGTACTTCAGGTAGGTTAGACTGACAATTTGGATGTCAATTTTAAAAATTGGTCCTAATAAAAATCAAGTTAAAAAAAAAGTTTTTTACCATTCCACTTACTTACATTATATTTTAGGTTTGAACTACTAGTATTTATTTTAGATTTATAATTTATAAAAATATTTTGAGACCTCTATTTTTATTTTTGGAGGTTTTGGACAGTGGGTCTGATTGTTCGGATCCAAGATTGGTCCTGACGATGAGAAAATTTTACCCTATACCCCTACATTATTTCCCACTCCTACAAATTTTAAAATATTCCAACTTTACCCTTTTACTATTTTACTTTTCATTGAATTTTTACTATTTTCACTATTCATCTGAATGCATTCGGAAAAGACAAGGGAAACCTAAAATTTAAGAACCGGATAACCTAAGATGGAGAAATCCGGTATGTATTTTATCATAAACAGGATAACCTTGTAAAGCTAAATTCAGATTGCGTTTTTTTCCCGGAAAGTCAGGCCACAAGTTATCCGGTTAACAACATTAACCAACCGAATATCCTTTGGCTGTGAGTTCCGGTTTGTAATAAAAAATCAACCGGATAACATGTTGTGTAGTTATCTGGTGCGGTTTTTCTATTATTTTTGTTTAAATTTTTTTAATTTTGTTAAACAAGTGTTATTCCTCAAATATGCGATAAAAATCAGACATGCGTAGATACCACTGATATGTTTACATGTGCACAACGTTTTGCTACAAGAGAAGAGGCGATAAGATGGATTAGGGATATTGGAATCAGGAATAAAGTGACAGTTATAATAACACGTTCAGATACCAAAACAGGCAAGAGAGAAAGAAGTGATAAAGTAATATTTGGTTGTGATAAAGGTGAAAAATGCAAAGAAGGAGAAAGTGAAACACATAGTGCTAGTAAGAAATGTGGTTGTCAATTCAAAATTAGATCCACACCGTCAAAAGATGGTTCCAGATGGAAGATTGATGTAAAATGTGGAGTTCACAATCATGGTTACCTGATACATTTGAAGGGCATCCTTTTGTAAGTCGACTTAATGTAGAACAACAACAACATATTGTTGATTTGACGAAACGTCATGTTCCACCAACACATACTTTTGTCATTGCAGGAGAGAGATCCAGAAAATGTCACTCGGATCACGCAAATATATAAGCACAAGAGTAAAATACAGAAAGATATAAGGGGGGCTAGAACAGAAATACAATATTTGTTTAAGCTGGTAGAGGAATCAGATTATGTATACAGGAGCAGGAAAAAAGATGATTCAAAAGTTGTGAGGGATATTTTCTGGGCTCATCCATAATTAGTGAAGTTGTTGAATATGTTTCCTGTTGTGTTGATTATGGATAACACATACAAGACAAATAAGTATAGACAACCTCTGTTTGAAATACTTGGTGTGACATCCACTGAGTTGACATTTGCTATTGCATTTGCATATATGGAATCAGAGCAGACTGAAATTTTTTGTTGGGTTTTGGATAAGTTGAAACAGTTATTTACTAAGGACGGGTTTTGGCCACAAGAGGTGTTGACTGATAGAGATCTTGCCTTGATGAAAGCAATTGAAACAGTATTTCCCAAAAAACCAATTTGTTGTGTCGATTTCACATCAACAAAAATGTGAAAGCGAAGTGTAAGGAATATGTTGTGGATGACATGCGAGGGTCGATAGAGAAAATGTGGTATGAACTTGTAAGGGCTAGTGATGAGGTGGAGTATCAACAACGGTTGCAAAAACTTGAGCATGCATGTGTTGACTTTACAACATTTATTGATTATGTGAAAGATAAATGGTTGTCTCCGCATAGACATAGATTCGTCGAAGCATGGATCAATCAAGTGTTGCATTTGGGAAACACCACAACCAATAGGTATGCTTATGTTAATATATCTTGATTTTACTCAAAGTTTTTTTTATATTAATATTACGTGTACTTACTTGTGTTTTGATTTATTTAAAGGGTTGAATCCGCACATTGGATATTGAAGCAAATGTTGGAGAATAGTTTAGGTGATATGTGCAAATACTGGGAGGCTATGAATGGAAATCTTAAGATACAATTGGGAAACATTAGAGCTTCATTTCAGAAGAGTTTTTATGAAGTTGAACATGCACACACTAGCCCATTTTATAGAAATTTGCGTGGATCTGTATCTAGAGCTGCTTTGAGACATATTGTTGAAGAGTGGGTGATGGTTGATATTGTTGGTACAGACACCCAAAAGTGCGGGTGTACTCATAGAAAAGTGTATGGGTTACCTTGTGCTTGTGAGTTAGGGAGATATACACTGAGTGGTGATACAATACCAATCGAGGCTATTCACATTCATTAGAAAGCTAAGTATGGAAGGAAAACAAGAGGTGGATGGATGATGGATTAGAGGTGGACATGACCAATGCAATTGAGGAAATTTGAAAAAAGTACAGGGCAGCAGATGTTGTCGGGAAAAGAGCATTAAAGAGTAGGGTGTGTGAAATTGCTTATCCCACTACATCAAAAATGTTGCCACCGCCTGAAAAAATAAAAACCAAGGGAGGAGTGAAGAAGAATGGGAAGAGACCTGCGGGATATGATGTTTATCGTGATCCTTCATATCGTGAGTATGTTGGTCGAGCGCACTCGAGCTCCCAAAAGTCTTCAAAGAGGGTATGTTCACAATTATCCCAAACCTATGAGAAGAAACCATGTAGTAAATTCATTACACAATTTCCAGCACATATTAGACCATTTATTGATGACATTGTTGATGTGATGAAGGATGGAAATTATGGATTTAGAGTCATTGCATTGTTTCATGGTTATGGATCAGATGGATGATCAATTGTTCGTCGTGATTTGAATAATGAACTTAAAGGTCCTAGAAGCAAGCTGTATGAAAAGTTATTTGGAGCTGGTTTTTCGATAGTGAGAGATTCGTTGATGATATCAAAGTTAGGTCCTCAACCACCAAAGAAATGGATGACATTACCAGAAATGGATTATGTAATAGCTAATCAGTATAATGTCATTGTTGTCACTTTGGGTTTTCCTTCTTTAACGTTCTTTCCTATGACGACTTCACATTCACCTAATGTGTCCATTTACTGCATTGGATTTATAGATGGAAATCATTGGGTACATGTAATTATTTTTTAAGTTACGCATATACTTATTTTTTGAGTTACATATATACTTATTTTACTTATTTGTTTTATTACACATATACTTATTTACTTATTTGTTCAATTACTTATAACTAGGTAAACATGAACAAAGGATTTCCGTTACCACCTATCACGTTGGCTTGGAAACAATTCCGCACAAAAGGCGACTTCTTGGATGATAGGATTTGGCGACTACTACATTGGCGTCTTACACATAACACCACATATTATTAAACTATAATTGTTATGTCTTTGTTTTGTTTTATAGTAATTTGACATATGACTTTCATGCTAGATTTTGGATTCAAATGTCTTTGTTTTATTTTGTATTCATTTGACATATGACTTTCATGCTAGATTTTGGATTAAGTTGACATATATCTTTCATGCTATATTTTAGATTTTATTTTAATTTTTATATTTAGGATTGTGGAAAGTACAAATATTAAAAGAGTGCACAAAACAATAGATAAGTCGCGAAATACATAAGTCATGGGATAATCGTGTCACAAAATACAATATAAGTCTCAAAGAAATAAATAAACAAGGTAAATCATGGAGATGGATAAGGTATCGGTCCTCCACGAGGTAGTGGTCCATACAGAGCTACGTAATGATAGAAAAATCTTAATGAAGATCGTCCTCCTCATTTGCACCGTGGCGCAAGTAGCGATGAAGCTCACATGATATGTATGTTAACCTCTCGTCTTACGGTCCCTCGGCATAAGCAGCCTGGGATCTCTCACCTCATTTTGTGGCGATGCTACCAATCGAGGATGTGACACCATATAATACCAACCCGGATACTCATCAACTACATCATATGGTTGGACAAAAAGCGCATCACGAATAACCTCCAAAACCCCACGACATAACTTAACCTATATCCACATCAAGAGGATGGTGGGGTATGTCTTGTCTGTATCAAACCGACACAAACATCGGGGTAGATATAACATTATTGTACCATACCATTTCGACCACCCTTGTATAGACATATATCATCAAATTGACGTATATCAATGATCCTCAAAAGGACCCCAAATGACATCACCGTGTCAATGCATCTAAATGCATCCTATCTTGATAGACCTTTGTAGTGGATTTCTGTAACACCACTTCATCGCCTCAAAAGTGGACTACCTACAACACAAATCTCATATAGACCTCTCTTGATAGAGGAAAATACTGTGGATCCGACTATTACACACCATGAATAATATAAATAAAATTCATAACTAACTAACTAACTAACTAACTAACTATATATATATTGTACCTGTAATAGAGAGGCATATTCACCCAACTGTTTGCAAGAATAGAAAGAAGCATCACCTAAATAGCGGTAAAGATTAACCAGTGCCGCAGCTCCCCAACAGTATCTACCACATCCATCCAAATCCCTAAATAGCGATAAATACTTTGCCTTCACCAGAGTAAAGGTCTTATCTGTCATAATGGTGCAACCCAATAACAACAACATGTATGCTCTGGCAGCACAATCAAACCTGTTAGCAGCCCGCTGACGCTAAAAAATAATCTTTAACCAATCTAATATGTAGTAAGGACCTCTACAAAACTGGACCTCCTCAGCAATCTCCTCCAACGAAACTCCCATAAGATCAATAGCTAATCTAATAACATTATTATCAGTGAACCCTTCTGCAGGGTCAACCAAGTCACCTCTAATCGGCACGTGGAGAAGAAATGAAACATCGTCTAAAGTAATGGTCATCTCACCAAATGGCATGTGAAATGACGATGTTTCAAGATGCCATCGCTCTACAAATGCCGATACTAGATGTTGGTCAATCCTTGATAAACTAGTTCTTTGAAGAGAGGATAGACCAGAATTCAGCAACTAATTCTCTATAATAGGAGGGAGCATGTGTGGAACCCAACCGATTAATTTCTTTGCCATGCAAAACCTTTAACTCTTTTTAGGATGTCTCTCGAAAATAATTTATACCAAACATGTTATAAAATATATAAATTTTAACAAATAAAATTATTCAAAATAAAATGATAACGATTAACTTACCCAAACCGGAGATGACGAGCAACATGACCATCATATCGACAAAAGAAATATCGGTGGGGTCCTCTGGAAAAGGTGGATGCACCGATCACTGCAGTGGTCGATGTCCCTCTACATCATCCGCTTCACGGCGATGTTGTAGTTCCTCTATTCTTCATATTATTGTCACCGCGCGCCTCCTGCGTGAAGAAAAAAAATCAAAAAAGCGGATAACCCTTTTAGTTAACGGTGTTTAAAATTTTCAAAAGCACACCGGATAACCTCTTAACGTGTTATCCGGTTTGTATAATTTCATTTATGCCAAACCGGAAAACTTACTCTTGTGTCCTTCGGAGTGTAAAATAAAGAACCGGATGTGGGCTTGTTGGGCTCTCCGGTTTGTCAAAAAAACTCTTTTTCTCTCGTTTTACAGAAGTGGAAATAGTAAAAGTAAAATAAAATTATGTGATTAGTATTTATACAAGGGTAATTTTGTCCAAATATCAAAATTGTAGGGGTTGGAGAATAAATGTAGGGGTATAGGATACAATTTTCTAAATAAAAATGGGTCTCAATGGATCAAATCCCATCTCGTTGTCTAGCTCTACTGCTGGGCTCCTTATCAAACTACCATAATATTTTTGCTCAGATAATATATATAATATAATTATATTGTATGATTATAATTTTTTTTTGGAGGCCCCATATTTTGGAGGTCCTGTGCAAGCCTGGTTGCACAGGTTCAAAATTGGCCCTGCGCGCAACCAATGATGTTAGTTTTGACCAGAACGTTCATCTACCCCTCTGTAAATTTAATAATTACAAGTTGTAATTTTCACTTAATTTTTTTTAAAAAAAAACTTACGGGATGGGATCAACCCCATAAAATTTATAACTATAGGCACTTGCGAGGTGCTAATAACCTCATTATCTGTGTGACAATAAAATTACTCTATCTCCACTGACACATCAATAATTGAACAACTTGATTTTCCCCCAAAATTTTAAACAACAGTTGTGAGGTGTTTTTCACTTAATAACTTTCAATTCAAAATATTCAAAACTCCTCCATCAACTGCAAGATGCCAAAACTTGCAATTTTTATTTTGAAAATAATGTTGTGAGGTGAATATCACCCCACATGTGTGTTTTATTGCGATAAATATCACGACATAATCACATGGCTAATTGCATGTTTTCTTGTAGTGTAATAAATATAGAATTGATTCTACTAAACTCAAAAGTTAGAAATTGTAGATTTTAGTAGAATTGCTTTTAGAGGAGGAGAATTGAATTTACAAAAGTATACAAATAAGAAAAAAAATTCAATTTTCAAGTTGAAATGGAATAGAAGTCAATCCAAAGATGCACTAAATAAGAACTCAAAAGTCCAAAATTATATTTAAAAAACTATGTATAGACCACTTAAGAAAGAAAAAAATAGAGAGAAAAAAAAATAGAAAGAAAAAGAATATGTATAGACCACTTAAGAAAGAAAAAAATAGAAAGAAAAAGAATAACAATATCATGACATCCGATATTGATGATTTTTTTCAGAAAACAAAAGCAAGCTTTTATTGAAGGAACCCGATTCCACCGCAAAATAATTTCTCTTTAGTTAATTCATTGAGAACATAGGAATTAACGTCAACATAAATTAGACACATGCACGTTATGTTTTTACTATTTCAAGGTTAATACATATTTCCCTTTGATTCATTGTTTTTGTTGTGATTCCATTTTCCACCTCTATATATCATTTCCACCTCGAAACCTTCCCTATAATCAGTAACAACTGACGCATCAGTTTCAACACAGAAGGAAGAAATCAATGGCCACCACCACCATTACCAACAAGGTTTGCATTACATTGCATGAATGTTTGGACATATATTATTAGATCTTGTGTGATTAATAAATATTGAATTTGTGCAGCAAGAGATAGAGAAAAAGATTGATGATGATGATTATCATCAAGAACAAAAACTGAAGCATCTTGGGTTTGTGAGAATTGCTGCTATTCATGCTTTTGTTTGCATGTCGAGTCTCTATGATTATGCAAAACAGAACTCGGGATCCTTGAGATCTACTGTTGGAACCGTTGAAGGTGCTGTCACTACAGTTCTCGGTCCTGTTTATGACAAATTCAAGCCTCTCCCTCAGGATCTCCTCCTTTTTCTCGATAATAAGGTCTCTCTCATTCACTGTTTCCTTTTTTTTCTTTGTTAGATGAAAATCACCATTCCCTTTTGTTTATATGCATTTTTTGTTTTAACCCTTTGAAGAAATCAACAGAATTCCTTCAATAATTCATGTTTCCTTTATGAAGATGTTTTTTTGTCGCGCTTGAATTCAGATCAGATTTGTTTGTTACCAACGAATGTGTGTAGGAAAAAACTGACATACATTTCCAAAAAAACTGACATACATTTCCAATTTTCAACTGCATGGATGTTAGTTTTTCCCTACATACCTACATACCTTGGTTGAGACTTATTGTTACTAGAATTGGTCTCAACCATTTGATTCTCAATGACATGCATGCAGTTTTATTCTGGACTAACAAAATCTATTTTCTAAGGAATCAAATGGTTGAGATTAGGGGTGACAATTGAATCCATTAAAATAAAATTCATCAAATTCATCCACTAAAAAATTCATCCACCAAAAAATTCATCCAATCCATTTACCAAATAAAAATAAGTTAATAGATTGATCTAATCCATCCACCACATTTTAATAATCTAAAAAATTCCAAAAAAAAACAATTTAATCCATATCTATCCAGACCAATTTTAATGAAATTTTTTGACAAAGTTAAAACAAATTATTGTTAACATGATTGTGATATGATTGTGGCAGGTGGATGAAGCAACCAAGAAATTCGACGAGCGTGCTCCGCCTTTTGCAAAACAAGTAGCAAACCAATCAAAGGGTTTGATTCAAGAAGTAACACACAAAGCTGGGAAAGCAGTGAATGAGGCACAATCTGGTGGGGCAAAAGCAGCTGCAAATTATGTGGTTACAGAGTCAAAGCAATTAGTGCTAACAAATTCGGTGAAATTATGGTCAGGTCTCAACCATTATGCACTATTTCATGCAGTAGCAGAATTGGCAATTCCAACAGCTGCACATTGGTCAGAAAAGTACAACCATGTTGTTAAGAACATTAGTGGAAAGGGCTATGCTGTGTCTGGATATTTACCTTTGATTCCTGTTGATGAGATAGCTAAGGCGTTTAAACAAGGAGAAGGCAATGTGAGTGTTGATCAAGAAAAAACTGTGGTGGAAGATGTTTCTGATTGAGTACTTACTACTACTAGATATTTTATATGCAAAAAGTGGTTTAATGTAAGAAATAGTTTAATGAAAGATGTTTCTGATGTAGAGGGTATGTAGTTATGAATGAAAATTAATGTAAGAAATCATGGGAATAGACCATGTAAGCTAAAGTATTACAAAGTGTGTGGAACATAATGTGATTATGCCAATGCCAATGGTAACTTAAAAGTTCATTAAGCTTGTTTTGACCTTTTATATTTCTTGCATAAATATTGTTTTGATTACGTCTTGGTTATAAATGGAGACCAGTTGGCTTTTTGGTTCAATTGAGTATTTACTATGGATGACCACATCCCATCTTTCCCCTCTTCCCTATACTTCTTGGTCATCACCCACTACTCTACTCCATCTCCATCTCCATCTCCATCTCCATCTCCATCTCCATCTTTAACCCGACACAGAAACTACACTTTATAGCTACGAGCGTCTGACCTAGAAGCTACACCATATAGCTTCTTTTTTCACAATAAAGTGTAGTAAAGTGTTGTCTAAATGTGCGGTGGCAATAAAGAAAAGCAATACCAAACATGCACTTAATCATATTCTCCAAAGCTATCTCTTTATTGATAGATGTATCACTCTCAATATTGATAATTATCATAGGGAGAGAAATAGTACCCATAGTTTACATTTAGAAAAATTCCAATAAAAATGAGTTCGACAAAAATGAGTGGAAAAAATTGCATTTGGAGTCCAAAACTACAACATATTATTCCAAATTGAAAATATATTTAGGGATAAAATCAAATCTAATTGGTATAATCAAAGTATGTCAAATTTAATCCACCCATCAGCGAAACAGAAACTTAACTTACACTAACATAGTTAATCTCTTTTAGGCTTTCAACAATATGAGTCACACTCTCCTTTGCTTGTCACTTAAACCCACTCCCATTTACTTCATCTGATATACATTTTTCAACAAGCTCCAGCCTCCATAGCAGCAATAATCTCACATCGTCCACTACACTTCAGAGTTGATATGGTGTTCTTAACTCTCTGCTATTGATGGTGAACCCACTCCACTATACACCTTATGAGAAATAGCATCACAAATTTGTAACAATTATATTGTTTGATGGTTTCTTTTCATGAAACTTAAACAAGATCAATTAAATCATCAGTACTATTTTGTTATTTGATGAGAGCAACAATGGAATCACTGGATTTTAGTTGGAAATGAGATTCATTTCATGAAAGAGTTTTCAATTATTTACTTGGATTCAATTAAACATAGAAAACCCCAATTACATTGTGCAGCAGTAGCACATATAACCCCCCACCAAATTGTAAATGTGCATGAATTCATTTACAGAAGACCCAATTCTTGACAAACTACTATAGAAACCCCCCAATTACATTGTGCAGCAGTAGCACAATATAATCCCCCACCAAATTGTAAATGTGCATGAATTCATTTACAAAAGACCAAATTCTTGATAAACTGCATGCAAATCTAAATTAGGTGATTTCTCAGTTTGCCACCTATATGCTAAAATCTGTCAAAAATATAACTGTATTCTTGGATAGCATATGTTAATGAAAAGAATATTTCCAGTCAAATTCGACATTTTAAGAAAGCATACTGAGCAATGATACCAAAAAAAAAATTCTGCAACTTAATGCTTCAAGAAAATATTATGACAAGTCAAATTGTAACAGAGTATAGGACGGCAACTATTGAAAAAGAAAGAAAAACACTGTTTCTCACAAAAAAATCAGTGGCTGCTCAATGTATCTGGCTGGATGACTACTAACTAACATCTCATATAAGGAACCTAACCAAGAAGATCCCTTAGGGCTTATTGACACAAGTTGAAAACAACTTACAAACATATCATAGGTTTGATCAAGCACTCAAGTGCAAATACATTTATCCAAACATCCCAAAGTGTAAAACTGCATGCAAGTTTTAACATAAAGTTGATTCAGGGTTTCTTCTGGAAATGCATGATGAGCCACTCAAGTGCTTACTGGTATCAAATAATTTTCTATGAAAAGTATTATTATTAAACCTAAGAGCTCCTTAGTTTGGGTCCAGTCCCATTCTAACAGAAAAGGGGAGGAAATAAGGCCATCTATACAAGCACCTAGCAACGACCAGAAGAGTTCATAATTTGTGAGAATAATGCACCAGTCTAAAACAAAACTTCTAAAAGGCGAATGATTATATCTATATGGATCTTTGATCATCCTCTCATCATAATAAGCTCAAGTTAGCTTAGTACTTGCTCTGTCTCAACACCTAAGGCTGCCATGAAATATAATATCGTTACACTTTATACAAGACCTATCTCGGTATTTGAATTAAAAAGCGGAAAAAAGATATGTTAAACAAGATTGAAACAAAAAATCTCCCAACTATGCAAATAAGGAGACAATAAAAACCAATAAAACAGATGAATAGGCAGGGAAGAGCAATTGGCGAATAATTTAAATTCTCAATGGAAAAAAAAAAAAATATAACACAATAGTTCTAGAGAAACTTTATTTGAAACACCAATTTAGTGCATTACAAACCCGGTGTAGTCAGTGCAACATGCAACGGGACAGAATATTCAAAAAGGAAATATGACAAATTCCCACGTTTTCACCAAGAAAGCTTGTGGGTTGAGACAAAGTTCAGCACCACTGCTACAAAAATTAAAAACATAACCAAATGTTAGTACAAAACACGTTGTAAAAACATAACAAACGTATTGCAATTCTGACTAAAACTAAATCATGGTCAAACATTCAACACATTATGATTTGACAGAGATTTATAAATTAGTATCAAATGAAACCCCTCACTATCAACGTGTCAGTATCAGTATTGTGTTAGTGTCGGAGTCGATGTTAGATAACAATCAAATGAACAAATACAATATCATAAATATAACAAGAACATGATTGGAAGAACATTGACCTCATTTAGACGAGGCAGGGTAGTGACGAAGGATATCATCATAAGGGTCTCTTCGACCAGCAACTTGACTAATCTGAGCATCCCAAGCAAGCTGAGAATTGTGGCGTTCGAATGTCCAAAACCCATATGGCCGCATAGGGTAACTCCACATCTCCTTGGTCTTTGCGCACCGGTCTTTCACCGCATAGACGTGTTCCCTGAATCTACGATCCCTTTCCTTTGGATCTTCCATCAATTTCAAAACCAAATGCTCAGCGAATTCCATTATGAAACCCATTTTTCTGTTCTGCTGAAATTCCCCCAAATTCGATCGGTTATATAAACCCTAAATTGTGAAATGAAATCGAAAATGAAATTGAGAAACTGAAGTGGGAAAGGGTTTTGATATGTTGTTACCTTTTCTTATCAGCGCAGCGTTACCTCGAATCAGAAATCGTCTTCTTCTTGATGCGTTTTCTTCAACCTAATGCCAAAGCAAAATAAACAAGAAAAATATTAAGATTTTCTTTTTACTCTGGTTTTTTAATTTAGTCTTTAAATTGTCATTATCTGTTTAATTTAATCAGTAATGACTAAACTATATAAATAAAACAAATAGTGCCTTGAATATACTATTAAACAAGCCAAATTTAATCTCTAATATTGAAATATTAAAGAGTATAATGTGAATAAACTCTTAAATTTTAAATGTGATTTATAATTTAATACGATGATGATTGATTGACATTCGGGGGAACCATGAATTTTACGTTGTTTGATCAAAAAATTTAACCACAAAATATTTAATTTTTATATCCTGTTTTTATTAATTTTGTTTGTGATTTTATCAATTTTACCTCTGATTTTGTCTAAAAATAAAATATTAGATTGGAGAAAATGCAAATAAAAAAAGGAAAAAATCGGTTAATTAGACTATAAATCCATCATTGATTAACCGTATACAACTATTTTACATTGACATCGTCAATGTCAATGCATATCCCTTTTTCTCAATATCAAATCTCAAAATGTTAAAAGACTAATTTCAAAGATTTTTTATATATTTTTAAAGAAAATAGAAATCTATAATTTTGGATATTGGTCTAAAGCTCTGCATTGCTCGAACTACTATTATTAAAAATTATGGGCGATTGGGCATTTAGGGTTTCTTACTGTTCTTCTTCTTCAACATTTCTAATGGAGCATCCGCTCATTTCTTGGAAATTTCTCTATGGCATTGGTGAAAGCTCGGAGACTTCTGTTCAGCCTGCGTCATTGGAAAAGCAACCTAAGTCGTTTGTGGAAGTTGTTAAAATTGTTTATGATATCCTTTTAAGTCAGTTGTCGAAACACAAGGGAGATCAACTTGCCATTGTCATTCGAAAAGAGAAATATCAGTTGGGTTTAGAAGTCAGTAGGCAACATATTCATGGGAGAGTAATTTGGCCAAAAGGAACAACTCCTCTCACAATGCAAAATTTGAAAAACCAAGATCACGAACATATTCATCATTTTTAATAAGAAATTTATCAATATATCATGTTATTAAAATAAAAAAAAGTCATAATTAGATACATGATTGTGATTAGTTGAAAGTGTAAAATTATTTTATACTCTGAGAGTGTCAATGCATGATTAATTTTCTCTTTTAATAATATTAATTATTAATAACATTCAACTTTTGATTATAATATAAATATTTTTTTAATATATTAAAATTTTAATTACAATATAATAATTAATTATCAATTTTATAATAAAATTAAAAAGTGTCATCTAAATTAAATTTAACTTTTAAAATTATAATTAAAAAATATTTCTTATATTTTTTTTATGAAAAATGATTCATAATTTTAAATAAATAATTAAAAGACAATTATATTTCACTATTATAATTAAAAAATTAATCATTATATTCATTATTTAATTTATATCATAAATTTATTTTAATAATTTTTAATTATAAATTTAAGTTATTTTGTATTAATAATAATTCAATTTAATTATATGTTGAGAAATATATTATACAATTAATGCATATCAACTAAATCAAGACAAAAAATCAATTGTATCTCTTTATATAAAAATTGATATCAATAATATTAATAGGTTTTTTATTATAGGCCAAATTTGATATTGATATCGATTGTATTAATAGATTTTATTATTATAGGCTAAATGTAAGTTAAGTTTCTAATGCATATATTTTTCTGTTCTTTCTTTAGTACGTGAAATCGTATATATATATAAAATAAAAATTACATGGAATAAAATATAATATTTATATATTATTATTATATTATAAATAAATATTTTTTCAAAATAAAATTATAATAAATTTAAAATATTTGGCGAATTCGTAAGTGCACCTACAGAATATATTAAAATAAGATGAATTCGTAAGTGCACTTCTAAAATATTTTGAAATAAGGTGAATTCATAAGTATATTTACGATGAATATTTCAAATTTTTAAATGTGTTATTGAAATCCACTAAATGTGAAAAGAAATTATCCTCTATTTTTTATCGCCCTTCCTCATTTATTAATATTCTATTTTGGGTATCCAACTTAACCTATAAAAAAAAAAAAAAAAAAGCTTCTCATGTATCACACTTTAGATTTGTCGTAATTATTTGATTCAAATTTTTAGATAAGACCTATTTTTCAATCTTTATACCCTGATCTAATAATGATAACAATTCTTCTATTTTGTATATCCAAATCCTTAACTCATGAAAAGAACTTCTCGTGTATCTCACTTTTGATTTATTGTAAATGTTTCATATCATAAAGAAATTATTAGAATTTTTAACATAAAGAAAATGTAAGTTTTTTATAATGGATTAAAACCCAATCTTTTAATTATATAAAACTTCTGGTATAAAAAAAACCCAAATGAATGATAGTTTGAAACTTCTTATTTGAATATTCAAATCAGATCTTTCATTTTATAAAACTTCCGATTTTAAAATTCAAAACGAATCTTTCAAAAATGTAAACTTCAAAAATTTACTTGAAGTTAATGTTTTCGAGTCTCTTAGACTAACAGGAAGGAGGGGGTACAGGTCTAGCTAGCTTTGTGATATAAAGTAAAATTTCTTTGAGCCGAGCCTTGTTATTTTTTTTGGTGAATTTGGGCCAAACCTTCTGCTAAAAAAATTGACAAAACATAAAAAATGATTTTTGGGATTCTTAAAACACATTATATTCAAAAAATATTATATGCAATTTTCAAAAAGCCCTTTAATTTTTAGAGGTGGATCACCATACACTTTTTCTTTTGTGAATGTCGGTTTATTCTTGAGATACATCTTCGTACATGTATTGGAGGTGTATTTTCGAAATTTATACAGACAATATCACAATTTATTTTTCAATGATTCTCATATCAAGACTACAAAATGTAAAATGTTAGAACTTTTTATAAGATAATAAAGATGTGAATATAAGTCAATATTAAAAAGTATCAAGAGTAGAGTCGTATTTGAGAGCGTGCAAGACGGGCTACCGCACTGGGCCTCAAAATTTCTAGGATTAAACTATAGATAAAAGGGCTTCGTAAACTGTTTATCAAGTTAATTCATGGTTAAATAAGGTCTCTATTTGCCTTGCCATAGTTAGACTATAACTAACCTACACAGGGCCTCCAAAAACTTGAGACGACTCTGATCAAGAGTATCGAGAGTTACACCAAAGTCGATAGACAAAATACAATCCAAAATATATCAAGCATACAAATGTCGAAACTACTGAGTATGTCAAACTATGAATCAGCCCCCACACTCTCCCCGCGTTCATCGCTGCCTCGTATACTATAGAGTCTCCCTAACTCCCGCCATAATGTCATTTATAACACCTCTCGCCTCATAGCCATCAAGAAAGAGTCCTACACCAATACCTACCTACCCAATCTTCACGATACAACGACACCTAGGCAACACATCATGAGCATGGTCGTATTTACCTACTTCTTCTCTAAAATCTCTTGATGAGCTGGCCTAGGTGGGTTTCCTAGAGCATCATGTACCAAATATGGATGTGACACCAAGAAGAATCATCAGATGTAACCGTCTACGTAGGTGTATTTGTTTGGTGTTATGGTACTTTGTGCCTTATTTGGTACCAGATGATTAATATAATCATCAAACATGACATCAATATTTATGCATTTCACTAGGAGAGGAGTAGGCACAACATAATCTATGGGAATGTATTGCATGTAGTCGAACCCGCATGATACGCTTAAGCAGATGAGGAGCTGTCAGGCGCGAACCACAAGTCAACTATCATGAGTGTAAGACAGTGTCATTAAATGGAATCGTTACACGATGATCAACGTAAGAATACAATTGTATATCCTATAAGACAAAGCGATCAATATACATCACAAACGACTTTGTTGCATGATTCCCTTTGAGCAGGTCGAATGCAAAAGCACACGACATATCCTATGTATAAGTCAGATCAAGTGACCAACCAGAGATGCGTGGTAAGTGCTATATGATCCAGGCCTGAAAAAACAATAATCATTAGTTAGTAACAAAGTTACAATAATAAACAAAATGGCACATAATCAATAGAAGACCAAGATATGTTAACATCAAAAGTGTGATACTGCCGATCAGCTGCTTCGTCTTCTACCTAGAGCCTTTAGTTAATTTAGAATACAAGTAGACCAAATAAGTGGCCCCTAATTATACTCAGTGATCCACTCAAAGTCCTCAAAGTACCGCAAATATATAACATCTATAAAAGTGACCCTCTTGTCCAGAAAATGGTAGTGTCAACCAAATACAATAGGTATGCTCTCATAGCATACCCTTTGTGTTGTCTACATTCGGCATCACCATCATCCTATCATGCTCTCGCTATCTCCTTTTCAAGATTGACGATTTTTGCGGAGCACGTTAATGCATACATAGTTTAACAAGAATGATTTAAACAAACACAGACACATTTTTAAATGAATATTTCCAACTAATTGTTACCTCTTTGTCCCAAATATGTCTGGTAACATGGTCCTAGTAAAGAGGCATGAGTGATAAGTTCGAACGACCCACCTCTAAAACTCTAAGGTGTCACAGGTACGACCTCAACTGTCTGACCTGGGACTGGGATGCCATTCATGCATTCGGTTCCATTTGCGACTAGGATGACTCTCCCACCTCGTGTGTCTAGGATGAGACTAAGGTACCTCATGTGGCTGGGCTGTGATGTCTCTCATACCTCTTGTACCTACATATATGAACTCATGCATCTATATGAATAAGGAGGCGGGAGGCATGAGCATGAGAACCTACTTTGTTGGGAGGATGAAGAAGAATATGAAGAGACATAAACCCCGGAACCCGACGCCTCCTCTGCAACAACCTGTCCAAAGGTAGAAGAAATCTGGAATGCTTGACTTGTTTCCCTCCGAACTGAAGCATGTTGTGTAACCCTGTCGTGTCTCAACCTAGATTTTTTGTCATCCATAACTTACGCAAAAGGACAAAATAAATGTTACACAATGACTCATGTTCAAATAAAGGAAAAAATGCAAGCATGCTTATTACGAGGATGCATCTCTGATTTTTATGTAAACATTGAAAATTCTGGGGATGCATCTCTGAAAATTCGTGCAACGTCATTCATTGTCAATGGCGGATTTCAGGGTCTGGGGACCTCAAAAAAATGTCATTGATCGTCAAAACAACCTAATTTAAACGTTCTACCGTAATTCTAAGCTACTCTAACCTAAAATTGAAATTCTAAACTAATTTACATTGACTAAAGAAAGTTTAAAAAAACTTACAAATTATCTCCAAAACATGATTATTGATGCTTGATGAAGCTTGAGTACTAATGTTTGATGAAGCTTGATTGTTGTATGTTAAAGATTAATGAAGTTTTGCATTATGAAGGTTTATGAGTGTTTTAAGAAAATGAGTATCTAAAAGTGAGGAAGGGAAAAGGACGATGGTGCATATTTGAGATAATATTGTCCAGAGATACATCTACGTAAGGATGTTAGAGATATATGTGCAGAACAATTTTGTGTGACATTTAATTTTATAGCAATACATGCACTGAAGTTGAAGTGCTTATGAAGATGCAACTACAGAAGCTTTACGTAAATACATCTCCAGACAATTGTTTTCACTAATTTAGAGTTTTGTTCAACAATATGTATATTTTTAGTGCGTCTAAAGATGTATCTCTGAAATTTGAAAAACATAACCATTTTTTATACTATGCACTAAAAAAACATGGGATGCATTAAGAAATTTCCATAACTTTAAAAGTATATTTTATACATATATTTTCTTCCAAATACTAAAACGTTTTAAACATATCACTAGTTATCAAACCTTAATAATTTTTTTTCAAACATATCACTAGTTATCAATATGAGTTAGATTCACTTGTTTTGGGGATTTCAACGATATCCTTGCGGAGTTTGAGAAGAAAGGAGGAATCAGCAGAACTCAAGGGCAATTAAATATTGGGAGACTCACCCTGGAGGCTTGTGGACTATCTGATCCTGGATTTGAAGGATACTCGTTCACGTGGATGAATGGTCGCCGAAATGATGAGAACATCCAATGCAGACTCGATAAATGCTTTGTCAATGAAGGCTTTCTTAACAGATTCTCTCCTGTGGAGGTGTCCCACCTGTTTAGAAATGGTTCTGACCATGCTGCTATCAGCATTGTCCTTGAGGCGGAAACAAAAACCAACAGAAGAAGGAGAAAATATGTATTCAGATTTGAAGAAGTTTGGAGTCATGATCCTTCCTGTGAAAGAGTGGTGTCTAATCTGTGGACCTCCAAGCCAGGTTCCGGGTGTCACAAAATTGAAGCGATGAAGGAGCTGGATGAGGTTTTTAAAGAGTATCGTTGCAATCATATCTCAAAAGAATTAAGACGCATAGAAGAACTTCTCAAAGATGACATCAGATGGATGATAACCCAATTGAGATTGCGGAGCATAGAGCTCTGGAAAGACAGCGAAAAAATTTGTTACAAGTTCAAGAGATGGTGTGGCGGCAAAAAAGCAGAGCCCTGTGGCTGCACCATGGTAATCAGAACACAAAATACTTCCATCGCAAAGCGAGCCAGCGAAGGAGAACAAATTCTATATTCAAGCTCCGGGATGAGAACGGGTGGTGGTGGAGAGGTGAAGAACACTGTGAACGTCTGATTGTAGACTATTTTGAAGGTATATTCACGTCTTCCGAGCCTGTTGAGATCCATGGTATCTGTTCGGTGGTGAATGGCAGATTACAACCAGAGCAATTCGACATTTGTGATAGGTTTTTCTCGCAACAAGAAGTCAAAGACGCCCTATTCGAAATGCATCCCTTGAAAGCGTCGGGCCCGGATGGGCTCCCTGCTTTATTCTTCCAAAAGTATTGGAATATTGTCGGTGAGGATATTAGCAATATGGCTCTTGAAGTTCTCAATAACAATGGAGATCCTGGAACGATTAATAACACTTTCATCGCGCTAATTCCCAAATGTAAAAACCCCGCCACTGCTAAGGACTTCAGACCTATCAGCTTATGTAATATGGTGATGAAGGTTATTACAAAGGTGATAGCTAATGAAGCACATTTTGCGGATATCATTGATGAAGAGCGCTTTTGTTAAAGGGAGACTTATTACGGATAATGCCCTAATCGCCATGGAATGTTTTCACTGGCTTAAGAAGAAATCAAAAGGCAGGAAAGGGTTTATGACTATGAAATTGGATATGTCCAAGGCCTATGATAGATTAGAATAGAACTTTGTTATCCAGGTCCTAAACTCTATGGGTTTTCCTAGCAATTTTGTTTCCGTTATCAGCAGATGTATTTCAACGGTGACCTACAAAGCCCTTATCAACGGTCAGCCCAGCAGGACCATTGTCCCGGAAAGGGATCTCCGTCAAGGGGACCCTCTTTCCCCCTATTTATTCATTATGTGTGCTAACGTTCTCTCAGGACTGTTGAAGAAGGAGGTGTCAGAAAACAGAATTCATGGCATTCGGATCGCGAGACAAGCGCCTATCATTACTCACCTTTTCTATGCAGATGATTGTCTCCTTTTCTCCAGAGCTAATTGCACAGAAGCAGAGAGAGTTCTTGTTGTCCTTCAAAAATACCA
The DNA here is from genome assembly GCA_021764765.1 of Vicia sativa. Classification (NCBI taxonomy): domain Eukaryota; kingdom Viridiplantae; phylum Streptophyta; class Magnoliopsida; order Fabales; family Fabaceae; genus Vicia; species Vicia sativa. Next base: position 76,285,708 of record CM038795.1, read on the forward strand.
GGATGCGTCGGGACAACTTGTAAACCTGGATAAGTCAGAGGTGTCGTTTAGTCGAAATGTGCTTGAAGACATTTGATCCAATCAAGGATGGGAGTAAAGACTGTTGAAAGCCACACTAAGTACCTAGGTTTACCTGTGATGCTCGGGAGATCCAAGAAGGAAATCTTCTCTTTTGTTGTTGATCGCGTTTGGAAGAAAATTAAGGGGTGGAAAGAACAATTCTTATCGAGGGCAGGGAAATAGGTGCTCATTAAAGCATTCTTGAATCTGACATATGTTATGAGCTGTTATAAGTTGCCCGAGACACTTTGCCACGAACTCGAATCGATGCTTGCAAGTTTCTGGTGGGGAATGCGGAATGGGAAACGACAAGTTCATTGGATCAGGTGGGATAAATTGGCGCTGCCAAAAGGAGAGGGAGGCTTGGGCTTTAGAGGTATTAGTGATTTTAATATAAGATTGTTGGGGAAGCACTTCTGACGTCTATTCAAAGATGAGGATTCTCTCGTGAGCAAAGTTTTCAAAAGCCATTACTATCCTAGAACCACTGTTGACAGTAGCTCTGTTGGTTATGCGCCCAGCTATGCGTGGAGAAGCATATTGTTTGCTCGTGATTTAGTTCGGAAAGGGTTCCGATGGAGGATCGGCAATGGAGAAAAGGTGAAAAATTTTAATGACAGATGGGTACCGGACTCTCCAGGGTTCCGTGTTATTGGGGGTGGGAGTTATCTTTCTCCAGATGCTTTGGTCCATGAACTGATTGATGAAGATTTGGGAGTCTGGAAGCGTGACTAGATATTTAATTGTTTTGATTCGGTGATGGCTCAACAAATTGTCAGTATCCCCCTCTCTTTTCGCAGACCATCCGATGAGATCCTTTGGCACTATGATAAAAACGATGAATATTCGGCTCGGTCAGTATATCACATGTGCGTAATGGATAAATTGAATGCGGCACCTGGTTCGTCGAGTAACTATTTCAGAAAGTTCTGGTCTCTGTTATGGAAGGCTCCAATTACCCCCAAAAACCGTAACCTGCGATGGAGACTATCCAAGAACATTCTGCCTACCAAGGATAAGCTTTTAAAGAGAGGTGTTTCCATTGATGCCTATTGCTCTTTCTGCGAGTCAGGATGCGAAACTGCTACCCATCTTTTCCTCTAGTGTAATTTCTCCAAGCAAGTGTTCTTCTCCTCCATTCTGGGCTACCGTATTCCTCCTGATTATGATGTTGCTGATTGGCTGTTGAGTATTCTTTCTTGCGGCGACTGACTGTTTCAGTATCCAGCTTCTCTGTGCTTCCATTCAGAAGATTTGGCAAGCTCGTAATTATCTTATGTTTCAGAACCGGAGAATTCATCCTGTCTAGGCTACAGCTGATGCCCTCAAAGAAGTGCTGGAACTGAACAGAAGTCATCCAGCAGTTGTTCCGGCAATCAGTGCGTCCGTGCCTCCGTTTCTGGGTGTTCTGGGGCATGACTTTTTGATGGCTTTCTCTGATGCAGGTGTTTATGATGATGGCTTCGCGAGCTTCAGTTGCTTACTCAAAAAGAATGATGGTACGATTGTCTTGGCTGCTTATAAGAAGGAGAACATTAGGGTGGAGGCGGAATTGGCGGAGCTGTTAGCAATCAAATGGTGCCTATCTTGTGCGGCAGAGTTCAAATTCCTGATTTTGATTATCCATTCTGACTGCAAGAATGTAATTGATAACATTAATGGAGTCCTTCATACGGCGGCCTTCGATCACATTGTTGAAGACTGTAGACTTCTTTGCAATAGTTTCTCGTTTGTTTCCTTTGTTTTTATCAGTAGAATGTTTAATAGCGATGTTCACAATCTAGTTGGATTGGGCAAGCTCTATGGTTCTAAAACCTGGAGGGACTCTTTCCCTGATTTGGAATCATCGGTTGTAACCCCTATTTCTACTTTCGTTTAATGGAAATTTCTTTCGCGTAAAAAGGAAAAAGAGTTAGATGTAAAATAATCTTCCACCGACATGATATTTTTATTATACTTTTCAATATCTTTTATGTAAGAATTTTTTTTATCTAAATAATCTAATTTTTCAAATTTATTTTTAAATTAGTTCATATTTCAAAACAATTTTCTCATTTTTTAGTTGTAGTAGTTTAACGTTTATCTACAAATTTGTAATGGGCGTCAATTAAAGTGATAGACTGCACTTAAAATACATACACAATAATGTCAATTTAATTGACGTCTTCATTAAAAATTTATGTACAGATATCAATTTATCTGGTGTATTCATTGAAAAGTAGAGCATTTTTGAAATTATTTTAAAAGATAATCTATTTTAGAAATAAATTTGAAAAACTAAATTATTTATATAAAAAATTCTAAAAATAAAACGCTCAAATTTCTAATTGAAGCAAATCTGTAAATTAATCAATTAAAAATATCTAATTGAAGCAAAGTTGGTTTGTTCTACCAAACTTTCTCCACAATTTTCCCTCAACCTCTTATTTTAACATCAAATCAAACATTTGTTTGACAAAAGAAGGTATACAAGATGGAGACAATCGAGGTGGCAAATAGCTACATGACATTACAAATTGCAAAGACACCAAAAGCAAGAAACAGAAAAGTGGAAAGGGAAGAAAGAAAAAAAACAAGAATAAAGTTGCTCTTCATGTCTCAATATTAATTTTTACAGCAATAAAGTTGCTGAAATAAGGGAACTGATTTTCAATTTAAAGGCATAGGTTAAGAACTATGTCTGCCACCTATAGTTGAAATGGTAGTTAGCACATTACAAGTGAACTTGTCTCCATACCTGATCCCATTAACGAAATTTGTTTTCTTATGTTTGAAATGTTTTGTACCTAACATTCATGTTCCTCCATTCTATGTTTTTCTTCTTTTCTTTTTTCATGTCATTTTCCAATTCTCAAGTGCATTTTAAATTGACTAACATTTTCTTTTAAGTAATAAAATATAAAGATTTAGTTGCACTTTTCTCCTAAAAATTAAATGTAGGAATAGATTATGTTGAAATAGGCTTTATCAAGTCTAAGTCAGTCGGTCACAAAAATTAAAATTAAAATTTAATTTATAGTATATTATATAATTATTTTTATAGTTAAGTGTGATTTTTCTGAATATTTGACTTATCTAAAATATCTATTATTATAAGATTTTGTTTTTTTTGTTTTAATTATAAAGGAGGCTTTCGCCCAGAAAGAAAGAAATTACACTGCAGAAAAACTAAAAATTATTAAGCCATTACAATCTAATTCTAATAAGTACTTTATTCTATCTGGACAATCTATGAGAAGTTGACGTTGAAGAAAACTCTCCTTTGTCAGTGCATCTGCTAGCCTATTGATCGATAAATATGCTTAAAGAGGATCTCCCAATCCGAATCATTATCACTTCTAATTCTAGAAATCAACGCACCACCATCCTGCTGTTGCGCAGAACTATCCCTAATGACCTCGATCACCTCAGCATAATCGGTACGAAATTTCACTCTATTAAATTTGAGTCATTTTGCCAACTTAACTCCTTCCATAATACCACATAACTCTGCCACAAAAGTAGTCTCACTCCCAACCAATTTAGAAACCCCCAAGCCTTTCCGTAGTCTCTCGAATAACAACGCAACATTCAATGATGTTACCTCTACATGCACCGACATTGATGCAAACCCAACCCTCCCGCCATCCGACTTGATCATTCCTAATCGAGAATCATTCCCGTTTGAGAACAACATCTGTGATATAATCAATCCTCCTCCTCCGAATAGCGATATCCATTAATAGGTCGTAAAAGATGACTCATGCCTTTTCTTATTCCTCCACTCCAAAATGACAAGTAATAGCCCAATCCCTCAATCCATGCTCGTACGGTTCCACTTATTGCAAGGTTTCGCTCGATCCAACCATCCAAATCGCACATAAAAACCCCTGCCATATCGCTTCTAGACATGCAGGCTGTCCAAATTAATTTAATCAGTTTGCAATCTCGCAACACATGAAGAATAAACTCATCTATATCGATCAATAATCACATTTATTCGACCCAAGTCTCATTCGACTTTTCCATTCATCATCAACAATTTGTTATGTTTACTAACCAAATAAATGCACAATCTCGTTTCGGAACTCTAGAAGACAATTTATATAGTTTATTAATTGTTTTAGCTTATTTTTATGTTTTAAAAAATAATTAATTTTTTTATATATTTTAATTTATAGTATAAAATATATTATAATAATTATAAAAGTTATTTATATTTATTTAAATATTAAATAACTCAATTTGATAGACTTAATTTTTATAAGTGTCTTTGAATTTTGAGGTCTGTCATGATTCTAGTCGATTGAAATCCAATTTATTTGAATTTTATTTTATATAAAAAGTTATAAAGAACTATTTTTTTTACGGATAATTTTCACCACTATTTTTAAGATATGCCCTTTTTCCTAGAAGACTATCTTAAAAATTCACTATAAAATCTAGGCTATGATAATATTATTAGTAATATTCTTTGTGACAGTCTTTTCCGTAATAGGATCAAAATTCCTCTCTATTATTCTCTAAGAATATTTCCAAAATATGGGCCTAATTATTCGATTGGGCCAGCACCACCATTCACACATCTAGGGTTTATATAAAACAAAATTTAATAATCAACATTCTGGGAAGAATAAGTGCTTCCACCACCATCCCATTACCTTATTCCTTAACCAATTAGATTAATTAATTTGTCTCCCCATTTGACATTAATAATCTATAATCCATGTAAAATCAAATCAATCATTTTATTATACTACTTAATTATTTATGACCATGACTCCAGCAAGATAAGCTGTTGCAAAACAACTCTTATGACATCCACATATGCTAATCCCACACTCAATTTACAAATGGCATGTTTAATTCCTCTACATGCTTTATCATTTTTTTTTCAAGTTCTTTCCTGGGTAGTCATTAAATTAGTATGTCTGGTTCCTTTTGTCTATAGAAAAGCACTATGATAATTAATGTTAGATTAAAGCAGTACCTGAAAAGCTAGCTGTCTATAATTGTATAGAGTCAGTTATTTCTTTGGACAATTTTGTGTATTATTCTCTTCTAGTTTTTATTATAATATAAGTATCATATCATAATACTGTAAAAAAAAATCTTGTATTTATTTTCTGATTAAAGAATATATCTGATTTTATTCTTTGAAATACAAGTTAGTTACACCTGATTAGTTTATGGAGTTTTAAAAAACCATCGACATTCTTTACATGAAAGACATTCTTTACATGAATGATACCTGAACATTAGCCTATAAAACTTTTTAGAAACTTGTTAGGTCATCCAAAAATGTCTAGATGAAGATTAGGCATATAGTTAAATGGAAAAGTTGTGATGTGTGTGTAAGATGTAAAATATTTATTTTAAAAAAATCATATTATCTAAATAATTAAAACCATTAATTAAAATTCAATTAAAGTAAGCAGAAGTACAACAATAATATACTAATCCTTATTAACAAGTTGATAATACAGCAAGATACATGCACGCACTGCGCACATGTCATAATAATACAATTACCATCAAGAATTGATAGACTTACTTTTATTAACAACAATTTTTATTCCTTGAAGCTACAATCAAATTATTTTGAATCAGATGGATCATCACATGTAAACTTTTAATAATCCTTATTTGTTTTGTTTCTCAAGCAAATGAAAAAAAGTGTCCTTTTTGTTTCATAAGAAACATTTCAATTATACTTCAAAACTTAGATTAATCATCTATAATTTGTAAACATTTTTTTGGTCAAGTGTAAGTTGCAAACTTTTCCAACCAAAATCTTAGTTTATATATTATTTGTTTTGAAATACTACCTAAAGAAACAACCCAGTTTGAAATTAAATTTTTTATCTTAAAATTAAATGAAATTTATTCCCTTTTTAATGATTTTTCTTCTTCTTTATACCCTTATTTATTTTTTAAATAATATATGAATACTAAACAAATGTATTTTCAAAACCTATAAGAAATTTAACCAAAAAAATGCAGATTTATAACAAAATTCTTTTGTAAAGCAAATATTTCATATAGCATTAGAAGTTCTTTAAGAAATTATAACAAAATTAAAAGTGCAGATTTATGTTAATGTCACTTTTTCATAGAAAAAGAAAATTCCAATATTCTTGGCACTAAAATATTAAAGAGATAAAAAAAGAAAAAGGAAAAGGAAAAAGAAAAATCCACCCTTTTCATTTTTTAGGAGAATTTTCCACTATACAAAAAAAAGTAAAAAAGTAAGACATGTACCAATGTACTAGTACGATTGTACGTATACAAAGTCTCTACTTTTTTATACCTCAAAAAAAATTTGATTCATGATGCCGTTACAACTCTGTGAATTAACTTCGTTACCGTTACCGACACCGTTACCATGGCCATAAATCTCTCGGAAAAATTATCTAACTATCCTCCATAACCATTACCTCACGGTCGCCGTCCTCTTCACCGTCCTCATCACCGTCCTCATCCAGCCACCGCTCCACCGGGGCACACTCCGCCTTATGCCGGAACTTCCAATCAAGCGCTTGACACGCACGCGAGCAATAATTCACCGCACCACAAACCGAACACCTTCGAAACTCGTGCTTCCGCGTCTCCGGCCTCCCACAACTCGCGTGCGAACAGAGCCTCAAACCCGAACCATTCAAACCACCGCGAACAGCAAACCACTCCGTCATAAACCGACTCGACGGATGCGGCTCCGGCGCCGGAACATTACATCCAAAATCACTCAACAAAGGACATCCAGAAACCGCCACGTATCTGAGTTGAGATTGAAGATTCGCGTTAACCAACTGACGCGCAGCGGCGTCGCCGGACAAAACGCCGGCGAGTTCACGTGCGTTTGCCTGAATAAGAAACCGCCTCCCCTCGGAGATATTCTGTTTCACACCGTAACCGTCTTGCAAACAGTGTCCAAGCTCACGGAGCGCGTCGATATGGCCGAGAAAAGCCGCTCTGGCGCATAGAGCAACGCCGGCACGGAGATCCTTATCACTTTTGGTCCCGCCGCTGCCGTTGAATTGTATAACCGCAAGCGAGTAAAGTGCACGCGCGTGAGAGTTCATGGCAGCTTTCGCCATAAGCGAAGCACCGCTCCCTCTATTTTGCAAACAGTAAAACCGAATCTGCAAATAAAAATATATCTTCATTTCAATAAATATTTTCATAGATCTCAAATTCTTTTTCATTTATTCAGAGAAATTAAATTCTAATTATTCTAATACTAACCATTCCCAAGGTATAACAGGCTTCAACATTCCCTGCCTCAGCGCACTGTTTAAGAAACCTTTGTGCAGACTCACACCAGTTTTTGGCTCTAATGGAGAAAGTTCTGGGAGAAGCTTTTGATAACACAAGAGAATGAAGTGCTAATCTTTTAAATCTTTTAGACCTGTTCCACATAAATCAACCATTATCAAAATCTATTTCATGAAACGAAACAACCAAACAAGCGCAGAAACGAGAGAGATGAAACCATACGTTGATAAAACGGTTACAAAATCGGAAGGTGAAGTGGCGGTAGAACTTAGCCTACACAAGATAGAAATAACGATATCATCAGGCAAAGCCTCGAAGAAATCATATTCAGATGAAGCTTTCTCTAAACATTTCTTTGGTTTCTTTCCAACAAAAATAGTTTCATTGGAAATATGCATGTCCTTCTTCTTTCTTTTCCCAAAGGAACACATGTTTGTCACTGTTTCAGATTCTAGATAACAAGAGCCTCTTCTTGTTCTCATATCTCAAAATTACACCTCTCTCTTGTTTGAGAGATAAATGAAATGAAATGGGGAAAATAGAGAAGCAATGGTTATATTTATATAAGAGAGTAATGAATTTATGAACCCAACAAAAGGTATTGTTGACCCCAGACAACAACAAGAGCAACGACACAGCCGAACTCACAAGCTTTATAAAACATTATTATTGGGAGGAGTAGTATAGAACTAGTAGTTAATTACAAAAATGACCCTAAAGTTGTCGTTTATTTGGGTCAAACATTGTTGACCAAGATCCGCATAATCTTTGGTGTGAATGTTAAATAGCCTCATCTTTTGTACTGCAAACTGCAAAAATGCTTTTCCCTTGTCTGCACGCATTTCATTTTGAACACTCTTTTCTATTTTCTCTTTGTCCTTTTATTAGGAATTGAAGAAAACTAAACTGAATAATTCACTCTCTCTCTCTCTCTAAATATGCTTGAGTTTGTTTCAAAAACGGTTATAAAAAATATATAAGTTCAGTTATTATTTTTCTCAAATTCAACTTCACCCCATGTTTCAAACAACGTACGTGATTCACGGGTGCGCGTGATGCACACTTCCTATGGCATCGGGTAGCGATTTTAGGGTCAAAACTACGATTCAACAAACTGTTCTGGTTCAGTTACACTAGTTTGTTTCACTTGCGTGTTTTTCTGTTTTTTTATTCGCATCCAATTTTTTATACTTGTCTTTTCTACTCTATATTTATCATTTCCATCCAATTATGTAAGAAACGTGATGGAGAGAACAAATGCGTAATGACTATTTTTTTCATCTATGAAACACTGTCACGAAACTGTTGATGACATGCCTAAAATAGAAAAACAATTGATGACATAACAATTTCCTTTAACATAAACCTTAAAATGAGTTCCACTTTACCCATCATACTTTTAATAATTTTTGTATTGAAACTTAATCCCCGAATAAAAAGTTACATATCAAATATTAATAATAGTATAAATTAATGGACATTATACATCCCGAAAATATTGGTTCTAATTGAGTTCTGAAGTCGTCAACAAAGGGAGCAAAACAAATATATAGATAAAGAGGTCGAGTACTAATTCGGCTAAGGGTCAAGGCCGACAAGTATTGTGTTTGAGGAGTAGCTTCTCTGAGGTATCAGCTCAGATATTATGAGCACATCTACTCAGACAAGTTAGTTGCGCGATCCATTAAACAATGATAACGGTTGACTGCGCATAGCGTTATGCCATCTTGGACGCTCTCATTCATGGTGACAATTGTTAGAATAATATATAGTAAGTGTGAGTAAATGAGGAAAGTGATGTGTCTCTCACAAAGATGTTTCACTACAAAAGAAACTCTCAGTTGCGATGTGAATTTCACGTCATAATCCATTATTAGCGACGTGAGCAAATATGTCGATGAGGAACAAGTGACAAAAGTATTCACGTCGCAACATAGTTGTACAAGAAACAATGTTCTGCAATAGGAACAGTGGTGGCAGGCTGACATTAAAGTAGGTTTAGTTGCGATGTGAAATTCATGTCACAACTTTGTGACATGTATTTCATGTCGCTACAAATAACATTCTCTTTTTAAAATTAATTGCTAATAATCTTTTATATATAATAAATTAGTTAATTAATATAATAAAATTTATATAATAATAATTATATAATTATATATTGATATAATAAAATTTTATATAATAAATTTGATAAACTAAAATTATATAATTAATTTAATATAATAAAACTAATAAATTAAAACTTAAAATTTAAAATTTTAATAAATTCAAATTTAAAATATTTTACATAAATTCGAATTTAAAAACAAATTAAATAAAAAGTGTTTTTATGGGGCATCTTGACCGAGATAATTATCAATGTCAAAATCATCGTTTTTGTCATCCTTCGGCTCTTGACCACGAACATTTTGATTTCCACCACCTTGTATAAATCATCTCATTTGCTCCTCTATGATCTCCAGTTGTCGCTCTTGCTCTTGCCTCATTGCCGCCATTTGGGCCTCCATTGTCGTCTCACGTTGCGCTGACTCGCGTCTCGTCTCATTTAACGTCAATTGTCTTACTGTTTCAAGTTGTTCTCGTGTCAGATTTGGTTGACGCGACCCTCATTCTCCACCTCTAACTCTTTGAAATAGATTTCTATCACCGATTCTCAAGCCGACCGCCAAATTTACACTACCAAAAAAACAACCATTAGACATTTTTCCCTCAACGACTTGATTCCAAATATAAAAATCAACATCCGCATGAAGCGACTCCCCCTTTGTCGGAGTATATTCAGGATTATTTTCCAGAAAAACTACGAGCAATGTCTGATAATCCTCCTGCACATACATAAAGTAAAAAAATTAAATATATATATATATATATATATATATATATATATATATATATATATATATATATATATATATATATAGGAGGCAAGCACACCATACCGCACCATCCGAAGCTCGTTCAGGGCTAAAATTTGTTCACCCGTCCCCACCCCTAACAAGAAACGGGTTTCCCCGCACCCGCCCGAATAAATTTTATATATTTTTTAAATTTATATTTTTTTCAATAAAGTTAAAAATAAATAATTAAACTAAAAAATTAATTATTTTAAAAATATTTTTCAAGTTTGATAGTTTTATTTAAATTTTATTTTTTAAAAAATAAATAATAATTCTAATAAACATGATATTATAACATTAAAAAGTATTAAAAAGTGTAAATGAGTAATAAAACTATTAAAAATAAATTAAATAATTTAAATTTAGTTGGCGGGTGCGGGGCGGGTGTGGAAAATGGGTTTCTCCGTCCCCGCCCCTGGTTAAACCGGGTTTTCCCCGCTAATTTCGGGGCGGGGGCGGGCAGGCCCCAACGAGGGTGGGTTTATTTGCCATGCATATATATGAGGGATATTCTTACTCCAAGAGTAAGTTATCATGACTTACTCCACATCTTGACCATTAATTCTTTTCAAACCAATGGTTATGAATAATGAGTAATTAAATGTGGAGAGAGAAAACTATTACTCATTATTCATAATCTTTGGATTAAAAAGAATTAATGGTCAAGATGTGGAGTAAATCATGATAACTTACTCTTGGAGTAGGAATATCCCTCCTCATATATATTAAACTATACTAAATTAAATTAAAGTATATTAAAAAGTTGCCACATGATTTTCACGCCACAACCTATGAATTGCCACGTGATTTTCACGTGGCAATTTATCAGTTGTCACATGATAATCACGCCACAAAATTGTCATTAAGTTTAAAATATCAATTGTCACGTGATATTCACTCCACAATTTATTGGTTGCCACGTGAAAATCACGTCACAAATTTGTTATTAAATTAAAAAAATATATAAACAAAATAAATTAAATAACTTACAAAAGCTCTCCGCGTGCGCTCGTCAACAAAATCCCCGATCTCTTAGTCTGAGTCTTTGTAATCAACTCAATGATCAGTGGTGGTCTCCCTAACTCCTTAGTCTAAATAATAAAATTAAAATTAATTAATAAAATATATTATGAATAAAAATATAACTTAAAAAATTAGGAATATTTACCATTCGCCGAACATGCTCTGCAGTACTAATACTTCCAACAGTATTGAAACAACCCCCCTTTTGGGATGCCCTTATCTTCTTAAAAGTAATTTAGCCTAGAATTATGGAGACTCCCAATATTAAAGAAGTTCGCCGAAAACTTCTACGCCAATCCAGTTAGGATGAATACCATGAAACTCATAATTCTCCATAATCTACCGCATTATATCAGAAAATCTTCTAGAGGTTCTGCTATAATAGTTTTTTTCAATCATTTTCTCGTTCAACGGATCCCACATACATTTTTCCTGCAATGTTGTATGAAATTAAAATAAAAAGTTAATTAATTATAATGAAAATGTCATTTAAATAATAATAACTAAAAAAATAAATTAAGTTTACAACTTAAATAAATAATACCTTAAATTTTTTAAATCATTCTTCTCTATTTATAACCTCGTCAAAGTTCTTCCAAAATGATTTATACATCTGCTGAATTATATAATTTATAACCTTGACAGCAGTCTGACTGGACGTTAAACTAAACAATAATATTTTGAATTAACAATATTAAATATAAATTTATACAAAAAATTAAAATTTATACATACTTAAATAAAAGTTTATAAATAAGAAACTTACTTGCTTCCTTCGGGCCAAATCCAAAACCTCTCGTCAATGACATGAATCTCACTCGGATCATCCCTCCCACGAAGATCAGCTCCATATATCTCATCATCTGCCACATCTACATCACCATTATCCTCACGTGCAGGTACATGTGTGGGACGTAGGGTGCTGGATCCTCCCGTCTATCTCAGATGTGGGGTGCGGGATCCTCTAGTCTGTTTGGGACGTGGTGTACGGGATCCTCTAGTATGTGTGGGACGTGGACTAGGGGATCCCCCAGGCCGTGTGGGACGTGGACTAGGAGATCCTCCAGCCTGTGTGGTTCGTGGGATGCGGGATCCTCCAGCCTACTGAAAGGATGAGGGCATCTGTGTGGGATATGGAAAACTGGGTCCTCCCGTCTATTGGAAAGATGAGGGCATCTAGGTCTGTGGGAAAGGAAAACCAGGTCCTCTTGTTTCTTTGGAAGGATGAAGGCATCGAGTCATGGGAAAGGAAAACAAGGTCCTCCATCTGTTTGGAAGAATGAGGGCATCCGGTGCAGTGGAAAACGGTGGCACAAAGATATGGTACCCCAACAGAATGTCGAGAGGAGTAATGGGACAAAAGCCTGATTACCGGCCATGAACATAGGATCAACCTGACCCTGAGGAGGGGAAGGGGACACATGTCCGAGTGAGGTGCCTCACATGTTACTACCCTCGGACGTTAGGACTTCTTTCCACTATCCTTACTCTTAGGTGGCATTTTACCCCCCACATATATATATATATATATATATATATATATATATATATATATATATATATATATATATTCATCAACAAAGATAATAAATTCATTAACATTAATAGATATTCAATAAATATTCATTAACACTTTCAATACATATTCATTAATATTACATTCGATATATTGTTTGGTTATTCTAAATCTTCATGCTCGTTATCCATATCATTCTCATCATGTGATGTAATATTGTTCTTGGATTCAAACTCTTCATCATTATCTTCATCCACATTATTATCAACCAATAATATAGACCCATCAACTTGATGTTCCTCAACCGTTGTATCAGACAAACTTGTAATGTCTTCAGTTGCAACCACATCATTAATTTGTTCAACATCATCAACTTAGTAGGAATCATCTTCCACTAGATCACCAGTTTCAATATGACCTAGCGGTTTTGTTTTTATTACAACACACCATCCTCTTTTACGTATTACATGTGAAGGATAAGGAACATAATAAACTTGCATAACAATATGTGACATTATGAAAGGGCCATACTCTTTGTATCTCCGGTTCATTTGAATCTCAACAGTACCATATGACTTGTCTATTTTTGTGTCTCTATTTGGATCATACCATTCACAATAAAACAAGACAACTTTATTTTACGAGTCCAACTAATTGTATACCAACTTGTAGATATGTTTAACAAAGCCATAGAAGTCGTTTTCACCGCCATCTGTAACTCCTTTTACAAATACACCATTGTTTATGGTTTTTCCCCTTCGTTCCATGCCTTAGTGTGAAATTTATATCCGTTCACGAAGTACGTGTGCCATTCATTTGCGCTTTTGATAGGGCCTTCTGCCAAGTTTTTCAAATGGAGTATTTGTAGAGTTGGTGCAAGAACGCTAGACAATCTCTCCTTGAACCATCGAGGAAATTGAGCATGAATGACACCAGATGATGACTGTACACCAGTACTATGAAAATAGGCATTGTTAAATTCCCTACAAAATACACACCATACGTTTAATAAGTTTGGTATACACACAATGTCATCTGAGTTAAAAATGTTTGGGTAAACTTACTCAAGATATGGTTTAACTTCAATGCAGTTGATTAAGACATGGACATGTGCGAATTGTATTTCCTTTTGGGTCAACCAATGGACACCCTTCTTTCAAGAGGATCGACCTGGAAGCCCGAAGACTGATAAGGTGAATTGACTTCTCTGGTTGACATTTACAGGGTTCCATATGATTCTAGGAGTTAACATCAAGTGGTTGAAATAATGATTTCAAAAATGTGATGTTTCCCAATGCAAGTAATGTGCACATATAGGTCCTTCTACTCTAGCTTTATTTTTCACTGATCGCTTTGAATCACCCACAAACCTTTCAAACAGATACATCCACCTATATTGAACAGGTCCACCAAGATAAGCTTCATATGCAAGATGCACAGGTAAATGTTCCATGAGTCAAAGAAACCGGGCGGAAATACTTGTTCCAACATACAAAGAATGAGTGCAATGTTTTGGTCCAACTTAATGATGTGATCCACTCTTGAAGCTGACGCACAAATATCTCTAAAAAATTGAATAATTTTAATTAGTGGAATCAAGAACATGTTTGGGTAGCGATCCAAATGCAATTGGTAGCATTTGTTCCATAAAAATGTGACAATCATGACTTTTCATACCATGCAACTTCCGTGTTGGGTCGAAACCTTGCTAAATTCGCGAATACCCATCAGGAATTCTCAAATCTTTTAACCATTGACAAATCGCTTTAGCTTCTTGGCAAGTTATACTGAAACAAGCCTTGGGTTTTAATAACTTTCCATTAGGTTGAGGCTTCAAGTCCAACTCTTTTCGGTTACACCAAAATTCCATGTCTTGTCTAGCCTTCTCATTATCTTTTGTTTTGCCTATCACATCCATCACTGTATTAAATACATTATCAAAAAAATTCTTCCCAATATGCATAACATCAAGATTATGGCGCAACACATTATCTTTCCAATACGGGAGGTCCCAAAATATACTTCTTTTTGTCCAATTGTGCGTGACTTCATATCCTTTAATTCAACATGCTTTTCCAGTATATGTAAATTTTGGTAGTTCACAAACTTGGTTCAATATAGAACCTAGTGACAATCGAGGCGGAGGCAAATCTGTCACTCGTTTATCTTTTTTAAATTTTGTCTTGTTTCTTCTATAAGGATTATTTGTTGGTAGGAATCTGCGGTGACCGTCAAACCACAAGCTTTTTCCCCCTTTATCCAACGTAAACGCTTTGGTGTATTCCATGCAATGCAGACAACCCATTTTTCCATGCGTACCCCAACCAGACAATATGCCATATGCTAGAAATTCGTTAATGGTCCACATCAAGGCAGCTCGCAATGTAAAGTTTTGTTTACGGGATATATCATAAGTCCATTCTCCAATCCACAACCTCTTCAAATCATCAATTAAAGGTTGTAAGTACACATCAATTCCAGCTTTTGGACTGTGCGGGCCTGATATGACGCACTTCAAAAACATGTATGGTTTTGTCATGCACATCTCAGGAGAGAGGTTGTAAGGGGTTACAATAACTGGCCAACAAGAATTCGCATTTCCCGATGCTTGTACGTATGGGGAAAAACCATCAGAGCATAATCCAAGGCTGATATTTCTAGGTTCTACAGCAAAATCTGGATGTGTCCAATCAAAGTGCTTCCATGCCTCACCATCAGATGGATGTCGCATAGTGTCTGAACTTGTTTGGTTTGTATGATGCCATGTCATTTGACTTGCACTGTACATTGAAGCAAACATTCTTTTTAACCTTGGTATAATCGGAAGATAAAATATGGATTTTACTGCTACACGCTTTTGCTTGCTGTTAGCGGATCTACTGCGAACTTGATGTCTTGGACTATTACAAAACTTACACTCCTCTAACGATCCATCTTGAGTACCAAACTCATTGTCATAAAACAACATGAAAACTTTAATGAAACAATCAATCTTTCTTACTTCTAAACTCAACTTCGACACCCACTTCTTTGCATCATAATAACTTGTAGGCAAGTTGTCTTTCGTTGCGGTGGAGTCCAAGATCATTTTTGTGAAATGTTCCAAAAACTGATCAGAAACATTCCAATTTAACTTGGCGGCCAATAATCTCACACACATTGATAGGTTTGAGTCTGATGACCCCTCAAACAACGGCGTATTCATCTCATTCAATAATTGATAAAATCTATGCGCTTCCTCATTCGACAACTCTTCTCCGTCAAAATCTCCGGATTCATCATATGTCACGTTCACACCAAAATCATGTTCAACCATCTCACCGATCAGATTAAAGTTCTCCTTTTATTCCATAGGCGCTCGACTACTTGAAGCATGCGCGTTGCTAGTCTCTGGTACATTACTCGACACTTCTTCACCATTATACATCCAAACCCAATAATTTTCAATGGAACCCCTTCTATGCAAATGACGTGTTACTTCCTCTGGGTCACTAATTATTGATATACATTTATATTTAAGACAGGGACACCTAACTCCTCTTTCACTTCAATAACATTCATGAGCAAACACCCACATGATAAACCCATCAACTCCTACTATAAAATTGGATTTAAGTCCACGTCTTCCTGAATATGTTTTATCGTACATCCAACTATGATAATACCGATAATATTCCATACTGCACATTTATACCATCATTTTCTTTTTAATTAGAAATATTAATCAACTTAATAATATTATTAAACGTATACTATTTAATATTTACTATTCTTAAAAATATTATTTTTGTTTTAACTATTAAACATGTATCATATAAATATATATTATATATTAAAAAATACTATTAAATATATATAACTATTAAAGTTCATTAAGATAATTAATTTTATAGTTCACATATATTATGAAGAGATATATATATATATATATATATATATATATATATATATATATATATATATATATATATATATATATATAGAGAGAGAGAGAGAGAGAGAGAGAGTTATACTGGAATTTATACTGTGTGTTGTCCTCTTTGCCCTACTCTAATATTCAATGCTTTACTATTGAAAATTTGTTGTTCTTTCAATAATGTTTGTGATAAAATTACAAGAGTTCGTACAATCACAATATCCAAAATTTAGGTTGAAAATAAAATTCTTCTTTCTCAATCTTTGACTCGTACACACTCCACAAATTGAACTCTTTGCGAAATTATAACACCAAATTACTTCTTAAATCTTCCTTCCCCAACAACCAGATCCTAAGTATTTGTTCCGCAATAATCTTTACTTGACTCCAAAAGTATCTTAAGTGCTAGTATGTTTGAAAATTAGGAAGAACTCATACCATATCTGTAGTTTTCCACACGACACTACCAAGGTCAACCTAGAGAAAATAACCTCCTTCTTTTCATCTAGAGTTTTTAAATTCAAAAACGACTCTCCTCACCAATCACGAATCTCCAAAAATGATATTCAAATTCGTAATAATGGAGAAAGAATGAAGTAGAAGATGAAGGAAATTGTTTTCAAGTGTTCACAAAAGATTCAAAACTTTTTTGAAAACATGTATTGGTAGTATGTATTTTCTAACATTGTGAAATATTGGAGAGAAAATGATTTTATAGATGCTGGAGATTTATCACAAAATGAATGAAAAATGATGCTTGATTCGAGTCATAATCACATGCATGATTTGAATTAAGAGCTAAAGTAAGTTGAATTAATATCTAACACATCAGAAACCCATTTGTGTGATTAAAGTGGTAATTTGACCCATGATTCGAGTCATGAGTGAAGTTATGATTCGAGTCATGAAAAGTATGATTCGACTCGAATAAGGTTGTATCTTTTGATTCAAGTCATAAAGTTCCATGATTTGAACCATGACAGTTGCACAAACTTCCTGAAAACCTATGTTTAATTTAATTCGAGACATAGGATGCGTGATTCGAATTACTCACTTAGAATCTCTTTTTTTTTCTTCAATTTTAATGATGTTTTGAGATTCTACTAATGTCATGACTTGAACCAATCTCAAATATGGTTTTTGATCCAAAAACTCGAGTAAGTGAAACAATTTGAATTATGCATGCCAAAAGATACGAATATAAAAACTCGGTACATGTTTTAGGCCACCTCAAAGAGGAGTTCATCCTATGTGCCTCATATATGTATTGGACAAAGGATGCATCCTCTATTGATACATCATCAACAACTCCCTTAAGAGTGTGAGCAAGTTGGTAAGGAAGAGTGACAAGCATCTACGTGAAGGGAATTACCTCCCCCAAAGAAGTCTCTCTAGTCAGACAAGTTTTCTTGGGAGAACCTTCTTCTAGGAGGAATGTTAATCGACATCCTGACCCCTATTTATTAATATATTGGAAGGGGGTGTCTCCTCCACAGTTAAAATGGTTGTAGAATTGATAAGTTGATTGACCCTTGGAGCAATAGTAGTGCTCTCGGTGGCTAATGGGGGAGTAGTGGTCAGGGCAAGAGTAATGATCTTTCTTAGGAGGAGGCACCATAGTTTGGCCAATAAGACTAGTCGTAATACCTTGAGCACTAGTAAGATAGTAGAACATCTACAATTAACCAGTGTTATCTATAAAATGCAAGAAAAATAAAACTATAAACCTACATCCTCACCAAATATCTTTACCCTTGCCTCCTGTAGCACGGTGGGAGAACCGACTTGTTTGTTGTGCGTTTTATCGCAAATGTTGTGGATAGCAAGAGTCGCCACTGACTTTTCTTTTATCCAATAAAGGAAAGGTTAAAAGAACAGGAAAGACCTTTTATCGATTCTGAGTACGGGAGGTGATTATGAAAAGGGAAAGTATTAATACCCTTTTCCATCCGTAGTTATCTACGGCTCTTAATTTCTTAGCTCACTTTTGAAAATTTGCTTTATGTGTTTGTGTGGTTTGAAAAGTATTTCTCTTTGACTTCGTAATGATTCTTGTATCACTCCTCAAGAATGTATACGAAGTGTTCGAAAATATTTGTTTGGAAAAAATCTTTAACTTTGTAATGATTCTCGTTTGAATGTATACAAAGTGTTTGAAAAATATTTTTAAAATAAGCGTGAGGTGTGAAAAGTGATTTGTTTGATTGGAGCAAGCAATAGAGTCTTATTACCTACTCAGAATGGTCGTTTCTTATTATTTTCCTTCTCCTTTAGGATAATGCTATTCATACCATTAATTGGTAGGCAACCCTATCCATTGGATGTGAAGGGACAATCATAGGGTCATCATATGGTCATTGAAGACAACATGTAAGGATACCTTTAGCAATTCGAAAGGACGATCATCACTTATTCGTAGGCAACAACCGAGGGACGATATCATATATTCGCAGGCAACATCGATGGTCATCAAGGGACTATGATCTTTGTGATGATTTTATTCGTAGGCAACTTTGCTAATGGTACCCCTACGTTCGAGGGACATGACCATGTTTATCCGAAAGGCAACAAGAGATGATACACTAAGGGGGTGCAAGTGTGAAATAGTGATTCAATTCAGATATTTTATCTTTGAATTAGAGTGATCTAAGTTTGATTTTATGTCTTGCCATGAAATCCTATTAGCATACATCTAGGCAGTGTATATACAATTTATAAGAGAGTGCAGAGAGTAAAAGCGGAAAGATAAAGGTCCTACGCTATTACATGGCTTTGGGCGATTACATAATAGAGTGCGGAAAATAAATGTCCTAATTATATATTACATCCCATGAGATACATAATAATAAATGCGATTAACCTACATTAAACTAATTAAATTAATTAAGAAAAATAAAAATAAAGTTAATTGAAAATTAATCCTAATTTTCTAATTATTTAACCTAATTACTAATTAATTGATTAATTAATTAAATAACTTAGTTAATTAAAGTAAAGAAAATAGAAAAAGAAAAAGGTTAGAAAAGTTTGGGAAAAAAGAAGGGTGGCGGGACACCCCGAATACCATCCCATTGCGTGTTTTTGTTGTCAATGAATCACGTCCATTGGATTATATATGTTACGCGCGTTTCATTTTAAATTTCAACACATAATGCGCGTGGGTCCCAGAGTATTTGAACCAACCAATTAGATGGAGGAACCAAGCCACGCGTGCAATCAAAAGTCAGCACCAGAAAGGTCCACCGGAGCTAGGGCTCCGGTCATCTTCTCCGACCGCCCCAATTTGCAAAACCTGCGAAATCGAATAGAAAAATAAGAACAAAGTGCCCAGTTCCAATAATTAGACCCTTGCGAACACGATGGTGGGATTAGTTTGGCCTGAAAGTTCCTGCAACTAGAAGTTCGAAGCTTGCAAACGATTGTGCCCTAACAATGGCAGATCATGTTTCGACCATGGAAAACTCGTCACGATTCTTCTAACCTACTCTAATGAACCTCATGAAATGATTAACAATGTTAGTTCACATTAAAACACGATGGAATTTAAAATACAAAATTCATAAATATGATGCAAACTGAGTTTATGATGCGTGCAATTCAGGGAGTTTTGGCCATGGATTTTGATCCATACTTACTCTATGTTACCTCAGGAGCAAGAATCAGTGCTTGGAATTGCTTGGAACTGGCTGGGATTTGAAATTCGATGGTGCAAGTTTCCTTTGAAATTTTGAAACAAAACCCTAGTCTCTTGGCTGCAAGCATTCGTGTTCTAATGGTCTGAATGTCTTATGTATATATAGGGCAAGAGAATTAGGTCAAGAGTTATGAAGAAAATATATTGTATTGAATAGAAAATATTTGATTTTCCAATCTTTCAAATTTGCATTAAAAGCTTCCAAATTTGCCTCAATCAAGCCTTGTACAATATTGGCCAGCTATTTGTGCTTGCTTGGACCTCAAGAATGATAACTATACAACCTTGCATTTATTAATTTGATTTTTGACATTTTATTTTAATTAAAATTGGATTTAAGTGAATAAATTCCAAAGTAAATAAAATAAATTGAAGAGAGGCATGAAATTGGTCTTGGAAGTCATGGACTATCTTAAAAATAAGTCCAAACTATAAAAACCATGACCCATTTGGAAAAAATTTGAATTTGCTTAGTATTTTCCTTCATGCGCTTCTTCAAAAATGTCAAACTTGCACAAGTTGTATCTTGCTCAATTTTCAACATTTTGAAGTGTTATTGGACTTTTTAGAAAGCTCAAGATTTCCTATAAACACTAATTTTGGTTTTATCTTCATTGAAACTTCCATGTTCATGTACACTTCTTTGAAAAAAGATGACTTTTTGTTGACTTTTAAAGGACCTATAATGTCTTGATCCATAACTCTCAAATGAAGCATTTTTGGCCAAAGCTTGTGAGACACAAAGTTGTAGAGAATTGAATTCTATTCAAAATTAGATTTTATGGAAAAAAATTCTGATAAAGTATGTGAAAGTTATGCCTGATCAAAGTTCTGTTGAATTTTTATCAAAAAACCCTAATTTAAAAACTTTGACTTTTGCTCAAATCTTGAGTTTTCTTGATGAATCATGATCAACCCTTGATCAAATGATGAATGTGACTTCAAAATCTTGATGTTGACAAAAAATGATGAAGTTTGACTGTATGTTGACCACAGTTGACTTTTTGTCCAATATAATTGATTTTCAACCATCTGAGCAATTGATTGAGTAAACTTGAGCTGTGAGGCTTGAAACTTGGCATGGTGATACCTTGAAACATATGATGAGACATGATAATCACTTGAGGCATAGAAACCACCTTTGACTTGAGAGAATCAAAACCCTAGTTGTGGGAAATAGAAGGGCAAATTTTGGAGTATAACACCTCCCAACTAATCGCACTCAAGTTGCCATAAGTAGAGCCGTAAAAAAGGATTAGTTCGTCTGGGCCGAGCCGTCAAGCCCGAAAAATCATAGGATTTAGGCCTTGAAATTAAAGTCGATATTTTTAGGACTTTTTTAGCTTGACTCTAAAAGGACCACTACTCAGGGTTAGCTCATATGGGCCGCAGGTAGCCTGATAGGACTGCATAACTTCAAAAAAATTTAAAAAATATATTAAAATATATATATTATCTTACTCTAAAATAATAAATTAATTTTTCTCAGCTTATTAATTTTTTATCGATATTCAATAATTTTTTTAAAAAATATTATACGTTAATATAATCAGGGCCAACTTATTACGGGTCGAGTAGCCCGTTTATACATCTTTAGGCGTTAGTGTCAATTTGCTTCTCACTCTCATTGCAGGAAAGCACCTCATCAGGGTCAAACCCTTCTTCATGGTCAAGTCCTTAAAACCAAGAGTATAGATCTTGCTTTATCGCCACCTCGTTATGGGAAAGAGAACCTAACTTAGTCTGGTAGTAATAGCCATCTTGGCAGAAATGAGATGATGACCAATACTTTAAAAGTATACTCTTACAGAAGTGAGAGGATTCAGCATGAGAGTAGTAGAAGGTGAGGTGAGCCTCTAGTGTAAAAGGCTTCACCAACAAGAAATGCTTTAGAGAATCGCTTTGATCCCAAACAAAGTGGTCGAACCAAACGTCGTCAAGGTGGTAATAATGAGTCATTGGTCGCAGTAGTTATCATGAAAAGTACGAATAAGGTAGAATAAATTGAAAAATAATCTGAGATAAAACTTACAAGACTTGTGCTCGACACACAACTTGAACACCCTAATGCAAGCTTAAGATCTCAAATAAAATTGGAAAGGGACAACATTTAAATGCTTCAAGTCGTCCACTCCAAAATTGAAGCAAGACATTCGAAGTCATATCCTTGTGAACATACACTCATAAAATGGAATCTTAAATCATAAAAAAAAGTTGCATATCCTCTTCTTAGTGCCCATTAGAAGAACCAACCAATCTTATAGATAGCCGACCACGATGTTAACAACCTCTATTACTACTTCAATATCTAAAGGTCTCATGGTATTTTAAGAAGCAAACCATAATTTTACAATCCAATTCGGAAGTTGAATAACATGCACTCCCATCAACCACTTGTGAATTTCAGTGGTTCACTTATCAACTTCAAGATCTGCAGCCATCTTTTATTCAATAAACGCTTCAAAACCCATATCGCTTCAAAACCCATTCGCTTCAAAATCCACTTTTCATGAATATACTGATATCAATTGTCATATAACATCTCAATAGTTTTGATAGATATGCAGTAGTTTTAACATCTTTGTTTGTTATATAATATTTCTCAGTAATTTTATTTTAGATAACTTTTTAAAAATATTTTTAGCTTCCTAATAAATTGTATTGAACAACTTCATTGTAGTCTCCCTAATAAACGTGCTGGACAATTTCATTGTAGTCTTCCTAATAAATATGCTGGACAACTTCATCGTATTCTTGTTTCATCCATTATTTTTTTATTAGAAAAAACCAAATTTATATAAAGAAACTTATGGATAACCCTGAAATATAAAATGGAGCCCCCAAATCTCATCCTCTAGAGGATGAGTGAATGTCTTGAACACCCTAAAATACCATGAGATCTTTTCAATTTGGATTAAAGGCTTTCCTACTACGCGACACATGGCCAATCAACCTTCGGTCTATCCTACATGTATATATATCACATATCACACACACATATATATATATATATATATATATATATATATATATATATATATATATATATATATATATATATATATATATATATATATATATATATATATATATATATATATATATATATATATATATATATATATATATATATATATGCACGGATAATATAAAACAGTTTTACACGGTCAATGAATCGTGACCATTTAAATTAATTTTTATTTTATTTATTTATAAAATAATATTTGTGAATAAGAATTTCACATTGACAGTACCCTGTAATGTTCTCACATTATTTATACACATCTCAACATGTGTTCCAATGAAACCACAATCAAACGTTTCTACTGCAAATCAGCAAATAGTCGTTACGCATGCAGTATAACATCATTTTTATTGTTCATATTTTGTTTTCATTACTAAGAATAACAAAGACTGGTTAAGGTTAAGTTATCGATTCAAGAAAGTTGAAAATTAAACATATTTGTTACATAAACTGATGACTGATCCTGGCCAACCATAGTAGGGTGTGGGTATTATATTTTACCTTACATATTCATACTATATTAATATATTTCAAGTTTAAAAAACAATGGTGTTCATACACAAATTAATTGGATTTGGTATCAATGGGCTGTTAAGGCGCACTTTTAAAGAATAGGAAATTAGAATAAGGAAATAAGATTATATTATTAATTTGAATTATATAAATAATGATATAATTTATCATTATTTATATATAATTTTAATTATGTTTGAACTTACGCAATTTGGATTATATTTTAATATTAAATATAATTTTTAACATATCCTTTTAATTTAAGTTGTCGAACATATTCAAAAATAGTCATAGGAATAATTACAAAATATACTCTCAATCGCGACGTGATTTTCACGTAGCAACATACATGCACATATATCAGAACTTTGTTGTGGGAGCAGACATGACAGGGACAAAAATCTATGCAACAACTTTATTTGCCACGTGATTTTCACGTCACTAAGTTGTGAAGTGAAAATCACGTCGCAACATATTTTATTATATTAATCCTATTCTCAAATTTATTTAATATCACGTGATGAGTGAATTTGTTATAATATATAAATGAAGTGTTGCGACGTGAAATACATGTCACAACATGTTGACATGTATTCCACGTCTCTAGTAATTTTTTTAAAATAAATTTATTACTATAACGCTTGCTTTTCTTTTATAATTAATAAATATAATAAAATTTTATATTATTAATTTAATATAATAAAATTAATATACTAAAATTAATAAACTAAAATTAATAAACTAAAATTATATAATAAAGTTTAATATAATAAAACTAAAATTTAAAATTTCATAATTTAATATATTAAAAATTAAAAAGTGTTAATTAATAAATATCTTACACAAATCTGATATAAATAAAAAATAAATAAAAAGTCATTTTACGGGTCATCTTGGCCGGAATAATTATCAATGTCAAAATCATCATTGTTTCCGTCATTCTCCGACTCTTGACCACGAACCATCAAACCCTTGCATAAATCGTCTCATTTGCTGCTCCATATCAGATTGCCTCTTCGTCGTGATCTCTATTTGCCGCTGTTGCTCTTGCCTCATTGCTGCTATTTGTTTCGCTGACTCGCGTCTCGCGCCATTTAACGCCAATTATCTAATTGTTTCCAATTGTTCCGGTGTCAGATTTGGTTGACGTGACCCTCCTTCTCCATCTCTAACTCTTTGAAATAGATTTCTATCACCAACTCTCAAGCAGCCCGCCAAATTTCCACCACCAAAAAAACAACCATTAGACCCTTTTCCGCCAATAACTTGACCCCAAATATAAAAATCAACATCCCGATGAAGCGGTTTCCCCTCTGTCGGAGTATATTGAGGATTATTTTTCAGAAAAATTACGAACAATGTCTGATAATCCTCCTACAGATGCATACAATTAAAAAAATTAAATTAAATACACACAGATGTGTATGTGTGTGTGTGTGTATATATATATATATATATATATATATATATATATATATATATATATATATATATATATATAAAAGTTGCCACATGATTTTCACGCCACAACTTTATCAGTTGCCACGTGATAATCACGCCACAAAAATGTCATTAAATTTAAAAAAACAGTTGCCATGTGATTTTCACGCAACAATATTTTATCAATTGCCACGTGAAAATCACGCCACAAAAATGTCATTAAATTTAAAAAAAACAGTTGCCATGTGATTTTCACGCAACAATATTTTATCAGTTGCCACGTGAAAATCACGCCACAAAATTCATTAAATTAAAAAAAAATATAAACAACATAAATTAAATAACTTACATAAGCTTTCAGCGTGCGTTCGTCAACAAAACGCTCAGATTTCTTTGTTCGAGTTTTTTTAATCAACTCAACAATCAGTGGTGGTCTCTCCAAATTCTTAGTCTAAATAATAAAATTAAATTAAATTAATAAAATATATTACGAATAAAAATATAACTTAAAAAGGTGGTAATATTTACCAAGCGTAGAACATGCTCCACGGTACTTATACTTTCGACAATATTCACGCAACCCCCTTTTCCAGATGTTCTCATCTTCTTGAAATTTCCAGATTTTGCCTTAAATTCTAGTGACTCCCAATATTCAAGAAGTTGGTAAAAAACCTCTTCGCCTATCCAATTGGAGTGAATACCAATTCTCTCTAACACGCCGCATTATGTCAGAAAGTCGCCTTGAGGTTCTGGCATAATAATTTTTTTGAATCAACTTCTCATTCAACGGATCCCACACACATTTTTCATGCAATATTGTATGACATTAAAATAAATAGTTAAGTAATTATAATGAATAAACAATACCTAAAAAACAATAACTAAAAATTCTTTATAACAATAACTAAAAATATAAGTTAAATTTATAACTTAAATAAATAACAGTACCTTAAATTTGTTAAGTCAAGCTTCTTTATTTGTAATTTCCCCAAAGTTTTTCCAAAATTCTTTATACATCTGCTGAATTATATAATTTATAACCTTGACAGCAGTCCGACTCGGCGCGAAATTAAACAACAATATTTTGAATTAGCAATATTAAATATAAATTTATATTTAAAATGAAAATGTATACATACTTAAATAAAAATTTATAAATAAGAAACTTACGAGCTTCCTTCGGGCCAAATCCAACACCTCTCGTCAATGACATAAATCTCACTCGGATCATTGCTCCCTCGAAGATTAGCTCCATCTATCTCATCATGTGCCTCATCTACATCACCATCATCCTCACGTGCATGTACATGTGTGGGACGTGGGGTGCGGGATCCTCCAGTCTGTCTAGGATATGGGGTGTGAGATCCTCCAGCCTGTGTGGGATGTGGCCTGCGGGGTCCTCCTGCTTGTGTGGGACGCGGGATGCTGGATCCTCCAG
This sequence comes from Vicia sativa, assembly GCA_021764765.1. Classification (NCBI taxonomy): domain Eukaryota; kingdom Viridiplantae; phylum Streptophyta; class Magnoliopsida; order Fabales; family Fabaceae; genus Vicia; species Vicia sativa. The sequence continues at coordinate 76,312,487 of CM038795.1, forward strand.
CCTGTGTGGGATGTGGGCTGCGGGATACTCCAGCCCGTGTAGTACACGGGCTGCTGGATTCTTCAATCTGCTGGAAGAATGAGGCCATATGTGTGGGAAACTGAAAATTAGATCCTCCAATATGTTGGAAGGATGAGGGCATCTGTGTCGGTGGGTAAGGAAAACTAGGTGGCCGGACAAAATATGCAGGTACCCTAAACGAGAATGCCTGAGAGAAGTGTAATGGCACAAAAGCCTGATTATTGGTCATGGAGTTAGAATCAACCTGACTCTAAGGGGGAGGACACGTGGCCGAGTGAGATGCCTCACATGTTACTACCCTCGGACGTTGGGACTTCTTACCACTATCCTTATTCTTAGGTGGCATTTTACCTATTTTTATATATTCAATCGCAAAAATAATAATTTCATTAACATCAATAGATATTCATTAACATGTTTAATAGATATTCATTAACACATTCATTGTTCTCATCAATACCTATTCATTAATGTTACATTCAATAAATTGTTTAGTTATTCTAAATCTTCATGCTCGTTATCCATATCATTCTCATCATCTGATGTAATATTGTCCTCAGATTCAAACTCTTCATCATTCTCTTCATCCACATTATTGTCAACCAACAATATAAATGCATCAACTTGATGTCCCTCAACCGTTGTATTAAACAAACTTCTAATGTTTTCATTTGCAATCACATCATTAATTTGTTCAATGTCATCAACTTGGTATGTTGCATCTTCCAGTAGATCGCCAGTTTCAACATGACCCAGCGATTTGTTTTTATTATAACACACCATCCTCGTTTACGTAATACAAATGAAGGATAAGGAACATAATAAACTTGCCTAATAATATGTGACATTATGAAAGGGTCATACTCTTTGTATCTCCGGTTCATTTGAATCTCAACAATACCATATGACTCGTCTATTTTTGTGCCTATATCTGGATCATACTGTTCACAACAAAACAAGACATTTTTATTTTCCGAGTCCAAGTAATTGTATACCAACTCGTAGATATGTTTAGAAAAGCCATAGAAGTCATCTTCACCGCCATTTGTAACTCCTTTTACAAATACACCACTGTTTATGGCTTTTTCCCTTCGGTTCATGCCTCAGTGTGAAATTTATACCCGTTCACGAAGTATGTGTGCCATTCATTTGCGCTTTAGATAGGGTATTCTTCAAATTTTCTCAAATGGAGTATTTCTAGAGTCGGTGTAACAATGCTAGACAATCTCTCTATGAACCATGGGGGAAATTGAGCATGAATTACACCAGATGTTGACTGTACACCAGTACTATGAAAATAGGCATTGTTAAATTCACTACAAAACACACACTATAAGTTTAATAAGTTTGGTATACACACATTGTCAACAAAGTTAAATTTTTTTGGGTAAACTTACTCAAGATATGGTTTAACTTCAACACATTTCTTCAAGACATGAACATGTGCAGATTGCATTTCTTTTTGGGTCAACCAATGCACACCCTTCTTTCTAGAGAATCGACCTGGAAGCCCGAAGACTGATAAGGTGAATTGACTTCTCTGGTTGACATTTACAGGATTCCGTATGATTTTAGGAGTTAACATCAAGTGATTGAAATAGTGACTGCAAAAATGTGATGTTTCCCGATGCAAGTAATGTGCACATATAGATCCTTCAACTCTAACTTTATTTTTCATTGATCGCTTTGAATCACCCACGAACCTTTAAAATGGATACATCCACCTATATTGAACAGGCCCACCAAGATAAGATTCATATGCAAGATGCACATGTAAATGTTCTATGGAGTCAAAGAAACTAGGCGGAAATACTTGTTCCAACTTACAAAGAATGAGCGCAATATTTTGGTCCAACATAATGATGTCATCCACTCTTAAAGCTGACACACAAATATCTCTAAAAAATTGACTAATCTCAGTTAATGGATCAAGAACATGTTTGGATAGCGATCCAAATGCAATTGGTAGCAATTGTTCAATAAAAATGTGGCAATCATGACTTTTCATACCAGGCAACTTCCCAGTGTTAGGGTAAACACACCTTGCTAAATTTGAAGAATACCCATCGGGCATTCTCAAATATTTTAACCATCGACAAACCGCTTTAGCTTCTTGGGAAGTCTAATTGAAACAAGCCTTGGGTTTTAATAACTTTCCATTCGGTTGAGGCTTCAACTTCAACTCTTTTCGGTTACACTAATGTTCCATGTCTTGTTTAGCCTTCTAATTATCTTTTGTTTTGCCTGTAACTTCCATCACTGTATTAAATACATTATCAAAAAATTTCTTCTCAATATGCATAACATCAAGATTATGGCGCAAAAAATTATCTTTCCAATACGTGAGGTCCCAAAATATACTTCTTTTTGTCCAATTGTGCGTGATTCCGTATCTTTCAATTCTGCATGCTTTGCTACTTTCTATAAATTTTGGTAGTTCACAAACTTCGTTCCATATAGCACCTAGTGACAATCGAGGCGGAGGCAAATTTGTCACTCGTTCATCTTTTTTAAAATTTGTCTTGTTTCTTCTATAGGGATGATTTGTTGGTAGGAATCCACGGTGACAGTCAAACCACGAGTTTTCCCCCTTTATCCAATGTAAACGCTTTGGTGTATCCCATGCAATATGGACAATCCATTTTGCCATGCGTACCCCAACCAGACAACATGCCATATGCTGGAAATTCGTTAATGGTCCACATCAAGGTAACTCGCAACGTAAAGTTCTGTTTATGGGATATATCATAAGTCCATTCCCCAATCCCCAACCTCTTCAAATCATCAATTAATGGTTGTAAGTATACATAAATTCCAGCTTTTGGACTGGACGGGCCTGGAATGACGCATGTAAAAAACATGTATGGTTTTGTCATGCACATCTCAGGAGGGAGATTGTAAGGGGTTTAAATAACTGGCCAACAGAGCATAATCCAAGCCTGACATTTCTAGGTTCTGCAGCAAAATCAGGATGTGTTCGATCAAAGTGCTTCCATGCCTCGCCATCAGATTTATGTTGCATAGTGCCTGAACTTGTTTGGTTTGTATGATACCATGTCATTTGACTTGCACTGATCATTGAATCAAACATTCTTTTTAACCTTGGTATTATCGGAAGATAAAATATAGATTTTACTGCTACACACTTTTGTTTGCTTTTAACGGCTCTATTACGAACTTGATATCTTGGACTATTACAAAACTTACACTCCTCCAACAATCCATCTTGAGTACCAAACTCATTGTCATAAAATAAGATGCAGCCATTAATGCAACAATAAATCTTTCTTAATTTTAAACCCAACTTCGTCACCTACTTCTTTGCATCATAAAAACTTGTAGGCAACTTGTCTTTCGTTGTAGTGGAGTCCAAGATTATTTTTGAGAAATGCTCCAAACACTAACCAGGAACATTCCAGTTTGACTCGGAGGCCAATAAGCTCACACACATTGATGGCTTTGAGTCTGACGACCCCTCAAACAACAACGTATTCGTATCATTCAACAACTGATAAAATCTCCGCGCTTCCTCATTCGGCAACTCTTCCCTGTCAAAATCTTCATGTTCATCATATGTCACGTTCACACCAAAAGCATCATCAACCATCTCATCTATTAGATTAAAGTTCTCTTCATATTCCATAGGCGGTCGACTACTTGAAGCATGCATGTTCCTGGTCTCTGGTACGTTACTCGGGAGTTCTTCACCATTATACGTCCAAACCCAATAATTTTCAATGAAACCTCTTCTATGCAAATGACGTGTTACTTCCTCTGGGTCACTTATTATTGATCTACATTCACATTTAAGACAGAGACACCTAACTCCTCCTTCGCTTCGACAACATATTCCTGAGCAAATGTCCACGTGATAAACCCATCAACTCCTACTATAAAATTGGGTTTAAGTCCACGTCTTCTCAGATATGTTCTATCGTACATCCAAATACGATAATATTGATGATTTTCCTTACTACACATTTATACAATCATTGTCTTTTTAATTAGAAACATTAACCAATTCAATAATATTCTTAAACGTATACTACTTAATACTTACTATTCTTAAAAATATTATTTTTGTTTTAGCTATTAAACATGTACCATATAAATATATATTATATATTAAAAACTACTATTAAATATATTGTTTTTTGTTTTAACTATTTAATATATATTTTTCTTATATATAATATTTTTGTTTTAACTATTAAACATGTACCATATAAATATAAATCATATATTAAACGAATACTCTTAAATATATTATTTTTGTTTTAACCATATATATATATATATATATATATATATATATATATATATATATATATATATATATATATATATATATATATATTTTTTTGACCATATATATTAATTAACATTTTGTTTCTATTTTACCAAGAATATATAAACGATAAATATTTAATAACCCTTTTGTATATTTTATTTTAAATAAATACACATATATATATATATATATATATATATATATATATATATATATATATATATATATATATATATATATATATATATATATATATATATATAAAATCTTTTATTATTATATTATATTCATCTTAATTTTTATTAATATTTATTATTTTGTTTTCATTAAGATAAAATATATATTATTTTTAATAATATATCCTATTAATTTTTAAACAACAATATATAATAGTTTTCTATTAATTTTAAAAACAACATATAATATATCTTATTAACGTTATTAACATATAACAGTTTTAAAAATATTAATATATAACAATATTAATAATAGTTTTAATATATCAGTTTTTTTCTAATAGTTTTAAAAACATTAATGAAATATACATATATAATTTTGGTTTTATTTTATTTACTATATTCTGTTTTATTTTTAAATTTTTATAAAATAAATATTAAATATTTAATTCATAATTTTGTTTTATAACAATTAATTTTTATAAAACCTAATTAAAAAATAACCTAATAAATCTATTAAAAATATATCATATTATAAATAAACACATAGGAAAAATTTGAAGAAAAAAAATTTACCACTTCTTCAGTCTACTCCACCTCCCTTTCTCTTCAAAATCTGAAAGAAAATAAATTCAACATTAAAAACATAATACAGTATGAATATAAAAGGAAATTATAAAGAAAAATGGATGTAATTTACCTTTGATATAAGAATAGATGAAGTTTGTGAAAAAAAAATTGGGATTGAAAGGTATGGGAAAATGATTTGAGATTGAAAATTTGAAGATTTGGGGATTTTGAGAGAGGAATGGATTTTTGGTTTTGGAGAGCAGAGAGAACGAGAGAAGAAGGGTAACAAATTAATTATAAGAATGAATGGAACGTGGAGAGAAGCAAAACGCGTAAATATATAAGCCAATCAACGACGTGAATTTCACTTCGCAACCTTGTCACGTGAGACTCACGTCGCAACATGACAACGGTAACATTATTTACTGTTTCTGTCTGCAATGCCTTTCAACATGTCACTTCAAAATAACGTTGGATTTTTCGACTAAATATTGCAACGTGTTTGTCACGTCACAGCTAATTTTTTTTAAAATTTGAATCTTCCCCCCACGTGAATGTTACAACTTTTTATGTTTTACTTTTTAACATTAATGTAGCGACGTGTATTCCACGTCGCAACTGTTTTCACATAACCCAATGTCTGACTCCTAATAACTTTATGTTTATAAAATTATTTAAAATTCAAAAACACGTTGTGACGTGATTGTCACGTCGCAACTGCCAATTATTAGCCATGTGACTATGACGTCGCAACATTGTGTTGCTGGAGAGAGTATTTCTTGTGGTGGGTGTTCAAAACCAAACCGGTCCAATAAAAAACCGTAAAATTAAACCAAATCGAAACCGCAAAAAATTGCATTTTGTTCCGATGTGTTTGAGTCATTTTCTAACGGAACCGTGCGGTTCGATTTGCGGTTTGTATTTTGCACACTAAACCAAACCAAATCGCATTATGTTATAAAATCTTACTAACCAATATATATTTCTTTAATTCTTTAGAGAAATCAAAATGCATTATGTATATATTTTATCATATTTTTTGTACGATATTTATTTTAATTTACAAATCATAAAAAATAAAATATTTTTTATATATAAATATCATTTGAATTTAATTGGAATACACTAACATTGTAAAGAAGTTTTATACCGTCAGTGAATCATGACCGTTAGATTGTAAATTATATTTTATTTTTAATTTAATTATTTATTAAATAGTATTAGTGGGTGATTGTGATGTACTGACCATGTAAAAAGTTTTACACTGACAGTGCATAGTAAGTAATCTCATATTATTTTCATAAAATATATTTTATCATATTCTTTGTATAATATTTACTTAAGAATGCATTCTTATGCATATCATTCTTTAGATTTAGATAAAATTATAATACACAATTTTATGTATCAAATTATTAACTTATTTTAACAATTATAATTTTTTTTATGGTAATGTATGAACGATTAAACACAAAATTATATTTTACTCTATATGTTTTTTTATGTTAATATATGTAAAAAGTCAAACCAATATAAACCTCATTATTTTGATCTGGTTCTATTTTTAAAAGCCAACCAAATCGAGTCGCACGTTTTTTTCTCTTGCGACTTGGGTGATTTTTTGCTTCAAAACTGCTCAAACTGCACCACGAACACCCCTAGTCAATTTGAACTATTCCTAATTTTTTCTCAAATTCAGGAATTTGTCAATCTTCAATCCTTTGGTGAAAATACCGACCAACTGTGCTTCACTTGAGCAATGCCTAACTTCAAGTTCACATTGATTTACCTTTTCCACCAAGAAGTGAAATCTAGCTTCCACATGTTTACTTCTTTCATGCAGAACTAGATTCTTCGTCAGATTTATAGCTGACTTGTTTTCGATTTGCAACACAAGAAGTTTCTTCACTTCGACACCCATTTCTTCCAGTATTGATCTGATCCAAATTACTTGACATGCATAATAGGATCCTGCTATATATTCAGCTTTACGTGATGAAAATGCCACCACAAGTTGCTTTTTCGAGCACCATGATATTAGGGAACCAAATACTTGAATGAAATATTCACTTGTGCTTCTTCGATCTTCCTCATCTCTACACCAATCAGTATCTGAAAAATAATTAATTGTTGCTTCTTTGCTTTCAGAGTTTTGTCGAAATAGTGTTCCATAGTTTTGAATCCTTTTAAGTATCTCGAGATTTTTCTTACAGCCTTCATGTGTGACACCCTTGGTTTACTCGTGTATATGCTGACTAATCCAACTGTAAAATCTATATCAGGTCAACTGCTGCACACATACCTCAGATATTCCACAATTTGCTTGAACAAAGTTACATCAAATTTGTCTTCCTCCCCCTTTTTCTCCAACTTCACATTTGGTTCGACATGTGAGGATGTCTGATTCGTTCGAATTATCCATGCGGAATCCATTGAGTATCTCTTTGACATACTTATTTTGACTTAGTACCATACCTTTCTTCGACATTTGAAATTCCATTCCTAGAAAATAAGACAATTTTCCCAGATCCAAAATTTCAAATTCCTTCATCATCAACACTTTGAACTTCGACAAGTTCTTCAAGCTATTTTCAGTTACTAGCAAGTCATCGACAAATAAGCAAATGATTTTTATATCTTGTGCTACAACTTGAACATAGACACCATACTCATATTTGCATTTTATAAATCCTAATTCGACTAAGCACGACTCTATCTTCTTGTTTCATGCCTTAGGTGCCTACTTGAGACCATAAAGTGCTTTGTGCAACTTATATACTTTACTTGCTTCCTTCTGAATCAAAAAACCATGAGGTTGTGTGACATATACCTCTTTGTCTAAAGGAACATTCAGAAATGCTGATTTCACATCTAAATGAAATATCGACCAGCCTTGGTTACATGGCAATGCTACCACTAGTCGAACAATCTCCAATCTTTCTATTGGAGAAAATACTTCAGATAAGTCGAGTCCTTCTCTTTGAAATTTTTTTCGAGCTACTAATCTTTCTTTATGTGTATCTATCGACCCATCAGCATTGTGTTTCAATTTGAACATCCACTTTAATTCGATAACTTTTGTATGTGCTGGAAATTCGACTAACTCAAATAAGTTGTTTCTTTCGATTGCTTGTAACTCTTCGACCATAGATAACTTCCACTAGTTAATCCTCAAAGATTCACTATATTTTATTGGTTCAGCACCTGCAAGTAAAGCAAGATGAACTAATTCTCTATCTGATGTTACTTCATCATCATTAGTTACTTCATAATCCTGAAGTCTCGCTGGAAGAAGTCTAGTTTGTTGAGGCTTTTGGCTTGTGCTAGCCACACCCTCTTCGACTTCGACATTGTCTGGAATGTCAACAACTCCTTCGACTTCGACTTGAATATTAGCAATTTCTTCGACTTCAACTTCATCAGTTTCTTCGTCGAATTCATAGCTCATCAAGGCTTGTTAATTGCATCATCAATCACATGTAGAATTTTCATCAATCACAATATTTTTAATCAACACAATCTTATCATTAATTGGATTGAATATCCTGTATGCACCAATTTTACAATATCCTACCATAATCATAGGTTCACTATTGTCATTAAGCTTCCTTCTTCTTGCATTAGGAACATGCATGTAACACATAGAGCCAAACACCTTCAAATGAATCACTGATGCCTCTTTTCCATTCCACACTTCTTCAGAAACCTCGTTCTTCAATATCTTGGTAAGGAATCTGTTCAGGATATAAACTGCAGTAGAAACAACTTTTCCCCATAAGGATTTTGGAAAATTCTTATACTTCATCTTGTATCTTGCCATATCCAATATGGATATGTTTCTTCTTTCTGCAATTCCATTATTTTGATGCGTATAAGGAGAAGTTACCTCATGATCGACACCATGTTCTGCACAGAAATCTTCAAACATCTTGGAAGTGTATTCTCCATCTTCATGTATACGCAGAACTTTGATCTTCTTCTCACTCTATAATATCATCAGAATAAATCAAATTACGTCACTTGAACAATATATCTTAGTATATGAACACACACTAATCCAAACTTATAAATATATAAATACTGGAATAATACACCGAATGCTTCATATAACTCTGCCATAAGATAATTATGTGTGATAGCTTTCCAACCCATCGAACGACACGTCAAACAAAATTTTGAAACTCAAATTACATTGTCGGGTCTACTCGCCTAAGCCTTTCCCGAAGACACTGAGAGCGCTCTGCTCGCCTACCTCTCGCTTGATGCTTTCCTAATGAAAATCACAATTGGGACCATTGAAACTTCACTCGCCCGAAGACACTTTATCAATGACCCCCCGCCCATACATTTTCCAAGATCACTCTTTTCCACCCTAGCTCGCCAATTGGCTCGCTCGGTGGCACTAGGGCGATTGGCTTGCCTTTTGCTCGACTCTGGCTCGCCTGACGATGTAATGCCCGATTATTTAATTAATTATTTAATTTATTTACTTACAAACTATTTGTTGAAGTTGTGTTGTGTTATGATACATTACATGTCACTTTAAGTTGATAAGTCATTAAGTTGATTATTTGGTTGATTACTTTAGTTGATTAAATTAAGTTGATTGATAATAAAAATAGGAGTTGATTTAATATTAGTATTAATAATATTAGCTGATTAATAATAGTAGAATAATATTATTGTGTTGGGTCTATTTTATTGGTTAGAAATAGTAAAGTGGGGGTGTGTGAATTAAGCCCGTTGGAAATAATAACAATATTATTGTTATAAGTTTAATTAGAATAAAAGGAGGAATTAGGTTAATTGTTGGAGTCTTAGAAGGTGTACGTAGAGAAAAGTGGCAGAGAGAAGAAAAAGGGTTTCCAAGGGAATTGGCCGTGGAAGTTACAGAAGGAGAAAAGTAGGAGAAGAGGCACAAAGCTAGGTTGTGGAATCAGAAAGTTAGAGTGGCCTCCAATTCAAGGTAAGGGTTGGGTTCTGATTCTATAATGGGAATTATGATGAATAGTATGTGAGAATTGGGTAGGTGAAATTGATGTGCGTGTGATTTGTTGAATTTTCTTGTCTGTTAATAATGTTGAGGTTTTTCTGGAATTATCTGAAAATTTGCTGGTATGAATTGATGCCAATTTTCTGTTGTTGAAAACTATATCGTTGTTAAGTTGATGTATTGGTCGATCGAAGAAACTTTAATGAAAACTGCATGGTTTTGGTGATGTATGTATTGAGTTTTTGTTGGGAACACAAGGTGCTGAGCGACACAGTTCATATGGCGGGAGGCACGACTCTTTGTGGCGAGCAAAATGGGAACCTGGGGAGGAAGCATGCCGAGGGGCATGAGGTAGTGCGTCGAAAGGCACAAAGGGGAGGGAGTACTATGCTGAGTGACACAGGTAGTGTACCGAGGGGCACACACCCTTAAACTCCATTTTATTTAATTGTTTTGCCTATTCGTTCCTTGTACTTTCCCGTTACTTAATTAATTGGTAAATAATTGATGGCACACAGTTAAAGAATTATAGGTAGTAGGATATATATTGAAATATCTTAACTATATATATATATATATATATATATATATATATATATATATATATATATGTATAGTAGGATATTAAATTAGTCACCGAATTATTAAGTTGCAGAGATAAATTATTAATAGCAGAGTAATAGTATTAGGAGATAGTTGCAGGGAATAACATAAGGAATTTGCATAGCAGTACTAATTAAGTGGTTTAAATAAATTTAGTAGAAAGTAGTTAACAGAAAATCATGTAGTTCATTAATTTATCAGGTTGATACTAGCAGAAATAACAGTAGAAGAAAACATAGCAGAATTATGATGAGAATTGTTAATAGCACTAAGTTGTAATGGTTGAAAAATAATAACAGAAAATGTCTAATAGTGAAATAGAAGTAGAAAGCTAATCTATAAGTTGTTTTGGTGTGGTTGAATTGTTATTGGTAATTGTTGTTGTTGTTGTGTTGCCTATATTAATGGGCTAAAACCCACTTGTAGGCCTAGTGGCAATGTTGGATTGTTGATAAGTTGCTATCGAATCATTATTGTTGATATGTTATTGTTGAAATGCCTCTATTTATTGGCAATACTAAATTGTAGGCACGCAGCCATTGTTGAATTGTTGTTGTTGTGTTGTTGTTGAATGGTTGATGTTATAGTTGTTATCGCATGCATAGTATAACAAGTTGGGAGCTCATGCTCTATAAGTTGGCCTAAATTGGAAAAAAGTTGAAGTTGAAGTATTATGCCTTGTTCACGCCTCTATTAATTGGCAATTACTAAGTTGGGAGTTTTGCTTCGTTTCTATGTTGGGAGTCCTGCTCCATTGGTACTGAAACAACTAGCTGAACATCATCGGATGACTATATCAATGAAGTGGCCATCGAATATTTGTTATCCCGCGAGAGGAAAGGAAAACATCGAGTAAATATGAGGGAGAAAAATCACGGTCTTACAACCAAAAGATCGAGGTAAGGGAGTCTGTTACACGAGGGGAAGGGATTAGCCCCCCACGTGCCTGTAGTTCTCTATGATATCCACTTCTATTTTCTATCTAAGGGGTGTGTTATATCTATCTATCACTTAATCGCTATAATGCATGTGAAAGAAAGGAAAATAAAGAAAACACGGGGAAAAGAAGGAAGTATTTACAAAGTTTTGCTCGATCGAGCCCCGTGACAAGATGCCTACGTATTCCCTCGTGCAATGGGAAAGTTAGAGCGTCGTAGGTCGACTCACTTGTTTTGGTGGGTTGAAATTGTTTTTATGGGAAGTTCGATTCCGCGTCCTCACAATTGTAACTCGTGCTTGGCGTTGCAGCTATAAGAAGTCTTATGCTCGGCCGCTCGCACACTTAGCAATTTGTTTGGATTTGAAAGGGAACACCCTTTTTGAAAAGAGTTTTAACATAAAAAGAGCCCATAGGTGAAAAAGGTTTGCAGTGAGGTTGGTTGTTTTTACCATTGAGAAAAGAGTTTAACCATTATTAAGTGTTTTGATTTGAAAAAAGAAAAGAAAACAAGTTTTAGTTTTATTACATGCAAGGATGCAAAAGAAACATGAAAACATGTAAAGGGAGACTAGCTAGTTCTACCCTAATGCTATCATGCAAGATAGGACCTAAGGTTAAGGATGTAAGGGAATCTCTACCTATGTTGACATGCAAAGGATGTATATCCAAATGTCTAGGCTCGAGAACTATCCTAACCGAGCAGTCCTAAGGGGAAGCTATCCTAATCCGTCTTAGTTGTAGAACCAAGGGATGCAAAGGGATGAAGCAAGCAAGTGCTTTGGAAAAAGCACACAAATAATGCAAGGCACAGACAAATGATCACACATGCGCAGGAAAAGAAGGAAGTCCCATAGTCTATAACAACACCAATGTACCGGAAGCAACCAGGAGCCGACACATTCAATTCCCGTGAAAGGTATCACCACATGATATGAGCTATCAAGTGTGAAGAGAAAATGAGTGCAAGTATCAACAGTAAATGCGAACCCCGAGAGAAAGCGTGGTGAGTCAGAATACGAAACTCTTACCACTTTTTATTATTGACTCGATAAAGGAAGCAACACGATTCGCGTGCATTGAGCTGAGACGGACTAGAATTGTGTGGGGGTTAATTGCGAACCCTTTCCGCGTGCCCATCATATCATCATATATGTATCAATCAGTATCAAAGTGGGACTTTTCTTGGTGGTGCCACTCTGGGTTTCCTAACCACTCATGACCTATGCAAGCACAAAAGTAAACATAAATACCTGAAGCGCCTCCCTATGCACGGAAGAGGACTTTAAACAAACCATACACAAGTAGCAAACAGAATCTCCCTAAACGGGTCTTTAAATAAACTAGAGGGGTTCCTGAACATGCTCCAACTACGGAAACCCCATCATGCATCTTTATTCCTACTTCTCATGGCAAAAGAAAGCGGTAAAACCCTACTTCTCATGCTCTCTAGAAAAGCGGTAAAAGAATGCGGTAAAAAGGTATAGCAAATACCACACGGATAACAATCCGTAAGCAATAGCAAGCTAAGTAATACTCTGGAAAACTTCAAGTACTACTACCAATCAATAAAGAAACCGGTGAGTAATGCACTGAGGCATCAAAGCATTGGCAGAATGTGCGTTCGTACACATCCGAAGAAAGTAAACCTGCAAAAGGTTGCAATCCAAAAAATACAGACAATGGAATGCACATTCGTGCACAAAAGGTATCAGAAAATGTGTTCGTACGCATTCGAAACAAGATAAACCTGCAAGAGAAAGTGGATATCAAGAAAGCAGACAAAGAGTGCGCGTTAGTACGCAAATAGGTATCGAAATTTGCGTTCGTATATGTAACACCCGAGTCTAAAGAATGAGGGGGGTGGTTACACCGCATGGAACACCCGAGGCCAAAGAGGGCAAGGGTGGTCGCCACATTGGAATGAGAGGGATCCCTTGGCTATGCAGGTATGAGACTGCATGGTTAAAGGAGGCTTATAAGGATTAATTGGTACTACCTATACCAACAAGATGCATCTTCTTTTCGGAAGCATGTTCCATAAGAACTCCACAGTTAAGTGTGCTTGGCTTGAAGTAGTAATGGGATGGGTGAACTTCTAGGAAGTTTCTCAGAAAGCGTGCCAGTGAGGTCAAAGCATGCTGAAAAGACTCGTGTTGGTTTGTGGGGTCAGTCAATAATCCCGATGCCAGTTCGAGGCGTTACAAATGGTATCAGAGCCATACCTCTCCCAGTACGATGTGGTTTGAGGACGAACCATGCAGAAGCTGGTGGGCATGTAACACCCGAGTCCAAAGAAGGCGGGGGGTGGTTACACCGCATGGAACACCCGAGGCCAAATAGGGAAAAGGTGATCGCCACATTAAAATGAGAGGGATCCCTTGGCTATGCAGGTATGGGACTGCATGGTTAGAGGAGGCTTATAAGGATTAATTGGTACTACCTATACCAACAACATGCATCTTCTTTTCGGAAGCCTGTTCCATAAGAACTCCATAGTTAAGCGTGCTTGGCTTGGAGTAGTAATGGGATGGGTGACCTTCTGGGAAGTTTCCCGGAAAGCGTGCAAGTGAGGTCAAAGCATGCTGAAAAGACTCGTGTTGGTTTGTGGGGTCAGACAATAATCCCGAAGCCAGTCCGAGGGGTTGCGCGTTCGTATGCAAATAGGCAATAGAATGTGCGTTCATGCACATTCAAGCAATTGGATAACCTGCAAGAAAGGTGTAAATCCAACAAACAGACAATAGGATGCGCGTTCGTACGCAAACAAGCAATAGAATGTGCATTCGTGCAAAATCGAATCATTTGGATAACCTGCAAGAAAGGTGTAAATCCAATAAACAAACAATATGATGCATATTCGTACGCAAACAAGCAATAGAATGTGCATTCGCGCACATTCGAACAATTGGATAACTTGCAAGAAATGTGTCAATCCAAACAAACAGACAAAGGAGCGCGTTTGTACACAAACAAGCGTTATAATATGTGTTCGTGCATATTCGAATAATTGGATAACCTGCAAGAAAGGTGTCAATCCAAACAAACAGACAAAGGTGCGCGTTCGTACACAAACAAGCATTAGAATGTGCGTTCGTGGACATTCGAACAATTGGATAACCTACAAGAAAGGTGTCAATCCAAACAAAAAGACAAAGGTGTGCGTTCGTACGCAAACAAGCATTAGAATGTGCGTTCATGCACATTCAAATCAACATACACCTGAAAGAAAAGTGAAAACCTAAGCAAGCAGACAATTGAATGCACACACATGTGTGCAAGCGTAAAATAAGGATACTACAAATCTAAATCTCAAGTGTAAGTGTTCAATATACCCCGCACATGAAATAAAGTGTTAGAATTAACAAAGCAAGTTCTAGAAATAAAGCACTGAATGCAAAACCGATTGTATATATGATAATAAACCAGTATAAGCATGCAAGAAGTAAAATAAAATCACAAAAATCGACTTGAGAAAGCGTTTTTTAAAATTGGAGTGAAAAAGTCAACTTCTCGTAATTGATTAAGAATCGCATAGTTTCTTGCAAAAACATCAAATGACTAAAAAACGTGAGCGATTTTAATTAATTACGAGTGAAAGCGGCGTTTTTTGGACCTTAAAGTGATGGGGTAGTCACTACATTATAGGCATGTTGCACTTAAATTTGGTTCCAAAACCTCCAAAAACGATTTTAGAACGTGCCAAAACATTGGGGGCAACTATTGTTACTTCGGACTTTTGAGAAAAAGTGAGTTTCGATGCACAAAAACGTTGAAAAACGCTTATGGAAAAATGAAATTCATGTACCGAATTAAGTTCCAATTCACTTTTGTTTTGATTTTGAAATGTGAAATGAATTGGAATTTAATTCATGTAAATGTATTCAACAACACAAAACAAAATGAAATACAAGTTATGTACAAGATCGATTGAAGTTTGAATCGAAAAGGATGCAAAAATGTGTATGAAAATGCATGTTCATTTACACATGTAATGATGTTTATGCATGCATAAAATGCAAATGAATGACATATAATATGTGATCAATGCATTCTCAATATTTTCTACATCTAAGAATGATGCAAAACATGTGTCAAAGTCAAATAAAATCAAGAATGTGATGTGTTATGGTGTTGTGATTTCATACAAGCATGCAAGTGTCATCAATTCATGAAAAAGTATGTGAAAATGTGACTCCGACGCACTTTAACGTCATTAAAATCAAGCTTTGACACTTAAGTTCAATCCAATTATTCAACAAGTTTGTAGTTTAATTCATGAGGATGCAAATTATATCCTAAATACAAACTTACATGTGTTATATACAATGCAAATGTTTTATGCGACAAATATGTGCCTAAAACTACATTTCGGCACAATTTTATTAATGAATTAAGCCTTAATTCACATGATTCAAGTCAATTCAATCAACCTATATGCTATCTAATGCATAAGCATGTGATAGGTGATGCAAAAGTTCAATTAAAATGACATAAATGCAAAGAAAAATAACTACACAAGTGTGTATGTGTGTGATGCAAAATTTTCCTTCACACCGACAAAATAGCATTTGCAAATCGGATTCAAATTAATCAATTAACAAATGAAAATTCAAGAATCAGAATCCACACAAAAATTGAAATCAATTCCACTATTCAATTTATATAAAAGTAAAAATCAGAAAAGATTAAAAATAAGCACTTAATTGAATAAGCTACTTACTTGTTCTTGAAGTTTGACTTGAATTGTTGAAGAAAATACCAAAATTGAGTTCTGATTGATGAGGAAAACTTGAATTGGTGGAGAAATTGAAGAAAAGTGGATGAGAAAGGGCTTCCTCCAAGAACAAGGAGAAAACCGAGCTCCTTAGATGAGAGAAGAGAGGAGATCCAAGCAAAGGCAAGGGAAGAGGAAGCTGGACGACCGGTTGGCTTGGTTGGTCGTGAAAGAGAGAGGAAGAGAGCTCGCCAGAAATGGAAACCGACCAGAGAAGGAGAACACAGAACGTGTTGCCTGGCGGGGAAGGACGGCAAGGAAGTGCAACCGGAGCGGTAGGGTGGTCCAACGGAAGGAGAGGCTGGTTCCAACAGGGTTGTGGTTGGAGCTTACGGTGGCTGATAAGAATTGGAAGGGAGGAGGGCAGTGGTTCGAAGAAGGAAGAGGGAGGAGTTAGCTTGAATGTGAAGCAACTTTGAATTTTACTCTTGATTGGATTTGAGAGAATTAGGAGAGAAAAACTTGAGATTTGAGAGAAAAATTAAGCAAATGGTTGTGTGTCTTCAATTTGTGAAGGGGAAATTTTATTTATAGTGTGAAAAATTGGGCCTTAGAGTGCCTTGGATCCACAATTAAGCTCAAATCGTGATTATCCGAATAATTTTCGTATACAGTACAAAACAGCCAAATCTGTGCGAAATTTGAAGTCGGAATGTAAACAAAACATGTCCGGACGAACAGTCCAAGCGATATGAATTTTTGAAGTTTCAACACACTTTTCAGGCATCTGACACATGCAAAAATTTTATTGCGCTCTTCGGAAAAATTGCCTCGAACGAGGGACTTCTGATTAAAATTCGAACTCGGTGTCTCTATGACAAATGAAGCCAACAGACTTTGTGAACTTTTGGCACTGGCCTCGTCTCGTTTCGATAAAAATTGAGTGAGATATGATTTTTCGAACATCGCGTATCAGATGAAAAATGCTCGGTTCGTCTCAAAATCAACTCTGAAGAATAAAAAATTGCTCTTAAATGGTGAGGAATTGGCTCTGGAATTGAAAATGAAAGTCGGAGAGGACTTCGATAAGAAATTTTAGATACCTTTCTCGCTCATTTTTTATGTTTTAGATAGGAGTTATGACCTTTTTAGCGCACCGAGAACACGGTACAACACTAAAATTCAGTTTATCTCACTTGAAAGATCAATTTCTTTGAGGGCTTTCTTCACACAATTTGCTTCCATATTGTGAACAAAAGTTGTAGATAACAGTGAGAGGGACTTTCCAGTAAAAAATCATCTAAAAGTATCCAACGAGCTGAGAGATATGCTTTCCGGAGTACTCGAAACGCATCGAAAACCCAAAATTCACTTTATTGAGAAATAAGCAAATAAAGTCTTTTTCTTGACGAAACAGCCTCCGATCTAAACATATAAACTGGAGAACATATTGAAATGACACAAATTGTTATGGAAAAAAACCAACATGGCTTTCAAGCCAGAAAATCTTGCATCAAGCATACGAAACGAGAAATATCTATATCGGTCTCGAAATGATATGAGATAGCTGAAACGCACAGTTTCTTTCGCAAATTAGGATACGTAGAACCTGGTAGCCATGCGATCAATGCTATGCATGTATATGCATGTATATTATGATGATGCAATTATAATCCATAAATATTGAAATGAAGAGGGTAAATTTTGGGGTGCAACAGGTACCACATGCATGTGCATTGTAACGAGTCGCATTCTGCGTTGCATATTTGAGTTGTTGTGATGGTGAATTTGCTGTTGTATTACGTTGATGATTATGTTTTGATAAATATTGTTATAAAGTTGTGAAGCAGTGATTTTGTATAATTTGATTCTAATGTAGTATTTATCATACACCCGATTATATTGTTCGATATCTCACCCCTTCTATTTCTATGTTGCGTCTATGTGGGTAACGTGCATGTGATCTAGAGTGAAGGTTTTCTATATTCATTAGTTCGAGTCGGTGTCGTCGCTCTGATATGTAACACTCAGGGGGATAAATTATTGTTGTTTATTGTTATTATTACTTTAGTTGTTGAATATTAAGTTGACTTTGTTAAGCACTGGTTGGTTTGAAGTCGCTTTTAGTTGAATAAAGATGTTATGTGATTTAAGTTGAAATTATGATACCGCTGCATAGTTAATAAAAGTTGTTTTGTTTTCAAAGACTAATTATGTTGTCATCAGTTTATCCGAGTTAAAGTGTTATGTATATGTTTATATGCGGTTAAATGAAGTTGTTTTTAAGAAGAAAGTGTAGCATCTCATTTGTATGTTGAAATTTTATAACTCTAATTTTACTTATTATTCACCGAGTAGAAATGGGGTATTACAGACGACACTAGCGATTCAACAACTTCTCAGTTACAAATCTACTTCTGTTCTAGCCCTATTCCAATTTCGATTGAGTACCAAATTCAGTCAAAAATATATTTCAATCGTCATATTATCATAATTCAATAATAATTCATCATCATACGTATATTTCATTGGAATCAATGCATATCAACGTCATCATCACATAATTCATCATGTTTTTTTTACCAAAATCATCATACAAAACACAAACCTACATCTAACTTAACTCTCTATCAATCATAATAAATTAGATTATACGTCTTACCTCAAATCCCTTAGCAAATGATCTTTTCCTTCGCGGTCTACAGAAAATCCTTTTCTTTGTTCTATGTGCCCTAACTCTCACTTCTCAGTTTTCTCCAAATTCTACGATTGCACAGAATGATCCCTCTTTCTCTAATTTATATTTTTACCTTGTTACCCCTTAGACCCTTTCTATATTATTCCCTTTATGTCCTCACTGATCCTCATATATTACCATCATGCTCTTATTCTCTATACAACTAATTATTTCATTAATAATATTATAACTCTAAATAATATAAACTAAAATTATTTAAGTTTAAATAATTCTAATTAGCATTTCTATTCCACTTACTATCCTACAACATATCATCACGCATCACATAAAACCAACAATAAATCATAAATAATAATTAAAATAAATAATTCTAAAATTTGGGGTTTACACTTGATGGTCCATATTCTTCGTTTTTAAAAATTATGTTGTGTTCCTTGGACGTAGCAAAGTCATCATATTAATAAATGATTGGAAAGATGTAAAACAAGATGTGAAAAAGAGCACATGGACAAACATTCAGGTATTAATTATATTTTTCATTGATTTAATATTTCTTTATATAAACACTAATATATACCTATTGATGTAAATGTGTAGTTGAAGTTTGAGTTCAGTGATGACTCGCAATTGAAATAAAATAGATCACTTATGTTGGTACATCTTGGAGGAGATTTAAGTCACGACTCACGAGTGACTAAGTTACAAAGCCTAATCCTAATCTTGAATGCCCGTGGAGGAAATATTCTTTTCTTGAGAATAAGGTTTGCAAAGAGTTTGTTAAGTCTCATAGTTCTGAGGAGTTCATGGTTAGTACCAGTTGTATTTTGTGAAAAATTTATGGATACAACAATGAAAGTTAATATTTTTCCTATGTTTAAAACATGTTAAAAGTGAAGTATGAAAACTGAACAAGACTAAAAACAAATACCCCTATATATTGTCTCGTGGGAGTCTCATCGTCCTCCACCTCTTCTATATCGAAGGAAATGATAGGCTCAAGTCTGGTTCTCCTATTTTCCTTTTTATTTTGACAGACAAAATAATCTATTGTATTTGTATCTGACTGTGTTGTGTATTAGTCAATTTCGAATAGAGCGGAGTCGATCTCTCTTGGAATGTTGTACTCTGGAGGAAAGAGTCCAGGAGAATCAGAAATTTCATCTTCACTATAGAATTTAGATTCTTTCTGTAGAGAATAACTCGAGAGATAAATGTTAAAGAATGACACGAGGTTAAAAAGATGGGAGAAACTAACAATGGATACAAACCAAAGTCTCGTGGTTGGTCAAAACCTTGAAATCTGTTTGTTAAACGCCTAAAAAATTTGTTGATGAGTCGAAAGGCAACAACGTCTATTATATGTTGTTGAGATGGGGAATAACCACATTCATATAAGACTCCTACCAATCTTCGAACTCTTTGAAGTGATTGAGGCATATGGTTGGGATAAATGTTTTACAGTCAAAATATGTAGAAATACTTCTCAAGCTTCGCTTGCGACACTCCCATCATCAAGGGTAATTCGAGTAATTCGTACACCTTCAATACCCATTTCTATGTTAGACGGGACTTAGGCATTGAAAGTGGGCAAAAAGTGGCATTGAGCCATAGTTGAAGCAACTAGATATGCTCTCCTAGACTATCGAGATGATATCAATTGATAAGGTTGCGAGACGCCGCCCTAGTGACTCATAGAGGCCACAAAGGATAAGTTTTCTAAGGAAAAAATTCTATTGTTCATGGATTTAGGAAGATTGAGGCACAGAGAGCTTCGTTATTTGGACCATACGGGGGAAAAGACGTAACGATACGCTAATAAGTTAAAAACGCGATGTGCTCATAGGGGTCGCCAGTATCGATCAAATCAAAATAATCCTCAATAAACATGTTGTAAGCGTTATTGGCGAACTCAATGTCGGGTTTTGTATTATTGATTATTGAAGGATCATAATCTTCTCTAGTTAGCCAAAGACAAGCAATATCAGCAAAATAAAAAAGAGTGAGATTTACCATCCCACAAGGAAGGTGGAGATTGTTTGTTGTAGCCTTCCAAAAGCATGAATAGGCAAGGAGCGTGGTAGGATTATATCTGGGTCCTAGCCTTGAATGTTGAATTAGGTCATAAATTCCTTGTTCTTTCAATTTACTCCCCCTGTCCCATATTATAAGAGAAACTCACTTTTTAGATTCATTAAATAATTAATGTATCTGGTCTATATATAGACCATATACATTAATTATTCAATGAATCTAAAAAATGAATTTCTCTTATAATATGGGATGGAGGGAGTACACTTTTTATTTTTATCTACCCTATTCAGTCATTTTATGTAAGTTGAATCAATAGTTTCAAGAGGCGGAGAATATGATACACCCGTCTCTTAAGGAAGCATAAGTCAAAGGGTTGATCACAAGAAATCATTGGGTCCCATCCATGGCAGTTGGGAAATATTTATGTTAGGAATTCAAGTTTTTTAATGAGCCTAGGGAGATGACCCGTGAAGGCGAGTGTGGTGCCTGAAATGGAGTAGGGGATTAAGGCATCATAATACTACAGTCTTCTTGTGACTTCTTCTAGGGGAGGCTTCGAAATGTAAGTCTGGTTATTGTTAAACATTTGTTCCTCAATACGAAAAGCAAAAGAGGAATGTGTTTTACCGGAGCGAATTGATTCCATTGTTAATTTG
Organism: Vicia sativa; assembly: GCA_021764765.1. Taxonomy (NCBI): domain Eukaryota; kingdom Viridiplantae; phylum Streptophyta; class Magnoliopsida; order Fabales; family Fabaceae; genus Vicia; species Vicia sativa. The sequence goes on from CM038795.1 coordinate 76,334,180, forward strand.
GGGATTGCAAAGAAGAAAAGCAGCTAAAAATGACAGAAAAATGACAGAGAATACTATTAGATCTTTTTGCTCTTGCTTTTTTCAGTAGTGAATGTGAGGGAAGAAGATAGAAGTTGAGAGAATAAGAGCTTAAATAGATCTTTTTAAAGAGAAGCATTTAACTCCCCGTCCTTAAACGTGGACTAGTGACACGTTCAAGGTCAGTGAATAATATCGAGTTGTGGAAAAGAGAATTTATGAAATTAAAATAAATTATAATTTCATTGTTAGTGGATATTTAAATACCTTGGAAACCTGAGTAATAATGGATTTCCAGTGGCACGTTTGAGACGTGACGTTTTGGTAAAAAGTTAGTCATGATGATTAACAAAAGTATGATTGAAATGACATGTACATAACATGGAAAATAGGGACAAGGTAGTTAAAAAAAACTACTTTTATCCCACCTAATGCATGATCGAAGGTAACATTTTGGAGGGTATCTGATGCACTGGGATTTATAGTTAATAGAAAATCAACGAATAATGTCATAATGAAGGAACATTTAGGGTTAAGGGCATTAATATAAAGTGTTTAAGGACATTAATGATCCAACATCGACCAAGGAGTCGACTGATAATGGTTGGGAAGAATCACAAGAATAGATTCACAAGATTAGGATCACATTAAAAACATGTCCAAAATATTGAAAAGGACAGTCGACAAAACCCTTGTGTCGACAAGAATATTAGTCCACAAAACTAGCAAAGAGGTTAAGGACTTAGCAAATCTCCAAATTTAAGTTTTCAAACGAAGATGATATCGACAATATGTTGGCAGGTGTTATCAAGAGTTCGTGGGGAAGTTTGAAGCATTTATTTCAATGTTGGTTGTAAACAGTAAATCATGGATGATACGTAGACACACTAGTGGAAAACTAAAGATTAAAAGTGGGATAAAACATGACATTTTCTTAGTACACAAAACCGTCGTCGACGGTTACTTGTAAGTAGAATAAATAACAGACTCATTCAGTGTAACAATGGTCGCAAAACAATTTCTCCAGTTTTTTCTTCACTTTTGTTTAATGTCATTTACTGCACTTTATCTCCACACGCGGTTGCATTTAATTTATGTACACATGTTTTTATACAAATTGTTGAAAACAAATTCTGTATGAACTGGTACAACAGAAAAACTAATAGGATTCGAACTCAGGACTCATGATCCAAGCCTCTGACGTTAGACCAACCCTTCAGGATTAAGATATATATATATATATATATATATATATATATATATATATATATATATATATATATATAAAATCTACACTATCTTTTTATTTCCTTCTCTTTCCCCTTTCTCTTGTGTTTCATGCCCACGAAGATTACATTTCATTTCATTTTTTTACTTATAAACAATGATATTTATGACACTTGAAAGAATTTTGTCCATATTCAAATTAGTTTTGCAACTCAATCTATCCTAATACTTTTTTATTAAAATGCATATATAATTAATTTTCAATTTATTGAAGTGGAAATGAAGTGATGGAGAGAGTGGTACGATTGAATACTACCACAAATGCCTAATCAACATAACTTGTTTGTTGGGAGATAGCATGGCAAATGAAAAAGGTAAGGTAAGGCAACAATTCAAGTAAAGTCGAAATCCAAAGAGTATGCAATTTTGCAAATACTACAAAAACTAGAACCTTTTTTCACTCTTTCTTACAGAATCTGAATTGCTAGTTAAGGAGAGTAATAACGTAGGACCCATTTTTTGTTGGGAGGTTTCTCGACAGATAAGTTGTTCCCTATCAGTCATGCACGGCACTTGTCTTAACATGCCACGCAACACTTGTTTTTAAGACGAGTATGTGCTAAGTGTCGCAAAGACATGATATGTTTCATCTCTTCCATCCTTGAGTTTTTTCTTTTTGGTTTTTGAATTTGAATTAAAGATAAAAACGTATGTTATAATATTAGAATATTACAGCTGCTGTTGCTTTTTTGTGTGACTATAGTACATTTTATCTATCTTGGGTAAGGAATGAATTACAGTTTGCATTCTTGTTTGAGACGCATTTCACTTTTTCTTTTGGATAAAAGTAAAATTTACTGAGGTAGGATAGGTTATGGAAGGAATATTTTCACGACAAGATAAGAGTTTAAGAGAAATAATATATGAAAGATATATGTATTATCTCTCCATATTGGGACATTATTTGTTAAGTTTCTTTGACGGTATTTTTGCAAATTAAATTGAATCTTACTCTTTCAGTAAGCAATCATTCTATAGAAAGAAGTAAAAATTAGAACACGCTACAGTGTTTTTTCTGTATCAAGATGCGTTTGATTTGCAAGAACTATCAAACATATAATCTTAAGAGTGTGTAAAGGTAACTATTACATAAAGTATATATAAACATTTTTAAAGTTAAATTGTGATTAATTAAAATATAATAAAATAATTGTCACGATTAAACTTTAATTAAATATAATTAATATCATGACAAAAAAATATAATTAATATTTATCTGTTTATAGTTAAATTGAGACTAAACTAAAGACAAAATTTGAGACAACAATGAGACATAATATTATAGATAATACAAAATAATCCATGACAATTTTTTTATACTATATTGTGTTGATGGTTGATATATTATTCAATTATTTTATTTTATTTTATTTTATATGTTTATGTATAAGAGATAATTATATAATTTTTATAAATATATAAAGTATTAATATTTATAAATTAAATATTAAATAATAACAAAGAGAAAAATAATAAAAGTGAAAAAAGTGAAAGATAATAAAAAATTAAAAATTAAAAAGAGTGGATGGATGATATACTTTTAATATTTATTTTAATTCAATTCACTTTTAAGTTTTATGAATTTTACAAAAATATATATTTTTTTTCTGCAAAACCAAACAAACATTCAGTGAGATATACATTCTTATTTTTGTCCAATTTGTATTAATATTTGTATCCAATATCATGATTTATTTTTGGGTCAAGCAAAGTATATAAAAGTAATTTTGCTTTTTGTCTAATTCTTTTATAAAATGAAACGCACCATTAATATATTTTCAAAGTACGTGTCAGTATATGAAACTAGAAAAATTAATGTGAAAATCTAACGAAAAAATGAAGAAAAAAAAAAGAGAGTGTAAAATGGTACACAAGATATCAAAATTGAATGTTGGAATTATTGTGGCGAATCGGACATTCATCAAGTTGCATATTATTATTGACAAATTTTAATGAAGAAAGCACTTGGCTAGATTATAAGATCTGGCAGAAGATATTTTGACAAGGATATATAGCCATCAAAATATCAATAAAATAGGTTTATTTTTGGCACGCCATGGACCATTTATCTGTTAGGTTTGAAAGAGAAATCACGGGCTATAGTATGGATTTGATTTGGCACGTAAGAGAAGAGGGTCACAATTTTGTGGGTGCAAAAGGATAAAATATTAAAGATGGACATGTTGTATTTCGTATGTCACACAATACAACTTTTTCATCCCAAATAGGTAAGATGAACTACGTGCCCATATAATTGCCATACATGATAGAGGCGCGCACATTTTGCCATGCATGCACATTCTTTTCAAATTCTGTTGCACTTCTCAAAAGCTGGTCCCCATTTATAATAATAATAATAATAATAATAATAATAATAATAATAATAATAATAATAATAATATAATAATAATAATAATAATTACTTTAATTTATATATAGAATATAAAAATTGCAAGAGCACTTAAATATCAGAAATGGTAATGGTTGCAAAATTTCCTGTGTATTGAAATTTTTGATGCACTACGTCAATGCGATATCTTAGATAGAAAATTGTAATCATAATGTGTTATGGACTGCCCGAATGTTCAACGGGCAGCCCCATCTCTTCTAGACTCGAGTCTCTAATCGAAGTCTTCAAATTTGCTGAGCACGTCGGGTGAAATTAATGCTTACAATGTCCGGAGCTATGCCCGTTGTATCCCATCTTCCCGACATAACGGCTAGTTACGGGCCTCCTCTCTCGGTTTTGACCTAGTTAGCTCGAACAACTATATTTGCAGACCCGCGTATCTCGGCCCAAATATAGCAACCAATGACAATCTTCCTATGTCCATTATATAAACCCTCATATCTTTAAGGGCAATGTATCATATTCTTACTCTAACAACCCTAACATTTTCTTGTCTTCATCTTGATCATTTGCTTACTTTAGCATCAGAGTGCCTTGTAGGTACACCACCCCCTCCTCAACATCCACTTGCTCGAAGGACCGTCGTTCACTCCGGCCGTCTCCGATTCTGATCACCTGCTCAGATCATAATACTTCTTGAATCAAAGGTATCATCTTGAAGTAAAGGTATCTGTCTTGTTGTGATTCTATTTGCTATTTCTAATATGGTGGACCTAAAGGGGATACCTGCATGTTTTTTTTCCAACATCCAACTTACTTCACGGTTCAAAATAGTGGTAGTGAATGTGAAGATTAGAGATTGTGTACCTGATGAGAACTCTTTACGAAGATATTATAATATCTTAGGTTTGGTTAAGTGGGGTGGATAACAGATATCGTCATGTGCCTTCGATTGACACAAACCATTGAGTTCCATATCATTGGCCGATACAAAACAAATATAGAGTTTAAAATCATTCTTACGATATAAGAATGTAACATTATTAAATCTGATTAAAATAATTTTATATTGTCTAAACATTTGTGAAAGTTAAGGAAGACAACATTATGCATCAACAAAATAAGTGTAAGAGTTGTTAAAAAAGTTTGAAATAATTGAATGCAACATAGTTACAAATTATTTGAAACAAATTCAAAGTTAGGTGAATGTTTTGATGGGAACAAGGTAGAATCAATTAACATTGTACGAGGAAACTGTCGATCTTTGATGTAGTTATGCAATAACATGATTGGCATATGCTATGTAATTAGTATAATCAACAGTTCGATAAGTCTAGAAATCACATCTAGAAAATATAAAAATAATATTCATGTACTAAAGGAAACCATGCAACTTGATTTGATATTTCCACCTATTTAAGGGAAAATAAGACATGATTGAGAAATTATTCAAATTTTGATTCGTGTGGTAATATATTTGATAGAAAAACCCCTGAAGCTATGTTTTTTTTGTTAGTGCACAAGATTAAAGATGAAGACGGAAGAAGAGGAAGAAAGAGAAAAGAGAGAAATACTATTGCAACAGAGTTGTTGAGAAAGAAACTCTATATAACTAAAATCTTACAAAACCCTAGCAACAAATTTGTTTAAATACACAACATAAGCTGCCACGTAGGCAAAAACAAAAAGTATGCTTAATAACTAAGCTAACAACTAATAATAGCTCTAGAAAATATCTAACTATTGCTTTTAACTAAATAGTCTCAGAAGCTTACAACTTCTGGATAACACCCTCATAAGCTACTGCTTCTGACTAACAGATCTAAAAGCTTATGGATAAACTCAGCTTATGAATATGAATTACTTCTAACATCATCCCTTAATTCATATTAAGCTAATTAAAATCTACAACACCAATTTCATCCCCAAGTGGATAAAGGGCTCAATCTTGACAACTTTAGTTATAATATCTACAAGTTGCTTCAGGGTGCTACATTGTGTCACTTCGAACACTCCATTATGGACTTGACTTCTCAGAAAATGGAATTTCGTGTCAATGTGTCTGATTCTTCCATGTAACACTGAGTTCTTGACAAGTATTATAACTCATTTCTTTGTCAATCATCAACTTCATAGGTTTGTTCACCTTTATCTTCAGATCCTGCAATAAATTCATCAGCCAGGGCTTAACACAGAGTCAAAGCACCTACAGTGTATTCAAATTCATAAGTTGACAAAGGAACCATCAGTTACTTCTTGGAGCAACAATAAATGGCACTTCCTAGATATTTGAAAAAATATCCAAAAGTAATTCTTTTGCCAACCCTGTCTCCCCATTAATCATAGCCTGAATAACATATCATCTTTGAGAAAAATTCAACACCAGAAGGGAACAACACTCTTTACCTCAGAGTCCCTTTAATGTACCAAAGTATCCTCATAGAAGTTTTATAATTTCACCACTTTGACTTATTCATAAACATACCCACTATTCCAACTGCATAGCAAATGCCAGGTATGGTGTTACATAGACACCTCAATGAGCCAACCTACTGTTTAAAAGTTATAGTATCAACATCATCACCTTCAACATCATAATCCAGCTTGTGATTCCTCTCAACAGGTGTTATTGCAGCCTTGCTATTTGTTAACACAAATGTTTTCAAAAGTTCAAGTTCATACTTCAGCAGATGCAAAATTATACCCTTCTTGAAGCACAAAATCTCCATATTTCCCATATCAGTCATCTCAAACTCATTTATCAACACCTTTTTGAACTTGATTATTTTTTCTGGACAACTCCTTGTTAGTAATATGTCATCAACATAACACCATAATCATATTTCTTCTAGAATTATGTTTCACATAAACGTCATACTCCATTTCATATTTTCTGAAACCTTGCAGCTTGAAAAATGAATAAATTTTCAGATTCGATGCTTTAAGATCTTGATTTAGTCCATCAATACTTTATGTAATATGTACATCATCCCTTCTTGATTCTTTTTCACAAATCCAAGAGGTTTTGATACATATACCTCTTCTTGTAATGAATCATTCAAAAATTCATATTTCACATTTAGGTGCATCAGAGAACAATTTCTATTTGCAGTTATAACAATCACCTATCTGATTGTTTCATGTCTAGCTACAAGAGTAAACACTTCAAAGTATCCTAGTCCATATTTCTATAAAAAACTTCTAGATACTAACGTTGTTTTGTGTTTGATAATTTATTCTATCTGACTTCAACTTTATCTTGAAAATCCATATAATATGTTGATGGCTTTCTTCTCCTTTGGAAGCTTAGTTAACTCCCTAGTTTTATTTCTTTCTATAGCCTCAAGTTCTTCTTTCATTCCCTTTAACCACACTTTCTTCTTGAGAGCTTCTTCAACACTAACTAGTTTAGAGTCTAGTAACATGGCACAGTGAACAACTTCTCCCTCAGAGTCTACTTTAGTATCTTACAACATGTCAAACTCCATGAATCTCCTTGGTATTTGTCTAATTCTACATGCTCTCTAAACTTGTTCAGAATCTTCTTTTAATTTTGGAACCATGGCACCTTCTAGACTTCCTTCAGAAGTTGTACCACCTCTAGAAGTTCCCCCCTTTGAAGAATGACCACTAGATTCTAGATCATTATGATAACTTGGATCAGAGTCAGATTCACTTTTAGAATCATGATCATCTTCTGACTCATCTTCAGAGTCTTCTTTTGACTCTAAATCATCTTCTGAACCTTCAGATTCTAATCTATCTTCAGAAGTTACCTTAGATGTTAACACTACACCAGAGTTAGATTGAGACTTTCTCCAATCCCATGATTCCATCTCCTTCATTTTGACTTATTTGCTTACTACAATTTTATTAGTGACTGGACAATAAAGCTTGTATGCACATGTACTGTGGTACCCAATCAACAAGACTATATTACTTTGCTTCAATCATCCAACTTATTTCATATAGCATTTGGAACATGTTTGTAACAAACTAAACCAAATACCTTCAAATGGCTCACACTTTTCTTATATCTAATCCACATCTATAAAGGAATACTTTCCTTCAGCTTCTTAGTTGGACACCTATTAAGCACATACTCTAATAACTTCTGCCCACAAGGTGTGAGGCAACTCCTTCTCTTTCAACATGCTCCTTGTCACTCAAGCAAAGTTCTATTTCTTCTTTCAACAAGACCATTGTATTGATAAGTGTATGAAGCAGTGACCTCATGCTCAATTCCATTGTCCTTACATAACTTTTGGAATTGTGTAGAGTTGTACTCACCTCCACTTTTAGTTTTGGGAACTTTCAACTTCTAAACACTTTGTTTCTCAGCGTTTACCTTGAACTTATGGAACTCAGTAAACATCTCATGCTTAAACTTGATGAGTTCTACCCATGTCATTCATGTGAAATCATCGACAAAAGACACAAAGTACTTGTTTCCTTCAAGTGAAGGTACTATAAATGGTCCACATACATCATAATGCACTACTCTTTAAGCATGCTTTGCACTTGGGGATACTTCTAACCCTAATGTCAATCTGGGTTATTTATTTTTATGCATATCTCACTTGATTTTTCAGGCTTCATAATCTTCAAAATTTCATGTACCAGTTTCGTAGAACTCAGATGTCACGAGCTTCTAAAGTTCAGATTCCCTAATTTCTTGTGCCATAACTCACTATCACCTTCAATACCTTTGGCACTAAGGAATTTAGTTTAAGTTGTTTCCGCATTCACCTTGAATGTTCTATAACTTTCCCTCTCTGATTGCATAATTATTGTTGATTCTCTATTTTTATGATTGGCTCTATGTTTGGTAAAACTAATACATCAACAATAGGTTAAATACGATTTATAACTTGTAAGGAGAAAGCAGGTTGAAGTTCTATTTAATGAAGAAACATGTTGTGTTGAAATGGTTCAACATTTGGAACAATATGTCGAAGAAGATGTCACGACATTGTGTTTGAGCTGACAAATTAGATTCTGTTATGAATCAGAATATTCCTAAGGATAATATTTTGCAGAATTGTAACAACTTACTTTTTGTTACTTGGAGCCCAAAATTATGGACATATATCAGGGAGACTTTATAGGAGAATCTGTTGCATATTTGCAGATTTGTTGATTCTCTAATTGTTGTTATAACAATATGGAAATATTTATGGAGAATATCTTTGAGCAGTTTTAGAAGAAGTTTGTTATGTCAGTTTGTTATGTTTTGAAGGCTCAATTCCAGTTGAGTAATAGGTTATAAATAGAATCTTTGTAACCTAAGTTTTGGTAGTAGCCGAATTTAGTAATTATGTAGCTTTTAGGGCTGAGTCTGTAACAACTCTCTAGGAGAGTTGGTTTGTAGGTGAACCACCCGGATTTTGGGATGGTTTGATTTGTACCTCGAAGCCTGTAGGCAAGAGGATTATTTTACTCACTCAAAAGTTGTGAAGAAATGAGTGCAGTTGTGTCCTTGAAAGAAGCTGTGAAGCAATTCCAAGTTTGTTTGAGTCACTAGTTTGACTATTTTGTGTTTGGAGTGAGGTATCTCCAAACTATTTTAGTTTATAGGAGCCAAGTTGTTGATGCAGTGGCTGGGATAATAGTGTCTGCTAGACATCACTTTGGTGATTAGAAGTGAGCAGAGGTTCTCATATCTAAGTGAGGTATCTTAGGTAGAAGGTTCATTGGGTAGTTTGATTAAGTCAGGAGTGTAAACAGGGAAGGTTTACTTCGAATTAATATTGCTGATAGTGTACTTCATTCTTGGCTTGGTATACCCCCAAATGTAGGTTGGTTAGAACCAAACTGGGTGAAGAATTCTGTGTTTTCTTTTGGTTCCTGCATTGTTAATTGTACATTCTACCTTGTCTGTTTTTATAATGTCAGATCAAATGTCAAGACATCCTGAGTCTGCTATCACCAGAATTTCAATTATCTTCTAATTGCAATCATATAATTTCAAGAGATTGTTCTTCATGATAATCGAGAAACAATTCTCAATGAGCTAACATCTCATCAGACTTCTCTTCATCCCAGGAAGATGCCAAACATCTTTGATCAGAATAATTCTTCTATTCTTCACTCTGACTTTGACATTTTCCATACCTTCTGCATTAAGGCACTTATCATCAACACATCTGATCTTTATCCTCTTTCTAGACTCAAAATCAACCAGCCATTGTTTATTTCTAATTAAGTGATTTGAGCAGCCAATGTCCATATACCATTAGTCTACCAAATACCTATCCTCAGAATCAAAAGCCATCAATAGAACATGTTCATCATCAGAATATCCTTTGGCCATGTTTGCTTATTATGATTTCCTTTTCTTGTTTGACCAACAATCCTTAGCAAACTGGCCAAACTGCTTACAACAGTAGCATTGAACCTTATTCTTCTAAAACTTCTCCCTTTCTTTCTGATGTTTCTTCTCATCAAAATTGGAGGCTTCTAACTTCTGAGAACCACTATGTCTCTTCTTGGCCTCAGACCAAGACTGCTTCTGATACTTGTTACCATAAGACACCTTTAGAGCCTTCTCTACCTCTCTCTCAGAGGTTCTCTTAGTAAAATGTAACTCTTGTGACTTTAGACTACTTTGTAGCTCTTCAATTATCATGGTGTTCAATTCTTTAGAATATTCACTTGCTACAACAATGCAATCAAATTGAAGAGTAAGAGATCTCAATATCTTCTCAACGATTACTTGTTCAGAAAGAGTTTCTCCACACGAGCTATATTACTAAAATATTACAAAAACCATAGCTACAAACTAGTTTAAATACACAAAATAAATTGTCACGTAGGCACAAATAAAAGTATGCTTTATAGCTAAGCTAACATCTAAGGTTAAGTTCTAGTAAACATCTAACTATTACTTATAATTAAATAGACTCAAAAGCTTATAGATTCTGGCTAACATCCTTATAAGTTATTGCTTCTGACTAACAGACCCTTAAGCTTCTGAATAACCTCAACTTTTGAATATGAATTACTTCTAACATTCTTGTAGAATAAAGTTGTCATTTTTTAGTGCACGGAGAAATATCCTTTCACAACTCTATGATCCGGTGAGATATAGTACATATCTAGTTCATTTTCTTCATGTGAAACACTTTTGCTTGATACATTACGAAAAGAGCCACAATTATGTGAAATACAAAAGCTATTGAAGTAGGGCTGTCGAAATAGGCCGGCCATGGCAGGCCTCCGAATTTTTGAGATGAGATTGAAAATTATTACTCGAACCCGATCCTAAACTATTTTTTTAAAATAAAAATTAAATTAAAAATCCCATGATTTTATTATAAATAGAATTAAAAATTATATTATTTTAAACATAATACATTCTTAAGTACTATATTATCTTTTAGAAATACTATAATATATTTTTAAATACAATACATGTCTAAATTGTATAAAATAACTCTACAATATTTAACATAAGAAAAACTAATAGAATATGAGAAAAAAATGTTGATTATATTTGTGTATAATATTTAAAAGAGAAAGATCGAATATAATAGTAACAAAATTTAGAGAGGTGGGAAAATTAATATGTTGTTTTTGAAGACAATATAAATATAAATATATATATTTTTTAATTTATAATTATGCAGGTTTAACAGGCTACACATGATCCGTATGGGATAGCTCTAATCGATATTCGACTTTTTAGAATTGAATTAAAAAAACATAAAAAATATGAATTCTAATTTTAAAGTTCAAATCTTATGATTTTTCATATCTGACGAGTCGACCCATATGCATTAACTTATTTTAACAACTCTTTATTTAAAAAGAGATCAAGAGAACAACATCTTAGATTTAAATATCGATTAATAGGAATGTTTTAAGTGTTAACTCATAAGTAATTAATGTCTTAGGTTGTTGAGTTAGTGTGTTTTTTGGTTCAATAATTAACTAAGAAGACTAGTTAATTAGGTTGGTTACTTGACCAACAAGTTATAAATATAATCGAGGTTGTAATACGGTGGGGGAATTAACTTAGTTGTTTTGCGTTTTATCGCAAATGTTGCGGTTAGTAAGAGTCACCACCTACTTTTCTTTTATCCAATAAAGAAAGGTGAAAAGAACAGGAAAGACCTTATATAGATTTTGAGTTCAGGGGGTAAGTTATGAAAAGGGAAGGTGTTAGGACCCTTTTCATTCGTAGTTATCTACGAGCTCTTAATTTCTTAGCTCACTTTGACAACTTGCTTTGTGTGTGTGTCTGTGTGATTTGTTTTAAACTATTTTGACTTTAACTTTGTAATGATTCTTGTATCAGTCCTTAAGAATGTGTACAAAGTGTTTGAAAATATTTGTTTGAAAATGTGATGTATAAACGTGTATTTGTTTTGAAATGTTGGTGCGAGCAAGAAATTAAGAGTTATTACCCACTCAAGGTCGTCCATTGTTCTTATCCTTCTCCATTAGGGATAGTGCTATCCAAATCATTAGTTGGTAGGTAGACCCATCCATTGTATGTGAAGGGACAAACGTAGGGTCGTCGTATGGTCATTGAAGGCAACATGTAAGGATACCTTAGCAATTTATAGGGACTATCATCATTTTAACCGTAGGCAACATCCAGGGACAAGATCATATATTCGTAGACAACATCAAGGGACTATGATCTTTAAACGGACTATGATGATTTTAACCGAGGGACTTTTGCTAATGGTACCCTACGTTTGAGGGACATATCCATTACCCGAAGACAACAAGAGAGGATATCCTAGGCGTGCGAGTGTGAGAAGTGAGTTGACTGTAGTTATTTATCTTTGGAAAATTAGGGTTATTCTATGTTGGTTTTAGTCTTTCCATACAAACCATAATTACTAACAGTTAAATATATACAACAAGTATAAAGTTTATCAGCGTGGAAAGTAAAAGTGCGGGAAAGCAAACCTAACACTATTACATGGCTTTGGGGCAGTTACATAATTGAAAATGCGAGAAAGTAAACTACAACTATTACAAAAATAACCGTGCGACCTATACATCATTTCTAGAATTTAAAGCATAAGAAAATAAATAAATAAATAGAAAAAAATATTCTAACTAATGTAAAAATATTCTAACACCCTAAGTATTTAAAAAACATATTTTTTGTGATTGATTTTAATGGTAAACAAAATTAATTCTAAATTAAATACTAATTAACTATGAAAATATAATTAAACATGATTAAAATAAAACAAATTTTAAGTCAAAATTAACTAATTAATTAATTAATTAACCTAAAACTAATTTAATTTTTTTTAATGATTTTGGAAAATAGTTAAAAGAATTAGTGAAGAGAAATTAATTTAGAAAAGAAATTGAAAAGAAAAAGAAAGAAAGAGAGAAGACAAGTGCTTAAAAAATAAGTTCGGGGCGCTGGGTATTGAACTCATGACCCCAGGGTGATGGGTCCAAAATCTTACCACTAGACTATGCGCCTGTGTGTGTGTGTGTGTGTGTGTGTGTGTGTGTGTGTGTAACCTGCAGAAAATTTGGAAAATATGAAAAAGTTGCAAAAAGCCTGACTCAAACCCGTGACCTGAGAGACCAAAGCCTTAACGTGCACACTCTTGCCATTGGGGTGACTGATACATCCAATTATATAAATACATTCATCAATATATATTTAAAAACTATTTCCAGAAATCAGATTTAAATTAAAACCCGCGCAAGTGGGACCCCTATATTTGAATGGGCCAATCGTATAACAAGGTTTTGCCACGCAAGAGTCAGAGTTTCCCTCTGAAACCCTTGACCACCGTGGACGGTTGTTTCCACCTTCTTCTTCGATGAAGGGTTTTCTAAAACCTTCTATGATCCATCAAAAAATAAAAACCAAAAATCCAAATCAATTATTTAGCATGCTATGAATCTAATGGTGCCCTCCTTTTTTCCTAAAAGTGTCTGTAACTAGGGATACAACGAAGCAGAAGTTTCATGCCCTAACAATGGTGAAACTTGATTCCTGCATCAAGCCTCAAAAACAATGATTATAAACAAATCCATACATCAATACAAACACATATATAGGCTTAGAAATAATTAATATGCCATGAAACGAAACATTTAAATTCAAAAAGTTTGACAAACCGGTGCAATTGGGAGGAGGTGTTCAGGACGTGGAATTGCTTGACAATTGATTGAGAATGACTCCTGGGACCCTCAGAAGTACGATTTTATGCTTGGAACGACTTGAGAATGGCTGGAGATCAGGGTTTGTGTTTTCCCTAAACCTTGAAAATTTTGAGAGTTTTAGGGTTGCTCTCTGGAGACAGCATGCGTGTCCCCTGGAGGCTAGTCATGCTCTTGTATTTATAAGGAGTGAATTAGTTTAACATTTGTGGAGAATATATTTTGTATTGGTGAAAAAATATTTGATTTGCAATCATGTAAAAATAACTTCCAATCTTGCCAATCTCTTACCAAGCACCCTTAATGCGTTTTTGACAACTCACTAAGTGTTGTTTGGATCTCAAGCAATCTAATTTTTCAACCTTACATGCTTTATACATTATTCTTGCATTTTATTTAATTTAATTTGAATTTAAATGAATAAAATAAAAAATAAATAAAATAAAAATTGGGATAATGCATGGATGAGTTTAGAGGTCTTATTTATGGTCATGGACATGTTTGAAACCCAAAACTTAGGCCCATCAGTCCAAACTTGCATTAATCATATCTTGCTCAATTCTCAACATTTGAGGATGATCTTGACTTTTTAGAAAGCTTAAGATGTCCTCTAAAACCTCTCTTTTGGTTTTATCTCATTTGAAGCTTCCATGTAGTGTGTTAAAAATCGGACCGGTCGGTCGGACCGGTTGAACCGGGAACCGGCCTGGTAACTGGTGTGGTTCAACAGTTGGATCAAATTTATCATCGAACCGGCGTGAACCAGTAAAAACCGGTGCAAACCGGAAAAATTGACGATTTTTTAAAATCGGTGGTTTAATTGCATTTTTAATTTTTTTAAAGTTTTTTTAATTTTTTTTCCAAATATTTTTAAAATTTTAAATAATCAAAATGACGTCTTTTTAATTATTTTAATAAAAAAATAAAATAAAATAATGGTTTTGATCTCAATATTAAAATAATTTTTCCTCTATCAAACTAAATATAGTAGACAATGGAGTTATTTTGTTATAAACTATTTAATTAAATTATGTTACAATTATACTTTGTTTGCAATTAGACTGTGTAACTTTGTATTATTTTGTTATATGTGATATATATATATATATATTTAAAATTTGAATTTAAATTATGAACTCGTGAATTTATTTATGATATAATATTTTTTTAAAATTTAAGTGTTAGTTATATTTTTTAGAGATTGAATCTTCCGGTTTGACAAGTTTTATACCTATATAATTTTGTTATAATGATCGGTCTATTCAACCGAATTATCCAGTTCAACCCGATTTAGTCATGCGGTTCGACCAGTGAATCAGTGGTTCGACCAATAAACCAGTGACCCAATACCCTCACCGGTTTGATATCCGGTCCAGTTTTTAAAACACTGGTTCCATGTTCATGTACACTTCTTTGAGAAAATATGACTTTTTGTTGACTTTTGAAAGGACCTATAATGTCTTGGCCCATATCTCTCAAATGAAGCATTTTTTTGGGAAAAACCTATAAGCGACAAAGTTGTAGAGAAAGTTATGCTTGGTCAAAGTTCAGTTGACTTCTCCTTAAGAAAATCCTAATTTAGTAACTTTTGACTTTTGATGAAGTGAGTTTTCTTGATGAATCATGATCAACCCTTGATCAAATGATGAATATGACCTCAAAATCTTGATGTTGACCAAAAATGATGAAGTTTAACTGTATATTGACCACAATTGACTTTTGGTCTAATACAACTGATTTTCAACCATCTGAGCAATTGACTGAGCAAACTTGTGATACAAGGCTTGATTCTTGACATGTGGGTACCTTGAGACATATAAGGAAGCATGAATTCCACTGAAGACATTAGAAATCACATATACCTTGAGAAAAACAAAACCCTAATTATATGTCAATTGCTTATGAGA
This sequence comes from Vicia sativa, assembly GCA_021764765.1. NCBI lineage: Eukaryota > Viridiplantae > Streptophyta > Magnoliopsida > Fabales > Fabaceae > Vicia > Vicia sativa. Next base: position 76,349,891 of record CM038795.1, read on the forward strand.
GGGTTTGTCTGATCAATCTTTGAGTAACCTTGAGCATGAGGATGTATCTTGACCTCAAAAATAGGAGGGAAAATTTTAGAGTACAACAGAAATAAATTTTTTTAATTTTTTTTAATTAATTTATAAATATTAATAACTTGTTTATATTAATATATATATATAAATATAAATAAATAGTATCAATATAGATTGAACTTTGCCCTTTGTGGGTTTTAAGTATAAATAAATAGTATTGATATGTTTTAAGTTAATCTATGTCGATAAATAAATATAAATAAATAGTATCAACATAAATTGTTTTGAAAAATAGTATTATTAGCTTTTTTATGTTCGTTTCTTAATTAAAAGATTAATTTTAAATTCCTAGAACATAAACACACAATATTATTAAAGATTAAAATATTACTTAAATTTCAATTTTTTTTAAAATTGTATTTTTAATAAAAAATTGAAATAGCTTCAAAATTAAATAATTTTTTAAAATACTATTATTCAAAAAATTTAAAAAATATCTAAAATAATATTTTAAAAATAAATATTCAAATTAATTTTTATTTAAACTTTCTATAAAAAGTTTTTTTTTAATTTTTTCCATCAAATTATATTACACTAAAAAAATTATTTTTAAAAAAGTCACAAACAAACTGTTCTTAAAGTAGTTTTTCTTTGATATATTTGTGAGCACCAAAATATTTGTATTTGGTAAAAGCCGTGATTTGTGACATTGATGTTTCAAAATAATCAAATTTCAAGTGTTGATCCAATATCTAGGTGTACATTAATTTTTTTTAAGTATGTGTATGTGATGATAATGATCACGGTTGACGTACAAAAATATCAATCTCTTTCCTCATTCCGTACGTTGATGGATTCATTAAGAAACCTAACAAAATTAAACTAACCAAGTGAAGCAACAAAGGTCACTTCATTTTTAAACCACTTTGCATGCTTTTGTTCATATATATATATATATATATATATATATATATATATATATATATATATATATATATATATATATATATATATATATATATATATATATATATATATATATATATATATCACTGATCGAAGTGAAGAGATTGAAGTTTGAACTATAGATCACAAATGCAGAGGATGTTGTTGCTTAAAGCATTTGCTAAATGCCACTTGGTATCTTTAGGGACCCTCGTGACTGGTGTGAGCATGTGCACGTGATGCCTCTAAATGTAAGTTAAACGATGGTTGAGTAATTGAGTATTGCCTAAGCTATAATATTGCTTAAGTTTAACTTGTGCAATACTAGTACATAGCTTGTGTTATTGATTAGTGTCATCACGTTTCCTTTATAAAAGCCTTCAATCCATTACTTCAAATACTTGTAACTCTATCGATCTTTGAGAGAATTCCTTGGTTTTAACATTTAAGTCTTGGATATGATAGTAACCAAAAAATAAAGAAAGGCTACGTGGGAGTGAGATTGCTTGATAGGAAAAATCCCTTAATATTCAAACAATTCTTGATGATATGAAAGACAAGTTCAAGATCTATTATGAATTTGATATTGGATTATCCACCATTTATATCTATGGGATAATATATCATTATTTAAATATATTGTATTTATTGTTGAATTTGGATTCCCTTCCTATATGAAAAAATATTTAAATATGAATAGTCCATTTATCTCACTTATATAAGTGAAGAGTGTCAATTAAGGGTTAAAAAAATATAGAGAGACAATAAGGATTCAAAAGGGAGAAAAGAGGAGAGAAACTCATTCCCGTTTTTTCAGCAGCAGTCTCACTAAAAGAATGATCCCTGATTCGTTCACTGTTGGATCGAGCTGAAATTTGGTGGGTTTTTTTCGCAACACATATATCTAACTTTTGACTATTGGGATCTTCAAAAAAATGTCTGAATTGAGAGATATCGACATCGCACCGAAGCTGCAGATTTGAGAAAAATTTCAACTTTAGATTCTTATTTGCAAGTTTGTTTGCTTTGTGATTTGCGGTTGTTATCACTATATTGTGAATCACTTTAAAGACTCGCTTGGAACCTCAATTGACTATAGTAGAGCTATTTTCTTTGGTTTGGACGATTTGTGGTTTTTACTCTCATATTGAGGGGTTTTCCACGTTAAACATTCAGGAGTTCTTTTGTGTTTTTATTGTTCGGTTGCTGTCTGATTTTTGTTGTTGATCCTCAAGGTTCCTACAAGTTTGGAAAATATTATATCCGCTGCATATTGTTCTGTTATTTTGTCGTAATTTCTCATGAGAGTGGCATCAGAGCTCTAGGTTAAGGGCTATTTTACTTGTTTGAATGATGGGGTCCAATACAAAGATAAAGATGGTATTGTTGAATGGTTCTAATTACCATTTATGGACGGGAAAGATGAAATACATTATATTTGTGAAGAAATTTCATTTACCAGTTTTTAGTTCCGTAAATTCGGATTATGTGTCTGATGAAGAATGTGACTTTGAACATCAACAGGTATTTGGTTGTATTCGACAATATGCAGAAGATAATATTTATAATCATATTGATAATGAGACACATGCAAAAACTTTATGGGAGAAGATAGAGTCATTGTGTGGCTCTAAATTAGGGAATAATAAATATTTCTTGTTGAATAGCTTCATAAGTTTGAAGTATAAGGATGAGACTTCTATTTTAGATCACTTGAGTGAATTTCAAGGGCTCCTTGATTAGATGTCACGAATAAGTATTAAATTTGTTTATGAACTTTTGGGACTATTTCTATTGCTATCTTTACCAGAGTCTTGAGAGACGTTTCAGGTTTCTATCACAAGTTCTGCTCCTAGACGTGTTGTTTATTTAGAAACTGATAAGGGTGGTATTCTTAATGAAGATATGAGAAGGAAGGCACATGGTACTTGTGACACCCCAAAATAATTCGGTAATTAAATAATTACGATTTTTAAATTATTAAATTAATTTAGAACATAATTTATTAATATATTGAGTTATTAAGATTAAATGATGGAATTAATTGGGGAAGAGAAGTAATATTTATTTTATTTATGATTAAAAGGAATAAAAAGGAATAAAATAAGGAAAGAAGGAAAATAGAATCATTTTTGGAGAAAACAAGATACGTGAAGTTGAGAAGAGGAGAAAGAAGGAAGAAAACCTAGAAGTGTCAGAATTCGAAGAACCCACAAGGTAAGGGGTGATTTCGATTGATTATTGCTTATTATAGGTTTTGATTTTAATATTATAGATCATAGCATGTTAGGAAATTTCGGTTTAGGAATTCCTAGGTTTCCATGGATGTATACCTATCCGTGGTTTGTGTCGAATATAGGTTGAATCGATTAAGGTGTCGCTTATTGAATAGAAATGATGGAAATATGTTGTTTGATGTGATAATGATGCAAATTGGATGTGTTTTAGTGTTTCCCATGTTGGAATTGTATGGGTATGTGTGGATTGGGTTTAGAATGGAAGAATGTAAAAATGCAAAATGACTTTTTATCGTGGAACCGGTTCCCTGGGGAGGAACCGGTTCCACTTTGAAAAATTTATAAAACTTGAAAATACACTCAGAACCGGTTCTCGTATGGTAGGAACCGGGTATACATTTTCCGCGTGTTTTGAACTGCAGAACCGTTCCCGATATGTAGGAACCGGTTCGCTTATTTTTTAAAATTTTAAAACTTCAAAAAATCATAACTTTCAAACCGTAAGTCCGTTTTGAGCGCCGTTTTGGACGTTATTTCCTAAATTTAATGCTCTACCTTATGAAATGAAAATATTTTAGAAAACTTGAAATTATTTTGGAAAGGAGTCGAATTTCGAAATAAATGATTATTACTGACACATAATGATGTATGTGTATTAGAGGGCCTTTGGTGATGGGGATACTGATAATGTGTAGATGTAATAGCATGTTTATGCTGATGTTAGATGTATGCATGATTGGTTGATATATCATGTTGATTGGTTTGCATGTTTATGCTGATGTTAGATGTATGCATGATTGGTTGATATATCATGTGGATTGTTGTGATTCAGTTATGTTAAATGAATGTATACATAGACTGATTGATGTTGCATGCTAGTGATGTGCGTGCATTTGCATTGTTTGGTGAAGTTAATTCCCATTGTGCGGAATTTGACTTGGATTGCCGATAACCGATACCCGAGTGAGGATGGGTGGTTAGGCTGGATTCGTGTCCGGGTGGTTATGGACGAATCGATGGAACTGTATCCGGTTGATGATGGATCGTTGGGTGACTTGGTCACGTGTCGGCACCGCATGCATTGAGTCCATTGTATTTGTATGAAGTGGTAACATGTTAGGATGTCTTCCAAAGTTACTCTTCTTTGATTGTTATGATTATGCATGATGAATGTGGTTGTGTGTGTGAATCAATTTATGTTAAGTGGTGAAATAATATGCTTGTGATATATTATTGATTGAAAGACTTATAATATGCTTTAATTATGAGAAGTCTCACCCTTACTTTACCATTTCGATTAAGGTTAGCAAAAAGAGTCGGTGAGGATGGCTCTAGAGCTTATCGCTTAGTCCGCGTGTCGTCATGCTCGATTAGATTGTAACACCGGGAACGTTAGATGAGGAATTAGACATTGGTTTATTGTTTAATTAAAATTTTGTTGGGAATACAATGATTGAATTATTCCGTTTTTGGTGATGATATTTTCCGCTGTGTAAGACATGGTCTTAATTTGACTGAATTATTGAAAATGTTGATCCTCAGTGTAGCATGGCTACTGTTTGAATGAAATTTGTTTTATTTATTAATTGTGACATCCCTGATTTCCGTGTTAACTCTGATTAAAAGATGATCTAGATATTAATTAAATTGATATATTCGGGGTATTTAGTTGGGGTGTTACAATAGTGGTATCAGAGCATAGTCGGTCTTGTCTTGTGTCGTTACCCATTTAGTATGCGACTAGTGTGAAGTAACACTGTCGATACTTGTGTGCTGATGTAGATTGTTTTGTTATGTTACAAGAACAATGGCTGGAAGAGGTAACGGAAGGAATGATGATGCTATTGCTGAGGCTTTGGGAATGTTGGCTGGAGTACTCGGAGGGAACCAGTAGGGAGCTGCGATTGGTGCTGACCGACAATTGGGGAATTTTCGAGGATAATCCTCCATTGTTCAAGGGTGCATGATCCCAAGGTGATCAAGTGGTTGAAGGAGATCGAGGATCTTCGAGTGATTGATGCAGAGGGGTCAAGGTGAGATATGGAACTCACATGTTAGCCGAGGAAGTTGATGACTGGGTTACTACCGAATCGAATCGAAGAAGATGGCGCAATCGACTTGGGTGTTCGTGAGGGCTTTTCCGAGGAGGTATTTTCCGAGGATATCGGGTAAGAAGATTGAGTTTCGAGCTCAAGCAGGTAACAAGATGCTGAGTATGCTTCAAGTTTACCGAGAAGCGGCATTATGCTCATTACCCTAACGATGCGATGGAGAATTTTCCAAATGTATCAAGTTTGAGAATGGTCTTCGTGATGAAATTAAGCGGTATTCGTATCAGATCCAAGATTTTCCGATCCGTTGACTGCAGAGGATTCTAGAGGAGGATCTTGCTAACACTAAGTCGAATGCTCGAGGGTATGTTGATAGGAAAGGTAAGCAATGATGGATCGTGGTAAGCCTTATGATAGGAATAATCGAGATCCAAAGGTTGGAAGAAGTCCGTGGAGGAGATTCTAGTTCTTCCGCTATGCTACAAGTGTGGTGAGACAGACATCGCATGGTGGACCGTAAGAGCAATGATAAGAAGTGTTTCAAGTGTGGAAAGTTCGCCATGTGGCCAATGACCGCAGAGTGAATGTGGTGACTTGCTACAACTGTGGTGAAGAGGGTCATACTGCCTCGCACAAAACCCAAGAAAGAGCAAGCGGTGGTAAAGTGTTTGCATTGTCCGGATCGAAACTAAACCGATGATCGGCCGATTAAAGGTACATGTTTTATTAATGGCATACCTTTGATTTCGATTATTGATATCGAGCTACGATTCTTTTATTGCGTTAGATTGTGCTAAGAGATTGAATTTGGAAATTTCTAATATGGATGGAAGTATGGTTATTGATACTCCTGCGTCGGGTTCAGTGACTACTTCATATGTTTGTAGGAATTGTCCTGTTGTGATTTTTGATAGGGGTTTCGGTATGGATTTAGTGTGCCTACCGCTAGAACAACTTGATATCATCCTTGGAATGAATCTGTTGGAATTCAACCAGGTTCATATCAACTGTTTTGAGAAGACGGTCATTTTCCCTGAAGAGGTTAAGGTCGAAAGTGAGATTATGTCAGTAAAGCAGATGAACCTAGCTGTGAAAGATGGTGCGGTGGTGTTTATGTTGTATTCCGCGATAGAAGCGAAGGGAAAGGCAAAGAGTGATGGATTGCCAGTGGTGAATGAATTTCCAGAGGTGTTTCCGGAAGACGTTAGTGAATTGCCACCTGAGAGAGAGGTAGAATTTACTATAGATTTGATTCCTGGAACTAGTCCGTGTCGATGGCGCCTTATCGCATGTCGGCATCTCGAATTAGCCGAATCAAGAAGCGCTAGAAGAATTGCCGGAGAAGAAGTTTATTCGTCCGAGTGTTTCGCCGTGGGTGTTATTGGTTAAGAAGAAGGAAGGTTCAATGAGGTTATGTGTTGACTACCGACAGCTGAATAAAGTTACAATCAAGAATCGATATCCTTTGCCGAGGATTGATGAATTGATGGATCACCGCTGGAGCGTGTGTTTAGTAAGATTGATCTGAGATCTGGATATCATCAGATTCGTGTGAAGTCAGAGGATATTCAGAAAACTGCATTTAGAATGAGGTATGGACATTATGAATATTCCGTTATGCCGTTTGGAGTTACTAATGCACCTGGTGTTTTCATGGAGTATATGAACAAGATATTTCATCCGTATCTTGACAAGTTCGTAGTAGTGTTCATCGATGATATTCTGATTTATTCGAAAAGCGATGAGGAGCATGCAGAACATCTCAGAGTTGTGTTGGAATTGTTGAAAGAAAAGAAGCTTTATGCGAAGTTGTCCAAGTGTGAATTCGTTGAGGAGGTGAGTTTTGGGCATGTAATTTCCAAGAATGGAATTGCTGTTGATCCTACGAAGGTAGAGGCTCGGGAAGCGCCAAGAATGCTTCGAGATCCGTAGTTTTCGGTCTTGCAGTTATTACCTAAGTTTATTGAGGGTTTTCCAAACTAGCGTACCATTGACTAAGTTGACCGTGAAGGGTCGTGTTTGTTTGGGATGTTGAATGTGAGAAAGATTTCAAGAGCGGAAGAGGAGGTCACAAGTGCTCCGATCTTGATTTTGCCGATCCGACTAAGTCTTTGTGGTGTATTGTGACGCATCATTAATGGGATTAGGTGGTGTGTTGATGCAAGATAAGCGGCTTATGCTTCACGACAATTGAAAGTGCATGAAAGGAATTATCCGACTCATGATTTGGAGTTGGCAACTGTCGTAGTTGTTTTGAAGTTATGGAGACACTATTTATATGGTTCTCGGTTTGAGGTATTCAGTGATCATAAGAGTCTGAGGTATCTCTTTGATCAGAAAGAGTCGAACATGAGGCAGAGAAGATGGTTAGAATTCTTAAAGGATTACGATTTCGGTTTGAATTACCATCCTGGTAAAGCAAACGTAGTTGCGGATGCTTTGAGTAGGAAGTCCTTGCATATGTCGATATTGATGGTCCGTGAGTTAGATTTGGTTGAGCAGTTTAGAGACCTAAGTTTGGTTTGTGAAACTACTCAGAATAGTGTGAAATTGGGCATGTTGAAACTGACTAGTGGTATTCTGGAAGAGATTAGAAATGGACAATCGATGTTGGTTTAGTTGATAAGTTGACATTGATCAACCAAGGTCAAGGAGGCGAGTTCAATCGACGAGAATGGTGTTATGAGATTTGGTGATCGGGTGTGTCCGGATGTTGCCGAGATCAGAAGAGCATTTTAGAGGAAGGGCATCGAAGGGTTGAGTATTCATCCTGCTACTAAAATGTACCATGATTTGAAAAAGTTGTTTTGGTGGCCGGGAATGAAAAAGGAAATTGCTGAGTTTGTGTATACTTGTTTGGTTTGTCAGAAGTCGAAAATCGAACATCAGAAACCGTCAGGATTGATGGAGCCATTATTTGTTCCAGAATGGAAGTGGGATGGAATCTCTATGGATTTTGTGTCTGGTTTGCCAAGAACAGCAAATAACTGTGACTCTATCTGGGTTATTGTGGATAGGTTGACGAAATCTGCTCATTTTATTCCAATAAGAATGGATTATCCGATGGAGAGGTTGGCAGAATTGTATGTCGAGAAGATTGTGAGTTTGCACGGTATACCTTCTAGTATTGTGTCGGATCGAGATCCGAGATGTACATCTAAGTTCTGGACGGGATTGCAAGAAGCCTTGGGTACCAAATTGCGTTTAAGTTCCGCTTATCATCCACATACAGATGGTCAGACGGAAAGAACGATTCAGTCGTTGGAAGATTTGCTGAGAGCTTGTGTGTTAGAGAAGGGTGGAGCTTGTGATAGTTATCTACCATTGATTGAGTTTACCTACAACAATAGCTTTCACCGAGCATTGGTATGGCACCGCTTGAGGCATTGTATGGTAGGAGGTGTCTGACACCATTGTGTTGGTATGAAACCGAGATAGTGCCGTTGGACCGTAGATTGTGCAAAAAAGATTAAGATGATTCAGAGAAGATGAGAACTTCTCAGTCGCCGAAAAGTTATCATGATAAGAGGAGGAAAGACCGGAGTTTAGTGAAGGAGAACATGTGTTTATGCGAAGTTATCCGATGACCGGTATTGGTCGAGCTTTGAAGTCAAAGAAGTTGACTCCACGATTTATTGGTCCTCTTCGACACAAGAGAGTTGGGAAGGTTGCATATCGATTGCTTTGCCATTGCAATGCATGATGTTTTCATGTATCTCAAAGTACATTGCCGATCCGTCTCATGAGATTCGGGTAGATGATATATGTACGAAAATTTGATGTGGAAGATACTGTGAGAATTGAGGATCGGAAGTTGAAACAGTTGTGGGCAAAGAGATTGCATTGGTGAGAGTGGCTTGGGAGGACCAATGATGGAAATGTCACTTGGGAACCGAGAGTCGATGAAGGACTCGTATCCCGAACTATTCGTCTGAGGTATGTTTTCGAGGACGAAAACTCTTTTAAGTTAGGGGGAGTTGTGACACCCCAAAATAATTCGGTAATTAAATAATTATGATTTTTAAATTATTAAATTAATTTAGAACATAATTTATTAATATAATGAATTATTAAGATTAAATGATGGAATTAATTGGGGAAGAGAAGTAATATTTATTTTATTTATGATTAAAAGGAATAAAAAGGAATAAAATAAGGAAAGAAGGAAAATAGAATCATTTTTGGAGAAAACAAGATACGTGAAGTTGAGAAGAGGAGAAAGAAGGAAGAAAACCTAGAAGTGTCAGAATTCGAAGAACCCACAAGGTAAGGGGTGATTTCGATTGATTATTGCTTATTATAGGTTTTGATTTTAATATTATAGATCATAGCATGTTAGGAAATTTTGGTTTAGGAATTCCTAGATTTCCATGGATGTATACCTATCTGTGTCGGATTGTGTCAGAATATAGGTTGGAATCGATTAAGGTGTCAGTTATTGAATAGAAATGATGGAAATATGTTGTTTGATGTGATAATGATGCAAATTGGATGTGTTTTAGTGTTTCCCATGTTGGAATTGTATGGGTATGTGTGGATTGGGTTTAGAATGGAAGAATGTCAAAAAATGCGAAAATGACTTTTTATATGTGGGAACCGGTTCCGGGGAGGAACCGGTTCCACTTTGAAAATTTATAAAACTTGAAAATACACTCAGAACCGGTTCGTATGGGTAGGAACCGGTTCCCATACATTTTCCGAAGCGTTTTTGAACTGCAGAACCGTTCTGATATGTAGGAACCGGTTCGCTTATTTTTAAAAAATTTAAAATTCAAAAATTCATAACTTTCAAAACGTAAGTCCGTTTTGAGCGCCGTTTTGGACGTTATTTCCTAAATTTAATGCTCTACCTTATGAAATGAAAATATTTTAGAAAACTTGAAATTATTTTGGAAAGGAGTCGAATTTCGAAATAAATGATTATTAATGACACATAATGATGTATGTGTATTAGAGGGCCTTTGGTGATGGGGATACTGATAATGTGTAGATGTAATAACATGTTTATGTTGATGTTAGATGTATGCATGATTGGTTGATATATCATGTTGATTGGTTTGCATGTTTATGATGATGTTAGATGTATGCATGATTGGTTGATATATCATGTGGATTGTTGTGATTCAGTTATGTTAAATGAATGTATACATAGACTGATTGATGTTGCAAGCTAGTGATGTGCGTGCATTTGCATTGTTTGGTGAAGTTAATTCCCATTGTGCGGAATTTGACTTGGATTGCCGATAACCGATACCCGAGTGAGGATGGGTGGTTAGGCTGGATTCGTGTTCGGGTGGTTATGGACGAATCGATGGAACTGTATCCGGTTGATGATGGATCAGTGTTGGGTGACTTGGTCACGTGTCGGTACCGCATGCATTGAGTCTGCATTGTATTTGTATGAAGTGGTAACATGTTAGGATGTCTTCCAGTGTTACTCTTCTTTGATTGTTATGATTATGCATGATGAATGTGGTTGTGTGTGTGAATCTGAATTTATGTTAAGTGGTGAAATAATATGCTTGTGATATATTATTGATTGAAAGACTTATAATATGCTTTAATTATGAGAAGTCTCACCCTTACTTTACCATTTCAGATTAAGGTTAGCAGCTGAAGAGTCGGTGAGGATGGCTCTAGAGCTTATCGTTTAGTCCGCGTGTCAGTGTCATGCTCTGATTAGATTGTAACACTGGGGAACGTTAGATGAGGAATTAGACATTGGTTTATTGTTTAATTAAAATTTTGTTGGGAATACAATGATTGAATTATTCCGTTTTTGGTGATGATATTTTCCGCTGTGTAAGACATGGTCTTAATTTGACTGAATTATTGAAAATGTTGATCCTCAGTGTAGCATGGCTACTGTTTGAATGAAATTTGTTTTATTTATTAATTGTGACATCCCTGATTTCCGTGTTAACTCTGATTAAAAGATGATCTAGATATTAATTAAATTGATATATTCGGGGTATTTAGTTGGGGTGTTACAGTACTTAATCTCAATCTGAGGTACTTATCATCGAAAATAGGGGGAGAAGTCATAAAAAGGAATCGAAGGGTGGTAGAGTGATTAGTGGAAGCAAGTCCAAGTCGTGATACAAGAATCTGGAGTGTCATTATTGTCACAAGATAAGACACGTACAAAAGTATTGTTATCAGTGGAAAAGGGATAACAAAGACAAGAAAGATAAGTCTAAACAAAGAGATCATGATGATCATGATGATGATTGTGTTACTACTACTACTTGTAATAATCTTGCTATTCTATGTGATCACGAGTCGGTTAATCTCATATCAGAGGAAAGCATGTGAATAGTTGACAGTTGTGCTACATTGCATGTTACACCAAGGAAGAATTTATTCACATCTTATACTTTTAGTAATTTTGGAGTGTTGAAGATGGGTAATGATGGTGTATCTTAGGTAATTGGTGTTGGTGATGTTTGCTTGCAAACCAACATGGGAATGCAATTGTTGCTTAGAGGTGTCAAATATGCTTCGGATATCTGCTTCAATTTAATCTGTGTGCATATGCTTGATGATTGTAGTTATTACAATCACTTTGATTATGGAATGTGGAAACTCGACATAGGTAATTTGGTTGTGGCTAGAGGGGAAAGCTTTCTAAATTATATTGGACAAAATCTTTGGTTGCTAGGGACAGTGTGAGTGCTATCGACATGGAAGCATATTTATGGCACCGAAGGCTTAGACATATTAGTGAAAAGGGGTTGAATGATTTAGCTAAAAAGTATGTTCTTCCTAATTTAAAGAATGCATATTTGAAGAAACGTTCACATTACATGGCTGGTAAAATGACTAGAGTATCTTTCAAGAGACATCCTCCCTTAAGGAAGTCAAAGTTGTTTCAATTGGTACATTCTGATGTTTGTGGTCCATTAAAGGTAAAATCCTTTAGTGGTGCACTTTATTTTGTTACCTTTATTGATGATTGTTCCAGGAAACTTTGGGTTTATGCCTTAAATACGAAAGACTAAGTCATGGAGAAGTTAAAAGAATTTCATGCTTCAGTTAAGAGGCAGGCATGTAAGAAGATTAAATATGTTCATATTGATAATGGTGGTGACTATTGTGGACCATTTGCGGCCTATTGCAAGCAGCATGGTATTGCACATGAAAATACTCCTCTTAAAACTCCTCAATAGAATGTTTTAGCAGAAAGGATGAATTAGACACTAATTGAGAGAGTAAGGTGTATGCTCTCTAAAGCTAAGTTTCCAAATAATTATTGGATAGAGGCACTCTGCACATCAGTGCATTTTATTAATCTTACTCATACTATTGCTTTGAATAGTGAAGTTCCTGTCAAAATTTGGTCTAGAAAGAATGTCAAGTATGATCATTTGAGATTCTTTGATTGTAAAGCATTTGTGCATATTCTAAATAATGAAAGATCCAAGTTGGATGCAAAGTCAAAACAATGCATATTCATCGGCTATGAGCAAGATGAGTTTGGTTATAGGTTGTATGATCATGTAGGGAAGAAACTTATTCGGAGACGCGATGTAGTATTCATGGAAGACCAAAATATTGAAGACATTAATAAGGTAGAAAAGACTACACCCAAGAAAGAAATCAGTTTGTCTAACGTTGATCCAGTTCGGTTACCTAATTATAATCTAGATTCTATTGGTGATGATGATCATAATGGTGATCCCTATGATAATGTTGATGATCAACGACTTGGAGATGAGGTAAATATTCCAACTAATGATGATGATGAAGGGAAAAATGATATGACACAAGATGAGAATTTTTGTGAAGCTCCAGAATCATATCAAGTTCATCTTAGGAGGTCTATCAAGCAGAGATAACCTTCTACAAAGGTATAATTCTGATGAGTACGTGACATTTATTGATGAGGGTGAACCTGAGTGTTTTCAAGAGGCCATGGAAAGTAATAAAAATTAAAAGTGATTGAATGAATTGCATGAATAGATTAAAATATTTCATGATAATCATACTTATGATTTTGTGATGTTTCGTAAAGGCAAAAGGGCTTTAGAAAACAAGTGAATTTATAGAGTTAAACATGAGATCGACTCTAAGTCCTCAAGATATAAAGCTAGACTAGTGGTGAAAGGTTTCCAACAAAGAAAAGGTGTTGATTTGAATGAGATTTTTTCACCTGTTGTAAAGATGTCATCAATCAGTATTGTGTTAAGTTTAGCTGCTACTCTTGATTTAGAGGTTGGAAAAATGGATGTGAAAACAAATTTCCTTCATGGTGATTTGGAGTAAGAAGTCTACATGAAACAACTCGATGGTTTTCAAGTTAAAGGTAAAGAAGATCATGTTTGTAGACTGAGAAAAAGTCTATATTTGTTGAAGCAAGCTCCAAGACAATGATATAAGAATTTTGAGTATGTTATGTATGATTAAGGATACAAGAAGAATACTTCAAATTATTGCCTCTTTATTAGAAAATTTCCTAATGGTGACTTTATTATCCCATTGTTATATTTTGATGATATGCTTATTGTAAGGAAATTTTTTTATAACATTAACATGTTAAAGAAGCAGTTGGGAGAGTCATTTGCTATGAAAGACATGGGAGCAGCTAAACAAAATCTTGGCATTTGAATCATACATGACAAAAAAGAGAAGAAACTTTGGATGTCACAAGAACACTATATCAAAAGAGTGTTGCAAAGATTCAAAATGGAAAACTTGAAGGTAATAAGCACTCCTCTTACTACTCATTTCAATTTGAGTTCTAGTCAAAGTCCTTCAAGTGAAGATAAAACGTTAATATGAAACTGGTTCCTTATGGGTCTGTTGTGAGTAGTTTGATGTATGCAATGGTATGTACAAGAGCAGATATAGCCATTGTTGTCGGTACAGTCGGTAGATTTTTGTCAAATCCAAATAGAGAGCATTAGAATGCTATAAAATAGATTTTAAAATATCTTTTCGATACTAATTCTATGAGGCTTTGCTTTGGAGGAGATAAGCCTACTCTAGTAGGATACTCTGACTCTGATATGGATGGAAATATTGATTCTAGAAAGTCCACTTCGGGCTACATGGTTAAATTTACAGGGGGAGTTATGGCTTGGCAATCCAGATTACAAAAGTGTGTAGCATTGTCTACAATAGAGGCTAAATTTATTTCTATTACCGAAGCATGCAAATAGTTACTTTGGTTGAAGAAGTTTTTGCAGGATCTTAGTTTTGTTCAACATAAATATGTGTTATTTATTGATAGTCAAAGCGCTATTCATCCATGTAAGAATATGACTTGTCATAATAGGTCCAAACACATTGATGTGAGATATAATTGGATATGTGATGTTTTGTATGCTAAATTGTTGGAGTTAGCTAAAGTCATACCGATGTGTAGCAGAAAAAAACTCCGAGACTAAGCCATTGATTGACTGAACTCGTAAAAATAACAATGAAGTTGCCACCACGCTTTTATTTTAACCAAAGGACTATGAAAAATAGTGAATAAAATCCTTAAAAAAATGAGATCAAGGTACGGGAGTTAGTTATGCAAAGGAAAAGTATCAGGCACCCTAAGCATCTACGGTACTCTATAGGAACCTCTTTGAAAATTTATATATGTACTAAAAATATATGTACAAAATTGATTGGAGAGATGAGAAAACAAGTATTTTTTTTACAATTTTTGATTTGATAGAACTTTCAATGAGTTCTAGGCCTACATACCAACAATGCGCAATATTGAAATCAAAACCCATGTAGTTCGGGTAAAAAAGACTAAAATTGTTGTGTTGGTTAATTTTAAGAAGAATAGATATCATCGTCATATTTGAGTGGTAAACATACTTACTACCCACAATTATGAGAAAATAGCATTTCATCAACTCAAAGCGGAGAATTCAGCTCAGATTTTCAACAACAAGCATCCTCAACACCAAGTGGAAAAATGTCTTGCTTCACTACATACCATAGAAGTATAGTAGTTCACATCACTTCAAAGAATTGACAAGAGTCTAATCTTTCAAGAAAAATGGTTTTTAAGGAGGAAAGGCACAAAGGGCTCAAAATGTTTGAAAGATTCTCATTGACTTTTAGTCTTAAAAAATATATCAAAGTATTACTAAATTAGTTAAGAGATTATTAAAGAAAAGAAATTTGAAAGGTGCATGGACCTAAGTCTAAGTTTATTATGAAAGCGGTTCGAGTTTAAAAACAAGAATCCTTTGAGAAAGGGGGGATTTTGAAAATTTAAGAGTATGGGAGGAGATGAAGAGGCTAACCTATGTACAAAAAGTAAAAGGTGAGGTTAAAGAAAGATCTAACCAGGTGCGAAACCAATACTTCCCATCCTTTAGATTCACAAGCCAACAAACAATAATCGGACAAAAAATACCAAGTCTCAGATAAAACAATGCCTCAAATGAAATCATGTCTTCAAAAAAACAGGCAGAGTAACAACTGTATTTAAAGGAAATCCACTCGTATACGAGTACAAACGGAATAACCTGCATACAGAAAAAACAACCCAAGCACAGACAGAATAACTCCAGAATCACAAAATCTCCGAGCTGAGGTCAATGTTATAAACCTAAGTCCAAACTCCAAGCATAAGAATAGTAACCAAGTCCAAGAACAAAAATTTAGAATTTTTTTGTGTTTAAGTTTGATTATTAAGTGTTTTCAAAAGGAAAAATAAAGCTTAAGTGACCAAATTCAAAATGACAAGAAGCTAAATGCTCAAGTGAGCAAAGAAAAATGACATGAAATGTAAATGTTAAAATAAATGCATAAAATAAAGAGCATAAAAAGTAAAGACATAAAATAAAAGCATAAAATAAAATCTTAAAGTAAAAGTCAATTGTTAGTAAATTAGTAAGGTTAACTGAATGACCATCTTGAAGCTTGCGCATGAAGACTTGTTAGAAGCTTGATAGAATCATAGCGACTACACGACAAGTTTCATTTGCTTTTTGTCAAATATATCATCTATTTTGAAACAATAAAAAATTACAACACTTGATAAAAAATGATTGAGAATTTCAATTGGACAAAGTTAGTGAAAACTTATCAAATGCATGATAGAATCATAGCGACTACACGACAAGTTTCACAAGTGTTGAACCAAAGTCAAAACTCAATATCCTTGGGGGTTTATTAAACATGAAGTTTATGCCACCAATTGACCATTTTCCGATCGGGACAAAATGTAGAACTATGTTAAGAAATTGACAAGTAACCTATATAGAGGTCACCCTACAACGAGGTCGATCAAGCATAATCTATGTGTTAAAAATACCAACGAGAGGATTGATATATAAATCAGTCTCTAGTGTTTGGCAACACATGTAAAAAAAAGAGAATGATATAAGATGAAGAGGGAGGGGATAAGTTACAAAATCCACAATGTGTCAGATGAATTCATCCAGTCTAACTTCGTCAAATTCAATCAACTATCTTGGTGGATTTGGTCATAAGACCTATCAACACCCAAGTTCCATTGATGTTGAGGAAATTTATGATTTCAAATAAATCCAAAATTAGAAACAAATATTTAATAATAAAAAATAATAACTAAAATTGTTTGAAAATGGATTAGTTAATTGGATTTTATTGATGAAATACATAATGGTATTCATGCATCAAAATAAAATTCCAAAAAAATTGTCCAAGGTCAAATAGAGGTCAACAAGTGTTAATCAAAATTTTCAGAATTTTTAAAAGTCATAAACTATTTTTTTAAAAATAAAAGAAAATGGTCAAATAAACCAAAAGTTGGCAAAAATAGTAAAATTGAAAATAAAAATAAAATGAGGTCACCAATATTTGTCAAATAACTATTGGATCCTTCCATAATTTTTAAAATTTAAAAATGCCAAAAAAAATATTTTAAAACATTTAAAAGATTCAAATGAAAGAGAAAAATCATAAAAAAATATTAAATATGAAAATAAAATTATGAAAAATAAAAAACAGAAAGAGAATATTTGAAAATATTTTAGTGAATTTTTTCATAACTTCTGAGTCAGAAATGAATTTTTTATGAATTTTTGAAGTTTAAAACAATTAAATATAAAAATCAGAAAATAAAATGAAAGCCAAAAAAATTTGGACCATCTGATCAAAGTCAAAACGCGTTAGTAAGAAGATTTGACGCGCTGTGCATGCTATGGTCACCATAGAATTTCACATCGGATCAATTATTTAAAATAAAATAAAATTTAAACGAACAAAAACATGGAGCGTTGGATCTGATTTCATTTTAAACACACTTGCAATCTGAACGGTCCATATGTGCGAGAACACGGTAGGCCATGGCCAATGCGCGTGTTTATAACAACAAAATGTCAAACTAATCAAAACAAAATAATTGGCTGATGATCATTGGTTGAAGAACGACACGTAGGTCGTCTTTAACCTCCAGCCACCTGCGAATTGGGATCTTATGAGATTCTTCAAATGAAATTGTTTGAAGTTCAAACCGGTATCATTGGATTCGTCTTCTCTAGACGATCCTAACCTCACCCTCGTGAAAAATTTATTTAAATCACAACTCAGTCGATTTGGAAAAAACCAGAGAAAAAGTGTAAAACAATTTTTAAAATTAAATGCTCAATTGGCCATGAAAATGAAAACCAGAAGAAGCATGAGTTTCAGAGAAGAATATGTTGCATCCTAGAAATTTATTTGAAGAAAAATGATTGAGCATTCTACCTGAACGAAGTTCAATTTTAGAGCTCTGAAACTTGAATTGGTTAGCACGATTCAGGACACCTAAAGACATGATTCTTTCTCTGTTAGCTTCAGTGAAGTTCAAGGAAGCTTAGGGAGTATTCAATTTAGAATTAGAAGCACTTTAAATAAGAATTTGAAATTGCAGAAAATCTGGTTATGGAGAGAGTTTGGCAGAGGTTTTTTGGCTATCAAAGCTTGAAGAAATGAGTGAAATGTGTCTCTTATTTATAGGAGAAGTGAATGGAATCAGAATAGGGGTGAATGATGCAATTTGGAGCGAAATCGTGCACACCTGCATCATGAGCAAAGTGTGACTTGCGAGTTATCAAAACTCAGCCAAATCGTGTGTTTCGAGCCTTAATCCAACCTTAGAAACTTTGTTACACATGTTTAAGTGGAAAATACGCATTAATTTGGTCATTAGAAGTCACATTGTGAAAAACAAGTTCTGACTTTGAGGGAAACTTCTGTTTTAAGGTACCTACTTTGCAACCATGGTGCGCTTAGCTCGGAGATCTTTATGGAATGACTCTTGATTCATTTGAAAGATCTCATGGCCAATTTTACAATTTTCAAAGAAAGATGGCATTTGGATGCTTAAGCTAGAAGTTGTGTCCTCTTGAAATCGTGGAAAACCAACTGATTTTCCATACTTAGAAAATTTTCTAAGTCTTGCAAAAAAAAAAGACTTAAAATCTTTTGAATCCAAACATGGCCTTCCACTCATAATTTTCTCTTCATCAAAAAAGATGGAATGAAGTAGACCTCTTAAATGACATTGTAAAAAAAGAACCACTCCAAAACTCTAAAAATTGAGAAAGTTATGACCTTGTGAAGTTGATGAAAAATTATGAAATGACCTATAATCTTTTGATCTCTTCAAGCATCTTACAAACATCTTCAAATCTTGAACCACAAATGGAGATAAATGTAACATTCTCAAGATTATTATGGAAAAAGAATGACCTCAAGGTGAATAAATAATGATCAAGTTATGATTCCATGAAGTTGATGGTAAAAAAAATTGAGAAATTCACCAAGGACGTGTAATATTTTGACTTCTCAAGAAATCTTCCAAGAATTTTATATTATTTCCAATTGAACTAAGTTTTAGTAGACATCCTTAAGTTCATTGTGAAAAAAAGAATTAGCTCAACGAGATAAGAGATGACCAAGTTATAATCCTTTGAAGTTACACAAAAGAGATGGGAGACCAAGCTAGAGAGCTTAAAATCTTTGACCCTCGAAGCATCTCCTAATTACACAACACCCTTGAACCAATGAAGAGACTTGTTAAGGATCCTTTTAAGAGGCTTGTGGCTTTGGAATCAATCATAAACCGAGGCTTGAGGCTTGAAGCATTTACTTCCAAAGATGTGAAAGTATTTGACAGTAGTTTTTCTTCCCTTCCATATTTCATAAATGGTAGTTAATGTAACCTTTCTTAGAGTTACCCTGTTATGAATGTAACATGTGGTGTTCATGGCCTCAGCCCAAAAGTGGTAAGGTAGTTTCTTTGCATGAATCATTGCTCTGACATATTCTTGTAGTGTTCAATCTTTTAGGTCTACAATCCTATTTTGTTGAGGAGTGATGGGTGATGAGAATTCATGATTGATTCCTCCAGAGGAACAAAACTCAGCGAATTTGCTGTTTTCAAATTCCTTTCCATGATCACTTCTGATTCTGATCACATAGTTTTCCTTTTCTCTTTGAATTCTCTGGAAGAGGTACTTGAAGACATCAAATACTTTTGTTTTATCCCTAATGAAATTCACCCAGGTGTATCTGGCATAATCGTCCACCACTACATATGCATATTTCTTCCTACCAAGACTTTCTACTTGAATTGGTCCCATTAGGTCCATGTGAAGTAGTTCTAGGACTTTTGTAGTAGTGATATGTTGGACCTTCTGATGTGACATTTTGGTTTGCTTTCCAACTTGACATTCTCCATAAACTCTGCCTTCTTCGATATGTAGTTTAGGGATTCCTCTCCTCGCTTCCATAGAGATGATTCTCTTCATTCCTTTTAAGTGTAAGTGTACTAACTTATGATGCCATATTTTAACTTCATCTTCCTTGGCTTGAGAGCAAGTTGAGGATAGGCTTAAGTCTCCAGGTATCCATAAGTAGCAGTTGTCATTGGATCTCCCACCTTTCATCACTACTTCACCGTTCTCATTTGTAACTATGCATTCAGATTTAGTGAAGTTTACCTTAAAGCCTTGACCACGGAGTTGGCTAATGCTAATCAGATTTGCTGTTAACCCTTTGACTAGTAATACATTCTCAAGATTTTGGATTCTTGGGCAATCTAGTTTCCCAACACCTTTGATTTCTCCTTTAGCTCCATCTTCAAATGTCACAAAATTAGTAGAGTGGGATCTGATATCCACTAATAGGTTATTAACTCCAGTCATATGTCTTGAACATCCACTATCAAAATACCAGTCTTCTTTAACTGGGGCTCTAAGGGATGTAAGAGCTATGAGACTATTAATAGCAGCCTTGGGCACACACTATTTCTTGCTTCTTTTAGTGTGTGTGATTTGATTGGTCTTGAGTTGAGAATCATACTTTGGATATCCGTGTAGCATGTAGCAGAATGACTTTATATGACCAAATCACCCATAATGGTAATATCTCCAGTGTCGGTGTCTTCTTTTGGAGGTTTCAATATTTCTTTTTCCATGATGTTGAGACATTTGTTTCAACATTTTAGGTTTAGACTAAACATTATTCATATTTAAGTGGTGTCTCTTTTTGGTTATTTGATTGTATCCTAGACCACTCATATCTTTTGGATCTCTTCTAGTCATAAGTATATTGTCCAATACATCTGATCCGTTATTCAACATTCTGAAAGATTTGGTTAAATTTGTTAGATCAGACTTGAGTAGACTTACTTCATGTTCCAGCTTTGAGATGGTTTTTAGGTCCTTCTTCTTTTCTACCTTCAATTGAGCTATCATTTTCTTTTGAATGCGTACGAACACACATTCTATTGCTTGTATGCGTACAAACGCGCATACTATTTGTGTTTACTCGGATTGACACCTTCTTGCAGGTTATCCGATTGTTTGAATGCGTACGAACGCACAATCTACCGCCTGTACACGTATGTGTACATTCTATTGTCTGATTTCTTGTGGATTGACACCTTGCTTGCAGGTTATCCAATCTTGAATGCGTACGAACGCGCATTCTAATGCTTTTTTGCATATGAACGCGCATTACTTGTATGATATTTGGATTGACACCTTTCTTGCAAGTTATTCGATTATTTGAATGCGTACAAACGCGCATTCTATCGCTTGTGCACATACGTGCACATGTTATTGTCTGCTTGCTTGGGTTTTCACTTTTGCAGGTGTATCTTTATTGGAATCTGTACGAACGCACATTCTAATTATCGCTTGTGCACATACGTGTACATTCTATTGTCTGTTTTTATGGGATTTCTCTCTTCTTGCAGGTGTATGCGTATCAATCGTGTACGAACACATAATTTGATATTTGTTTGCGTACGAATGCGCAATATCTTGTATGCTTTGTATGGCTTATATTTCTATGCAGGTTTATTGGCCTCGGATGTGTACGAACGCACACTTCGTATATGCTTTGATGCCTCTGTGCATTTCTCATCGGTTTACTCTTATTGCTTGGCTACAGTACTTGAAGTTTTCCAGAGTATTTCTTAGCTTGCAGTGCTCTATGGATTTGTTATCCATTTGGTATTTTCTACACCATTTTATTGCATTCTCTTACAGCTTTCCAAGATATCATGAGAAGTAGGATTTTACAGCTTTCTTCTGCCATGAGAAGTAGGAATAGAGATGCATGATGGGGCTTCCGTAGTTAGAGCATGTTCAGGAACCCCTCTGGTTTATTTAAAGACCCGTTTAGGGAAATTCTGTGTGCTACTTGTGTTTGGTTTGTTTAAAATCCTCTTCCTTGCATAGGGAGGTAATTCTCAGTAAGTGTTTACATTTGTGCTTGCATAGGTCAATAATGGTTAGGAAAACTGCTAAGAAGCACCACCAAGCAAAGTTCTGCTTTGATACTTATTGATATATATGATGATTATGATGATATGATGGGCACGCGGAAAGGATCCGCAATCGATCCCCGCACAGTTCTAGTCCGTGTCAGCTCATCACACGCAAATTGTGTTGCTTCCTTTCTCGAGTCAATAATAAAAGTGGCAAGAGTTCCCTATTCTGACTCTCAACGCTTTCTTGGGGTTCACATTTACTGCTGATACCTGCACTCATTGCTCTTCACACTTGACAATTCATGTCATGTTGTGATACCCTTCACTAGGGGTAGCAAAATGGATGGATTGGATGAATATGGATGGATCAAAACAACCCATTAATCCATTACAATCAATTAAAACTTTTTTAAATATATTCAATTCATCCGTCAAAAAACATATTTGTTTTTTTAGTAAAATAATTTATTTTTGGTTTTAAAAAAAAATTGATATCATTTTTTTTTGAAAAAAAGTTTTCTCTATTTTTTAATCTTTTGGAAAATTTTTTTCCAAAAAAAGCTTAATTTTCCAGTTTTAAAAAAAATTACAGCTTTAATAAAAAAAATTCCAATTTTTTTTTCAAAAAAAACTTAATTTTCCAATTTTTTAATTAAATTTTTCTGTTTTTTTGTCAAAAAAAGAATTTCCCTTTTTTTTTCAATTTTGTTATTTTTCGGAATAATAAATTATTTTTTTAGTTTTTTTTTTAAAAATTCTTTTATTTTAAGGATTTTTTTTTGCAAAAAAAAAGTCAGTTTTTTTTCAAAATTTATATTTTTGGAAAAATAATAAATTTTTTTATTTTATTTTCGGAAAAAAAATTTACACTTTTATATTTAATTTTTCTGAAAAAATATTTTTTTTTTGTTTTTTATTTAAAAAAAATATAGTTTCCTTTTTTTTGCTGGTTTTTTTTTAATTTATCTGTTTTAATTATTATGGAAAAACTTATTTATTTTTTTGGATTTTCCTAAAAATATTATTTTTTTAATTTAAAAAGAAATAGATTTATTTTATCTAAAGAATAATCCATTGGATCAGTAAAATGTGGCAGATGGATTAGATCAATCCATATATATAAATGGATAGATTTGATAATCCATTAACTTATTTTTCATTTGGTGGATAAATTGGATGGATTTTTTGTTGGATGAATTTTGTCTTAATGGATTCAATTGCCACCCCTACCCTTCACGGGAATCGAATGTGTTGGCTCCTGGTTGCTTTTGGAACATCGGTGTTGTTGTAGGTTGTGAGACTTTCTCCTTCTCCTGCACTTGTGTGACATATGTTTGTGCATTGCATTGCTTGTATGCTTCTGCCAAAGCACTTGATTGCTTCATTCCTTTGCATCCATTGGTTCTACAACCAAGACGGCTTAGGATAGCTTTCCCTTAAGACCGCCCGGTTAGGATAGCTCTCAAGCCTACACATTAGGATATACATCCTTTGCATGTCAACATAGGTAAAGATTCTCTTACATCCTCAACCTTAGGTCCAACTTTGCATGATAACATTAGGGTAGAACTAGCTAGTCTCCCTTTGCATGTTTTCATGTTTCTTTTGCATCCTTGCATGTAATTAAAACTAAAACTTGCTTTCTTTTTCTTTTGAAAACTATAACGCCTAATAATGGTTCAAAACTCTTTTTTTTAAAGGTAAAAGTAACCAACCAATGCAAACCTTTTTTCGCCTACTGGCGCTTTCTTTTTGTGTTTAAAACATTTTTCATAAGTAAAAAACACAAAATCCACCAAAACATATGAGCCGAACTACGACGCTCTGACTTTCCCATTGCACGAGGGAATACGTAGGCATCTTGTCACGGGGCTCGATCGAGAAAAACTTTGTAAAAACTTCCTTCTTTTTCTCGTGGTTTCTTTATTTTCCTTTTCTTTCTCATGCATTGTAGCGATTACGTAATAGATAGATATAACACACCCTTTGCTAGAAAATAAAAGTGGATATCGTAGAGTACTACGGGCGTGTGGGGTGTTAATCCCTTCCCCTCGCGTAATAGACTCTCTTACCCCGACCTCTCAGTCGTGAGACCACGATTTCTCCCCTATCAGGTTTACTCAATGTTTTCCTTTCTCCTTCGCGAGATAAAAAACGTTCAATGACGACTTCATTGATATATCCTATCAATCGATGTTCAGCCGAGTGGTTTCATTGTGCAATATGCGACCATATTTGACGTTTAGTGTCGGTATTGCGTAGATTCATGGCGAGACCGAAGGTGTCTCACTTGGAAGCAGTCAAGAGAATTATGAGATACATCAAAGGATCTATTGGTTGCATAATTCTCTTTCCCGTATCATATATGGGCAGAAAATGCAATTTGCTTGGTTTTAGCGATTCTAATTGGTATGAAGATAAAGATGATCAAAAGTCTACAACTGAATACATCTTTATCTCCGGTGGAACACCAATCTTATGGTGTTCGAAAAAGGAATCGCTAGTTACGTCGTCTTGTAAGGGAGACTATATTGCCAATTCGTATGTGTGTGCTAAGTAGTGTGGCTAATGAATTTATTGAATGAGCTGGACAACAATGAGGGTGAGGCTGTTACACTGTTGATTGACAATATTTCCTCTATTAATCTTAATAAAAACCTAATTGAACATGGGAGGAGCAAGCACATTAAGAGGAGGTTTCACTACTTGAGGGAGCTTGTTAGGGAAGACAAGTTAAGATTGAGATATTGTAGAAGTGAAAACCAAGTTCCTAATTTGTTGACTAAGAGAGTCTTAGATGATGTTTTCAAAAAGTTTAAGATGAACTTGGACTTAAAAGACTTGGAACACTTGAATTAAGGTGATGTTTTATGTGAAAATATACTAATTCAAATTCTGTAACCGATTAACACGGGGGTGCAATCAGTTACTACTTGGTGAAAAAGCACTTATGGAAGTTGAACATACAGTTTGGAATTGGTGTAATCAATTATGCGTTCTCGTTATCTATTACATCTGATAGTAAGTTTTTTGTTATTGTCTGCTGTAACATTTAGACGCAATTTTTTACTTTTTCTTGACTTTAGATGATGTGTTGTGTCTCGATCACTTTATAACACTTATATAAATATTTTAAAGATATTTTAATCATCAATAATAAAAATTATTATTCTCACCCTAAATTATCTCTTGGCTCTCTTTTCTCCTTATCAACTAGTGAATCTACATTGACAATCAATTTAAACACTTTAATATGAATTGGATTGTATTTACTACATAACCATTGAGTTGAATATAGAGGTACAATGGTGAGTCATCATGAGTCAAAGGCTCAGAGCACAAGTTTGGGCATGATTGTTGGTCCACATGCTGCTGCATGTAAGCAAGCCAAGACTTGTCAGTTTGTCATTGTTTGTAAACGGGAACCACTTTACCCAACACCACTATCAAATTTACATACCTGTACGTCAACCAATGTGTATAATTCATAATGTACGTATATTAATATCACCAATATAATCAATATAATTTTGACCTACTCCAACGTATTCCTGAGTTTGAATTTACTTTATAATGAGATGAAATCTAAAGTACAATAAATTTATTATTATTGGTTTGAAAAGTTGTTACGATGTGTACTACACCTAATATTTCTGATTCTACGTATTGCCATTTATTTGCCATCTAGATATTTATTTTTCATTTCTTGTCTTTACTGAAAACAAACTGATTTCACAGTCAACTTGTAAAAAGCAAAGAACGTTGAGTATTTATTATCACATTTAATTTTGTTTTTATAGAACGTTTCACTTGTATTAAAAAATTATAAATGAAAGTACAAGAATATTAATTTCACTATCGAATACTTTTATTGTAAAAAAGAAAAATAATACTGCTATGATTCAATTTGACCTAACTATTTGATGCTCTCAACAGACTTTTCTCATAACATATAAATTCTTATCATGTGATTATTCTTTCTTTTTAATATTCAAAATTTCTTTTTCATACACTTTAATTAATAAATAATAATTTACTTAATATCGCATTAATTATATTTACCGTACAAAATTAATAATATGTGTGGTCAATTATTAATATATAATTAATTTTGAGACGGATTAATTAAATATTAATATTTTTTATTTAAAAAATTGATAAAAAGATTATAAATTTTTAGGTATTAGTGAGTTTTGATTGGATACAGAAACATTTTCATAAAAGTTTATTTAAAATTTATTTTGAAATACATGATAATTGGATTATGTGTATGTACAAAACTAAACTTTATACTGAAGTGTTTATCTAAAAAACATTCATTCACAAATCATTTTGTATCAAACTTAGATCTCCTCCTAATAATGAGGTGAATTGAGTGAGATATTAATGGAAGAACCTAAAATTGGATAAATAATACAGGTAGTAGTAGTAGAAAGTAAGGTTTTCTGCTATCTTGCCAATTGATATGATGAATTGATGAGTTCTCACGGCATGTCCATGTAAGGAAGAAACAAAGGTATGCCTCCCATTCAAGGGACAAACGTATAAACGTATGCTTCTTTCAACTTTACGTGCATGGTATATAAGCCGTCAGTGAACTTGCAAGATTATAACCACGAACGCACGGTACCCACGCAAACAAGGAAACACCCTCAAAATTAAACAAGACAATACAAAGAAAAGATATCAAATTATACTCCCACCATTTTAAAATGACGATCATTTAAAGTTTTTACTCACAAAATAAAGAATATATTTTAAATATGTTGTTATAAAATATTATATTTTTATAAAATTAACCATATTAATATATTGAAAGTAGTATGGATTATATTTCGCCTGTTTCAAAATAATTATTTTTCTAGCCTAAAGAAATTGTCTCAAAAATATATATGAAAGAAGTTGGACCAAGGTGCAATTATTACAAGATTAAATTATATCAATGGCATTTTAGGTTAAAATAAATAGAATGTGTGAGGAGAAAAAGAAGTATTCCCTCCGTCTCAAAATAAAAGTCGTTTAAGATTGTTACACACAGATTAAAAAAAATAATGACTGAGTCAATAAAGATAATATTTTCACAAAATTATCCTTAACTACTATTGGTTAGGCATGGCAAATAAACCCGGGCCCGCTGGGCCCCGCCCGCCCGCCAAATTAGCGGGAAAACCCGCTTAACTGGGTGCGGTAAACCCGCTTATTTACGGTGGGTGCGGGACGGGTGATGGTAATACCCGCCCCGCACCCGCACCCGCCCCGCACCCGCCAACTAAATTTATTTTATTTTATTTGTTTTTAATAGTTTTATTACTTATTTACATTTTTTTATACTTTTTAATGTTATAATATTATGTTTATTAGAATTATTATTTATTTTTTTGAAAATAAAATTTAAATAAAACTATCAAACTTGAAAAATACTTTTAAAATAATTAAGTATTTAGTTTAATTATTTATTTTTAACTTTATTGAAAAAAATATAAATTTAAAAATAAAATAAAAATTTTATTCGGGCGGGTGCGGGGCGGGTGCGGGTGAACAAATTTTAGCCCCGAACAGGTGCGGATGCGGGTCTGGGTCTGGGAGGCGGGTGCGGGTCTGGGTGTGCTTAAATCCGCCCCCGACCCGCCCCGTTGTCATCCCTACTATTGGTTGTTATATATTGTCATATCTTAAAAATAGTGTAGATAAGAAGTAAAGTTGGTAAAAGTTGCATTGGGAAAGTAAAAAAACTATTATTTTGAGGCAAATTTTTATGACTAGAAAGACATTTATTTTGAGACAGAGAGAGTATGTTACATAAAAAAAAGACAACCATAACCAAGAGTTTTGAACTTTGCTTATTGAAAATTTAGGTAAGAGGAATTGCTCTTCTATGGATATATTGCATGATGGAGTAGAGAGGGGTCCTCACCCTCCGATATATTCATTCCTTCATTGTTATATTTAAGAGCTTGATATGTGTATTAAAAAATTATTATGTTAATTTGAAATTTTGTAATGTTGATGTGTATGACTATGAAATATGAAATTCGTATTTGTTGTAATTCTGAATTTTATATATGTTGATTTAGTTTGAATTCCAAAATTAAGGGTTATCATGGATGTGTTTTAAGGTTATGGACATATGCATAATTGTTGTGATAGACTCATGAAATGATGTGTACTCAATGGGGTTTTAATGTTACTAACATGATATTATTATATGAATTATGTGCGTATATAAATAGTATGCAAATTATGAAAGGTGATGTGTTATTGAATATGTGTATATCATAATTGTTGTGTTGAGGAGGTTTTAATGGCAAAGAACAAGGTCAGTAGCAGGACCGATTATGCATATTCATGTCTGCACATTATTTTTGAAAACCATGCATCATGATATACAAACTTCGGTTCAGTTTGGTATATCCCGATTTGAAGGAGTGAATCAGGAACGAGTAGCTAATTCCAACGAAGAATCAATGAAGCATTACTAAAAGAAGATTAGTAGAGATTTCTGGTGTGCTCTGATTCCTAGGAGGGGATCAGAAGTGAGTATGGACATGTGATGTCTATAACGCTACCACATGCATATAGAGTCGGAGATTGAGTACATTGCATACATTTTTTGCTTATATAATTGAGTAATCATGATGTTGTTGGATGGTTGAGAATACTTGATGTGATTGAAGATGGTTGTGAATAATGTGTATAATTGATGATTATGTGATTATGCTACCCTTGTTTTGTTTTACGTGATAACATATTTTAACTGTATTCTCACACCCATTTTGTTTATTGTGTTGTTTGTCCTCCTATGTGGTACAGACGAACATGTTAAAGAGTAGTTGCTAGAGGTAGAAGACGACTTCAATGTCTCCTTAGTTACTTATTTGTAAGGGTCTTTAGTGGAGTCGCTCTAATATGTAACTGTTTGTTCTTTTGTTTCTTATACATGTTTATGTTATTTTGCAGTTGTTTAACTAATTTTTGTGATTCTCCGATGGATGAGATTTTGATGTCAAACTTAATTGTTGTTCTATTGCATATTTCCTAAAGAATACTTTGTTTTTGTTTTTTATGATTGGTGATTCATGTGTGACATTCTAATTGGTTGAGTTTATTTTTTATGAATTTTCTTATTCTATGTTGAGTTAGGGGTTAGGGTGTTACAACAACAAAAAATAATTCTTAGAAGAAAGAAGATGAAGAAATATGCAAAGTCATGTTGATGAGCGAGCACATGGAGATGATGACTAAGTGGTATCAAAGTCTGGTTCGAGAAAGAGATTGACTTATTGTGTTGAAAGTCTTTTTGACCTTGTGGTCAAATCGTTTGTCTCATTCTAGTTCCTATGACGAGATAAGAGTTATGTCAACGACAGTACAATCTTGTGGATGAAAGAATTTTCGCTATGGGGTGAGTATAGTTGATAGACTCGCACTTGAGGGTAAATTGTTGAGAAACATGTGTAAGTTGTGTTGAGAAACAAGAGCGAGTTTAAGTCCCACATTTTAAAAAAAAATGGAGATTGAACATTTTATAAGTGAGATGATCCATACACCTATCACCTTAAGATTGTGAGTGAATATGTGGTGTCTCTCTAACTTTTTTGGATGGGTCTTTGATCTATAGATAAATGTTTGACTCAATATAAGTGTTTCTCCTTCATTATAACCCATCAATATCAACATGTAGGGGTGTTCGCAGTGTGATTTGGGCGGTTTTGAAATAAAAAATCACCCGAACTGCAAGAGAAAAACGTGCGATTCGATTTAGTTCGATTGACTTTTAAAAATAAAACTGAACCAAACCAAATCAAACTAATGCAGTTTGGATTAGTTCGGTTGGTTCTGTTTTTTTATAAAATGAATTATTAAGCCATACATACACATAAAGGGGAAAATATAATTTTGTGTTTAAACATTACCATAAAAAATTATAATTGTCAAAATAAGTTTATAATTTGATACATAAAATGCATATTATAATTTTATCTAAATCTAAAGAATGATATAAGATTGCATTCTTAAATAATTCATTCGTCTCATATTATTTGTCACAATAAACTATTTCACACAAATTAAAAAACAATAATAAATGAAAAAAGATAATAATGACTTTACTAAGTTATCCTGATTAATTATTGATATATTTAAATTAGTATCAATGTTAAGTGAGAAAACAATAAATTAAGAGTATTTATTAGATGGTATAATTGAAAGATTAAATATAAAATTACATTGGTAATGTAAAGTGACAGGTATTTTGAGATAATTTTTTTATTAAATGTGACACTTATTTTGAGACTGAGAGAGTAAATATTATACAAAGAATATGATAAAATATATTGTGTGAAAATAATATTTATAAATGAATAACATTTTATTTTTAATGGTTTGTAAATTAAAATAAATATCATAGAAAAAATATGACAAAATATATATACACAAAATACATATTGATTTGTCTAAAAAATTAAAAAAATAAATATTATCTATAATTTTTTTTAATATAACACAGTTTGGTTTGGTTTAGTTCAATTTAAAAATACAAACTATAAATCGAATCGAACCATGTAGTTCTGTTAAAAAAATACACAAACACATGCAAATCAAATACAATATTTAAAGTTTTAATTTAGTTCGGTTTAATTTTATAATTTTTTATTGAACCTGTTTAATTTTGAACACTCCTATCAATATCAACATGTCTTATATCTTTTATTATATTTATTTATTTTGTCTTTTAAAAAAGTAATGTAATTAAAGTCATTATAATATAATTTTAGTTTTATTTTATTTTTATTAATTTGACATATCTTTAAGAAACTTTAGCAAAAATAATATAATTAGTGTTATTTGAACACTCAAAATTTGACACCGTATGTGATATCGTATATCAATCGTATATTAATGTTTTTATCTTTCTCATATTTTTTCATTTTATACACTTACACGAATTCCAATAATACACTATAACATCTAAAATTTATACTAAACACTTTTTACACTTAAATTTAGGTTTCAAAATATCATTTCTCAAACAATATCCTTGGGTTAAGATTGGGAGGGAGTGGAAGAGCACATTGCAATGTCTCATCCCCACATATACCAATCCTTTAACTCTGACTGGAAAAGTGGAGAACATTCATGTACCTCTATGCATCTATACCTAGGCAGGCTGCAACACATTTCTTCAACTAACTAGGTCAAGAAGAAGAAAACAACTTAAATCCAATTAATTAAAAAGACAAGAATGTCCGTTTAGAAACATGTATCACTCACAACTCACTAGCTGTGTAAATACAACGCACCACTATTTCTGTAACACATTTTTCCGTCAAATTAAGACAAATGTTTGAATATGTAACATGATAAATCAACGTTTCAATTATGACAGAGCCTAGTTGATGGAAGTTAAAGAAATGTTCCAAATTATAAAACAAGTAGGAGCAGTAAATAAATATATAAAATTGACCACAGTAGACATGACAACAAAAGTAGGATTTGATTAGGCAAAACCTGGCTTTTCTGAAAACAACAAAGGCTAAAGTTTCATGTTTTACACAGAAACAAAACAACAACTTTTATTTATTTATTCAACCATTTCTGATTCACATAATGAATTAACTAATTCAATTTTATAATTGAGAAGAACGATTCATTAATCAAATTTTATTTTTATTAAATATTAAATTTTATTTTTCCTAAATATCAAATTCGATTAATATTTAAATGATTTATTTTTAGTTGAAATTTATTTCCCTACTTGTGCAATTTACAATAAATGTTTTGCAACATATAGTCGGTGACTAACCCTTACCAAAAATACCGGGATTAGCGTGGGACTATAGATGCACTTTCTTGATGTTATGGTTGATGCCATGCCATCTATAATTAATTAGGTTTAAAGTCTCATGCCTCCTAATTAATCTTGTCATATCTAATTATTTATCACTTTTATACTATTCTATCTTCTAACTAATTTTTATTTTATTGTTGCTACATTTCTATTTATGTATGTGGACTTTAACGTCGGTTTCTAAAAATAGTTTTGAGCCACGGTTACCTGTTACATTAAATAAGTATTGTTATTTATACTCCTTTTTAAAATATATTTTTAATAGATTATATATTATTTATTAATTAAATTAACTTTAGTGGAATGAGTCATGCTTCTAGAGTATCAACTTATCAATAAAAAGAAACACTTCTATAATATTATATTATTTAATATCTCTCTCTCTCTCTTAATTTTGAGGTTTATTTTGGTCATTAATTTTATACAAGTTATACATTTTTTTCAAAATTTATGATGTTTGTTTTTTTAATTAAAGTTAAATTTAAGAATCGATTTCAACTAAAAGGATATTAAATCTAAAAAAATAAGATTAACATTTTCATAAATTTATAAAAAAATAATTAATAAGGCCCCTATGCAACATAATTTCAGGATATTGACCATTGAAGCAATTTGGAGAGTTTTTGATTTTGTTGTTTCTGATTTATCCTTCTTCTAGTTTGGATTCCTTTGTTTGATCGAAAAGTGATCATGATTTTTTGATTAGTTTTTGTTACAATTGTATTTTGACGGAAGGTACGTTTTCTAGGGAGTTGGATGCTCATACTTCTTAGACTCTGGTTAGTTTGTAGAAAATTAACGTTTTAAATAGAATTTAAATTTTTGGTTGGTGTCTAATTTGGAATAGACTTCCAACGATGTTGGAGCTTTCTAAGCGTGAGGTGATTAATGGTGTCATCGACTTGGTGTGTCCTCTTTGTAGTGGAAATGAGAAAGGTTTGAATCATCTCTTTTTGTCTAGTCCTGTTTCGAAGGCATGGTGAGTCCAAATTTATTATTGGCTTCCGATCACTTTTTCATCCTCGTCTTTGATTGTGGATCATCTTCTTTCTTTGGAGTAAGCGTGTAAGTCTACTTTTATTTTGGATACGAGTTGATTTTTTGGTTTAATCACATGTTGGGTTATTTAAAAGTGTAGGAATGATATTTTTTTAAAAGAAATTACTTTGTTCTCCTTTGATAGGATAGACTTGATAAAATTGCTTGTTTGGTATTGATTTTTTTGTTCTTGTTTGAAAGTTAGAAATTTTTTTTTTTGGTTGGATTGGTGTGTTGGTCCGAGAGAAGATTTAAAGTGATTTGGAGAATTCTTTTCGGAGATTGTCGGGGGAGTTTTTGTTTTTTTCTTCCATTTTTATTTTTTGTATTTATGGATTGAGCACCTCCTATGCTTTTAATTTATTCTAGTTGTTTATCAAACAAAAGAAATTTAATGGAAAATTAATGATATCTTTTTGAAAAGTAGTCTTGGCTATCCTAGGCTTGTTATGCTGATAAATTTCGGCAATCATTTTTTTCATTACCTACTATTCGAGTTTCGATTTGATATTTTAATTTTGGACTAAATATATTTGTAATTCTCTTAAATATATTTTTGTTTTTTTAATAAGTATAATTTTTAATTTTTCTCATATATTTTGAAATAGATAAAGTATTTGTTATTTTTTATATTTAAGCTTTTATTTATATTTAATTAATCTAAATTCAAGATTTTCATAATGATAATTTTGATCATAATCTAACCCTAATTGTTTATGTGAAACTTTTTTAAAATATTCAATATTAATTTTTAATACTTATTGCCTACGTGTAATAATAATAACAATAACAATATACACCACCACCACAACAATAATAATAATAATAATAATAATAATAATAATAATAATAATAATAATAATAAAATACTAATATAAATTTTAAGATATCATGATGACAACTCTATTCACATTATCACATGGGTAACAATTCTAAGCACAAATTTTAATTTTATTTTTACTAACTTGCTCCTACATTAAAAATAAAGAAATAATAATAATAATAATAATAATAATATTAATAATAATAATAATAATAATAATTTAAAATTCAAAAATCACTATTACAAATAATAATATAATATTAGTAATAATAATAATATAATAATAATAATAATAATAATAATAATAATTTAAAATTCAAAAATCACTATTACAAAAATAATATAATATTAATAATAATAATAATAATAATAATAATAATAATAATAATAATAATAATAATAATAATAATAATATAATAATAATAATAATAATAATAATAATAATAATAATAATAATAATAATAAATTAACACTATTAAAAATCTTCGATTAAAAATTATTATTAAAAAGATCTTCAAATACATTCATTTCCAAAAACTTATAATCCAAAGCAAACAAACACAAAGTTGCAAAAAGCACAATTACATGATTCTCACTTTTGACCCAAATCCTAACATCTCCCCACACAACAACTAATATGAACACATGTACAAACTCTAAACCTCAAACTAGAGAACAAAATTGTGAGAGTGGAAGAGAAAAAGGAGAATCAAATCTCAATATTGGTGGTTGTTTAAGTGTGAAAAAGGCACGATGAACCGAGAGACTGCACTTGGTGAAGACCAAATGGACTATGATTGATGGTGAAGGTTGAGTAAAATATAAGAAGGATTTGAATTGGATTTTTCAAAAGCTTTTTCTTTTAGAAATGTTTCTACCAAACAATTAAGATAGACAACTTAAGAAAGAAAAGTGACACAATCGGTTTATACAAGTTCACCTTAAACAAGGCTTAATCCATCCACCAAGGTGATTTTTCCTTAAAAAATGACTTAATCCATTAAATTTGAAAAATAAGTCTATTAGAAAAACACCTTAGTCGTCTCAAGTATACACACCAACACCTACTCGCTTGAAGAAACCAATATCAAAAGATTACAATAGTCTAAGAGTTCAAAAAATATCTTAGTCCTCTCAAGTATACAGACTATCACCTAGTAACTTGAGGAACAAATCTCAAAAGATTACAATCAAAGTGTTTATAATAGTGCTTATAGAAAAGCAAACTTAATACTATAATGAAGAACAAATGTTGACACAAATATGAGTAACAACTCTTTGTGATTGCAACAATAAGGGAGAACAAAAGTTAACACAAAAATGAGAAACAAATTTTTGTGTTTTGATTTTCTCTTTGAAGAATATTTCTCAAAAAATTATCTTTGCACCGTAATGTTCTTCTTTTCAACTAATGTTGTTTCAAATTCCTCAATTCTTGCAGAAGCGTTCTTTTTCAATGAAGTAGTCATCCCTTTATACAGGCTTAAAAAATAGACCACTGAAAAGTACAAAGCGTCACTTTCATTTTCCAATTGTCATAACGGTGACATGAGATCGTGGGAGACAAATTTCTTTGGTCGTACAATGCATTCTTCACTATAGTGGAATCAGTAAAGTGCATGTGTGTGTGTGTGTGTGTGTGTATATATATATATATATATATATATATATATATATATATATATATAACATTTCTCTTGCAAAAGTGCTTTACCACTAGGCTACACGATTCCATCTAACATGACATCCCACAAGTTAACCATGCAATTCTATCTGAGGGTATTGATAGATGGTTTGTTAATCATGTTTTGGATTTTGACTGTGCCAGTTGGGATCGTACAATGTAGGATTAGTTTCATGCAAATGATATGGATGGCTACTTGGAGTAGTACCTTGTTGTATCACTCCCTCGTGTAATCCCATTTAGGGAGCAAAAAGATAATGATGTTAGAGCTTCTCATGTTGGTGAACCCTATGCTGACATGTCACTGCATCTATATGGTGTAGATGACACTCAACAACTGCAAATGATAGTTGTCATTAAGGGTAACTTCATGAATTCAGTGAACATATATACTGAGGTTTATACTTTGACATCACAGGCAACATGTGACACCCCGAAAATAATTCGGTAATTAAATAATTATGATTTTAATTATTAAATTAATTGAGAGCATAGTTTATTTAATATATTGAATTATTGAGATTAATTATGGATTTATTGGATGTATGTGGAGTAAGTGGGGTGTGAGGAGTAAAAGACTCTACTCACATTTATTGATTTATTTAATTTATGATTAAAAGGAATAAGAGGAATAAAGGAATAAAATAAGGAAAAGAAGGAAAATAGATTCATTTGGAGAAAACAAGGCTACGTAGAAGTAAGAAGAGAAGGAAAGAAGGAAAAGACCTAGGAGCGTCAGAATCTCGAAGAAACCACCAGGTAAGGGGTGATTTCGACTGATTATGGCTTATTATAGGTTTTGATATTTATAATATAAGTTATAGCATGTAGGAATTTGAAATTTGAAATTTTAGGGTTCCATGAATGTGTCCCTAATGGTGTCAGTTTGAGTCTAATTGTGTCAGAATATGTATGGATATGATTAGAGTGTCAGTAGATGAACATAGAGGATGGAAATATGTTGTTTGATGTGTTAGATGATGCAAAAGGATGTAATTTGGTGTTTCCAATGATGGAAGTCGTATGGGTAAAAATGGGTTTGAGTAAAAATGGATGAATGTCAAACTGCAGAAATCACTTTTAGTGAGGAACCGGTTCCTGTATATGACGGAACCGGTTTCCCATTCAAAAATCAGGGACGGGGCAATTTTAACCTTCAGGAACCGGTTCCGTTCTGGGTAGGAACCGGGTTCCAGGTGCATTTTTTCCAATTTTTCAAAAACTTCAAAAATTCATAACTTTCAAACCATAAGTCCGTTTTGAGCGCCGTTTTGGACGTTATTTTCTAAATTTAATGCTCTACCTTATGAAATGAAAATATTTTAGAAAACTTGAAATTATTTTGGGAAAGGGGTATAATTTCTAAAGATGATGATTATTAGCTAATACATAATGACGAGGTATGTGTAGCTGATGTGCTTGGTGATGAGGATACTGATAATGTGTAGGTGAAATAGCATGGTTATGCTATTGTTTGATGTATGCATGGTTGGTTTGGATATCTTGATTGATTGTTTTGCATGTTTATGCTGATGTTAGATGTATGCATGATTGTTGATGTATCATGTTGATTTCGGTGATTCAGTTATGTTAAATGAATGTATACATAGACTGATTAATGTTGCATGCTATTGATGTGCGTGCATATGCATTATTTTGGTGAAGTTAATTCCCATTGTGCGGAATTTGACTTGGATTGCCGATAACCGATACCCGAGTAAGGATGGGTGGTTAGGCTGGATTCGTGTCCGAGTGGTTATGGACGAATCGATGGGGCTGTATCCGAATGATGATGGATCAGTGTAGGGTGACTTGGTCACGAAGTCGGTACCGCATGCATTGAGTCTGCATTAGTGTTTGCATAGGATTGTAACATGTTAGGATGTCTTCCAGTGTTGCAATGCCTTTATTGTTGATTTAAGATGCATGTTGAATTGTATGACTATGATTGTGTATTGGATTCTGATTGGTATTGAGTGGTGGAATAATATGCTTGTATTATATTATTGATTGAAAGACTTATAATATGCTTTAATTATGAGAAGTCTCACCCTTACTTTACCATTTCAGATTGATTTAGCAGCTAAGGAGTCGGTGAGGATGGCTCTAGAGCTTATCTTGTAGTCCGTGTGTCAGTGTCATGCTCTGATTAGATTGTAACACTGGGGAACACTTAGTTAAGAGAACCGTTACTGTTTAATGAGTTTGGATTTGAATTCCTTGAGAACTATGTTGTTTTATTAAATTGATTGAATTTGGTATTTCCGCTGTGTAAGACATGGTCTTATGATGTTTTGAATTGTTGGATGATGATCCTCAGTGTAGCATGGCTACTGTTTGAAATGAAAGTTTATTTTAATTTTTAATTGTGGCATCCCTTATTATACCGTGTTAACTCTGATTAAAGATGATTTAGTTATTAATTTAATTAATATATTCGGGGTATTTAGATGGGGTGTTACAATAGTGGTATCAGAGCATAGTCGGTCTTGTCCTGTGTCGTTATCCCTTTAGTATGCGACTAGTGTGAAGTGACACTGTCGATACTTGTGTGTTGATGTAGATTGTTTTGTTATTTTTACAGAACAATGGCCGGAAGAGGTAACGGAAGGAATGATGCTGCTATCGCTGAGGCTTTGGGAATGTTGGCTGGAGTGCTCGGAGGGGGCCAGCAGGGAGCTGTGATTGGTGCTGACAGACAATTGGGGAATTTTCAGAGGAACAATCCTCCATTGTTTAAAGGTACACATGATCCCGAAGGTGCTCAGAAATGGCTGAAGGAGATCGAGAGGATCTTCAGAGTGATTGACTGTGCAGAAGAGCTGAAGGTGAGATATGGAACTCACATGTTAGCTGAAGAAGCTGATGACTGGTGGGTTGCTACCAGAACTGAACTAGAGGAAGATGGTGTTGCACTGACTTGGGCTGTGTTCAGAAGAGTTTTTCTGAGGAGGTATTTTCCTGAGGATGTCAGAGGTAAGAAGGAGATTGAGTTTCTGGAGCTCAAGCAGGGCAATAAGACTGTCAGTGAGTATGCTTCGAAGTTTTCTGAGTTAGCAAAGTATTATGCTCATTACCCCAACGATGCAGATGGAGAATTTTCCAAATGTATCAAGTTTGAGAATGGTCTTCGTGACGAGATTAAGCAGGGTATTCGGTATCAGCGTATCCGAAGATTTTCTGATCTGGTTGATTGTAGTAGGATTCTTGAGGAGGATCTTGCTAACACTAAGTCGAATGCTCGAGGGTATGTTGACAGGAAAGGTAAGCAACAGATGGATCGTGGTAAGCCTTATGATAGGAGTAATCAGAGATCCGGAGGTTGGAAGAAGTCTGGTGGAGGAGATTCTAGTTCTTCCGCTAGGTGCTATAAGTGTGGTGAGACAGGACATCGTATGGTGGACTGTAAGAGCAATGATAAAAAGTGTTTTAAGTGTGGAAAGTTCGGCCATGTGGCCAATGACTGCAGAGTGAAAGTGGTGACTTGCTACAACTGTGGTGAAGAGGGTCATACCCGTCCTCAGTGCCCAAAACTCAAGAAAGAGCAAGCTGGTGGTAAAGTGTTTGCATTGTCTGGATCAGAAACTAAACCAGATGATCGGCTGATTAAAGGTACATGTTTTATTAATGGCATACCTTTGATTGCGATTATTGATACTGGAGCTACGCATTCTTTTATTGCGTTAGATTGTGCTAAGAGATTGAATTTGGAAATTTCTAATATGGATGGAAGTATGGTTATTGATACTCCCGTCGGTTCAAGAACTACTTATGTTTGTAGGAATTGTCCTGTTGTGATTTTTGATAGGGTTTCGTATGGATTTAGTGTGCCTACCGCTAGAACAACTTGATATCATCCTTGGAATGAACTGTTGGAATTCAACCGTGTTCATATCAACTGCTTTGAGAAGACGGTCATTTTCCAAGAGGTTAAGATCGAAAATGAGATTATGTCGAAGCGTATGAATCTAGCGTGAAAGATGGTGCAGTGGTGTTTATGTTGTATTCGCGATTGAAGCGAAGGGAAGGCAAAGAGTGATGGATTGCTGGTGAATGAATTCCAGGTGTTTCCGGAAGACGTTAGTGAATTGCCACCTGAGAGAGAGGTAGAATTTACTATAGATCTGATTCCTGGAACTAGTCCGGTGTCGATGGCGCCTTATCGCATGTCGGCATCTGAATTAGCCGAATCAAGAAGCTTAGAAGAATTGCTGGAGAAGAAGTTTATTCGTCCGAGTGTGTCGCCGTGGGGTGCTCCGGTGTTATTGGTTAAGAAGAAGGAAGGTTCAATGAGGTTATGTGTTGACTACCGACAGTTGAATAAGGTTACAATCAAGAATCGGTATCCTTTGCCGAGGATTGATGATTTGATGGATCAGCTCGTTGGAGCGTGTGTGTTTAGTAAGATTGATCTGAGATCTGGATATCATCAGATTCGTGTGAAGTCGGAGGATATTCAGAAAACTGCATTTAGAACGAGGTATGGACATTATGAATATTCTGTTATGCCGTTTGGAGTTACTAATGCACCTGGTGTTTTCATGGAGTATATGAACAGGATATTTCATCCGTATCTCGATAAGTTCGTCGTGGTGTTTATTGATGATATTCTGATCTATTCGAAAAGCGATGAGGAGCATGCAGAACATCTCAGGGTTGTGTTGGAATTGTTGAAAGAAAAGAAGCTTTATGCGAAGTTGTCCAAGTGTGAATTCTGGCTAGAGGAGGTGAGTTTTCTTGGTCATGTAATTTCCAAGAATGGGATTGCTGTTGATCCTACGAAGGTAGAGGCGGTGTCTCAGTGGGAAGCGCCGAAGAATGCTTCTGAGATCCGTAGTTTTCTGGGTCTTGCAGGTTATTATCGGAAATTTATAGAAGGATTTTCCAAATCGGGCGCTGTTGCTGACTAAGTTGACCAGAAGGGTCGATATTTGTTTGGGATGTTGAATGTGAGAAGGGATTTCAAGAGCTGAAGAGGAGGTTGACAAGTGCTCCGATCTTGATTTTGCCAGATCCGACTAAGTCTTTTGTGGTATATTGTGACGCATCATTAATGGGGCTAGGTGGTGTGTTGATGCAAGATAAGCAGGTTGTGGCTTATGCTTCACGACAATTGAAGGTGCATGAAAGGAATTATCCGACTCATGATTTGGAGTTGGCAGCTGTTGTATTTGTTCTGAAGTTGTGGAGACATTATCTATATGGTTCTCGGTTTGAGGTGTTCAGTGATCATAAGAGTCTGAGGTATCTTTTTGATCAGAAGGAGTTGAACATGAGGCAGAGAAGATGGTTAGAATTCTTAAAAGATTATGATTTCGGTTTGAATTACCATCCTGGTAAAGCAAACGTGGTGGCAGATGCTTTGAGTAGGAAGTCCTTGCATATGTCGATGTTGATGGTTCGTGAGTTAGAATTGGTTGAGCAGTTCCGAGATTTGAGTTTGGTTTGTGAAACTACTCCGAATAGTGTGAAATTGGGTATGTTGAAGCTGACTAGTGGTATTCTGGAAGAGATCAGAAATGGACAGAAATCTGATGTTGGTTTAGTTGATAAGTTGACATTGATCAACCAAGGTCAAGGAGGCGAGTTCCGAATTGACGAGAATGGTGTTATGAGATTTGGTGATCGAGTGTGTGTTCCGGATATTGCCGAGACTAGGAAGAGCATTTTGAAGAAGGACATCGTGCGGGTTGAGTATTCATCCCGTGCTACTAAGATGTATCATGATTTGAAAAAGTTGTTTTGGTGGCCGGGAATGAAGAAGGAGATTGCTGAGTTTGTGTATGCTTGTTTAGTTTGTCAGAAGTCGAAAATCGAGCATCAGAAACCATCAGGATTGATGGAACCGTTGTTTGTTCCAGAATGGAAGTGGGATGGAATCTCTATGGATTTTGTGTCTGGTTTGCCAAGAACAGCTAAGAATTGTGATTCTATCTGGGTGATTGTGGATAGGTTGACGAAATCTGCTCACTTCATTCCGATAAGAATGGATTACCCGATGGAGAGGTTGGCAGAGTTGTATGTCGAAAAGGTTGTAAGTTTGCATGGTATTCCGTCTAGCATTGTGTCGGATCGAGATCCGAGGTTTACATCTAAGTTCTGGACAGGATTGCAAGAAGCTTTGGGTACTAAGTTGCGTTTGAGTTCCGCTTATCATCCGCAGACAGATGGTCAGACGGAAAGAACGATTCAGTCGTTGGAAGATTTGCTGAGAGCTTGTGTGTTAGAGAAGGGTGGAACTTGGGATAGCTATCTACCATTGATTGAGTTTACCTACAACAATAGTTTTCACTCGAGTATTGGTATGGCTCCGTTTGAGGCATTGTATGGTAGAAGGTGTCGGACACCACTGTGTTGGTATGAAACCGAGAGAGTCGTGATTGGACCGAAATTGTTCAACAAACTTGAAAAGATTAAGATGATTCAGGAGAAGATGAGGACTTCTCAGAGTCGTCAGAAGAGTTATCATGATAAGAGGAGGAAAGACCTTGAGTTCAGTGAAGGAGAGCATGTGTTTATGCGAGTTACTCCGATGACTGGTATTGGTCGAGCTTTGAAGTCAAAGAAGTTGACTCCGCGATTTATTGGTCCTTTTCAGATTACCAAAAGAGTTGGGAAGGTTGCATATCAGATTGCTTTGCCGCCGTCACTTGCGAATCTGCATGATGTCTTTCATGTGTCTCAGCTGAGGAAGTACATTGCTGATCCGTCTCATGAGATTCGGGTAGATGATATACAGGTACGAGAGAATTTGACTGTGGAAGCAGTACCTGTGAAAATTGAGGATCGGAAGTTGAAAAGGCAAAGAGATTGCATTGGTAAGAGTGGCTTGGGAGGACCAATGATGGAAATGTCACTTGGGAGCGGAGAGTCGATGAAGGACTCGTATCCCGAATTGTTCGTCTGAGGTATGTTTTCGAGGACGAAAACTCTTTTAAGTTGGGGGGAGTTGTGACACCCCGAAAATAATTCGGTAATTAAATAATTATGATTTTAATTATTAAATTAATTGAGAGCATAGTTTATTTAATATATTGAATTATTGAGATTAATTATGGATTTATTGGATGTATGTGGAGTAAGTGGGGTGTGAGGAGTAAAAGACTCTACTCACATTTATTGATTTATTTAATTTATGATTAAAAGGAATAAGAGGAATAAAGGAATAAAATAAGGAAAAGAAGGAAAATAGATTCATTTGGAGAAAACAAGGCTACGTAGAAGTAAGAAGAGAAGGAAAGAAGGAAAGACCTAGGAGCGTCGATCTCAAGAAACCACCGTAAGGGTGATTTCGACTGATTATGGCTTATTATAGGTTTTGATATTTATAATATAAGTTATAGCATGTAGGAATTTGAAATTTGAAATTTTAGGGTTCCATGAATGTGTCCCTAATGGTGTCAGTTTGAGTCTAATTGTGTCAGAATATGTATGGATATGATTAGAGTGTCAGTAGATGAACATAGAGGATGGAAATATGTTGTTTGATGTGTTAGATGATGCAAAAGGATGTAATTTGGTGTTTCCAATGATGGAAGTCGTATGGGTAAAAATGGGTTTGAGTAAAAATGGATGAATGCTGTCAAAACTGCAGAAAATCACTTTTTAGTACGTAGGAACCGGTTCCT
Source organism: Vicia sativa (assembly GCA_021764765.1). Taxonomy (NCBI): domain Eukaryota; kingdom Viridiplantae; phylum Streptophyta; class Magnoliopsida; order Fabales; family Fabaceae; genus Vicia; species Vicia sativa. The sequence continues at coordinate 76,392,858 of CM038795.1, forward strand.
GTATATGACGGAACCGGTTTCCCATTCAAAAATCAGGGACGGGGCAATTTTAACCTTCAGGAACCGGTTCCGTTCTGGGTAGGAACCGGGTTCCAGGTGCATTTTTTCCAATTTTTCAAAAACTTCAAAAATTCATAACTTTCAAACCATAAGTCCGTTTTGAGCGCCGTTTTGGACGTTATTTTCTAAATTTAATGCTCTACCTTATGAAATGAAAATATTTTAGAAAACTTGAAATTATTTTGGGAAAGGGGTATAATTTCTAAAGATGATGATTATTAGCTAATACATAATGACGAGGTATGTGTAGATGTGCTTGTGATGAGGATCGATAATGTGTAGGTGAAATAGCATGGTTATGCTATTGTTTGATGTATGCATGGTTGGTTTGGATATCTTGATTGATTGTTTTGCATGTTTATGCTGATGTTAGATGTATGCATGATTGTTGATGTATCATGTTGATTTCGGTGATTCAGTTATGTTAAATGAATGTATACATAGACTGATTAATGTTGCATGCTATTGATGTGCGTGCATATGCATTATTTTGGTGAAGTTAATTCCCATTGTGCGGAATTTGACTTGGATTGCCGATAACCGATACCCGAGTAAGGATGGGTGGTTAGGCTGGATTCGTGTCCGAGTGGTTATGGACGAATCGATGGGGCTGTATCCGAATGATGATGGATCAGTGTAGGGTGACTTGGTCACGAAGTCGGTACCGCATGCATTGAGTCTGCATTAGTGTTTGCATAGGATTGTAACATGTTAGGATGTCTTCCAGTGTTGCAATGCCTTTATTGTTGATTTAAGATGCATGTTGAATTGTATGACTATGATTGTGTATTGGATTCTGATTGGTATTGAGTGGTGGAATAATATGCTTGTATTATATTATTGATTGAAAGACTTATAATATGCTTTAATTATGAGAAGTCTCACCCTTACTTTACCATTTCAGATTGATTTAGCAGCTAAGGAGTCGGTGAGGATGGCTCTAGAGCTTATCTTGTAGTCCGTGTGTCAGTGTCATGCTCTGATTAGATTGTAACACTGGGGAACACTTAGTTAAGAGAACCGTTACTGTTTAATGAGTTTGGATTTGAATTCCTTGAGAACTATGTTGTTTTATTAAATTGATTGAATTTGGTATTTCCGCTGTGTAAGACATGGTCTTATGATGTTTTGAATTGTTGGATGATGATCCTCAGTGTAGCATGGCTACTGTTTGAAATGAAAGTTTATTTTAATTTTTAATTGTGGCATCCCTTATTATACCGTGTTAACTCTGATTAAAGATGATTTAGTTATTAATTTAATTAATATATTCGGGGTATTTAGATGGGGTGTTACACAACACACAATGCCTGTGGGGGGGGTGATCGGTGGTTTTTACACAGTTATTTAGCATTGAATTTCGTTATCGTTTCTTTCATTTGTCTAGTGTTATATGTCATTTTATCGCATTTTACGCTTTGGTTATGTGTTTGAGTGTTTTCAGGGTCATAAGAATAAAACAGGATAAATCGGGGCAAAAGAAGTGCAAAAATCAGAATATGGGAGGCTACAGATGCATCAACACGGGCCCCCGTGTTAATCAACATGGCCCGTGTCAAAAAGCCACTAGAAAACGCAAAAAAACACACAAGGCAGTGGATCAACACGGGTACCCGTGTTCATCAACACGGGTACCCGTGTTCATCAACACGGCCCGTGTTGAAAAGCAAGTGGAAAGCGCAGAAATCACACAAGGCAGTGGATCAACACGGGCACCCGTGTTCATCAACACGGCCCGTGTTGATTGACGCGTGAGGAAACTTTATTTTTTGAGTTTTGGATCTCTTCTTTGTCATTAAGGGTATTTTGGAATTTGGCTAATACGGGGATGTGGTTGAGACTATTAAAATGAATTTTGGGAAAAAGAGAAGGATTTTTTTTGGAAATCACGAAAGAAATATCACGGAGAAAAGGGAGCGACGAAGGAGAATTCGAAGACGGCGAGATTCAAGGGCGGCCACCATTGAAGATCAAAGTCATCGTTATTCTTTGTAATGTTTAACTCTTATTTGATATTTTCTTCTAATATTATGAGAGGCTAAACCCCCCAATGCTAGGGGGTGGTCCTGGTTTGATGATTGTTATGAATTCTGATTCTTGATTTCCTTAATGCATGTTTATCTATTTCAATTTAATTGTGTGGTGTTCTTATAATTATGTATCAGACAAATACATGTATACCTATGACTAACAATTGGCAGGACTATGATTGTTAGGGTTTCTACACAATTAGGTTATTAGGAGTCTCACCTAGGACTAGGAACTCTTTTTAATCACTTGAATTCTTGATATTTTTATGGTTAAAACCAAGAGTTATTTGAATGGACATTTGAATAAGGATTAGGGTTTTAATAGTTGTCTTCATTAAGGACTTAAGGAAGATCAATCTAGAGATAAGTAATTGATAGATTTCATATGCAATGAGGAAATCTGAATTCAGATCATAGTTTTGTTAAATTAACCACTCACCCTAGCATCATTCTCATTATATTTCATCAGTCATCACTGTTTACAAGCGTAATTGAAAGTTTTAAAATCAACCCAACCATTGTTTTTGTTCAATTGAATTAAGAGCACGAATAAGTATTTACTACGCAGTCCTCGAGATCGATACTTGGGGAAACTCATTATAACTACATCGGTGAAAATAGTACACTTTCTATTTTTCCGATCAGGGGGCTATTTAAATATTATTATCATTTTTGAATTATTTGTATATCATTGTTTATTAGATAATATTTTGGCACTTGGATGATGGACATAACTTAACATTTGACAAACACTTACAAAACTTAAACATTCAATTGCATAATTTAACAAAACAATAATAAAAAAAACTTAAACACTACCAGATGATTATGGACATTTCAATATCTTGATTATGTCGTCGAAAGATCTGGTAATCATTTCATCAAACTCGATGAATCAATTAGTTATCCTACGATGTTATGTTCTCTAGATAACTTTCAAATATTCATCGGTCTTCACTCAATAAGGTCGTATTTCATGATTCCACCAGTACCAATTTATTCTACATGAAAATCAATCTTACTCACTTTTCTATTCTTAGTGTTGGAAAACAAATTATTTAAATTGAATCTCAGAAGAAAGCGACTTGTGGTGCCCCTGAGAGCCGAAAATATACAAGAGGTTTTACCTTGTAGAAGTACATGTTGAAGAGTCCGAGAGAGTCGGTAGCACCAATGAGATTAATGCTCAAGGACCACAAGAAAGGGAGACACCACATCTCAACCCAAAATCTTAAGGTGTTAGGTAAAAATGTCATCTCTCTTAAACCATTATTCCACTCATTCATAGGTAATGTGGGACTTTAATCACTCACACTTGCACCCAATATTCTCCACCACAAGTATGAGTATCCACATCCTATAACAGGATCCAACACCGAATCCAACTCTTGCTCCTTCACCAAGCCAAGCCACAACTTTGATACCTTTTTTTGGGAGTTCAGGAGAGTCTGGAGCACCGATGAGATTAATGATTCAACATCACAAGATAGCGAGACGCCACAACTCAACCTAAAACCTTAAGGTGCTAGATAAATAAGTCATCTCTCTTATAAATCCAACATTTCATCCATTCATAGACAAAATATAATTTTAATCACTCACACTTACACCCAACAATACACTTATGTCTTATAACAAAAACTAAGACATCATAAGACGACCCGTACAAAACTATCAATCAAATATCAACCCTAGAAATAATAAACAATAATAATTTATATATATATATATATATATATATATATATATATATATATATATATATATATATATATATATATATATATACACTTCATAGAGCATACTAATATGCAATCGTATCAACATGAAGTCATTACAGATGTTCTAACATATGTATACCACATGTTAATCCATCAAGAACAAGATTGAACAGAACATAAAGATAACAACACACACACACACACACACACACACACACATATATATATATATATATATATATGATCAGTGGCGGAGCCAGGACCCTGGTCTAGGGGGTGCAAACATTTAAAATTTAATTAAAAAGTATAATAATATATATTCAAAAAACTTACATTATACAAAAATAGTTACATATATTTTACAATTGTCCTCTGCGTGGTCCCATGTTTTGAAACCGTTGAATAATCAATTCATTATCAATTTTACAGAACACATCTTTCTCAATATAAGTCACGAGACAATTGTTCATCCATTCATCCCCTATTCTATTACGCAATCTAGTCTTCAAAATCTTCATAGCAGAAAAGGACCGTTCAACGGTTGCTGTGGCGACAGGAAAAATCAATGCTAACTTCAAAAGCTTGTAGAGTAATGGATAAACAATATGCCTTTTAGTTTCAACCAACTTTTTTGAAAGATCACTTATTCCTTTCAAAGATGAAAATTCAACACTCGCACGCATATCAATGATGTAAGTCTCAAGTTGATTATCAAGCATCACCAAACTAGTAAGACAAAATTCACTTGGATAAAAGTTTGCAAACTCAATTAACTTTGCCTTGTCAAAAGTAGAGAACAAGTTACTTGGACACTAACAAGACATACAAATGAGCAACCGACTATTCGTCTCATTAAAACGATTGTTAAGTTCTTGAAGTTGCATGTCCACAATAGTATAAAATAATTCAATGCGGTAATGATTCCTTATTGTGATAGATTGAGCATTACCTCCACGTTTTGATTTTCCACGAAAAAATATATCATCCATATTCGGAATGTGAATATCATGCTCAATGCAAAATGAACTTACCTCCTCCAATAAAGGTTCCCATCCATCATCTCTTAGAGTTTGCAATCGTTTCTTTGTGATGTTAACCAATTTCATGGCGTTGACAATGTCTTGATCTTTCTTTTGCAATGCTTGTGACAACTCATTTGAAATACCTAAGACATTTTTCATCAAGTGTAAAGTGAGTGCAAAATCAAATTTATCCATTAAAAATAAAAGACCATTCGCTTCGGCTCTTGCATCTTGAGCAGATACATCTTCTTTCAACACTTCAAGAACGTCAGTAATAGAACTATACATCAATATTAAATTCACCAAAGTTGCATAGTGAGAACTCCAACGTGTATCAGCATGTCGCTTGAGACTAGTTTCTTGATTCAAACCTTTTCCACTAGAAATTTCTCCATTTTCCAATGCATCACGAACCTTAATCATTTGTCTTTCATGTAGCATGTCATTCCTTTTACAAGACCCTCCAACAACATTAATTAAATTAGATATCAAACTAAAAAGAGAGCAAACTTGAAGGTGAGCTTTAGCAGTAGCAACTAATGTAAGTTGTAATTGATGAGCAAAACAATGTGCATAAAATGCACATGGACTTTCCCTTAAAATTAAACTCTTAAGACCAGAAATCTCACCTTGCATGTTGCTAGCACCATCATAACCTTGTCCTCGAATTCTTGAAGTAGTAAGTCCATGTTTACACAAAAGATCATCTATGGACGTTTTCAGAGATATGGATGTTGTAGTTTTAACATGAGCAATACCCAAAAAACGTTCTACAATACTTCCATATTTGTTAACATAACGCAAAATAACAGCCATTTGCTCCTTATTAGATATATCCCTGGATTCATCAACAAGAATAGAAAACAATTCATCTCCAAGATCATTAATAATTGCTTTAGTAGTTTCCAAAGCAGCGGCTTTAATAATATCATTTTGAATTGATGGAGAAGTCATTTTCATATTTTCAGGAGCATTTTCTAATACAACTTGCCTCACTTTCTTTTTTTTGTCAGCATACCATCGAAGCATTTCAAGGAAGTTTCCTTGATTAGAAGACTCAATGGACTCATCATGTCCACGAAAAGCCAATCCTTGATTCAATAAATAGCGAAGACAATCAAGTGAAGCTGTCAACCGCCTTCGATACATGTCACGAGTTTTTTTAGATTGTTTAGATATCACCACTTCAATATGTTGATTTTTTGATTCATCAAATCTTCACATTTTTTCCAAGAAATGTTATGAGCACAATTAGGGCCTCCAACATGTGATGCGAGTTTAGCTTTTTTATTCCAACTTGTGAATCCCCTCTGTTACAAATGTATCTCCACCTGATTGCTTTCCAAAATCGGGTCTAAAAAGGTAACAACATAAACAAAATGCGGCATCTTTTTCTATACTGTACTCTAACCAATTTCCGAATTCATTAAACCATGAGGAACAAAATCTTCTCATTAAATTTCCAATTCTTATTTGGGGAAAATTGTGTTGAGTAGGTTGACATGGTCCTCTTAGTAAATATGTTCTGCGTATTATCTCTTGATCATTCGGATGATATGCTGATATTTTAGGTCGTTTTCCGGGATCTGATGGTAACTCTGCCAAATTTCATTCAATATGTTGATGTTGAGAACTAAAGTCTTGTTGAGAAATAGAGACTTGCTCTTCAGATGGTAATTTCCGTTTAAAAAATTTCTCCATAACCTCCTACCAAAAATAAAACAACCAAAATAGTTAAAAGAAACTAATTAAATATAATTCTTCATGTATTTTTGACTGAATTAAAGGACATATACGTAATATAAGAAAATAAAAGTGACTAATTAAATTGTAGCAAATCAACAAAAACAAATATATTGTAGTCAAAGAACTTCACATTAGTCACTTATAATGGACAAAAGCGAATATTGTAATTTAAGAAACAAAACTAATGGTAGAGTCAAAGGAACAAAACACTCATAGTAGACAAAACCAATAGTTTTGACAGTAGACAAAAGTAAAATTCTAGCATATTAGTACATTAACACTTTATAATATTAACACATTGACACTACACACTCACAATAGACAAAAGCCAATATTTTAAGGAAAGAAACAAAACCAATATCTTAATCAAATAACACACTCACAAACAATAATAAACTTTACAATTCATATTATAATAAAAACAAAATACATATAAATATGATTCACATCCAGATTGCAATTTCACATAGTCCCATTTGATATTCTCCCTTTTAAAACTCATAGCAGGATAGCAGAAAAAGAGAGTTTTGTTTAAAAACACTTTGCAATTCATTTGATTTCACCACAATACTAACTTTAGAATTCATTTTATTTCACTCACAAAAATTTACAATTTATTTTTTCATTCAGAAGAGTCAAACAATCAAGTTTGATTTTTCAAACTTACAACTTTTGTTTGTTCAATGGTTCAAATTCAACACTCATTAGTAATAGATACTAATAATTATGTTTAATAATTTCTCTTTAATCTCTAATGTTACAAATTTCAAAAAGGGGAAAACAAAATTCAAAAAACCCTAAAATGAAATTCTAAAATTGATTACCTTAATAACTTCTTGAATGGTGTTTAAGTCTTGAAATAAGAGTAGAACATGACAAAGTGAGTGTATTGGTTGGTGGTGGTGGTGGTGGTGGTGGTGGTGGGTGGAGAAATAGTGAAAGGAAGTTTTACAGAAGAACAAAAGTGAGAGGAGTAATGGATATTTTGAGTGAAAGAGTAGAGATAGAAAAATATTTAGAGAGAAGAATAAATTTAAAAAATGAATGAAGTAAAATATATTTGAGTCACTTGGGTTATAGGTGCAAAAGATTTTTTTTCCAGAGGGTTCAAAATAAAATTTTAATAGGGGTACTAATGTAAATATTTTAAATCCAGGGGGTTCAATTGAACCCCCTCAACCTAGGTTGCCTCCGCCCCTGTATATGATGACATAGTTCAGTGTATAACAACACCTATATCTGGGGACTACCAAGCCAGGAAGAAAGTCCGCTATCAGTAGTATTAGTTCAAAGCTAAACTCACTCGTTTACAACTTCTCGCCTAATCCCTACCTAATGTAACTTCTACCTAGGTTATCCCTAAATATGAGAAATCTACATCTCACTTCCTAAATCACCTCAGTGATATCTATATCAATTACAACATGTTCAGTCAAGACTCTTGACTAACAAACATACTTTGATTTGCTTCAAAGCTTCATCCAAGAACAAAATATGATTCATCACCTATAGGTTTCTGAATCTGTATAAAACTATGTCGACCACAATGTATCAAATCGATACACAAGGTGACTTATAACACACAAAAGTACTCGACTTTCAAAACCCTAAACCCTTATTTTTCTTTCTAAATTTGTTAAACTTGGTTTAATTAATTTGCCCTAGGTCTTAGTCTTCCTTTTATAATCTTCAATGTACTGGACTTGCGCTTTAAATCACTACTGACCTGTTGCCAATAAAACAACAGAAATATCTCATAAATCATGGGACTTCAATCATTAGTTTCTTAATTTATCTCCATAATTAGAAACTAATTTAACTCCTTGATTTCAGCTTGAATATGTTCAATCATCAAACTGAGCGCCACATAGAATTACATAATATTTCAGAATATTCTGTTTCTGAATTTTAAATCAATTGAATTCAACTATCCAACTGGTCACAAGCGCGATGTCGGATGACTCTTCATAAGACTATTTACAATGTGGGTTTTGAAAATAAATCCAATAGTTGAATGTTTGCAATGGAGTGTTGAATAGAGTGTTGAAAGTGATGTGGATTAATTGTAGTGAGTAAAAGTTGAATGTATGTTGAATTATTTAATGGAAGAAAGAGAAGACGACGTGAAGTACAAAAAGTGAAAAAAAGGGTGTTGAATATGTAAACAATTGTATATAGTTTAAGACATCTTCATTCGACATGTTTGTCTTTGCATGACTGAACATTTTTGAACATCATCTCTTATTTCTTCAACTTGAATTACACATATAAAATTCTAATATTTTCTAAAATTCTAATATTTCCAGAACATTTAAGATCTGTAACATATCAACTCCACTCAATATGTCGAATGAGCAGAATATAATATTATACTCAACATTATTTTTCTACATGTTAGAGCATTCTATTTAACATGTTATTCCTAATGAGTTAACATAGTTTATTTACATTATAATTAAAAATAATAATATAAAAATAAAATTTAAAAAAATTGCATAAATTTTTGTTTAAAAAAAAATAAAAATACTACCTAAACATGCCACTTTAAATCAGCATGTGCAGTAAAATGAGAAACATCAATCAAATATAGTGACAAACCCAAAATATTTTTATTGTGAGGACAGTATATAATTTTAAAATTATATTTGATCAGTATATACTCTAATTATAAAAGTATATTATATATATGGGGACATCTTCTCTATATATCATAATAATTGGCTTATGATTTGTTATTCTACGATAAAACTAGTTTTAAGTTAGAGAAGATGTACGTAACATACTATATGAATTATGGACAATATTGAATATTTAGTGAAGGCCCTTGCCCACATTCATTCATGAATAGGTCCGTCTCTGATCGGATATATACAAACCTTGTTTGCTGGCAAGATTAGGATGAAATGAAAGTAAATAGGACAAATCAGGAAAGAACCCTCGAGAATAATTAAGCTAGTATAGTGAGCAAGATGATTAAAAATTATAAAACACACAATGGTTAGATTACAATAAAACGTTGTGTCGGTTTCAAGTAACGTAAAATCATGTCATTCATTTATTCCTGAATATGCTCTTGAAACTACAGTGGTAAGTAGTATAAGTAATTGGGATTTGCAACATTTTAGCGTAACGAACCATAAATAGGATTCGAGAAAGGGAACCAATGTTTGAGTTGCTTAAACGCATTTAGCTTCTCATTTTTGCTTCCTCGTATACAGAATAAGTATCTCACTCACGTGCTCAATCAACTCAACATGGCCCATGTTTTTGAGTAAGTTTCAAGCTACTATCTAGCTAGTAACATTCTCTGTTATTTTCACTTCTAAGATTTAATTATTATGTTATATTTATGTTCATTTAACTTTTTCTATTCATTTTCTATTTTTTTAATTTTGTGATAAACAATCGATAATTAAATCAACGAAAAACTAATTGATAAAAAAGAAAAATAGACGTGTGAATTTGACTAAAACTTCATTTATTAGATTGAAGACCGAAAATTTTATTATGGGACATTCAATCAAAAAGTCACTTCAAATAAAATATTTCGACAATTAATATCTTTTCATACAATTATCTTTAATATTTTAGTTTTCTAACAAGAAGACAACGTATCTTTTATAGAGAGACAACATCGAATATAATAATATTGCGTCTTTTAGGTAAAAATAATAAATAGATATTTTTGTCTTACAAAAATCTATAAAAAGGTATAAGATACATATAATTATGTCATGCTCAACAAGCCGAGCTAATTTTCCAACTTTTATTTTAGATCAATGAATATAATTTTCATAGAATTGATTTTTTATTTTATTTTATAGTATAGTAACATGTTGTCTTGTTGTTTTATATTTAAAATGATAAAATGAGGAAGAAACATAGTTGATGGAAACAAGGATTGTATGAGTGAGAGTTAGTCAAAAAGTCAAGTAGCCAAAATTGGGTGGTGGCTAGCTACCTAAACCCACTAATGCTTCTCTTTTAACTGCCATCATTGCATGGTCAATAATTTGATGTCGATAACTTTGTGAAACAATGAAAATCATAAAGGTGAATAATAATGAAGTGATAAAGCATTTCAATTTGTATTTGCCTTTGCCATGTTAATCTACTATTGTTTCGGAGGCGTCTAATGATTCCCACAAATATAGGCAAAAACTTGTTCAAAGTGAGAAACCAATGTGATTAATTGCTTAATGCTGGCAATTTTTCAGACACCCTTTACGTGAATGGTAAGTGAAGTTAACCTCAGCTCAATTATCTTATCATGCAAGTGTTAACAGCTGTTTTTTTATAACAATAAAGGTTTAATTTACTTTTGATTTGTGGTTCACATTCACAGTTAAGGTAAGACAACTTATTAGGCCGGTAATCACAATAGTCTCTCTTTCAATTTTTCTTTTTGGCTTTTTCCATTTGTCTTTGACCGAACTGTTCGAGATTAAGTGTATACATCATGGCACAATTAGGTTAATTAATATTTCTTTTATTAAATTAAATATTGATGTTTCTTTTAGTTAACTTTGAGTAGTTCTCTCCTTAATTTGTGATGAGTCATAGTCAATTTGTCAGAATAATTTAAACACATGAAAAATGAGGATGGACATTTAATGTTTTTGAATCATGATGCTAAGCATTTAAAATAAAAAGAAATGTGAAGTTGAAATTTATAAGAGTCTGTAAATCTAAACATTGATTATCCAACATCCTTTAAAGTTTATAAACCACGTCCTTCTTCTATGAGCTTCTCCTATAAATATGAATTTTGTTGAAGAGTTTTATTATGCAATCCAAGAGTGATAGCGAGAAATATATTTCTAGTCTCTTTGAGAGAAAGAAAGTTGTGTTTCCATTTTAGTTTAGTGAGAGATGATAGATATTCTATACAATCCAAATTGAGTGAGAATGAGAGATATCCCCTTGCATTGAATTAAGAGAGTTTAGAATTTTACAGTTGAGGTATTTTTGTGGACATATTATTGGATGCAAAAAGTAATTTAAATGTTTGTAAAAGTTTTTGGGAGCATTGCGTTAAAATCAGTTTAAAAAATAAGCATTTTTGAAATTAGAAAAATCAAAGTATTCAAGAAAAAATCGATTTTTTGGAATGTGAAAATCGATTTTCACAATTGTTTTCTATTTTTTTGATGTTTTTGTATTTTCTGAGTTATAAAGTGGAAATCAATTACACCCTTTAAAAAAATCGATTTCCGTTGCGTGTTTCTGGATTTTTAACTTAATTTTTGGTCTGTTTTGTATCCAATTAGTTTTAGAGTTTGTATATAAATACTCTCATGTAATGTTTTGAAAGTTAATGTCATTTTGAATATTTTCTCAATTTACTCTCTCTTTACACTAAAAAGTTTAGTGTGATTATACTACTATATTCTCTTTACTTTTATTTTTGTGTAGTGCCTATTTTGAGTTTACATAAGAGAAAAAATATCCAGACATTTCTCAACTTGGCATTATGGCTCTTGAAATTTTAGGATCTTGTTAGAATGCTTTGTGGTTGCAATAATATTTGATATTTTACATCAGAAAAATACTCTTGTTGCTGAAAATAGTATGTTAGTGTTTTAGGACTGTAGCGGCAAAAAGACTGCGAGCATAAGCCATTGAATTGACTTAATTCAAAAAAATAATAAAAAGGTCGCCACCGCGCTTTTATTATATCCAAAGGACTAGGAAAAAGAGAAAATAAACTCCTAAAAAAAGATCAAAGATCTGGGACCGGGGGTTAGTTATGCAAAGGGAAAGTGTTAGGCACCCAAAGCATCTACGGTACTCCGCAGGAACCTTTTTTGAAAATTTGTATATGTGTTCTAAAAACGAGTATGTGTACAAAATGGATGGTGGGGGGAGAAAAGAAGTGTTTTTATGATTTTTGATTTGATAGAACTTCCAATGAGTTTCAAGCCTACATACCAACAATGTGCAATGTTGAAATCAAAACCAAGTAGTTCGGCTAAAAAAACCTAAAGTTGTGTGTTGGTTGATTTTAGGAAAAATGTTAGTTTAGAAAAGGCACAAAGAGCTCAAAAAGTTTGAATGAGGTTAGGTGGTTTTTAGTCTAAACAAAACAAAAGTCCAAGTATTATTAAATGAATTGAAAGTTTATTAAGAAACAAGTTTGAAAGTTCATTGACCTAAGTCCAAGTTTTTTTATGAAAGCGGTTCAAGTTTTGAAAACAAGAATCCTTTGAAAAAAGCGGGAAGATTTTGAAAATTAAAGAATGGGGAGGAGATGAAGAGGCTAACCTAAGTGCGTAAAATAAAATATAAGGGTAAAGAAAGATCTATCTGGGTGAGAAGACTTGTACTTGACATCAAGAGCCAATACCATATTCCATCCTTTGGATTACCACATAAGCAACAAATAATCGGACAAAAAAACACAAGTTTTAGATAAACCAACGCTTTTAGGTGAACTCTTGTCTTAGGAAAAAAGGGCAGAGTAACGACTATATTTGGAGGAAATCTACTCTTAATAGAGCATAACGGAATAACCTGCACATAAAGATAATAATCAGACAAGACATAATAACACCAAGGGGACTGAGATCTCCAAGCTGAGGTAATGGTCCCAATCCAAAGTCCAAAGATCAAGCTCCAAGCACAAGGATAGTAACCAAGTCCAATTAAGAGTTTTTATGTTTAAGTTGAATTATTAGGTATTTTGGAAAAGGAAAACAAAGCTCAAGTGAGCAAATTCAAAATGGCGAGAAAATAAAATGCTCAAGTGAGCAAAGGAAAAAAATGACATAGAAAATAAAATGCTCAAGTGAGCAAAACAAAAATGACATGAAATGTAAATGCTAAAATTGAGGTGCATAAAAATAAAGAGCATAAAAGTAAATGCGGAAAGTAAAGAGTGAAAAATAAAAAGCGATTAATAAAGGTTTGCAAGATGACCATCTTGAAACTTGTCAAGTATATCATCGAATGGTTAATTGTTAGTCGTCAGCAAGGTGACCATCTTGAAACTTACGCATGAAGACTTGCCAAAAGCTTGATAGAATCAACGCAGCCACACAACAAGTTTCAATTGTTTTTTGTCAAATATATCACCGGTTTTGGAATTATCACATCACTTGATCAAAGATGTTTGAGAATTTCAAATGGACAAAGTTAGTGGAAACTTGTCAGAAGCTTGATTAGAAATCAACGCGATCACATGACAAGCGCCATAGGTGTTGAACCAAGATCAAATCTCAAGTCATCTATTGGGGCTTATGTTAGAACATTAAAGTTCATGCCACCAATTGATCACTTTTTCCAAATCGAGAGAAAAGAAAAATAAGATGAAGAAGAAGAAATAATTTCCAAGTTTATTTTGCATCAGATGAATTTATTTGGTCTAACTTCGTCAAAATCAATCAACTTTCTTGGTGAATTTGGTCAAGAGACCTATCAACACTCAAATTCCATTTATGTTGAGGAAATTTGTGACTCCAAAATAAATTTAAAAGTCAGCAAGATAAAAATGAAAATAAAATCCAATAAAAGGATTAAAAGTAATTTTGAAATTAGGTTATTGAATTGGACTTTATTGACGAAATACATAAATAGTATTTTTTTATCAAAATAAAATTCCAAGAAAATTACCCAAAGTCAAATAGAGGTCAACAAGTGTTGACAAATTTTTTTAAGAATTTTTGTCTATGATTTGTGTATTTATTATTTATTATTTCCGGTTTTATCGTTGTTTTGAAATTGTGCAGCAGTTTCCACTATTTTGTCTATGATTTGTGTATTTATTGTTTGTATTATGTTACATAGGTATGGTGCACCTCATAACATTCCTAATCCCGATGACACCGAAGTTGTATTCCCGGTCGGTATTCCGCCCCGCGTAATTAAGGCGGTCGATGTTCGTGAACATTTTGCAAATGTTCAAGAATTTGAATTCTGGGACGATATATTGCAATGGATTCGTTTAGAGGCAACGAGGTTAGGATTTGGTACCTTAATAGCAAGGTCCGATTTCGACACTGATAGAAGAAATGCCTTTGTTATTTTGACTTGCGAAAGAAGTGGAAAATATGTGGCTCGCATTCAAAATTTGAAATGCAAGGAAACCGCACAAGAAAATGTGAGTGTCCGTTTAGGTTGTGTGGTTATCTCATGGCCTACAATAAGTGGAATTTTATTGTGATTAGCGGAGAACACAATTATGATTGAACTCCAAAGTTGGTCGATCATCCAATAACATGTCGGCTACTTCCGGATGAGAAAATTTGTGTTTTCGACATGACTTTGAATCAGGTATCTCCCAAAAAAATTCTTGCAACCTTGAAGCGCAAAAGACTAGAGATCACCTCTAATATCAAACAAGTGTACAACAAGCGCTATCAAATAAAGTTGCCCATTCGGGAGGATTGAACCGAAATGCAACACCTTCTGAAAAATTCTTGATCACAATAATTATGTTTGTAGACACCGACGGGGTGATGATGGGGAAACCGTTAGAGACATTTACAGGACTCATCATGATTCCATTAAATTTGTCAACACGTTTCCTACCGTGCTTGTAATGGATTCGACGTACAAAACCAACAAGTACAGACTTTCGTTGTTGGAGATTGTTGGTGTTACATCGACCGAGAAGACGTACTTAGTTGGTTTTGCATTTCTGGAATGCGAAAAAAGAAGACAACTTTCAGTGGGTGTTAGAGGTGTGTCAGTCCATGTTGAAGGACCAAGAGGATATGCTAAAGGTAATTGTTATTGACCGTGATACAACTTTAATGAATGTCGTTGCAACCGTATTTCTGACTTCTTCCGCATAACTTTGTAGGTACCATATTACAAAAAATGTGAGAAGTCGGGTTAAACCTGCTGAGGGGTCAAAACAAGTAGCGGGTGAAGATGGAAAGTTGGTAAAGTCTGGTGTTATTGTGGATAGAATCATGGCTGCATGGAATGCTATTGTTAATGCATCTACAAAAGAGATGTATACTGATGTTATTTTACAACTCCGAGCTGTTTGTGAGAAATATCTGAATTTGTTGAAATATCTGGAGAGCACAATACTTGATCAGGTGAAGGAGAAATTTGTTTGTGCATGGACTGATCAAATTATGCACCTCGGACATACAACATCAAACCGAGTTGAATCTGCCCATGCTTGTCTCAAGAATTGGTTGGCAAATAGCGAGGGCGATTTGATTACGGGTTACGAAGTTGTGAACCATATGATCATGAACCAGCATAATGAGATACAAACAACATTTGGCCGCAGTATCACGGTGTTGGAACACAGGTTTAAGGAAAATATGCTATATTCTCAATTGGTCGGTAACATATCTCGGGTGGCGTTTAATTATATTTTCCATGAGGCCATAAGAGCTTCAACCGTGGGTGATGACACCTCAAAGTGTGGGTGCACAATTGTTAAAACATATGGTCTACCATGTTCGTTTGTGATAGCCAAGAAGCTGAGTGGGGATGTCCCGATAGGCATGGACGAGGTCTCTAATCATTGGAAGAGACTTAGTTTTGAGGATGACGGGAAAATGAAAAGTGATAAATCAAATATCTCTATCCTTACCGAATGGGAAGCAATACAAGCGAGATTTTTGAGAGCCGATGACGTCACAAAACTCCAAATCAAATAAGAGTTGAGAAAAATTGTGTTCCCAGAGACCACAGATTTGAAACCATCCTCCCAACTAGTAAAAACAAAAGTTGCACCAAAAAAGTTGAAACCTACATCGGCCGACAATTCTACTACGAGAAATCCTTCGTATTATGAACGTGTTGACAAGGTATTTCCCGAATCACCTGTACCGAAATCTCAGAAATATGCTTCCAAAGGTGCCCGTATTAGCCAATCACCGCCTCCATCAAAAATACCATTCATCGATCACATGCCGATTTTCATGCACAAATACGTTGAAAGGATTGCGAATGTGGCCGATGATGGTAATTGTGGCTTTCGAGTTGTATCTTGTTTGCTAGGTAGCTGTGAAGATTATTATAATACTGTCTGAGACACTCTGATCAAAATGTTGATGAAACATACATAGTTGTACACACGTTTATTCGGGAGTAAGGAAAAGGTTGAGGAAATACATCATGCACTAGTACCTATTAAGGTTGGATGTGCACCGGAGGAGAAATAGATGCGGTTCCCCGAAATGGGTCATCTCATAGCAAATGCGTACGAGAGAGTGTGTATTAATCTTACCTGATACGGTTTTTCGGAGACTATTTTCATCTGCGCACTACTTCTACACTAAATCCCATTGATCGTATCATTTGTGTTGGGTGGATTTCAAATCCCTGACATTTTGTTCAAGTCTACTTGAAACCGGGATGCCCGATACCACCGACATCACCAGAGTGGGCGCTTCATTTCACAGAAGCATCGGAGACATGGCCGGACAATTTCATGGAAAGGATGCAAGAATACAACAAGTTGAGGGAAATAGATATAGAAATAAATAGGGAAAAATCGAAAGGGGTGGCACCAATGGATTTATCCGACAACACTTTTTTCGGCTCTTTCAAGTAGTATAGGTAGCATTGTAATGTTAACTTCCTTTTAATAATGTATTATGATGTGGAAATATATTCATTTTTGTAATTTGACCATTTGCCAAAAATTTGAATATATGAGATTTTGAAGTTACATGTTGTTATTTCTGTTATGTTCTGGTTTTTCAGTCCTAGAGCATTTACCGGAAGTTTACTTCCAGTTTTGGTCTTAAGTATGAAATCGGAATTTAACTTCCGGTTTTATCACTGACACAAAGATAGGATTTCTATGGTCCATGTTGACATCCTTCTAGTATAAAAACACCCATCCTCTTATATTTTTTCGTACAACAACACAAAAATCAGAAATGGACATGAAGTTGAACATCGAATGGGTTATTGGAATTGTCCATTTTCCCGGTGATGAACCGTCTCGCGAATTCAAGATCCTGGTGTACACCCCAATTGAAGAGGTATGTAAAAATTTGTAGGAACTTGTTCCTTATGGCAACGGTCGAAAGGTAGAGAAAATCGAGTACCGCTCGCCATCACTCGACAATGAAGGGAATATGCAGTTCATGAACCGTGAATTGAAGAACGACAACGATTTACGGGCTATGTGGTCGACTTATCAAAGTTTTCAGGAGAAAGCTCCAATCAAGCTAGATGCGACTTTATCAAGAATCATTGATGACATTATGAGGACGCTGCGACATCCCCAATGCTATTGATTTGTAATGTTCGATTTATGTTTAAATTTCAGTTTGTATTTGCTACGTTTATGTATCTCTATGTTAGACAATAAAATGAAAAATTCTATATTTCTGTTATGAACGAAACTGGAAATATAGTTACAGTTATCATCCGGAAGTTAACTTCTGATTTGTGGCAAAAATTATCAGATGATGGTGCGCCTCGAAAATATATTTCTGGTTTTCAGGGATATTTTGAAAATTTCATAGGATGGCTAAGAAGGACATGGGGTGGGTAAAGAAATCCCTTTTTTTTAAATTGAAAATTGTTTTTCTACTTCTATCATTCATAGGAGTCCGAATCATCTCCACTTTCTAAGTAAATTGATATCAACATTTCTTTATTTAAATTAATGACACATGGCATAAATTAATATCAATGGTTAATATGTTTTTAATATTTTATATTTAATAAATACAATCAATATTAGAGAGAAGGAAAACATTTCACATAATGCTGAAACAATTTTGGAGGGAAATATTTTAGAAAATGTTAAAGAACACCAAACCCACAACAATGGCATTCTCTTTAAGAATATTAATCAAAATCACACAAACCAGAAATCACATCACACCATATTAATCTTCATTATCATCTGTCATTTTTCTTTACAATTTCATTCACTTCTTACTAATATCATATATCTTACTTCAGTGCTATATCGTCGTCGCGGTCTCGTTTCGTTGTGTAGATGTTCCAATTTGATGCAGATGGAGAAAACTTCTAGCATTCTGTCTCATTTTCATTCCATGGGTAATAACATTAAAGACTTTTATTAGAACTCATTATAACTTAAGAATCATTTTGTAAAATTATTTTTTTGAATTTATTTTGGCAATACTTGAATTTATATACAAAATCATTCTGTAAAATCATTCTTTTAATTAATATACAAAATATATTTGAATTTATATATTTAACATATTGAATCTATTTTCATTAGAAGCCCCAAATGAGTTATCAAATTCAAATCTTACTAGTGTGGTATAATGGGTCAACAATATCCATGAAAGTATTTTGCCAAATAGTGAAGACAATTTAGTTGATCATGCACCATACTTGAAAATGGAGTTTGAATCGGAGACAGTCGCCTATGAATTTTATAATGAGTATAGTAGGAGAATTGGATTTGGTATTCGTCGAGAATATGGTAATAAAAGCAAAATATATGGAATTATGACTTCAAGAAGATTCTCATGCTTTAAAGTGGGAAAACGAGGCATTGACAAACGAGATCACTTGACGAAACAGTCTATAAAAGAAACTCGAACCGGGTGTAAAACACGTATGGTTATTTCACTTGATAGAAAAGTTGGAAAATACAAGGTTTTTGACTCTGTATATGAACATAATCACCCTCTTCAACCACCGGGGTATGTTCATATGATTCGATCTCATGGGTACATATCTGAGATACAAGCATCACAAATTATGTTGGCTGATGCATCAGGACTAAAACCAAAAGATTTTCACGATTATGTGTCAAAGCAAGTTGGGGGAATAGACATTGTTGGTTATACAAGACAAGACCATAAGAATTACCTTCGAACTAAAAGAAACCATTGATTAAGATATGGTGAAATGGGTGCATTGTTGATGTATTTCAAAGGAAAGAGTGAAAATCCTTCATTCTTTTATGAATTTTAAATGGATGTTGAAGAACAAATAACAAATATATTTTGGTCTGGTGCACAAATGATAAATGATTATGGATATTTTGGTGATTTCGTCACTTTTGATACAACTTACAAGACAAATAAGGATTATCGACCATTGGGAATATTTTTTAGACTTAATAATTTTAGACAAACGATTGTTTTTGGGGGCAACATTGCTCTATGATGAAACAATTCCTTCTTTTCAATGGTTATTTGGAACTTTTCTCAAAGCTATGGGTGGAAAAATGCCTAAAACTATTTTAACAAATCAAGATGCAGCAATGGCTAAGGCTATTTCTCTTGTTATGCCTCAAACATTTCATGGACTATGCACTTGGCATATAAGAGAAAATGCTCTAAGGCATGTAAACCATCTGTACCAAAAAATTTCACATTTTTCCTTAGATTTTGAAGCATGCATTTATCTACATGAAGAAGAAGAGGAATTTCAGAATGCGTGGAATGCTTTACTTCTTGAGCATAATGTTTCTAATGATTCTTGGCTACATTCAATTTTTCGAGTGAAGGAATAATGGGCATGGGTTTATGTTCGAAAAACTTTCACTGCAGGTATGAGATCTACTCAATTAAGTGAGAGTTTCAATGCTGATTTGAAAAATCATTTGAAGTTAGATTCAAATTTGGTTCAATTTTTTACACATTTTGAAAGGGTTGTAAATGGAAAACGAAACAATGAGTTAGAAGCCGATTATGAGTCAAGACATAAATTGCCTAGGTTGAAATTGAAGAAGGCTCAAATGCTTGTTCAAGCGGGGTCTATTTACACTCCAAAAATATTTGAGGAATTTCAAGAGGAATATGAAGATTATCTAGACACAAGTATAAAGAATTTGGAAGACGGGTTGTATATTGTTATAAATCATGATGACAACAAGGAGCGGAAAATAATAGGGACTTTAGAGGATCAAAAGGTTGCTTGTGATTGTCGTAAGTTTGAGACACATGGTATTTTATGTAGTCACACTTTGAAGGTTTTGGATGCTATGAATATTAAATTTATTCCTTCGCACTATATACTCAAGAGATGGACAAGAGAAGCAAGGTCGGGAAGTAATCAAGATTGGAAAGGACATCGTATTGATTTGGATTTAAAAGCTCACTTCATGAAGCGATACAATGAACTATGTCCTCGAATGGTTAAACTAACTAACAGAGCATCAGAATCTCATGAAACTTACACTTTTTTATCCAAAGTTTATGAAGAGTCCAATAAGATAATTAATGATATGTTGGCTAAAAAGCCCATGGAAGGGGAATCAATTGGAATGTATCACATAAACATATCAATAGCAAATGGTGAATTTGACAACAATGTGAACCTTGTTGGTTTTGTGGAAGCAAAAGGAATAAAAAAGAAAGAATGTTCGTATAAGAATAAAAAACTATCCAAATCTTGGAATGAAAAGTTAGCTAAAAAGAGAAAGGCAAATGTATCAAGGAAAAAGAAAAAACCTGAAGAAAATTTGGTAATTTATGCATAAATGTATTCCTATATCTTAATTATAATACTTGTTACTTATACTTGGTATTTATGATACAAGTTACTTTAATTATGCAGGAAAAACAACCAGTAGCAAATGACAGTAAACCCGCCCTTCGTTCAAATCAAACTTTTACTCAATTATTGACGGTAATCAAATATTTCACGCATATGTACAATATAATTTTTTAACTATCTTTTATAAAATTATACTTAACCATCCTAATTATTGGCAGCAACCACAAGACTACAATTCAATTTCTCTATCTTCAGATCATGTGATTTTATATGGAAGCCAAAATGGAGGTGGAAGTGAAGTTGTCATGTTAGAGATGCACAACTTTTAACAAGTTATATATAACTATCGTGAATATAATTTTTTTGAAGACTCATGAAAAAGAAAATCTTAAGTGAGAGTCTCTCTTTTTGCAGAAAAGTTGGAACTGCATTTTGTGTAGATTTTGTGTAAAATGTTTGTGTAATTAATTTTGTAGTAGAAACTAGTTTGACTTGGTATATAAGTTATGCTTTAGTTACTTTCATTAATTACATGTATTATGCTTTAGTTGATTTCTATGTACAAATTTTTATAATAGAGCCTTTTGCAGTAAGTAGTAGTAGTTGCCGTTGCCATCTTTCATCAGTAAATAGCAAGTAAATAGCAAAAAGTAGTTGATGTCATGAAGTATGCTCTAATTAGTTTGGTACATATATGCTATAATAATAGTCCTTTGGAAAAAGTTACTAGGTTGTTTAACTTTGTGGTAGTCTATCAGTAAGTAGAGAAAATTGTTGATTTCATATAGTATAATTTAATTAATTTGGTACATGTTATAATAATATTGAATTTTGGATATTGTTGCTGCAGTTAGTTTAACTTGGTGGCAGTTTATAAGTGAAGTTAACTTTGTAGCAGGAATTAGTCAAACAATTCATCATCATTTTATTAAATTTCTCACTAGAATAGTACAAAAGATAATTACATTATATTCAATACAAGAACAATTCACTGTAGCATCAGTAACAGAAAGTTTAAAATACGATCAACTTCGCTCCAACAACGTAAAGACTGGAAATATGAAGTTCTGATACAGAACCCATGCCCAAGAACATTGAATCAAACCACTATTGGCTCTTATTATGGTCTGGGATCATGGTGTGGATGTCGTTGTAGGAAAGGTGTCAAACGACGCGATCCAATTTGTGAGAGAAATCTGGGCGTTGAACGACGACGCGATCCAATTGGCGAGAGAAATTTGGGCGTTGAACGATTGGATCCAATTCATGATCCAATTTGTTGGGAAATAAAATTTGGGATTGAGTGAGACATTTTTACACAAGTTGAAATAGAAAGAAAGTAGGGATTACATTCACTGGCAATTAAAATTAGAGATTGAATTTATTGAAAATTAAAATTATAGAGCAAAATAGTATAAATAATTTTAATCATTGATATAATTTTATGCTACGTGTAATTAAATTAAACAACTAAATATTAATCCCTATTTCTTTAGGAAATGGAGAAGACCTGGACTCCATTCATAGATGGTAGACCGAAATATTTTCTCTCCCTAAAACTCATTGAAGTCTTAGAATATTAGCTATTGCCTTCTTTATAGGAGAAGCAACATTTAACTACAAAAGATTTTAGATTTTTGTAGGTTAATGGCTTGAATAGAAGCTTCTTTATATATAACAAGAATATTTTTCAACATGTTGGGTTTATTTTTAGAGTTCTAAAGAAAATAAAATAATTTGATACGCACTGAAATATCTTTGAAATTTAATTTGTTTTAATAAATACAAAGATAAGGGATCATCACCTTACCTTAAACCACATTCCAAACAATCACCTCTATCATATTACTTCATAACCACATATTAGTGTAAGTTCATAGTTTTCACACATAACATGATCCAACCTATCATTATTTAATGAAATTCATATTGGCGAGATCATACTTAAAGACAATTTCAATTAATTTTATGATAAGTTTTACTATAAATGAGTTATGCTAACATGTATTCTACATATATACTATAATTAAAAAATATTTAAAATAAATAATAAAATAAATTTATATTTAAAATTTTAAAATATTAAATTCATGTCTTCTAATAGAATATTTTTATAAATAATTTTTTTAACATATATCGTAGAGGGAATCGATTTAGGTGATTCTTTTGCTAGAAAAGTTACTATAACTTTAGTATAAATTATGTTGTGTGAGACCCAAAAAAAGTAAATACTCAAATTATAAAGAAAAAATAAAAATAAGTTAAATATAAGTATAAAACAAACAAAGTTATGGTGATGATTTTTGTGTTTAAAACACATGTTAGTTTTTTTATATTAAATAAAAAAACACATCACCATTTTACCTTTTAGAAGAAAATTAGAAGGAAAGAACAATCCAAAAAATTAAATGTGAGATAGATTAAACAAAAGTTGAGAACTAAGATTATGAGTAATTCTATTTAAATTTTTTGTGTTAATTATACAAATTTTAATAAAGGTAATTTCATATATGTTATTTTTATAAAAAAATCATATATTTTAAAAATAATAATAATAGTAACAACTCATCTTATTTAATAATTACGTGATAGGGCTTCTAGAAACCCTTCTAACCAAAAAAAAAAAAAAACACTTCTAGAAATAGCTACAAATATAAAATACATTTATACACAATTTTCTCAATCATATTTCCAGACAGCATGAAAACCCACGTCAGTAAATAACAAACTATGTGAGTAGTAAAGGAAGAAGGATGTAACATGCTTAATTTCCAACAGTAACAACAAAAGAAAAAAACAAATAATAACCACCACAAAGCTTATAAAGATATATACCGAGGCCTTTTCATTTACATCACATCATTATATCATCATTTTAAAAAATAAATTAACGTCTGATTCGTATTTGTTGTACCGTACATATGCATGCATCTACACAAATAACATGTTATACGTCATCACATTGAAACTTACTCTTTATCTAACTATTTAAGATTACAAATTATTTGTCATTGTCACAAAAATACAAACCGATAAATTATAATAACCTCTCTGTACGTACGTACGTACGTGTGTATATATATATATATATATTGTCAATTTTTTTATACGGTCAGTGCATCACAACCATCCACTAATATTATTTAATAAATAATTAAAATAAATATAAGATATAATTTATAATCTAATAATCATAATTCATTGATATTATAAAATTTCTGTGTTTCAATTGAATTTTATATATATATATATATATATATATATATATATATATATATATATATATATATATATATATATATATATATATATATATATATATAAAGGGGAATTATTTATTTATTTATTATGTAGTCAACTATATAAAAAATGAACTTTATTGTTTAAATTAATGTAAAAGTATTAGCGTCATCGTCCATATGCACCAATATTTGAGAACATTGAGAATATGATATTTGATAACAATTATTTGAAGCTTTCACTTCCTCGGTAAGATAATTAGGACGTTGATTTAAAGAATTTTTTAATCCAGATAAAATTAAACCTTATGCATTTCTAATAATATCATTCAAAATAAAAAATATGTTTGCAGTACGTGTTATAATTTAAAATATTTGAATAAAAATCAGAATTATATTTTCAGTTTTAAATTAAATAATAAAATATTAAGAAATTATTCCTAATTTAGTCAGAACTATACGCTTTATTTAAAAATTACATATTATTTAAAATCGAAAGTATATTTCGGATTTACACTCAACTATGATCAATTTAATGATTTGTATAGTATAGAGTATAAATTAAAATATATTTTAAATTTCTAGAAGTAATATTGAAATTTTACTTGATACGCCAGAAAAATATGATGTGGGTTAAGAAAGTCATTTGATATCAGAGTTTGAAACATGTTTCAATCTCAAAACATTATAGTGCACTCCATTTTTTTAAAAGAGTCACACATTAAGTAATTAAAGATCTTAATTTATATATTGGAGGAGATTTTTTTAGGAAATTTTTTGTATGACCATCAAAAATGAAAAAAATAATTTCTTAGGAAAGGAGATACAAAATAAAGTTCTATTGTAAAAATAATTCGGAGATGGAGACCGTGAATATATCATCCACCTCCCAAAGTTTTCTTCACGCCTAAAACAAAATAATATATTTAATTATTATATAATTAATATATAATTATAAATATTTGTACAAGTTTACTTGCTATTTCATGTAACTTATTTTATAAAAAATATTTAGATCATCTATGCCATCTTAGTAAAAAGAAATACATTTAAAAGATTATTTCGAAATTCTTTAATTTAAAATGATGGTCACGATTCTTAAGAGCAAAGTTTTAAAATTTAGATCGAATGGGACAATTCAATCAATTGGATAGAGATCGAAGCTGAATTCAATTCGGTAAACTTTTTAAAACTGCTAGCGGGTTAAAGTTGGATTTGTAAAACTGTCTCATTTAAAAAAATCATCAATGTGACTTCTTTTTTTAAATATTTAATATATCAATTTCAAAACTTAAAACATTCTCATTCAAAAAAAAAAAACTTGTTTTTCTACATCTATATAAACTTTCAAGTTTTATTATTTCATTATAGCTTTTCTTTCAATCAGATTCCATAATCATCACCTCATTTTTTTCAAACACCTCTTTTTTTTCAAACATAGTAATATTACCTAACTCAATATTGGTCGTTGTTTAACTCAAAATTATTTTACCTTGTTCAATTATGATTTATTTGATTCTTATTACAAGAGAAAGTTTATTTTTTTAGATTTTTCAATGATTAATTTATTTGATACGTATATGAATCAGATACATTAATTATTTAATGAATCTAAAAAAATAAACTTTATCTTATACTACCTCTGTTCCTATATATAAGAGACAATTCATTTTTTAAATTCATTGAATAATCAATGTATTTGGTCAATTTATAGGCTAGGTACATTGATTATTCAATGAATCTAAAAATTGAATTGTCTCTTATATATAGGAACGGAGGTAGTAATAAGAATCAGAGGTAATATATGGTTTTGTTTATTTTTAGTAATTCTATCTTATTTATTTAATTTAAGTATTCATAATTATGGTGAATCTTATTGCACTACAAAAAAAAATCTCAGTTGCAACGTGAATTTCACGTCACAATTTGAGAAATCACGTCACAAATTCATTATTAGCGACTGAGCAAATGTGTTGCTGAGAAACACGTGGCAAATTTGTAGCGACGTGAAATACATGTCACAAAGTAGTGACATGGTCGCAACATAGTTGCACAGGAAACAACGTTCTGCAATTGGAGCAGTGGTGGCAGGCATTAGAGCAGTTTTAGTTGCGACGTGAAATTCATATTACAACTTAATGACATGTATTCCACGTCGCTACAGGTAACGTTTTTTAAAAAAATAAATTAATTTATAGAATTAATATAATAAAATTCATATAATAAAATTATATAATAATTATATTTCATATAAAAAAAATTTATATAATAAATTCATATAATAGAATTTTATAAAAATAAATTTGATAAATTAAAATTATTTAATTAAATTTAATATAATAAAACTAATAAATTAAAATTTAATATTTAATATTTTAATAACTTCAAATTTAAAATATGTCACATAAATTCAAATTTAAAAGCAAATTAAATAAAAAGTGTTTGTATGGAACATCTTGACCGAGATAATTATCAATGTCAAAATCATCGTTTCCGTCATCCTTTGACTCTTGACCACCAACATTTTGATTTCCACCACCTTGCATAAATCGTCTCATTTGTTCCTTCATATCAGATTGCCTCTTGGCTATGATCTCCATTTGCCGCTTTGCTCTTATCTCATTGCCACTATTTTTGGGCCTCCATTGCCACTATTTTTGGGCCTCCATTGCCACCTCATGTTGCGTTGACTCGCGTCTCGCCTCATTTAACGCCAATTGTCTTACTATTTCAAGTTGTTCTCTTGTCAGATTTGGTTGGCGCAAACCTTCTTCTCCATCTCTAACTCTTTGAATTAGATTTCGATCACTAATTCTCAAGCCGACCGCCAACTTTCCACCACAAAAAAACAACCATTAGACCCTTTTCAACGACTTGATTCCAAATAAAAAATTCAACATTTGAATGAAGCGGCTCCCCCTCTGCTGGAGTATATTCAGGATTATTTTCTAGAAAAACTGCGAGCAATGTCTGATAATCATTCTGCACATACATAAAGTAAAAAAATTTAAATTAAATATATATATATATATATATATATATATATATATATATATATATATTATATATTAAATTAAAGTATATTAAACATGATTTTCATATTATGATTTGATTTTCAAATTTAACACATGATAATCACACCACAAAATTGTCATTAAGTTTAAAAATCAATTTTATCGATTATTAAATTAAAAAAATATAAATAACATAAATTAAATAACTTACAAAAGCTTTCCGCGTGCGTTCGTCAACAAAACCCCCCGATCTCTTTGTCCGAGTCTTTGTAATCAACTCAATGATCACTGGTGGTCTCCCCAACTCCTTTGTCTAAATAATAAAATTAAAATAAATTAATAAAATATTTTATGAATAAAAATATAACTTAAAAAATTAGTAATATTTCCATTCGCCGAAAATGTTCCGCAGTACTAATATTTCCAACAGTATTGACACAACCCCCTTTTCGGATGCCTTCATCTTCTTAAAATTTTCTGATTTAGCCTTGAATTCTGGCGACTTCCAATATTTAAGAAATTCGCCAAAAACCTCTACGCCTATCCAATTAGGACAGATACCATGAAACTCATAATTCTCCCTAACCCACCACATTATATTAGAAAATCTTCTAGAGGTTCTGCTATAATAGTTTTATCAATGATTTTCTCGTTCAACGGATCCCACACACATTTTTCCTGCAATGTTGTATGACATTAAAATAAAAAGTTAAGTAATTATAAATGAAAATGTCATTTAAATAACAATAACTAAAAAAATAAATTAAATTTACAACTTAAATTTTTTAAACCATTCTTCTCTATTTGTAACATCGCCAAAGTTCTTCCAAAATAATTTATACATCTGTTGTATTATATAATTTATAACCTTGGCAACAGTCCGACTCAGCGTGAAACTAAACAACAATATTTTGAATTAACAATATTAAATATAAATTTATACAAAAAATGAAAATGTATACATACTTAAATAAAAGTTTATAAATTAAATAAGAAACTTACTTGTTTCCTTCGGGCAAAATCCAAAATCTCCCGTCAATGACATGAATCTCACTCAAATCATCCTTACCTTGCTTCCTTTGATGATTGTGATGAATATGCTACCCTTGCTATGTTTTGCATCGCTAATATATTTGGGCGTATTTTCACCCCTCTTTTGTTTGTTTGTGGTGTTTTGTACGCTAGTACGAATACTCAAGAGGAGCAATAGATGTTGTGAGTTGGTAGATAATATTGAAGCCTTTCTTTGTTTTAATTATCGACTTTTATTATTTTAGTTTTCAATTTCTCTGATTTGTAACACTGGGAACAAATCATTTTGTCATCTTTTGAGTTGATATTTTGAATTATTTAAACTTAAGAGAGTACTTTATTTTGAAGAGATGATTAAAAAAATGCTTTTATGCTGAGTTCCACTGCAAGTTTCTAATTTAATTGAAAGAATATGCATATTGTGAATGTCTAGCATCATAATTGAGGATAATATTATATATCTTTATGAATAAAGAGTTGAGATTTTTAAGGTGTTACAGTATATTTTGAGTCTTCTCACCAGTAAAATATTCGACCTATATTTTTTCAATCAATGAAGAACTTACCCAACTTACACTTGTTTCTTAACATTATCTAAAAAAAACATTCTCGTCTTAAGCTAAATTTAAGTTAAATGTTGCATCCCTTTCTTTTTATCTTAGGTTTAAGGTTTTCTTAAATTAATTTTTCTTCTAAAATATCTTATTAAATTATCTTATAACAATACAATTTTTTTTAAATACTATTTAATGTTTATTATAAAAATAATTTATATAAATATTTATTTAACATTTAAATTAATTAAAATTGATACATTTTTAAGATAAACTGCAAATAGATTATTGATTCATATTATTTTTAGATTTCAAAAGTAGACTTTGTTAGCTTGTTTCGGCTAACAAGATATTAAAGAGATTACTAAAAGTTGTAGCAACAAAAGCTAGTGTCTAAACGATTTTAATTTCATCTTCATTAAGTTTAGTAGTAGTTTCTTTCATTTGTCCTATTGTTTTGAAGTTAAGTTTTCTAAAAATTTACTTCCAACAATATCACAATGAACATTATTAAGCACTACAATCAAATGTCCACTAATTAGAGTACCAAGCATTGCACCCACATACAAAGACATACCACGATATAGCCTCTGACAGTTTAGGTATAGTTCCTTTGTTGGGGCCATATCATCATATTGTGACCACAAAATGAACAACATTTGTGAAAATTAATCTTAGGTACATTCTTGCATTACACTCACAAACTTTAACTTATTGTTACTGCCATTTGAATTTATTTTGCAATCACATCATAATAAATAAAAGCTACAAAAATCTTATACTTATATCTTCAGAAGCAATTAAGACTTCCACTTTTAGCATGTGACACTGAGTAATGAACCTATTGAATTTGAACTAAAAAAAACAGTGTGATAAATGTTTGGGACCAACTTAACAATTAGTCGACAAAATAATGTCAGCTTTTTTGAATTTTTCTGTAATTTGCATTCAACATTATATGAATCAAATTTAATGTTGTATTTTCAAAACAAGGACACATTAGTTACTGAGAGTGTTGTTCTTTCTCCCACACAAATCAATGATTCCCTTTACTAGGTAGATATATATGTTCTTTGCTTCTTAACTCCGCAACAACAATAAAAGGAACACGAAAGGACCATAAAAATTGCAATGCATGAAGTATGTTTGTGTTTGTATCATATCAACAGACACATGAGAATGAGAGTGCTTATAATTCTAAAAGAGACATAATTAGGATATTGTTTTCAAGGTGATATACATAATTTCGTTTTAGGTATAATAGAAGCATTAACTGGTGGCACATGGTTGCATGAAAAAAGTAGGAAAGAATTCAGTGAAATCACAATCATGGTCCCTTTATAAGCAATGCAATATAAGCTAAGTTGTGTCTATTATTTAAAAAACATTGTAAGGGTAATGGTAGACCTCAAAGATTTATTGATTGCAATAGTGTATCTATCATTCTAACCACCATTTGCTTCCTTAAAACAATTTCCACTCACCAAACTATGCATTACCTGGTCGGTGTTTTACATGTTGAAGCAATTATTGGAGGATGACCTATCAAATCTAATCAGTCATATGCTTGTTTTCTTATCACAGTGCTTGTTGAAAATAAGTGTGAGAAAGAAGTCCCACATTGATTAGAAAAGAGAAGATTGAACACTATATAAGTGAGAGAATTCATACACCTATTATCTTAAGGTTTTAGGTGGATATGTAGTGTATCTCTCACAAAGGTGTGTCCTATCCAACATGCTCCCTCCTCAAAATTTCTCCATACATTGTTGGCATTTCAAATATTCATGCTCATTTTTTTACTAGTACGGGTAAAAATTCAAAACTACTAAAAATTGAAATAATGAAAAAAATTAGAATTGAAATTAAAAAAAGATATTACTATCAACCAATTAGAACCATGATAAATGTCAAGTCATACTGCTTTTTTTAAATAAATTACATATGATATGATAAAATTGTTAGTGCACAAGAATCAAAGATGACAAAAAATAATGAGAGAATGCCGACTACTAAAAGTATGAAAGAAATAGAGTTGTTGTTATAAATGACATCTATGACTAGTCTATTTATACAAAGAGTAAATTGTCACATAGACCCTAATAAAGATAAACTTAATGACTAAGATAAAATGTATAAACTAGGAAATACTAAATTGCATTTCAATACAATATCTTAATTTTATATTTCTAAACAAAACTAACAACACCAATTTCACCCCTTAAGAGGAGAAATTGATTCGTCTTGATAGCCTTCGTCAGAACATATGCCAGCTGCTTCTGGGTGCTACAGTGTACAACTTCTAGTATTCCATTATGCATTTGAATTCTCAAGAAATGATACTTAGTCTCAATATGCTTGCTTCTCCCGTGAAGCACATGGTTTTTGGCAAGATTGATTGCAGACTTGTTATCAATCATCAGCTTCAGAGACTTCTTTACTTTAACCTTCAGATCTTGCAATAGATTCAAAAGCCACACAACTTGACATGCAACTATAGTACATGCAATATACTCAGCTTCACACGTTGATAGAGTAACAAGGAATTGTTTCTTGGAACTCCAAAAAATAGGACCTCCCAGAAACTTGAATAAGTATCCAGAAGTACTTCTTCTATCAACTCTATCTCCACACTAATCAGAATCACGGTAACTCACCAACTCTGAATCTGTCTTTATTCCAGAAGGAAATAATATTCCAAACTTCAGAGTTCCCTTGATATAACTCAGAATCCAGACAGCAGCTTGGTAATGAGACCACTTAGGTTTACTCATGAACCTACTAACCAATCCAACTGCATAGCAAATATCAGGTCTGGTATTACACAAATACCTCAGAGAACCAACCAGATGTTTGAAGATTGTAGCATCCACGTCCTCACCCTTAGAGTTAGAATCCAATTTATGATTGGTTTTTGACGGTGTAACAGTAGCCTTACAATTCTCCAACTTAAATTTCTTCAAAAGTTCAAGTTAATACTTCAGCTGATGCAAAATGATACCCTCCTCCGAGTACAGAATTTCCATCCCTATAAAATATACCATATTTCCCAGATCATTCATCTCAAACTCATTCATCTGCACCTTCTTAAACTTGATTATATCTTATGAACAACTCCCTGTAAGCAATATGTCATCAACATAAAGACACACCAGAATCATATTGCCTTCAGAATGCTGCACATAAACGCCATATTCCATCTCACACTTCTGAAACCTTTGTTTCTTGAAAAATGAATCAATCTTCAAATTCCAAGCTTTGGGTGCTTGCTTCTATCCATATAGAGCATTCTGTAACTTGTACACCATCCTTTCCTGATTCGTTTTCACGAAGCCAGGAGGTTGTGACACGTATACCTTTTCTTGCAATAGAGTGTTAAGAAATGCACACTTCACATCCAAATGCATCAGAGGCCAATTCCTATTCGCATCTAAAGCAATCATTAATCTGATTATTTCATGTCTAGCTATAGAAGCAAACACTTCAAAGTAATCTAGCCCAGGTTTATGAAGAAAACCTCTAGCCACTAACCTTGCTTTGTGCTTTCCAATTGATCCATCTGGCTTAAGTTTTACATTGAAAACATATCTGACGCGGATGGCTTTTTTCTTCTTCGAAAGCTTAGTCAACTCCCAAGTTTTGTTTCTTTCTACATGCTCAAGTTCTTCTTTCATGGAATTCATCCATAATTTCTTCTTGAGTGCTTCTTCTATACCCAATGGTTCAGAGTCTACTAACATGGCACATTGAATGACTTCTTCCTCTGAGTCAACTTATGTATCTTGCAACATGTCAAAATCTGCAAACCTTTTAGGTATGGTTCTGATTCTTTGTGGCCTCTGAACTTGTTCTGAATATTCTCCAGAACCTAGAATAACATTAGCTTATGGACCTTGTCCAAAAACCCCCCATTTTCAGAATTACCACCTTCAGAAACATGATCATCTCCAGAATCTTGTCCTCAAGAACCTACGTCTTCAGAGTTTTCCCTTCCAGAAGTATGACCACCACCAGATTCTGGATCATCATCAAAATATGGATCAGAATTAGATTCACCATATTCATCTTCAGAGTCTCCAGAATCATCTTCTAACTCTAACTCTTCTTTAGAAATTGCAACTTCTGACTCATCTTCAGAATTTATCTCTACACCAAAAATGGGTTGATACTTACTCCAATCCCAAGCTTTTGACTTTTCACAATGACTTCTATGCTGACTTCAATTTTATTAGTTTATGGACAATAAAGCTTGTGCACACATGTACTGTGGTATCCCACCAGTAACATTATTTTGCTTTTATCATCTAGTTTCTATCTTCTAGCTTCTGGAACGTGTTTGCAACACACATAACCAAAAATCTTCAGATGACTAACACTTTGCTTCTCTCAAGTCAACTTCTCTAAAGAAACAATCTCCTTCAGCTTCTGCTTTGGACACCTATTGAGCACATATGGTGTAGTAGAAACAACTTCTCCCCATAAATTGTGAGGAAGCTGCTTTTCTTTTAGCATACTTCTTGTCATATCAAACAAAGTACGATTTCTTCGTTCAACAATACCATTGTGTTGAGGAGTATAAGGAGCAGTAACCTCATGCTCAATTCCATTTTCATCATAGAACTTTTGGAGTTCTATAGAGTTATACTCACCTCCATCACCCGTTCTGAGAATCTTTAACTTCTGACCACTTTGTTTCTCAGCCTTCCTCTTGAACTTCTAGAATTCTGTAAAAACCTCATTATTAAACTTGATGAGTGTTACTCACGTTAGTCTTGTGAACTCATCCACAAAAGACACAAAATACATATTTCCTCCAAGTGAAGGTTTTGGAAATGGTCCACACACGTCATAATGAACTACCCCCAAAGCATTTTTTGCTCTTGGGGCTGCTTCTGACACAAATGGCAATCTGGGTTGTTTTCTTTTCATGCATACCTCACATGACTTCTCAGGATTCAAAATCTTCAGAATGCCACATACGAGATTCTTAGAACTTAGATTCCCTAAGCTTCTGTAGTTCAGATTCCCTAACCTATTGTGCCACAACTTACTATCTCCTTCAAAGCCTTCTGCACTAAGTCACTCTATTTCAACTATTTCTACATTTATCTTGAATGTTATGTTGTTTTCCTGTTCAGATGGCATAATCAAATTCTGATTGAAATCATAAAACTTCAAGAGAGTGTTCTTCATAGCAACTGAGAAACCTTTCTCAATCAGCTGACCAATACTTATCAGATTGCTTTTGATTCCAGGAACATACCAAACATCCTTGATCAGAACGATCTTCCCATTTTCACCAAAACTTTGACATTTCCCATACCTTCTGCATTAAGGTACTTATCATCATCACATATGATCTTTGTCCTCCTTCTAGAGTCAAAATCTATCAGCCATTGTTTGTTTCTAATCAAGTGATTTGAACAGCCAGTGCCATATACCACCAATCTGCCAAACATCTTCCATCAGACTTAGAAGCCATCAATAGCACAGGTTCATCATCTGAATCTCCTCTAGATATATTTTCTTCTCATGATTTCCTTCCCTTGTTTGACCAGCAATCTTTAGCAAAATGGCCAAACTTCTTACAACAGTAAGATTGAACTTTCCTCTTGTCAAACTTCTCTTTTCCCGTATGATGTTTCATCTCGTTAGAAGTTGAGGTTTCTGACTTTTGGGATCTATCACCACGTGTATTCTTGGCCTCTGACCAAGAATGCTTCTGGTCATTCTTGACAAAAGAAGCTTTCAGAGCCTGCTCAACTTCCCTCTCAGTAGTTCTTTCAGTCAGATGCAACTCTTGCGCCTCTAGACTACTTTGCAGCTATTCTATTCTCATGGTTTCCAGATCTTTAGAATGCTAAATTTCTACAACAATGTGATCAAATTAAGGATTCATTAACCTCAATACCTTGTCAATCATTACTTATTCAGAAAGGGTTTCTCCACAAGCATTCTTCTTATTAGTGATTAGAATCACTCTGGGGATATACTCTGAAACCTTCTCATTGTTCTTCATGTTCAGATTCTCATATTGCTTTCTAAGGGACTGAAGCTTCACCTTCTTTACTGATGCGTCACCTGTAACACCCCGAATTTAATTAATTACTGAATTAAATTATATAATGAATTATCTTTTGGAATTGTCGAAGTTAGGAAATTTATCGGTATTATTCTAAGAGGCATAAATTGGATTAATATGTTGCTTGGACGACTAAGTTCATAGTCAGATTAATTGTCAGTTTAATTGTCAGTTTAATTGAAGAAAATAATATTAGAAATAATATTATTATATTGGACTACTTATTTAATTAAGTCCGTTCGATTGTTGAGTGGTAAATAACAAATTGGAAATGTGCTAATAATAGGCCTATTAAGGAGTTTGGGAGAAAATACTATTAGTTTGGTTTATAATAAAACATAATTGATCATGAGAGTAAGAAGTTTGTTGTACGTGGGAAGTAAAATAAAATAAGGGTTTGTAGAGAAAAGAAGAGAACGTGGAAGAGCTCGTGCAGAGAAGAGGAAAAATTGCAGAGGAAAAGTTGGAAGCCAGTACGAGAAGTGCACAAGCCAGAATCGGAAACTAAAAATTTGAGCGACTGTTAAATCCAAGGTAAGGGTGAGGTTCTAACTCTATAACTTAGTTTATGATGAATCGTATGTGGGGATGAAATTGTATAGAATTATCTCTGTTTGTGTAAATTGTGTGTAGAATAATTGTTTTATTTTGTACCAGTGTGGTTGATGTTGATCGATTGATGAGGATAATGATGTCTGTGAAATTATTGTGGTATCTAAGAATTTATTGCAGCGATTAAATTGATGAGAGAAGAAATTGAATTGGAACAAGTTATTTATAGGAAAAGAAGAAGAACAAGGACGGACGCCCTACTGGTTTTAAAGAAAAACAAAATAATAGTATGTATGTATGTATGTATGTTGGAAGGGAGGACGCGCTAAATAAGAAGAAGGAAGGGAGAGTTTTGAGGTGGGGGCCATCCAAGGGTGTGGGGTGGGCGCCCCTTGTAGCATGGGGAAGGAGGGAGGACGCCCTTGTGTGAGGGGAAGGGTAGGAATGACCACCCTTGTGGTCTTCTGGGGGCCACCTAATTGTTTGTCTTACCTTGCTTTTGCTAATTGTTTTTTTTTGTGACAACCAGGTATACTACGTTTCATAAAAGATTATGATAACATTTTCTTATACATACATTTCATGTATAAATTCAGTATCAATAAAACAGAGTATTTGCTAAATTAATAGAAGAATAATGGTAGCCTTAGTAGAGGAAAGTTGTAGCAGTAAATAACAGATGACATACTTTGGTCGGTTGAGAAATAATGGTAATAATACTGATATTATGGTAGCAGGTGTGAATTAATAATTAGTGGAGTGGCTAAAATAGCAGTATAAATAAAGTAACATGAACTTAGTTATTTTGGCAACAATGATGACTTTAGTAGAATAATAAGATAACATTGCCAGCAAATTTGATGACAGTATAGTTGGAAGCAGAAAATTATAGTACTGATATTTATAATTTTAATTTCAGTTTAGAAGAAATAGCAGGTGGATAAGTATATCAGTAGGCTATAACAGAATAGTAAAACCAGTATCGAATTAGCCGAATCTGTAGAATTAAGCAGTAAAATTAGTTGCTCGGAATTAACCAAAATTTGTCGTGGTAGTTCGTGTTTGTTAGTAGGTAACTGCGATTGGTTTGTTTTTGTGAAATTGTGTTGAATACATTATGTTGTTATTTTCTTGGTGAATTATTAGCGATGTGTATGTTGTTATATGTTGATTAACTTGTAGGCCTATGACCAGTGTTGAAGCGAAGTTGAGTACCTTGGTTATTGGTACATCGTGATATGGGCTTATGCCTTTTGACGATGTTTGTTGTTGTTGTTGTATGTGATTGTTGCATTCATTGAGTCACATTTATTTACATACTTTGCGACGACCTGGATTGACAAAATTAACGACGAAAAGGCATAAGCTTTCGTCGTTAATTTTGCCCCTTATGTTGTGATGTTGCCTCTACGTGGGTAACGTGCAGGTAATGAAGAGTGAAGATTTAGTTATTGTTAGTTAAAGTCGGTTTAGTTGCTCTGATACGTAGCACTCAGGGGGACGAACGCTTGATGTTATTTATTAATTTTTGTTATTACTTTAAGTTGTTGACTTTTAAATTGAATTCATGAAGTGAAATTTTGGTATCAAATATGAGATGTCGAATGTAATGTCACGACACTAGTATCTGCTACGAACACTATTAAACAGAATAAAGTTTAAAGAGTGCAGAATACAATAAAAACATAGAGAATTGTTAACCCAGTTCGGTTCTAACCAACCTACATATGGGGCTTCCAAGCCAGGGATGAAGTTCACTATCAACAGTATTAATTCGGAGGGAAACCTTCCCTGTTTACAATTCTCTGTTAATAAGACTACCCAATGACCCTTCTACCTAAGATACCACACTTATATATGAGAACCTCTGCTTATTTCCTAAGTCACACACTGTGACATTCAACAAAATCAAAACTGAAGACACTCTTCAAAGACGCACAATCACACTAGCTTCACAGCTTACGGTGATTGACAACTTACAACTCAAAGAAAATGTCCTACTCAAGTAGAGATACGAGAGAGGCTCATAATGAACAATTAACAACCAAAATAATGAACAAGCAAAAATTAAAATCTAGACTTCTAAATCTGGAATGGTCAAACTGCAAAACAAGGTTTGTAGCCTTTAAATAGAGTAACAGCAACTAGGGTTGCTTTACTCACAAGTCTTTAGCGCCTCTTATCTTTTCTCCATGAAAGCAGAATATTAAATCTCCAATTATATTGCTGAAGGTGTTCTCAAGCTTCCTTAGTCGAAGCATACAAATAACAAACAAACTGACTTCCTAAAAAATCTGCACTTGAATTACTTCTATCAGTTTCACATGTTAGGACATCTGCTGTGACATCTGCTACTTCAGTATTTTTCATGGCATTTTCTGAGCAAAATGTTTTACCAAAATTCCTGCCAATCCATAGAACTAACATGAAGTACCATGTTGTTGTGGAAGTTGTTTAAGTCGAATAAAAGTATTGGTGAATTGTAGTTGATTTAAAGTTGAATTAAATTTTATTACAAGTTCATCCAGGTTTTAAGTGTTACGTATATGAATAAAAGTGATTAATATACGTTGTTTTTATGTGAAATAAATGTGGCAACCCATATATGATGAATTTTTGCACTCAGATTTTTATTAATATTCGATGGGTAGATTTGGGGTGTTACATTAGTGGTATCAAAGCAGGTCGGTCCGTTCGGCCAAAGTTTTCTAATTGTTGTTTGTCCCTTAGTACACGATAAGTGTGTACAACATTGTCGGTACTTATTGTATTTCTGATATGTTGTCAGTAGGAATTGAGTTGAAGCTAAATGGGGGAGAAGCTTTGCTTCTCGGATGTGTTTGGTTGTGAGATGTTATTTTAGTATGTTGTTGATGGTGACAGTGCAAGTGTGGTTGAAGCTTTGTTACTTTCAGAATTCGAAGGTAATACGGATTTAAGATTCTGGTTGTTTAACAAGTTGGAACGTCTTGGAAAAGAATAATTGTTATAAGATGAAATTTAGTAAGTTTTTGTTTAAGTAGCCTTGCGGAAGATATGGACGTAGGGACAATCATTGAGTGATGGATTGCTATAGACCTTGTTGTGGGATTCTTGCTGCTGAATTTGTTGGAACGTTTGAAGTGTGAAGCGCGAAGCAGAATCGGAAATGTGAGGAGATGAGTACAAGTCTAAAGGAACACTATTATAGACCAGTAATGATGGTTATACTCCGGTATGATTGTCGGCTATCTATTTACAAATTGAGGAATTGATCACCCGTAATCTCTTGTTGATAGTAGACAGAATCATAATGGATGGTATAGAATTGTCTTGCAATCTTGATGGTGATAAAATTGATGGATGCGATATTGAGAATGTTGTTGAGATGAGGATGCAATGTTGTGTAGCTAAGTATAAGTGAGTGACAGTTGTTACCATTTTGTAAGGTGATGTTCCAAGGTATTGATGAAGTAGTGATAATTATGTTGCAAGAGTATTGAAAAATTAACGTATAAATGTTGAATTTAAACTATGTTGAGTGGTTGTTATATCGTAAGGGTAGTAGTTGAGGTGTTGTCAAACGCAACTTGGGAATCGAAGGTGAGATGTGGAAGTGAAATTAATAATCGTTGCGTCGGATAAATTTTCGAGGACGAAAATATCCTAAGTGGGGGAGAGTTGTAACGCCTCGAATTTAATTAATTACTTAATTAAATTATTTAAGGAATTATCTTTTGGAATTGTCAAAGTTAGGGAATTTATCGGTATTATTCTAAGAGGCGTAAATTGGATTAATATGTTATTTGGACGGTTAAGTTCATAGACGGATTAATTGTCAGTTTAATCGAAGAAAATAATATTAGAAATAATATTATTATATTGGACTACTTATTTAATTAAGTTCGTTCCATTGTTAAGTGGTAAATAACAAATTGAAAATGTGCTAATAATAGGCCCATTAAGGAGTTTGGGAGAAAATACTATTAGTTTGGTTTATAATAAAATAGAATTGATCATAAGAAAAAGAAGTTTGTTGTATGTGGGAAGTAAAAAACAGTATCGAATTAGCAGTAGGCTATAGCAGAATAGTAAAACCAGTACCGAATTAGCCGAATTCGTAGAATTAAGCGGTAAAATTAGTTGCTCAGAATTAACTGAAATTTGTCGTGGTAGTTCGTGTTTGTTAGTATGTAATTGCGATTGGTTTGTTTTTGTGAAATTGTGTTGAATGCATTGTGTTGTTATTTTCTTGGTGAATCATTAGCGATGTGTATGTTGTTATATGTTATTGTTGATATGTTGATTAAGTTGTAGGCCTATGACCATTGTTGAAGCGACGTTGAGTACCTTGGTTATTGGTACAGTGTGATATGAGCTTATGCCTTTGTGACGATGTTTGTTGTTGTTGTTGTATGTGGTTGTTGCATTCATTGAGTCACATACATTTGCATACTTTGCGACGGTCTGGATTGGCAAAATTAGCGACGAAGGCTTATGCCTTGGCCTTGATGGCACCATGTTGAAAGTTGAAGGCTTATGCCTTGTTGAAATGCCTCGATAAACTGGCATATGTTTAAGTTGGATGTTCTGCTCCAAATGGTACCACATGCATATGGACCGTTGTGTCTCATTTTAGTTGTCATAAATATGATTGTTGCATGGTGAAGTGATTTGTGTTGTTGTTAAATGTGAAGAGATTTGTGTTGTTGTTAATTGTGAAGTGATTTCGCGATGTTGTTAACTGTGCAGTGGTTTGTGATATTTTACCTGTGACGTGATAATTTTGTATGATATAATCCTAGAATATTATTTATCATACACTTGTTTATATTATTGGATATCTCACCCCTTATGTTGTGATGTTGCCTCTACGTGGGTAACGTGCAGGTAATGAAGAGTGAAGATTTAGTTGTTGTTAGTTTAAGTCGGTTTAGTTGCTTTGATACGTAGCACTCTGGAGGATGAACGCTTGATGTTATTTATTAATTATTGTTATTACTATAAGTTGTTGCCCTTTAAGTTGAATTCATGAAGTACCATGCTGTTGTGGAAGTTGTTTTAGTCGAATAAAAATATTGGTGAATTGTAGTTGATTAAAAGTTGAATTAAAGTTTATTACAGGTTCATCTAGGTTTTAAGTGATGTATCCGAATAAAAGTGATTAATATACATTGTTTTTATGTGAAGTAAATGTGGCATCCCATGTATGATGAGTTTTTGCACTCTGGTTTTTATTAATATTCGATGAGTAGATTTGGGGGTTTACATTAGTGGTATCAGAGCAGGTTGGTCCGTCAAGTCAAAGTTGTCTAATTGTTGTTTGTCCCTTAGTATGCGACAAGTGTGTACAACACTGTCGGTACTTGTTGTGTTTCTGATTTGTTGTCTACAAGAATTAAGTTAAAGCTAAGTGGGGGAGAATCTTTGCTTCTTGGATGTGTTCGGTTGTGAGATGTTAGTTTAGGATGATGTTGATGGCGATGGTGCAAGTGTGGTTGAAGCTTTGTTACTTTCCGAATTTGAAGGTAATACGAATTTAAGATTCTGATTGTTTAACAAGTTGGAACGTCTTGGAAAAGAATAATTTTTATAAGATGGAATTTAGTAAGTTGTTGTTTAAGTTGCCATGCGGAAGATATGTGTTATACCCCAAAAATTTTCCTCTTATTTTTCAAGTCAATACACATCTCCATACTCAAGAGTTCATCAAGGGTTGACCAGATGAACCCACTCCTAAGCAATCAATCCACAACTAGGGTTTTGATTCTCTCAAGCCAAATATGTTTTCTATTTCCTCAAGTGAGCATCATGCCTCCTCATATGTCTCAAGGTATCACCATGTCAAGTTTCAAGCCTCACAGCTCAAGTTTGCTCAGTCAATTGCTCAGATGGTTGAAAATGAATTGTAGTGGATAAAATGTCAACTATGGTCAAAATAAAGTCAAACTTCATCATTTTTGGTCAACATAAATATTATGAAGTCACATTCATAATTTGATCAAGGGTTGATCATGATTCATCAAGAAATTCAAAGAATTGATCAAAAGTCAAAGTTTCTAAATTAGGGTTTTTTGATCAAAAGTCAACAAAAATTTGACCAGACATAACTTTCACATACTCTATTAGAAATTTTTCCACCAAATGTCATTTTGAAGGGAATTCAATTCTCTATAACTTTGTGTCTCACAAGCTTTGCCCAAAAATTCTTCATTTGAGAGTTATAGGTCAAGACATTATAGGTCCTTCTAAAAGTCCACAAAAAGTCATATTTTTCCAAAGAACTGTACGTGAGCATGGAAGCTTAAATAAATATGAAACTAAAAGGATCATTTAGAGGACATATTAAGCTTTCTAAAAAGTCTAAGTACACTCTCAAATGATAAAAATTGAGCAAGATATGATTTGTGCAAGTTTGGAAATTTTGAAGAAGTGCATGAAGAAAACATTGGTCAATTTTGAATTTCTTCCAAATGGGCTTAAGTTTTTATGGTTTAAACTTGTTTCAAACATGGTACATGGCCTCTAAGTCTAATTACACGCCCTACTTTCATTTATTTAATTTATTTTTAAATTAAATCATTTAAATACAATTTTAAATAAAATAAAATGTAAGATAAGGTACATGGCGTGTTGGGCTTGCTATTTGTGTGTCTTGAGGACCAAGGAAGCCCAAACAAGCTGGCGAGAAACGCATGGAAACACTAGAGGAAGATTGAGCAAGAAAAAAGAATATTTGATTCAAATTTTCAATCAAATATCTTTCAATGAATGCAATATATTTTCTCTCAAAGTTTTGACCTAATTCACTCCTTATAAGTATTAGATTGAGACCACAAGCAAGGGACACGAATTTGTAGCCAAGAACACTAGGGTTTTGAGTTGAAAAATTGCCAAGAAACTTACACCATCGGTATTTGAATTGCAGACATTCTCATTCAATTTCAAGCACTTATTCACTCTCCTGAGGTGTTCAGGAATCGATCCAAGTCCTTGCACGAGTTCAAAGCATCCATAATTCACTTCCCCAAGGTGCACCGATTGGTAAAACTTCATGAATCTTAAACTTTTATTTCATGCAATATAAATGGTTTTGATTCATATATACATGTCCATACTGATGTTTGTGAATGTTTAGAACAATTGTGCATGAGTTTT
The DNA here is from genome assembly GCA_021764765.1 of Vicia sativa. NCBI lineage: Eukaryota > Viridiplantae > Streptophyta > Magnoliopsida > Fabales > Fabaceae > Vicia > Vicia sativa. Next base: position 76,435,462 of record CM038795.1, read on the forward strand.
GACACAGGAATCAGGTTTCACCATTATTAGGGCACGAAGCTTTTGCTTCATCGTATCCATAGCTACAGGTCGATTCAGACAAAACTAACCATGCCATTAGATTCACATCAATTCAATTAGTGGATTTGGGTTGTTTTCGTTTTTGTTTTTGGGCTATTTTGCAGGTTTCAAATTCTCCTTACCGGATAAGACGATCGGAAACACCACCCAGGGTGGTTTGATCGGCAAGGAAAAAGACGTGGCAGAAGGAAATAACATGATTGGTCTGTTTGAACCTAGGGGTCCCACATGCGCGCGTTTTGATTAAAAATGGTTTTTTCTGAATCATTATTACATATATATTTATGCTTTTGGTATTATGAATGGATGTATAGCCACCCCAGTGGCAACCCATGCGCACGTTGGTCCCTTACCATCTATCAAGTCGCAGGTTCGAACCTGCCTTTTGCCAATTTTTTCCCAATATTTCTAATTTCCATAGATTTTCATATACATACAATTGGAGGTGTGTTATTTGCAACACATGCAGATGGCGCAGTGGTCTGATTTTAGACTAATGACCTTAAGGTCATGGGTTCAAGCCTTGGCATGACCATCCTATTTTTTAAGCACTTGTTTTCTTTGCATTTTATTATTTCTTAAATTTTCTAACCAATTTAATTTCTTTTCAAATATTTTTTAAATACAATAAAAAATCACAAAAAATATTTTTGTTTTAGATCTAGGTTCAAAAAACGTTTAATTAATTTTAGACACAAAAATATTTTATTTTTCTCTTCCCTTTTAATTATTTTCATAATTAATTTCGAATTAACTTAGAATTAGGTTTTCTTAATTAAAATCAATTCCAAAAAATACCAAAAAACTAATTTTCGTTTTAATTAGGGTTTAGAATACTTAGGTTTCCATTCAAATAGTTTTCTCTTATTTATTCATGCTTTATTCTCATTTAAATTCTAGAAATCGATGTATAGGTCGCAAGATTATTTTTGTAATAGCGTAGATTTAATTTCTCGCACTTTACTTTTTCGCACCTCCAATAATGTAACTACCCCAAAGCCTTGTAATAGCGTAGGGTTTATTTTCCTCACTTTTACTTTTTGCACTCTCTTATAAGCTGTCTATAAACTGTTTAGATGTATGCTAATAGGATTGTATGGCCAGAATTAAAATCAATCATAGATCACCTAATTCAAAGATAACATATCTGAATTGAATCACTATTTCACACTTGAACCCCCATTAGGGTATCCTCTCTTGTTTCCTTTCGGATAAACATGGTCATGTCCCTCGAACGTAGGGATACCATTAGCAAAGACCCTTGATTCAAAAATCATCACAAAGATCATAGTCCCTCGATGACCCTCGATGTTTCCTAGGAATATATGATCTCGTCCCTCGGTTGTTGCCTACGAATAAGTGATGATCTTCTCTTCGAAATGTTAAGGTATCCTTACAATGTTGCCTTCAATGACCATACGATGACCCTACGTTTGTCCCTTCACATCCAACGAATAGAGTTACCTATAGACTAATGGTATGGATAACGCTATCCTAATGGAGAAGTAAAATAACAAGAACGACCTTCTTAAATCAATCAAAACAAATACTTTTCACACCTCACACACTTTTCAAAAATACTTTCAAACAAACACTTTATATACATTCATACGAGAATCATTACAAAGTTACATTTTTTCAAACAAATATTTCAAACACTTCGTATACATTCTTGAGGACTGATACAAGAATCATTACAAAGTCAAAGTGAAATACTTTTCAAAATACTTTTCAAATCACACACAACATAAAAAGCAAGTTTTAAAAAGTGAGCTAAGCAATTAAGAGCCCGTAGATAATTACGCATGGAAAGGTCTTTTCTTTTCTTTTCACCTTTCCTTTATTGGATAAAAGAAAAGTCGGTGGCGACTCTTGCTATCCGCAACATTTGCAAAGAAGAAAGTATTTACAAAGTTTGCTCGATCGAGCCCCGTGACAAGATGCCTACGTATTCCCTCGTGCAATGGGAAAGTCAGAGCGTCGTAGTTCGGCTCACTTGTTTTGGTGGGTTTTGTGTTTTTTACTTATGACAAAGGTTTTAAACACAAAAAAAATGCGCGTGTAGGCGAAAAAGAGTTTGGCTTGGTTTGTTGCCTTTACCTTTAAGAAATGAGTTTGAACCATTATTAGGTGTTTTAGTTTTCAAAAGAAAAAGAAAGAAAGTTTTAGTTTTAATTACATGCAAGGATGCAAAAGAAACATGAAAGCAAGTTTTAGTTTTATTACATGCAAGGATGCAAAAAAACTAGAATACAAGAAATGGAAACTAACTAGTTCTACCCCTAACGTTATCATGCAAAAATGGCCCTATGGTTGAGGATTAAAGTCTAAGCTAGAAGACTATCCTAACCGAGAAAACCTGGGGAAACTATCCTATATCCATCTTGGTTGTAGAACCGAGGGATACAAAGGGATTAAGCAAACAAGTGCTTTGGCAGAAGCACACAAACAATGCAATGCACAAACAAATGTCACACAAGCGCATGAAAAGAAGGAAGTACCATAGCCTACAACAGCAAGCCGATGGCCAGAAGCAACCAGGAGCCAACACATTCTGATTCCCATGAATGGTATCAATGCATGACATGAATTGTCAAGTGTGAAGAGAAAATGATGCGAGTTCAGTAATAAATGTGAACCCCAAGAAAGCATGGAGAGTCAGAATAGGTAAATCTTGCCACTTGATTATCATTTACTCGATAAAGGAAGCAACACGATTCGTGTGTGCTGAGATGACACAGACTAGAATTGTGCGGGGGTCGATTGCGGACCCTTTCCGCGTGCCCATTATATCATCATGAGTCGATAGTAGGAAATATAAAAAGCGTGACTTTGCTTGGTGGGGCCATGTCAGGTTTCCTAACCACTCTTGACCTATGCAAGCACAAATGAAAACACTTATTGAGAATTACCTCCCTATGCACGGTGGAGGATTTAAAACAAACCTAACACAATTAGCACACAATTTGTAGAATGTCTAGCTACAGGTCTTTAAACAGCGACTTTGAGCCCAACGCTCCTATCTTAATCATGGCAAAGAAAGCGGTAAATCCCTACTTCTCATGATATCTAGGAAAGCTGTAAGAGAAAGCGATAAACAAGGGATGGCTAGTACCAAATGAATAATAAATCCGAAGAGCATTGCGAGCTAAACATACTCCAGAAAACTTCGGGTAAGCTACCATCGACAAATAACACTGATCAGGAATGCATCAAGGTATCAAAAGCATAATTGGGATGTGTGTCATACACATCCAAAGCAAATACACCTGCATAAGATTGCATTCCAAAAAATACGGACAAAGGATGTGCATTGATATGCACGGTCAAGAACGTGTGTCTATACACATTCGACTTATGAACTACTGAATGATTTGAATTCTCTTTTGTTGTTTTTGCGTGTGTAGTTCTTGTTTTTTTTTTTTGCTTTTCTTCATAGATGAATCCTTTATATAGTTGTTCATGGAAAGTATCCGTTGGAAACATCTTAAGCTGTATATGGAATGATGATAATTGGCGTTGATTTTTCTTTCCATAAAAGCGAGATCCTGTTGGAAGATAATCGTTGCTTCAAATATTCATTTAATGAATGACAATGCTTCAGAGTCTTTCAGCCAGAACATGGATATTAGAGTTTGTAGAGCGGTCTGGTGCTATTTAGAAGTCTATCAGAACTTCGTTTAGAGCGTGAATATTTTAACATCTTCTAATCATGTCAGAGTTTATGTATGTTCAGTTCAAAGTCTTCTTCTGACATTAGGACTTCTCTTCGATCAGAATCTTCTAATGCTTTTAGAACTCCGCTTCGCTCAGAGTCTTCTAACAGATATCAGAACTTCTGTTCTTTTACTTTCGTCAGAACTTCTGTTCTTCTACTTTCGTCAGAGCTTCTATTCTTCTACTTTCGTTAGAGCTTCTATTCTACTTCTTCCGTTAGAATTTCTATTCCACTTCTTGCGTCAGAACTTCTGTTCCACTTCTTCCGTCAGAACTTCTGTTCCTCTTCTTTTCGTCCGAACTTCTGTTCTATTTTTTTTCCGTCAGACCTTCTGTTCCACTTCTTTTCGTCAGAACTTCTGTTCCACTTCTTTTCGTCATAACTTCTGTTCTATAAAAAAACAAAAAGGCTTCTTTTCTTTTCAAGGTTAGAACTTTATCTACATACTTTTAAAACAACCTTAGAAGCCAACAATGTTTCATACAAAATATTTGTTTATAATTGTCAGAACATGATAGTCATCAACAATACTTGTTATCATCAAAACATCTAAGATTGGTGTAGAAACAAACTATGTTATAGCAATATCCCCCTTTTTGATGATGACAAAAACTCAAATATTTTGACAAAGAGAGGTCTCCCCCTGAATTTATTATTTATATAAATTTAGAAAACATTGTACTTCCCTGAAGTTTCGTCTAGAAGTTGACTTCTAGAGGTTGGTTCCAGAAGTTGATTCTAGAAGTTGATTTCAGAAGTTGATTTCCAGAAGTTGATTTTTCAGAAGTTGGTTCCAGAAGTTGATTTTCCGGAAGTTGGTTCCAGAAGTTTATTTCCAGAAGTTGGTTCTAGAAGTTGACTTCCTGTTATAATCTTTAGACACAAATGAAATCAAGGGTGATTTTAAAATGTTCGAGACTTAGTCTATCAGTAACTATGTGTTGGCTGAAGATTTTGATATTTATGGTTCGAAAAGGGAGCATTGAATTCGAAACGAAACAATAACAGTGTTCACTAGAATGAAGGAAATGTCATGGTTTGGAATGAAGGAATCAGCTCTTCGAATAAGATATTGAAACTTGGGGCTTCGAGTAGCAATTGTGAAGGAGCTTCGAAATGGTGGAAGTGTGGTGTTAGGCAGCGCGTTCGAATCGAAAGGCAGTTTAGATATTTGAAATTCAAAATATGAGCGGGATGAATGGACGTTCGAATATCTTGGGAAAATGGTTCAAGACGTGGAGGCTAGAGAGGCATAGTATTCGCATGTCCGAAGCGTGGCAAGCTCTCATAAGTCGACCGTTGTGGTCGAATAGTATAAATAGAAGTCTTAGTGTTAGGATTTGGTGTCATATCTATTGTACTAAATTCAAGAACATTCAAAATACCACATGGATAGGGAAACGAATGCACGAATGATGTACGTATGATTGCACCACTTTTATCTTTCAACAATGTATCTTTATCTTTTCAATTTACCTTTATCTTGCATAAATGTCATTTAAATCATTTATATTCAAAGTCATTTAATTTTCCATGCATTTAAACGCTTTTCCTTTCGTTTGAAGCCTTTTACTTTTCAGAAACCTTTACATTCATGCTATTATTTTCCAGAAAACTTTTACATACTTGCTTTTACATTCCTGTCTTTTACACTTCATGTTTTACTTTGAAAATCTTTTACATTCACAAGTCAGTTGAACATTCCTGCACTTACATACTTTCTGTGATTCGAAGTCTTTATGCCTGATATCTTCAAATCATCTTTATATTGCTTTGCTTGATTACGTTATTAATTTATTGAATATCATAATCGAAATACACTTGAGACATATATAAAACATCTAAAAATAAGCCTTGAACGTTAACCAGCAGTTTAAGTTTATGCAAACGACCAATAACCCCATAGGATCAATCTAGTCGATCCTGCAAGTTACCAAAGGGATTAAACAACAATCATAACGCTTGTTTGATAGTTTGGAGGACTAGCGGTTGTTTCACCAGAAATCACTGTGAACACTATGATGTTCAAAATATCTTGCTTTCTCCCCCTTTTTGTCATACATCAAAAAGAAATTTAGCACACAATATGGCAAATGAATTTGAAGAGATGAAGGATTAAATAGAGGAATAATTTCTTGAAATCATGTAATTTAGATGTTTTAATGCAAAAAGTAATAAAACATGATGATTGCTTGTAAGGGAGGTAGCAGAAGATATGATGAACAGTTACCAAAGTGACCAGCGCCTCAAGTTAGCATCTTAAATGTTTTACTCTATCAGAGTATGAATCATGTGTTCATCTTCTGAGAGTGTTTTGACAATTAAGATTGACAGGGTTATTTTGGTGAACTGCATGCTTCTATCTTGATTTGAGTTGTCTCTCAGATCTTCTAATAGATTCTGATTCAGTTACCCTTCTCACTTCTGAAGGACAATTGATCAGAGGTTCACATAAAATAGTATTCTACCAGTTAAGTAGAAATAATCTTTTCATTTTGGGCATAATTCCATACTGAGATGTTTCAGAATGAAATTGAACCTATCTTCAGCAATGGGGTTTTGTAAATATATCAGCCCATTGATGGTCTGTATCAATGAATTTTAAAGAAAGAATCTCCTTCTGAATATAGTCCATAATGAAATGATGTTTAATTTCTATATGCTTAGCTCTAGAATGCATAATAGGATTTTTAGATAAACAAATAGCAGAAGAGTTATCACAGAGGATAGGAATGTTACTCTCGCATATCTGAAAGTCCTCAAGTTGACTTTTCATCCAGAGCATCTGAGTACTACATCTGGTTGCTGTTATATATTTTGCTTCTGCAGTAGATAGTGCAATAGTGGATTGTCTTTTGCTGAACCAGGATATCAGATTTTCTCCTAGAAACCCACTTCCAAAGTTCTTTTCCTTTCTATTCATCTCCAAAGTCGACATCACAAGATCCTACAAGTTTGTATTCTCTTGGTTTTTGTAACATAGACCAAGATAAGTAGTACCTTTCGGATACTTGAGAATTCGCAACAACGATTAAGTGAGTATCTCTAGGATCTTATTGAATCTAACGAGACAATAAAATATCGTGTCTAGAAGCAGTTAAATATAAGAGAGATCCAATCATACCTTTGTAGATCTTCTGATCTACTTTCTTACTTACCTCTTCCTTCTCCAAAATATAAGTGGGATGCATAGGGGTTTTAGAGGGTGTGCTATTTGACATGTCAACTCAGAATCTCTTTAACATACTTACTCTGATGTATGTAAGTTGCTTCTGAGGTCTGATGAATTTGAATTCCCAGAAAGAATTTTAGTTCGCCCATGAGACTCATTTCGAACTCTGCCTGCATAGACTTAGCAAACTTTTTCCCAAGGGAGGATTTAGTAGAACCAAAAATTATGTCATCAAGATAGATTTGACATATCAGAATATTATTTTTAAATGTCTTATAGAATAAGGTTGTGTCCACTTTTCCTCTGGTAAAATCTTTTTCTAATAAAAAATTACTTAGTCTTTCATACCAAGCTCTGGGAGCTTGTTTAAGACCATACAAATTTTTTTTGAGTTTGTAAACAAATTATAGATGTTTTGAGTTTTCAAAACCAGGGGGTTGATGGACATAAACTTCTTCATCGATGTAACCATTTAAGAATCCACTTTTTACATCCATAGATACCTGGACCCTCTTAGAAAGGTTGTTCCATGAACAGTTCTATATGGGACAGTCCAAGATAAGTCTAAAGGAGTTAGCAAGTGTTAAGAGGAAGTTCACTGAACCTATAGATGAATACTTAAACAGTTCGACTTTTGAAATCTAGATGTTTCACAAGAGTCCCCGAGCATGAGTTAGTCGAAATGGCACGGTGGTTTGGACTATTCTATTCGAAGAAATTAGATACTCAATACTTGAGGGACATGGCCCATTTAGCGATAGGGTTCGACGGTCGAAGGCTAAAGGCCGAGAAGGCCAGGCTTCTAAGAGTAATAAGAAGGAAAGAGTCTCCTATGTCGAAGCGGAGGAAGGTGAAGACTACCCGATCGAGGAGATCGAAATAGATCTCATTGAATTGAAACAGGCTCCACCTTACTCTTGTAAACTCCTAGTCCCTACAAAGGGAAAGAAATTGTTGAAAATGAAAAAATGATAAGTTTCCAAAGAAGGTGTATACCTTGATATAACAAAATGTGATGAAATTTTCGACTTACTAGTCAAAGATGGCCAATTAATTGTGCCACCAAATGTCAAAATGCCTCCGTTAGATCAAAGAAAGAAAAGAGGATTTTGTAAATATCATAGTTTCCTAGGCCACAAAACCTCATGTTTTCTTTTCGGGACTTGATTCAAAATGCAATTAAAGAAGGCAGACTAAAGTTTGCTGATAAACCAAAAATGAAGGTGGATGAAGACCCTCTGGATATTGCAGACACCAACTACTCCGAGCCTTTGAGCATGGGAGACATCAATATGGTGGAAGCAGACCAGGGGCCTTGAAAGAGGAAAGCACGAGTGAGAGTTGGGTGTTGGTCAAGTCAACAATGGAGTCATCAAGACGTCCACGAGCAGGGAGCTTTGGTCGAACCAACTCCAGCTGTTGTTTCAGAAGGAATCCAGGCTACCGAGGGTCAGGAAAGCCAGAAACAGAAATTGACACAAAGGCCTGAGGCTCAAACTGGAAAAGGTTCAGATTACAAAACAAGCTTCCCCTCAAAAAGAGACATGGGATACCTTGGGTGAACCTAGTGGGAAGTTCGACTATCTGGTAAAATATTCTGCTCCAGAGAGTTCGAAAGTCCGAATCGAAGACATCAAACCATCAGGATGGGGAGATGATGGTACAGAAGGGGAAGATAAAGATGGTAACGTTCCTCAGAAAGAGACCTGGGACACCTTAGGGGAGCCCAGTGGGAAATTTGATTATATGGTAAAATATTCTGCTCCAGAGAGTTCAAAGGTTCGGATCGAAGACATCAAACCATCAGGATGGGGAGATGATGGTACGAAGGGACCAGATGTGGATGTCAATATGGTGGACATGGGGAGACCCTGTGCTGAGATGCAGGAAATGGAAAGATATCTCGAAAAAGAAAAATACAAAATGGAGGATGGTTATCTGCAGAGATACCGCCTAAAACAATATCTCATGTGTGCCATAAGGGACATCTTTGAAATGATGCTTTGTCCAAGATGCGACATCATATGTAATGACAGATCGCTATGGAGTTCGAACGAAGCAAAGAGCTCGAATGGAGTAAATTACGCCAAGACAACCAACTTCGATGCTACCCTAGAGTGGGAAAGTTTGTTGGAATTTTTAATCTGTTGTCACAAAGGGCAACCAAGTGCTTGATTTTCCCAAGATGTTCAAGATACGACGAACATGGTCGGAGCTTTCAAACGATTCCCTTCACCCCATCTGGAATCACAAGGAAGTTGGTCAAATGAGTCGGCGTTTCGATGGTAGTCACAGTCAAAGCTGATAGCCCATATCCAAAGGGTGCTCGAGGGTGACATTTAAGATCCTGCCGAAGTACCAGCAGAGATGGCGCAAGTCAAAACCAACAAAGGGAAGGATAGATGGGAGGCAATGAGCGAAATGCGCCATGCCATGGTATACCGAGACAATTCAACACAGAAAGAGGAACGAGGTGGGAAATTATAAAGGTAAGAATCCCATGTCAAGATCCCAATGGCGAGGCAAATCGAAAAGAGAGGAAGGTTTAGCGACAAAGGCGGTTTCGACAAACAAAAAAGCGTCAAGCACCAATCAACCAACAACAAACAGTAACTCAAGACAAACCTCCGTTAGTAGGAGGCTTTTTCGAAACAAAACTAGATGAATCAAAAGAATACTCTCCAAGTCCACAAGAAGATGAGGATATGCTTACGATAACTTCAATCGGAAGGGAATCCTCACTTAACACGAACGCAATGTGGTATCTATTACCATCCGACCGGCAGAGACCGAAATCAAGAACAGGAAGAAGAAGACACCATTGATCGATGAAACATGACCATCGTTATTATGTAATGGATAATGGCGCGGTCGAAGAGCAGAACGCATTCTTCGAACACCCAGATCCCACAATGAAGAATCATTTGAAGCCACTGTTCATTCGAGCAAAGGCTGGAACCCACGGGTGAACAAGGTCTTAGTAGATGGGGCGGCTCAACTGATGCCAAAATTCATGCCGAAAAAGTTAGGCATTCAAGACGGTGAGGTTAAACCTCATAACATGGTTTTATCCAACTATGAAGGGAAGGTAGGACAAACATTGGGGGTAGTGCAAGTGGAGTTAACTGTCGGATCAAGCTGCAGACCCACTATGTTCATGGTGATCGAAGCCAAAGCAAATTATAACTTGCTCTTGGGAAGAGAGTGGATTCATGGCGTGGGGGCAGTCCCATCGTCGATGCACCAGAGGTTAGTCCTGTGGAGAGAGGATGGGATAGTAAAGAACATTGAAGCGGACCAGAGCTACTTCATGACAACAATCAATCTAGTTAACAAGAGGAATTATGACAAGTATCCGCCGAATAGCTCCCTACCCCAAGTGACGAACCGAATGAAACAAGAGATGTACATTACTATATGACCCCGCCATGATGGAATGTATTGGGATAGGAAAATAATTAAGGCGATGAAGGAGGCGACCACGCAAAGATGGCCGCCAGTGGGAGTTCAAGACCCGCTCATGATGAATCTTCTTTCTTGAAAGGATTTCGCCTATATGGTGAGCGAATTGAAAGCTTGAGGCTGCAATAGAACATACAGTTGAAGTAAACGAACTCGAAGGGAATGGTCCGAAAGATTCACCCTGTGACGAGAACGAAATGGATCAAAGGCTTGATGCCATTTATGATACAGAACCCTTGGGCTTCGAGAAGGATCCAACAAATTCAAGTGCTAAGATGTTGGCACAGGACCCACTCGAAGAAGTAAATTTAGGGGATATCAACACAAAAAGAATCACCTATATAAGCGCGAAACTCAGCCCAAGCCTCAAACAAGAAGTGATCGAAGTCCTCAAACAGAACAAAGATTGCTTTGCATGGGACTATGATGAAATGCCTGGTTTAAAAAGAGAGTTAGTGGAGCATAGACTTCCAATCAAGGATGGCAAGAAGCCCATCAAGCAGACTCCTAGGAGGTTCGCATGCTCACGAAGATCAAAGCGGGTCGAGAGGTTGCTACCGCAAATTCATCGTAACCACAAGGTATGTCGAATGGTTAGCAAATATAGTACCATTATTAAGAAAAATGGTTCATTGAGAATATGCATAGACTTTAGGGATCTCAATCGCAACCCCAAAGATCAATATTCTATGCCTGTGGCGGAAATGTTAATAGATTCTGCTGCAGGATTCGAATACCTAAGTATGCTAGATGGATACTCTGGTTATAATCAAATTTTCATTGCTGAAGAAGATGTTGCTAAGACAGCATTTCGTTGCCCAGGAGCCTTAGGCACCTATGAATGGGTAGTGATGCCTTTTGGTTTAAAAAACGCTAGGGCAACTTACCAAAGAGCAATGAACTCCATATTTCATGATTTTATTGAGATGTTTATGCAGGTGTACATTGATGATATAGTCATCAAATCTATATCTGCAGAAAATCATCTGCATCATTTGAGCCAATCATTCGAAAGGATGAGAAAACATGGCTTAAAAATGAATCCCCTTAAATGTGCATTTTTTGTGCAGGCAGGAGATTTCCTGGGCTTTGTGGTTCATAAAAAAGGAATTGAAATTAACCAGAACAAGACCAAAGCCATCATGGAGACTAAAGCCCCCACATCGAAAAGGAGTTACAGTCTCTACTGGGGAAGATTAATTTTCTCAGAAGATTCATTTCGAACCTAAGTGGGAAGACACAGGCTTTCTCTCCACTGCTTCGTTTAAAGCAAGGCCAAGCCTTCGAATGGAGCGAAGCACAGCAGGAGGCCTTCGACAAGATTAAAAGACATCTGTCTCAACCTCCTATCTTGTCTCCACCTTCATGGGGAAAACCCATGAGATTGTATATATCTGCGTCTGAACTTACTATAGGTAGTATGTTAGTACAGGAAGACAGTAATGGCATCGAAAGAGCCATATATTACTTAAGTAGGGTGTTGAATGATGCAGAAACTAGATATAGTAATATAGAAAAGTTGTGTCTTTGTTTATACTTTTCTTGTATGAAACTCAAGTATTATATAAAACCTGTTGATGTTTATGTTTCATCTCATTTCGATGTTATTAAACACATGCTTTCCAAGCCAATAATGCATAGCGTTGGTAAATGGGCATTGGCCTTGACGAAATATGCTTTGACTTTTATGCCTTTAAGAGCGTTGAAAGGCCAAGTGGTTTCGATTTCATTGTGGACCATTCATTGGTCGAACACCTATCATGGGTTATGTCGAAATGAAACCTTGGAAGCTATACTTTGATGGTTCGACCCATAGAGAGGCGTTGGTGTTGGAGTTCTCATAATTTCTCTGAGGGAATTCCAACAAAATTCAAGTATAAGTTAGATGGCCCTCGTTGCTCGAATAACGAAGTGAATATGCGCCATTGTTGGACTTGAAGCTTTGTTGGAATTGGGGCAACTAGAGTCGAAATCAAGGGTGATTCGAGTTAGTAGTCAAGCGAATAACTAAGGAATACAAATGCATAAAGGAAAATCGATGATATATTTCGTCATAGTTAATAGGCTACTTAAAAATTCGAATACATGGACATTCAACACGTACCAAGAATAGAAAATCAAGAAGCAAATGACCGCACAATTAGCTTGTGTTATAAAGTCTCGCTAAAAACTTAGAGGATTTGATTGAGATAAGAGGAAGAGTCATGGCTACCGACTTACACCATCGATCTAGAGAATATCAAAATAAGTTATGGTGATAAAGATAGGTTCAAGTATTAGCCATAGACACTTTAATGATACTGATTGAAATCCATTAATAAGGTATTTAGAAAACCCAACATTGAATGTGGATAGAAAAATAAAATATAGGCGTTGTCATATGTCCTTATGGAAATGAATTGTTCGAAGACCCAAGAAGGTGTGTTACTAAAATGTTTGGGAGAAAGTGAGGCATATCTAGCACTATCAGAAGTCCACAATGGGGTATGTGGAGCACATCAAGCGGGTCATAAAATGAAATGGTTGCTATTTCGTTATGGTATGTATTGGCCCAGTATGCTCAAAGATTGTATAGATTTTGCTAAAGGATGTGAAGAATGCCAGAAACATGCAGGGATTCAACACGCTCCTGCAAGTGAGTTGCATTCGATCATTAAGCCATGTCCCTTTAGAAGATGGGCATTAGATTTAATAGGGGAAATCAATCCTGCTTCATCTAAAGGTCAGAAATATATCCTGGTAGGAATAGACTATTTCACTAAATGGATCAAGCAATACCATTGGTAGTAGATCAAGAGACTATCATCGAATTCGTACAAAACAGTTATCTATAGGTTTGGGTTGCAGAGAGCATAACCACAGACCAAAGATCGGTGTTTACTGGTAAAAAGATGCAAGAATTTTCCCAAGAAATGGGGTTCAAGTTGCTAACGTCAACACCATATTATGCTCAGGCAAATGGTCAGGTCGAAGCAGCCAACAAAGTAATAATAGGTCTAATCAAAAAACATGTTGGTAAAAAACCAAGAAGTTGGCATAAGACTTTAGATCAAATACTATGGGCATGTAGAACATCTCCCAAAGAAGCTACTAATACTACACCTTTCCAATTAACATTTGGTCATGATGCAGTCTTACCAGTAGAAATTCATCTACAATCAGTTCGAATTCAAAGGAAAAATGAAATCTCATCTTCTTTATATTGGGAAATGATGATGAATGAGTTGGTCGAGCTAGATGAAGTTAGATTGCATGCATTAGAAGTCCTAATGAGGCAAAAAGAGAGAGTGGCCAGAGCATATAACAAAAGGGTGAAAGGTAAAACATTCAGTATTAATGACTTAGTGTGGAAAGTTATATTGCCCATGGACAAGAAAAATAAAGCATTAGGTAAATGGTCACCTCATTGGGAAGGACCTTTTCGAATAGTGAAAACATTTTCAAACAATGCGTATGAAATCGAAGAGTTGGCAGATGACAAACGAATCCTAAAGGTTAATGGGAAGTATTTAAAGAAATATAAACCACGCCTGCAGGAGGTTCGAATAGGAGCAACGTGAATCATAAACATATAACTCGAAGCCAAAATGGTGAAATTAGTTGCCAAAATGGCATTGTTAAGTGTTACAAATAAACATTCAACTAAAATACAAGATTGCTTTAAATAAACAAGTTCAGAAGTGGGTATTGTTCCTTAATCGATCGAAGATATTCTTGAAAGATTCAAGCTTGTGTTGAGAGCGTTGGGCTCCTTCAAGATAGCAACTGTTCATTGCCTCTCTCTGCAAGCCCTTTATTCAGAAGCTCTTCGAATCGATTACCAAAAGTATTGGACTCATATGCAATTTGTTGCTGCTGGGCTTCCTTAATTTTATCTTTGAAGTTCCTGGATCTACCTCTCCCATTGAAGAATGGATTGAGCTCGAAGATCATAATCAACTTTAGTTTGCTGGATGTGCATGGCATGATCTTCAACCTCCTTAGTGAGCTTCGAGGCATGTTCATAAGCGGCGTCCATTGCAGTTCGTTTTTCTTGGACTTTGTTGCCGTGATTCATTTTGAAGAAGGCATCCATTACGTTATCGATCGTGATTGAAGTTCAAACAAAATGGTGCTGACTTCCAGGGAACATGTGGCGAGATTGACTTGATTGATAAGTCCCTTCATCACGAAGCAGGCTGTACTATCTTTTCTGAGTATTTCGAATAAATCCACATCAAGTATGGTTTTCCGAATCTTGTGAAGAAGTATGACTCTATCATCAGAAGATACTGAATTGGAGGTCGAACCAGCATTAGCCTTAGGGAGGAGAGTGTTTCTCTGAGCTAGTTTAGCCTTTATGTACCCAATAGGGTCAGATCGTTTCAAGAGGGCTAACTCCTCTTCGGCTGTCTGGCATTTGGAAGACTCTGGGAGTTCCATACGCAATGGAGTGACATCCAGCTCAACGTCCATTGGTTCATTAGTGGGAGCATCACCGCCTTCATTGTCTGCTTCTTCATCCTCTTCATCATCGATCAAGTCCACTACTTCGATATTATCATGCTGATTACCATCAGCATCAGATTCCGTCCCTTCGCTCGAACCTTCTTGAGCATCTTCCCCTTCTTCATCCTCAGACCCTTCCTCACTTGAATCTTCACTCTCTTGGGAGTTATTGGTTTTTTCTTCTTCAGTAGGAATTGCCCTTTCACTCTCTTGATAGATTTTGGGAGGAGACTCTGGGTGAGAAGTCTCTGGAGGCACTTCTGTAGCATCTTCGAGCATTGTTTCGTTGGTCTCCTTGAGAGGAGGCGAAGTGCCTTGATCATCTGGCTGATCAGAAGTTCCAGTTGGAATTGCCATATTGGAAGAACCTTTATTCTGCACCAGATTGCTTGAATCTCCATGAGAAGAAGAATGGATCGGAGCAGTTGTTTGGGGGGGGGAGGAGTCGAAGTAGTTGGGATCGGAGTCGAATCATCCTACACGAAAAGAAAAGATTAGAAACTTATAACTAAGGTACGAATAATCATTGTCAAAAATTCGAAGTGAATTCACCTGTGGATTATCTGCAGATATGTTGTTGTCTATGTGTTCCAACATTACGTTGGAGGTCGAAGGTGGATTTTTGGATTTTTGTGAGGGAGCAACATCCCTGGAATCTAGTCCAGATACATTAGTGTCTTTTGGAACGTCTTTCTTATGCTTCTTTCAGAAACCGATGGTGAACTTTCCCACCTTGAGAGTCTTTCCACCACGGTTTCCTTTTCTTTGGAGTAGTTGGTGGAGTTTGCTAGGTGAAATAATGTGAACGTAAGTTAGATTTCGATTATAGACTTGAACTTATTTGAAATGCCAAAGTAAAACTTTTTGGGGTTGGAGCAGTTGTTGGGATTGGAGCGGTGTTGGAGTCGAGTAGTTGTTGGAGTCGGAGCATTGGTGTTTGTTGTTGTTGGTGCAGGAGTGATGGTTGGAGTTGCCTTGGGTACATTGTCATCAATTTCGTTAGTTGTTTGGGAACTACTTCCTTCCTTGGTCTTTGATGCAGCTTTTATTCGATAATGAAAAGTGAAACACATAAGACAAATGTTAAAATAAAGTAACTAAGACTTATTTGGGATTTCCCAAGCATTCGCACGCCTTCATTCGAAAGAATCGACATGGCGAAAGGTCGTAGCGAAGATGCCAGGAAATTATGGAGCCAATGTCGAGCCCATGTCACATCTCAAATGGCTTTAGTTTCCTTTGAGATTTGTACTTGAACATCTCTTTGCAAGTAAGCCACCAAGGGTATGGGGAAACCAAGCGAGCCGTTAGGTAGGTAGTTTGGGAAACTTAGGTGGATGCATTTGAGTGCCAACCTATACCTATCCTCGGTGACATCTGAAGGAAGTCGAACTTAGAGACTTTTTCCGAATTTTCCTTCAAGGTTTGGGACCTCGATATACCGTGGACTCAAGCGTGTAGGATCATAAGTTGTTTCAAGTAAGTTTGAAAAGCTTTAATTTCTTGGCGTGAGTGAACATACCTTTCTTCTTGTGTACCGCACATCGAGCAGCAGTCGGTTTATTACGGATAGTGAGAGTATCAAACATACAAGATTGGTAGAATTTCTCCACCAATCCAGAAAACCTTTGGATGGAAAATAAGATGGTTCAAAAGAGATTAGTTCGAGTTGAGCGAATCCTTGATACTGTTCTTCTTGTATTTTGGCTTCTAGCCTTGAAAGTTCGACCAGGTAATAGAACGTGAGTCCGAAAGAGTGGTTCGGGATCGGTTGGCATAGACTAAATTGTCTCGAGACAAAGTTGGGTTGATAGGCAAAAGGAGAATCGATTTTAGTGGGAGTAATCCTTGAAGAGATTAGCCTTGGGAGCAAAAAGGCTTTCCAGATATCTTGAATTTCTTTGACCTTAGCAGCCTCCGAAAGGGGCATAGTGAACCATGATGGTCCATGAGTCCTCGAAGTAAAAGGCGCCATAGTCTCTTTGAACTTCTGCTTCTTAGAAAAGAGCATAATGTATTGGGAAAATAAAATCTGGAAATCAGCCTTGTCATCACTCGGAGTCAGCCTTCTCAATCTTGTGCCTTCGACATTTCGATCTGCTATTTCTGGATCATGGTCAACAATAGTATCCGCAGTAGAAAGTGAGGATTCGAACATGGCGTTAAGCCATAGCTGGAGCAGCCAGAAAGGACCAGCGAGTAGGATATTCTTGGGAGTGTGGGATTTTAAACTTGAAACAGCTGACCTCAGACTTTCGTAAAGGTCAACTAATAAGAGCTCACTTAAATTAATCCTCCTATTCTCATGTAAATCCCTTGCTAAGGGAATGAACCTGCTAGCCACTTGAAGCGATCTACTGCAAAAGACATATCTTGATAGCCAGAGGGTAAGGAAAGCAATGTGTTCAACATCAGAGACACTATCACCTTCAGTGTGATAATGGCTGATGAACTTGGAGAAACTAGCTAGTTTGATATCGAAGTCAATAATGCTGGAATGTTCCTCAGAATCAGGAATGTATGTTTCTCCTATTGGTGATAGGCCAGTGATAGCAGCTATATCAAAAAAGGTGGGTGTGACCATTCCTCCCGGAAGGTGAAAAGTCTTGTAGCTACTATCCCAGAAGTACAGGGATGCAAAGAGCAAAGGATGGCTGTAAGTAAAGCCTGGTTTCGATAATTTTAGAAGATTATAAATACCTAGTTCTTCCCACTGATGGGCTTTCTTAATCTCTACTTTAGCAAACCAATTCTGGTATGCTACATCAGCAGTAGGACAAGATCGAAATGGTTTGAAATTACTTTTAACATAGTCCAAAATGAAAGGATCCTTTGGGGGAATATCAGGGGTTCCTGTGGTCTTAGAAGCAGAGGGTTCGTTCACATTATCAGTTTCTACTCTAGGGATTTCCAGTTTGTTAAATAACGGTTTAAAATCATAGCAAACAGGGAATATGGTTCTAACGTCCTTCAAAATCTCAAAAACTGTGAAAGGGCCCATTAGGGCAAACCTCTTTCCAGAGGCGTTAGTTGGGATTAATACCTGTGAAGAATACAGGAGTTCTTGTTCCTTTGAGATGCCTTGAGGAATGAGCACCGATTGACCGTGGTGAGTTTCAACCTTGCTTTCCAGGATCGTTCCAGTGTTCTTGGTCTTCTTCTTAGAAATCTTTTTCTGAGATGTTGTTGTTGAAGACATTGTTGGAAGCTGTTAAGGTTTTAGGGTTTTTCAGCAAAGAGAGAAGAAAAAGGTTCAGAGTGTGGAAAAAGAGTAAAAAGACTGAGTCTGTTGGGTTTTATAGTAAGGAATTTGAAACAATCATCAACTAAGGTCAAGGTACGTGGAGAACGTGGGTTGGACACGGAGTAAGGTGGCGTAAAGTAAGCATTGAAGTAAGCATGATTAAAGACAATCATTATCTTTAATAACATCATCTGTGGTAACTGTTTGAAGCGTTCGAAACCGAGGGCCGTCGTGGTGACGTAATGGAAGTCATGCAGTGTCATAATTGCTCAAGGTCACGTCAAAATCTTGTGGATATATTTAAAATAAGTATTTCTCGATAGAGATTGAAATACATATTTTAAAGGGGCATTTGTTGGTGAAGATTTTGATATTTATGGTTCGAAAAGGAGCATTGAATTGAACGAAACAATAACGTGTTCACTAGAATGAAGGAAATGTCATGGTTTGGAATGAAGGAATCAGCTCTTCGAATAAGATATTGAAACTTGGGGCTTCGAGTAGCAATTGTGAAGGAGCTTCGAAATGGTGGAAGTGTGGTGTTAGGCAGCGCGTTCGAATCGAAAGGCAGTTTAGATATTTGAAATTCAAAATATGAGCGGGATGAATGGACGTTCGAATATGCGCGCTGGAAAACGGTTCGAAGACGTGGAGGCTAGAGAGGCATAGTATTCTGCATGTCCGAAACGTGGCAAGCTCTCATAAGTCAGACCGTTGTGGTCAGAATAGTATAAATAGAAGTCTTAGTGTTAGGATTTCGGGTGTCATATCTATTGTACTAAATTCAGTAACATTCAAAATACCACATGGATAGGGAAACGAATGCACGAATGATGTACGTATGATTGCACCACTTTTATCTTTCAACAATGTATCTTTATCTTTTCAATTTACCTTTATCTTGCATAAATGTCATTTAAATCATTTATATTCAAAGTCATTTAATTTTCCATGCATTTAAACGCTTTTCCTTTCGTTTGAAGCCTTTTACTTTTCAGAAACCTTTACATTCATGCTATTATTTTCCAGAAAACTTTTACATACTTGCTTTTACATTCCTGTCTTTTACACTTCATGTTTTACTTTGAAAATCTTTTACATTCACAAGTCAGTTGAACATTCCTGCACTTACATACTTTCTGTGATTCGAAGTCTTTATGCCTGATATCTTCAAATCATCTTTATATTGCTTTGCTTGATTACGTTATTAATTTATTGAATATCATAATCGAAATACACTTGAGACATATATAAAACATCTAAAAATAAGCCTTGAGTTAACCGGTTTAAGTTTATGCAAGCGACCAATAACCCCATAGGATCAATCTAGTCGATCCTGCAAGTTACCAAAGGGATTAAACAACAATCATAACGCTTGTTTGATAGTTTGGAGGACTAGCGGTTGTTTCACCAGAAATCACTGTGAACACTATGATGTTCAAAATATCTTACTTTCTCCCCCTTTTTGTCATACATCAAAAAGAAATTTAGCACACAATATGGCAAATGAATTTGAAGAGATGAAGGATTAAATAGAGGAATAATTTCTTGAAATCATGTAATTTAGATGTTTTAATGCAGAAAGTAATAAAACATGATGATTTCTTGTAAGGGAGGTAGCAGAAGATATGATGAACAGTTACCAAAGTGACCAGCGCCTCAAGTTAGCAACTTAAATGTTTTACTCTATCAGAGTATGAATCATGTGTTCATCTTCTGAGAGTGTTTTGACAATTAAGATTGACAGGGTTATTTTGGTGAACTGCATGCTTCTATCTTGATTTGAGTTGTCTCTCAGATCTTCTAATAGATTCTGATTCAGTTACCCTTCTCACTTCTGAAGGACAATTGATCAGAGGTTCACATAAAATAGTATTCTACCAGTTAAGTAGAAATAATCTTTTCATTTTGGGCATAATTCCATACTGAGATGTTTCAGAATGAAATTGAACCTATCTTCAGCAAGGGGTTTTGTAAATATATCAGCCCATTGATGGTCTGTATCAATGAATTTTAAAGAAAGAATCTCCTTCTGAATATAGTCCATAATGAAATGATGTTTAATTTCTATATGCTTAGCTCTAGAATGCATAATAGGATTTTTAGATAAACAAATAGCAGAAGAGTTATCACAGAGGATAGGAATGTTACTCTCGCATATCTGAAAGTCCTCAAGTTGACTTTTCATCCAGAGCATCTGAGTACTACATCTGGTTGCTGTTATATATTTTGCTTCTGCAGTAGATAGTGCAATAGTGGATTGTCTTTTGCTGAACCAGGATATCAGATTTTCTCCTAGAAACTGCCAGCTTCCAAAAGTTCTTTTCCTTTCTATTCTGTCTCCAGCAAAGTCAGCATCACAGTATCCTACAAGTTTGTATTCTCTTGGTTTTTTGTAACATAGACCAAGATAAGTAGTACCTTTCAGATACTTGAGAATTCGCTTAACAACAGTTAAGTGAGTATCTCTAGGATCTTATTGGAATCTAGCACAGAGACAGACACTGTATAAAATATCAGGTCTAGAAGCAGTTAAATATAAGAGAGATCCAATCATACCTTTGTAGATCTTCTGATCTACTTTCTTACTTACCTCTTCCTTCTCCAAAATATAAGTGGGATGCATAGGGGTTTTAGAGGGTGTGCTATTTGACATGTCAACTCAGAATCTCTTTAACATACTTACTCTGATGTATGTAAGTTGCTTCTGAGGTCTGATGAATTTGAATTCCCAGAAAGAATTTTAGTTCGCCCATGAGACTCATTTCGAACTCTGCCTGCATAGACTTAGCAAACTTTTTCCCAAGGGAGGATTTAGTAGAACCAAAAATTATGTCATCAAGATAGATTTGACATATCAGAATATTATTTTTAAATGTCTTATAGAATAAGGTTGTGTCCACTTTTCCTCTGGTAAAATCTTTTTCTAATAAAAAATTACTTAGTCTTTCATACCAAGCTCTGGGAGCTTGTTTAAGACCATACAAATTTTTTTTGAGTTTGTAAACAAATTATAGATGTTTTGAGTTTTCAAAACCAGGGGGTTGATGGACATAAACTTCTTCATCGATGTAACCATTTAAGAATCCACTTTTTACATCCATCTGATACAGTGTGATATTGTGATTAACAGCATATGAAATTAAAAGTCTGATAGATTCTAACCTGGCGATTGGAGCAAAGGTTTCTGTATAATCTATTTCTTCTTGCTGACTATAACCTTGTGCTACCAATCGAGCTTTGTTTCTGACTACTTCTCCTTGTTCACTCAGCTTGTTTCTGAAGACCCACTTGGTTCTAATAACGTTGAAACCTTTTGGTTTGGGCACAACATCCCATACGTCATTTCTGGTGAATTGATTTAGTTCTTCTTGAATTGCAATGATCCAATTATTATCTTGAAGAGCTTCATCTACAAAAGTTGGTTCAATTAAGGATACAAGACCCATGAGAGATTCTTCAGAGTTTCTGAATGTAGATCTGGTTCTGATTGGATCATCTTTCTTTCCCAGAATCATTTCTTCAGGATGAGTTCTTCAGAAGTTCTGTTTTTGGTTATTGCTTCAGCACTTCTGTCAGAAGTTCTGTCTTTAGTTGCTTCTTCAAAAATTCTGTCTTTGGTTGCTTCTTCAGAACTTTTGTAAGGACCATCTTCTGATCCTGTAAATTGAATTTTTAGTCTCATTGATCATGGTTCTAGCCATTTCTTGTAAAGTTCTGCTTTTACGTTCTACAACTCCATTTTGTTGTGGAGTTCTAGGACACGAAAAATCATGAGAAATACCATTTTTATTAAAGAAATTTTCAAAGTCATTGTTTTCAAATTCACCACCATGATCACTTCTGAATTTACTATTCTAAAGTCTTTTTCATTTTGGACTACATTATAAAAGTTAGCAAACACATAATGTGACTCATCCTTGTGTCTTAAGAATTTTACCCATGTTTATCTGCTATAGTCATCTACGATCACCAACCCATACTTCTTGCCACTATTGGATGCAGTTTTCACTGGTGCAAATAAATCAATATGCAGAAGTTCTAATGGCCTAGAGGTAGAAACAACATTTTTTGATTTAAAAGAAGTTTTTGAAAATTTGCCTTTTTGACAAGCTTCACACAAAGCATCTGAGTTGAACTTCAAATTAGAAAGTCCTCTGACTAGATTGAGTTTGTTAATTTTAGATATTATTCTCATACTAACATGCCCCAATCGTCTGTGCCAGACCCATTGCTCATTGTCCACTAACATAAGACATTTAGCATTTTGACTTTTAAGTTCAGAAAGTTTGATCTTATAAATGTTGTTTTTCCTTTTGCCATTAAAGAGGATTGTTTCATCTTTTTGGCTAAATGCTTTACAAGACTTTTGATTAAAGATAATATCATACCCGTTATCACTTAACTGACTTGTAGATAACAGATTATGCATTAATCCATCTACTAAAAGAACATTTGTAATAGAAGGTAAAGAACTGTTACCAATAGTTCCAGAGCCAATGATTTCACCCTTCTAGTTGCCTCCGAATCCTACGTAACCTCCAGATTTAAGTTCCAGACTTTGGAACATATGTTTTCTTCCCGTCATGTGTTGAGAGCATCCAGAGTCCAGGTACCATGACTGGTGTTTCAACTTTGTCATCAAAGACATCTGCAACATATACTATTTTATCCTTTGGTACCCATATATTTTTGGGTCCTTTTTCGTTATATTTTTCAAAGTTCTATTTGAACTTAGTTTTATCATAAGATTTAGCATAATATGATTCACTAGTATATTTTATGTCATGTGGGTGACCATAGGTGAAGTGTGATTTCAGAGGTGTGTACTTAATGACCATATCATCTACTCCAAAATATGGTTTATCATCTTTAGAAGGCACATACCCTAAGACTTTTCTTCTGTTTCTACTTACTTTATAAATCATTGAAGCCATTTTGCTTCTGTCTATGCTCTTAGCAAGAAACTCTTGAAAACCAATATCATATTCTTTCAGAATATTATCAGTGTTACTTAGAACTTCTGAAACAGGTTTTACTTGAGCTTTTTGAAGTTATTCTTTAAAAATAGAGTTTTCAATTTTTAGTTCTGAAATAATCTTCTTAAGCTCAGAATTTTCTGTTTCAAGTTTCTTAGTATCTTTTGAATCAGATACAAGATTCTGTTTCAAATTCTAGTATTTGATTTTAAGCTTTTGATAGTTTTCAAGTATTTCATATAAGCTTTCTTCTAATTCATCTCTAGAAAAGTTAACAGCAAAGTTTGGAAATACCTCTTTAGTGTCGGATTCAGAGTCAGAAGAGTCTGAGCTATCAGCTATGTTGGCCATTAGCACTATGTTTGCTCTTTCATCTTCTGAGTCTGACGAAGCTTCAGAGGAATCTGAATCATCCCATGTTGCCGTAAGACTTTTCTTCTTTTCTTTGTCAAACCTCTTCTTTGGCTTTTCTTTCAGAAGTTTTGGACATTCATTTTTATAGTGACCAGGTTCCTTACATTCATAGCAGACAACATCTTTGCTTCTGGACTTTCTGTGTCCAGAGGATGGATCAGAGGAGTTGTTGGACCTTCTAGAATTTTTGAACTTCCTCTGTTTATACTTCTAGAGATGTTGGACTCTTTTGGAGAGCAAGGATAACTCATCATCTTCTGACGAGGATCCTCCAGATTTTTCTTCTTCTACCTGAAACGAGGATCCTCCAGAATTTTCTTCTTCTACCTAAAAAGATTTAGAATCATATTTTTTGTTAGATTTAAGAGCAATAGTCTTACCTTTCTTCTGGGGCTCATCTTCTTCTAATTCAATCTCGTGACTTCTTAAAGAGCTGATGAGTTCTTCCAGAGAGATATTGTTGAGATCCTTTGCAAGCTTGATCGCTATCACCATAGGTCTCCATTTCTTAGGAAGACTTCTGATGACTTTCTTTACATGGTCAACAACATAGTATACTTTATCCAGAACCTTTAAGCCAACTACCAGAATTTAAAACCTTGAGAACATTGCTTCAACTGTTTCATCTTCTTCCATTTTGAATGCTTCGTACTTTTGAATGAGGGGAAAGAGCTTTTGTTTCTTTGACCTACGTGTTGCCTTCATGCGTCATTCTTAAGGAATCAAAGATGTTTTTAGCTGAGTCTCTGTTTGTGATCTTCTCATATTATGTGTATGAGATAGCACTTAGAAGGATGGTTCTGGCCTTGTGGTGATTTTTGAAATCCTTCTTCTGCTGGTCTGACATTTTCTTCCTTTCAATCTTCTGACCACTTGCGTAAGCAAGATGAGTATAGCCATCTGTTACCATGTCGCAGAGGTCACCGTCATGAGCCAGAAAGAAACTTTCAATTCTGTCCTTCTAGTAATCAAAGTTTTCTCCATCAAACATTGGAGGTCTGTCGTTGGCTCTATCTTTGTCATCATAGTTGTCAAAGTTGTTCTGAACCTTTTCTGTCATAGTATTTTTCAAGCTAGATCTTTTTTCTGACACTGTTAAGTGTTAGCACCCAGAACCGGGCGCTCTGATACCAATTGAAGGATGAAAAACACAAGAAAGGGGGGGTGAATTGGGGTTTTGAAATCAAATTAAAATAGACACGATTATTTTTATCCTGGTTCGTTTAAACTCAAACTACTTCAGTCCACCTGTCAAGGTGATTTGCCTCTCTCAACGAGGTCTTAATCCACTAATCAGAACTTGATTACAGACCACTAAGACCAATGCCTTAGTCTTCTCAAGAACACCACAACTTGATTTCTCAAGGAATTACAATTCACTAAAACAACTGTTTTAGTCTTCTCAAGAACACCACAACTTGGTTTCTCAAGGAATTACAATTCACAGATAATTAAAAAATTATGTTTAAATGATGCTTCTAGAAAGCTATATCATGACTATGATTTTTCACACAAGAATACTTTAGCACTTATGAACTACTGAATGATTTGAATTCTCTTTTGTTATTTTTGCGTGTGTAGTTCTTGTTTTTTTTTTTGTTGCTTTTCTTCATAGATGAATCCTTTATATAGTTGTTCATGGAAAGTATCCGTTGGAAACATCTTAAGTTGTATATGGAATGATGATAATTTGCGTTGATTTTTCTTTCCATAAAAGCGAGATCTTGTTGGAAGATAACAGTTGCTTCATACACTAATTCAAGTAGCATGTAATCAACGAAATCGCATCCAAATATGATCCAAAACTCATCAATACAATTATTAGAAATCATGTAAGTTAATGATAAATCATAAGCAAGAAAATCCCTAATCCAAAACAAGCAAAATCATAATATTTATTTTTCTGCATATAGGTGACCGCGCTCAGCGCCACCTTGCGCGCTCAGCGCCCTTCACGTTATGCAGAAAAATCTGCTACGTGACAGCACTGCCCAACCACAAAATCACATCTCAAAAATAATTTTAATGCTTATTAATCATCTTTTAAACATCATCTAACATGTATACACTATAGGGAGCTTATTCATATCATCAAATCTAGTTTTAATTATCAAAATCCCCAAATTACAACTTCAATTTGAGAACCAAAAACCTAGAATTAGAGATACTCAATCCTATAGCATGTTACTAATCATTACCCAACAACATACAAATGCATAATAATGAAGATTCTCCCCCTTACCGCTTGAAGATTTGACTTCCTAGAGTTTCACCTTCTCTCCTCTTCTTCTCCCTTTCTCTTCTCTTCTTTTCCTCTTTCTCTTCTTTCACCAAATAACAATTATAATTATGATTTCCTTCTAACCCTTTACTAACTAGGATTGTCTTATTGAGATTAACACTTAACACCTCTCTATTACTTCCATTCTTAAACTTAGGCTCAATAACCAAATAACCACAATTCTACTCATAAAACTCAATTATTTAAATAACATATATATTCAAATAATTCAAATTTCATTTTAAATTACCAAATAAATTAATTATCACATAATATAATATATAATAATAATAATAATTAATAATTAGCTATTAAAAATCTGGATGTTACACTCTGAGGTATGAAGTGTTGTTCTCTTCCAATATTAAATCTAACTCAGAGTTGATAAGCTATTCAGACTTTGATTGGTGTGGAGACAAAATGACAGAAAACTGCTTCTGGATATTTTTTCAAGTATCTTGGAAGTCCTATTTCTTGGTGCTCCAAGAAGAAACCAGTGGTTTCCAAGTATATAGTAGGTGCTTTGTATGTGTGTCAAGTTGTTTGGTTGATGAATTTATTGCAATATTTGAAGACTAAGATGAGCAAACATGTGAAGTTGATGATTGACAACAAAACTTCCATAAGCCTTGCCAAGAATCCAGTGTTGCATGGGAGAAGCAGACACGTTGACACGAAGTTACATTTTCTAAGGAATCAAGTCCAAAATGTAGTGTTAGAAATTTCATAATGTATAAAGAAATTTGCAGATGTTTTGCCGAAATATGTCAAGATTGAACATTTTATCTATTTGAGGGATAGAATTGGTGTTGTAGAGTTTAGTTAGCTAAATATGAGTTAAGAGATGGTGTTATAAGTAATTCATATTCATAAACATTATTCTGACTTAGAAGCATAAACTTATGGGGCTATTGTTCCAGAAGTTGTGTTTAGCTTCTGGAGATTTTATTTTGTTTTAGATTTTCCTATGTGACATGTTTTAGTGGTGTATTTAAACACTTTGGTGTAACTGATTTTATTAGAATGTGAAATTACAAATTTTTCACAAAAGAGTTTCTCTCTCCAACAGTTTATTACAATCATTTTCTCTCTCTTCTTCAACCTTGTACTCCAAGACACAAGAAAAAGTCAAACTCATTTCTCTATATTTCTCAACAGTCCTTCTGTGTGGAGAAATTTCTTCCCCCACTAATAGGCATGGAAGTTTTTACACCTCACTTTGACCTTCTTTTGAAGTGTGCATGCCTCGTGTTTTGTCTACTGAATTGAGAAGGGGACGTGGATTGGATCAAATATCTCAGCCTAAGTCCAACAAAACGGCTTATCTCTTCTTTGTGCAACATGGAGCCTTTCTTTGGACGACCTATCGCCTAATTTCTAACTGTCTTTTATAATGTATTGGTCACTTCCTCAATACTGAAGAGATTTAGTTTGCATCACACAGTCATGAAATCTCCTTATTAAGACCAAGTAAAAATTAAACTTTTTTATGTAAGTATCTAGTTTATCTTAGGCATTTGATATAGTTTTTTCTTCATAAGTTTTCTTAATAAACATCTAAATGATGAAGTATGATTAAATTATTTTA
Source organism: Vicia sativa (assembly GCA_021764765.1). NCBI lineage: Eukaryota > Viridiplantae > Streptophyta > Magnoliopsida > Fabales > Fabaceae > Vicia > Vicia sativa. The sequence continues at coordinate 76,462,868 of CM038795.1, forward strand.
TGAAAAATATTTATCTTTGTTTACTTTTATTTTAAGTAATTTCAAGTTCGTTTGTATGTTAATATAGCTAACTCAAAAAAATTGGGATCTAGATTTAGTGCCTACTTTTTTGCATTTAGAAGATTTTGTTGTTTTTTAAGATAAAAAAATAGGTTGTAACACTTCAATACGTAGTATTTAAATTATTTTAAATAACATAATTTTTTTATAAAAGTTGTTCCAATATATTTTTTGGTGTTCTTGTTATTCCAATTTTTTTGTTTTTATTATTGTGTTCTGGAATTGGATATGGTGGTTTTCTATTTAAATTGCATAGATTTGGAAAAGTATTTTGCTTGAAAAATATTTTAATTATTTGATTATTTCCCAACAAAGTGGTATCAAGACCCTTGTTGACTTGTTTGTGCATTTTAAATGGAGAAAAATCAAATGTCCAATATGATTAAACTCAACTCTACTAATTATACACTCTGGAATATTCTCATGGAAGATATGTTATACAACGAAGATTTGTATGATCCTATTGATGAGTAAAAAGGTAAATCAAGTGATAAGTCTGATGTCGAATGAAAAAAGATGAATTGTAAGATAGTTTCTATAATCGGAAAATGGTTGGACTTTAGTGTATGTCCATATTTTGAAGCCGAAACTGATGCGCAAAAAATGTAAAATAAATTAAAAGAGTTGTATGAGCACAAGAACATGCATAATAAAGCATGTTTGATCAATAAGATGGTTAATATGAAATACAAGAATGGTGGCTCAATGGAAGAGCATGTGAGTATGTTTCAGAATACTCTAAATCAGTTGATAATTACTAATTAAAACATTAAGTTGGATTATTAGTTGCAAGCCTTATTATTGCTTAGTTCCTTATCTGATAATTGGAAAGTTCTTATTGTGACACTTACTAATTCAACTCATAAGGAAATTATTAATATCTACAGTTAAAGATAACATACTTAATGAAGAAGTTAGAAGAAAGAAATCTAGTTTGATTGTTACTCCTAATCAGTCTTAAAGTTATATTTACCGAGTCACGGGGGAGAAGCAAAAACAAAAAAAATTCATAAGCGTGAAAAAGCTAAGACTCGTGGCTAATCAAGAACTAGAAAAGAAATTATATGCTACAATTGAGGTAAGACGGGACATATAAAAATGAATTACAGATTTCTTAAAAGAGAATATTCAAAAGAAAAAATATGATGGTAATGGGAATAAAAAAAATGTAAAGACACGATAATAGTTGCATGTGAGAATGATATCTATATTAATTATGATGATAATACAATAAACCTTGCATGTCAAGATTTAACTTGAATTATTGATTCAGGTGCTTCGTACCATTTTTCTTCTATGCGTGATTTCTTCTCATCTTTTACTATTGGTGATTTTGGAACGGTAAAAATGGAAAATTTTATGGAGTTTGTGCAATTGTTGGGGTATGGGATATATTTTGGTTGAAACCACTGTTGGATGCAAGCTTAAATTAAAGAATGTGATACATGTTCCTGATATTCGTCTCAACTTGATTTTGGCCAAAACCTTGGATATTGAAGGTTATCACACTTACTTTGGTAGTGGTGACATATGTAAGATCATCAAAGGGTCAATAGTGGTAAAAAAAAGGAGCAAAGTTCCATAAATCTGTATAGGGTTCCTGTAAAGCTATGCAAAGAGGAGGTGAATGCAGTTAAAGATGCATCTAGAAATTTATGGCATACATGCCTTGATTAGTTGAGTGAGAAATATTTCAATATTCCTGCATAGAAAATAATCTCCGGATGAAAGTACTCCTCTAAAAACATGCACTCATTATTTTTCTAGTAAGCAACATATAATTTCCTTTAATAATAATGGTCCTTATAGGAGTCCAAATAATATAGATTTAGTTCACATTGATGTTTGTATGATGGATGATAAATCTTTAGGTAGTGCGTCATATTTTGTTACTTTTATTGACGACCATTCAATAAAAGTGTGGGCTTTTGTTTTGAAATATAAAGGCTGAGTACTCAATGTTTTTAAGCCCTTTCATGTAAGTGTTGAAACTGAAAAATGAACAAAGTTGAAATAAGTAAGGGCTAATAATGATGGTTAATATATAGGTCCATTTTAAGATTAGTGCTGAGAGAATGGAATCAAGCTTGAGAATATTGTTCTAAATATGCCTCAACATAATGGAGTTGCAGAGAGAATGAATTGTAGGATTAATGGCAAAATCAGGTGTATGCTATCTCATGCAAAGATATCAAAAGTTTTTTAGGGTGAAGCATTGATAACTGCAATGGATTTGATTAATATTTATTATTATATTCCACTTGATGGTGATGTTCCAAACAGAGTATGGGAAGAGAAATATGTCTCTTATGGTTACTTTAGTGTGTTTGGCTTTAGAGCTTTTGTTCATATTCCAAGAGATATGAGATCAAGGCTTGATAAAAGACCTAAACAATGTGAGTTTATAAGTTATGGTCACGAAGATTTTGGTTATATATTGTGGGATTTAATTGACATAAAAATAATCAGAAGTCGTGATGTGATATTTCTTAAATACCAAACTATTGAAGATTTTGATAAAACAGTGAAGCGAAAATTTGATCTTAGAAGTTACACTAATGTTGTGCCTAAACCTCCTAATGGAAATTTCAGTGATGGAGGATATATACAAGTAGATGATGATAGTGTAACAAATTACCAGAAACCTTATCATGATGAGCAAGTTGAAGAGGTTCCACCTAAGCCACCAGTTGAACCTGAGTTGAGAAGATCTACTAGAGAGCGTCAAATTTCTCAAAGATATCCTCCATATGAGTATATGATTATCACTAATAATGGAAAGCCAAAATACTACCAAGAGTCCATTTCAAGTATTGATAAAGAAAAGGGGTTGAAGGACATGCAAGATGATATGAATTCCTTGCATGATAATTACATATTTGAGTTGGTAAAATTACTCAAGGGTAGAAGAATACTCAAGAATAAATGAGTATACAAGATAAATTATGAAGATAATAAATCTAAACAAAGATATAAAGCAATGTTGGTTGTGAAATATTTTAATAAGAGAAAAGTTATTGATTTGGAAGAAATTTTATCACCTAGGGTGAATTATGAAATTTATTCGAGTTGTGTTGGGATTAGCATCTACCTTGAATCTAGAGGTTGAAGAGCTTGATGTTAAGACTTCTTTTCTTCATGGTGATTTATAGGAAGAGATCTACATGGATAAACCCTAAGGCTATGAAGAAAAGGCTATGGTGATTCAAGTAAGCTCTACGACAATGGTTCACAAAGTTTGATTTTTTCATGGAAAGAAATGGTTATGGTAAAACTACTGCTGACCATTGTGTGTTTGTGAAGAAAATATTTGATGGTGGTAATATTATTCTCTTTTTATATGTTGATGACATGTTGGTTGTTGGTCATGACACTAAAAAAATTAAAAGCTTGAAGAAATAGTTAAGCAAGTCCTTTGCAATAAATGACTTGGGTCCTACACAACAAATCCTTAGCATGATAATTTCTCATGACATGAATAAAGGTAAATTATGGTAGTTTCAACATAATTACATTAAGAATTCGTTAGAGAGGTTTAGCATGAGCAATTCAAAACCAATGAGTAATTCACCTGCTAGTCATTTCAAATTAAATTCTAAACAATATCCTACAAGTGAAGAAGACAATCAAGATATGAAGAATGTTCCTTATGCATATGCAGTTGGCATTTTGATGCATGTTATGGTATGCGCAAGATCTAAGTGGATTATCATATATCTTAGATGTACTTCTAGAGTGTTCTTATGCTTTGGTATCGTTGATCCTATGTTAGGTTGCTACACATATGCATATATGGCCGGTGATATTGACTCTAGAAAATCTACTTCTGGATATATGATAAATTTTGTAAGGGGAGAGGTGTCTTGGAAATTAATATTACAAAACTATGCTACTTTATCTACTTTTGAGGTTGATTATATTTCAACAATTGAAGAGACTAAAGAACTTTTGTGATGAAGAAATTCCTTCAAGAGTTAGGCATTAAACAAGAGAAGTTTATGTTATTCTGTGAAAGTTAGAGTGTAATTCATACTGGTAAGAAGTCTATTAGTGCCCGACACTTTAAAAGAGTGCATTTGATTAAATGCATACATAACTTCTTCCCTCGTCACTTGTTGAGTCAAATAGTGTCGGGCTTCTTCAGTTAGGATGGGAGCCATAGTAGAGTCACCCATACTAGTGGGGAGTATATGAGATGTTAGGAAGTTCTTTAAAAAGTCAGTGCATGTTAGCTGAGAATATCATCATCATTAAACCCATCACCATTGGGAAGATGAAGGCCATTGGTATGAAAACATTTGGTGTTTTGATATCCCAATTTAATCAAATCATCTCTAGACTTTTGATACTAATGAATATTCTTTTGTGAAATGTTCTTATCATACTCATGTTGAATCTCTTATTGGATATAAAATAATGTTATTGAATCTATTATCTCCAAACGTTGGATACGCCTGAATCTCTTCTGATATTGTGCTTCCATTTGCTGATATTGCCAAAATTTTCCTTATTAAAAAGGAAAGAATCATGCTACATATTTATGTAGCAAGTTACAATGATATCTTGGGATTCACCCTAAGTAGTTTGGACTATATTAGAGTATTTCGGGTGAGTGAACCATGTTGCCTCAAACCTAAAAGGATGTCGCCCATGGTCTTGGAGAGAAGGCCACACCTAAGGAGAATGGGGTTCTGATCATAATTAAACTTTCATGACACCTCAACATATGTATAAGTGAAAGCCATGCACCAAGCAACATCAAGCAAGACACTATCCAATTTGTGATAGACCATTCTATTACTAGCACAAGACCTGTTACAAGTGAATTTTCCGCCATTTATTTCTTCAACTAAATTACATGTATCCATGACATTAAAAAAAAGTTTCCCTAAAATGATTAAAATTACCTCCTTTTTATTACATGAAAGAATGATGTCGTTAAAGTTTCCAATCATTATCTACATATCATCAACAATGTTCTCCGATGAATGAGGTTGAATCACAGGTCAAGACGAGAAGTGTTTACAAAACTAAAATAAATTAAAAAAATATTTGTAATTGAGTTGTTGATTTATTTAATAATTTTTAGTGTATCATTAAAGTTTAACCAACATCATGAATTAAAATTGTTTGTGATTGAATATTTAAACTTCTTGATAAATGAGTATATTAATCCACTACCTAAATTTAGTTGACCCAATGAGCGTTGGGATCCTTTCAATTTCCTCTCTCTTTTTTTCGCTCTCCATTACTATAGTTTTGAAGAGTTTTAAATGTCATTAAATTTCATATTATTACATTCATATTATTAGCCACAATATGAATGTTCCAAAGTTGATGCAACCATGGCTTCACTATGTCATGCATTTACATGGGATGTAGGATTTATGTTGGATTGGTTATGGTTATTTACCATGACTTATTGTCTTCTTTTGTGGAGATATGTGTAATACGGTGGGAGAACTGACTTGTTTGTTTTGCGTTTTATGGAAAATGTTGCTGATAGCAAGAGTCGCCACCGACTTTTCTTTTATCCAATTAAGGGAAGGCGAAAAGAACAGGAAAAGACCTTCGTTAGATTCTGAGTACGGGAGGCAGTTATGAAAAGGGAAGGTGTTAGCACCCTTTCCATCCGTAGTTATCTACGGGCTCTTAATTGTTTAGTTCACTTTATAAATTGCTTTTCGTGTGTGTGTTTGAAAAAATGTTTTTGAAAAGGCATTTCGCTTTGACTTCATAATGATTCTCGCTGGAATGTATACGAAGTGTTTGAAAATGTTTTGTTTTGGAAAAGACTTTGTAATCATTCACGCTGGAATGTATAGAAAGTGTTTGAAAAGATTTTGAATATAGTGTGAGGTGTAAAAAGTATTTTGATAGTTTTGAGCAAGCAAAAGAGACTTATTGCCTACTCAGAATGGTCGTTTCCATGTTATTTTGCTTTCCTTTAGGGTAGCGCTATCCATACCATTAGTTGGTAGGTAACTCTATCCGTTAGATGTAAAGGGATATTCGAAGGGTCATCGTATGGTCATAGAAGGCAACATGTAAGGATACCTTAGCATATTTGTAGGGACGATCATCATTTTTCTTAGGCAACAATCGAGGGATGAGATCATGTATTCGTAGGCAACATCGAGGGTCATCGAGGGACTATGATCTTGTATTCGAAGGGACTATGATGATATTGTTTGTAAGCGTCTTAGCTAAGATATCCCCACGTTCGAGGGACATGACCATTGTTTCGAAAGGCAACAAGAGAGGATACCCTAAGGTGAGTGCATGTGTGAAAAGAGTGTGTTATATTCAGATATTTTATCTTGTGATTAGGGTAAGTTATGTTGATTGAATTAATCTTGCCATACACGCCTCGTTACTAACAGTTAAATATGTACGGAAAATAAACTGCGAAAATGTAAAGTGCAGAAAATAAAAGGTCATACGCTATTACATGGTTTTGGGGCTGATACATAATATAGGAGTGAAGAAAGTAAATGTCCTAATTATCTATTGCATCCCATAAGCAGATACATAATGATAAAAGGAACGCGCGCGAAAAATTATAAATCCTGGAAGCAGTTACAATAATATGCGCGAAACAGATAATGGAAGGAAAAATATAATTGGGAGAAGTTTGGAAAATAGTTAGTAAAAAGTTTTAGGTTAGTAAAAAAAGTTTAAGTTTAGTTAACCTAATTACTAAGTGAAAGTCGGGTGAATCAGAAACCCTAATTCTAATTGATTTTAATTAATAAAAGAAATTTAGTTTAAATTAAATGGTTAACCTAAATCAAACTAATTAAATTAATTAATTTAATTAAGAAAAATAGAAAAGAAAGTTAATTGTGAAATTAATCCTAATTAAGCTAATTGTTTAACCTAATTACTAATTAATTTAATTAATTGAAATAATTTAAAAAATGAAAATAGTTAGAAAATGGAAAAAGGAAAAGGGTTAAAAGAGAAGGTGTGGTCGCTGGGAATCGATCCCAGGACCCCTGGTTATCACACAAACACGCTTGCCAACCAAGTTGGATGTTTTAGTTGTCATAGGAATACAACCATTGGGTTATAAGTCATGACACGTTCCATTTTGAATTTTCAAACAAAGTCACGCGTGGGCCCTAGATATGTTACGCTAGCCAATCAGATAGATGGAAATTGCCACGCATGCAGTCAAATGGTCCTCGCCTGAGTCAGCTCCGGAACCCTACGCCGATCATCTTCTCCGGGGAGTTTATTTTTCAAACCTGCAAAATAAAGAGAACTGATGGAAGAGATTAAGGCTACCCCCCCTAATTCGACCCCTACGAACCCAGTGGTGGTGGCCGTTTGGCCTGAAATGGCCTGGAACGTCTCGTTCGAAGCTTCTCCAATCCAAAGCCCTAACAATGGCAAATCATGTTTCGGTCGTTAGGAGCTTCATGCGATCGTCCAAACCTGTTCTATGATGTCTCAGGAACGCATCAGAGTTGTTAGTTTCAGACAAAACACAATAAATATTGAAATAGGAATTTAAGAAAAGTATGCAAGTGGATGTTCATGGATGACACGATTCAGAGACATTTGGCCATGTCTATTGACCTGTACTTACTCAAACTTACCCCAGGAGCACGAATGGATGGCTGGAATGACTTGAAAGTGGCTGGAAATTGGAATCCGAGTTTGCAACTTTTTATGAAAATTTTGGAGAATTTTAGGGTTTGTAAGAGGCTAGGGTTTCGTCCTTTATGCTTGTGAATGTGTCATGTATATATAGAGGAAGAAATTAGGTCAAGAATTATGTCAAAATATCTTGCTTTGATTGAAAAATATTTGATTGAAGAATCAAATACAATATTTTCAAAAATTGATCAATCTTCATGCCAATCATATTTTACACAAAATTTCCAACTATTTGGGCTTGCTTGGACCTCAAGAATGCTGAATAATAAGCCTTGCATGCCTCACTTCTTGTTTTTGTATTTTATTTTATTTAAAATTGAATTTTAATGAAATAATTCAATAATAAATTAAATAAATGATGTAAGGGCGTGATAATGGACTTATAGGTCATGGACTATCTTAGAAATAAGTTTGGATCAAGAAAATTTAGGCCCATTTAGAAAAAATTTGATTTTCTCGAGTATTTCTCTTCATGCACCTCCTCAAAAATGCTCAACTTGACCAATTTGTATCTTGCTCAATTTTCAACATTTTTGGGTGTTCTTGGAATTTTTAGAAATCTCAAGATGTCCTATAAACAAACCTTTTGGTTTCATCTCCATTTAAGTTTCCATGCTCATGAACACTTTGCAAAAAGATGACTTTTTGTTGACTTTTAAAAGGACTTGTAATGTTTTGCTCCATAACTTCCAAATGAAGCATTTTTGGCCAAAGCTTGTGAGACATGAAGTTGTAGAGAATTGAATTTCCTTCAAAATGAGCTTTTGTGGAAAAAAATTTGATAAAGTATGTAAAAGTTAAGCTTGGTCAAAGTTCTGTTGACTTCTGTCTGAAAAACCCTAATTTAGAAACTTTGACTTTTGATCAAATCTTGACTTTTCTTGAGGAATCATGATCAACCCTTGATCAAATGATGAATATTACTTCAAAATATTGGTGTTGACAAAAAATTATGAAGTTTGACTGTATGTTGACCATAGTTGACTTTTTGTCCAATACAGCTGATTTTCAACCATCTGAGCAAATTTGACTTGTAAGGCTTGAAACTTGACATAGTGATCCCTTGAAGCATATGATGAGGTATGATGACCACTTGAAGCATTGTAAATCCATTTTGACATGAGAGGAGCAAAACCCTAGTTTGGATTAATTGCTTAGGAGAGGGTTTGTCTGGTCAACCCTTGTGAAATTCTTGAGTATGAAGTTGTGAATTGTCTTGAGAAGTGGGAGGGCGAATTTTGGGGTATAACAATATGACACATAGATATTTAATTCTTTCATCTTCCGTTAGGTGATATTTCCATCACACTTGATGATGTCTCATTCCACTTTTTTCATCTTCTAATCCATAGAAAATTATTAAAATACCACAGGACCAATAGACCATGGAAACTAGACATGATGGTGACCTATTTTGCAGCTAACTCGGGAAAAACTTAGCAAGAGTTAGATGACACCAGAGAATATTATGCCTGGTTTTCATTCTTGGGTGATCTATATGAACTCCACTTGGTTGTAGTTGTGGATGTTGATGGTGATTATGCACGTGTTAGATACCATAGAGCGTGTGCATTGAGGTCACACCTCTTAGTTTTGATCGACATGACCATTTTTTCGGACAAATGTGTGGCCTATGGCGATGTTATCTACCTTCGGTATTTCTTGACTTGAAGAGGATTCATGAGTATAATTAAGGGTTCCTTGTTTGGTGTGCCTCTACTCTTAACTAGACAGGGGTAGTATATGGAAGACTCGACAATTAACAAGAAACAACTGTCTATTTACGGTAATTTTTTGCACCCTCACAGATATTTATATTATATCTATGCTACACTTTCTATAACTTATATTTCATTTGAAACATTTTTTATGCATGGATCCACTAGTATTTTCCACGTCTTATTGACTACGCATATGTGGAAAACTACTGAGGTTTTTTCGTGTGCATGATCGATCAACTAGCTCATGGGAATTAGGAGACCGAATCATTTAGAGTAGCTCTTGACCACATTCGTCTATATGATATTTGTTGGATGGTGAATGTCTATGACCACTTTCCTTTCGCATGTCTTCTTTGCCTTTTGCGTGAGAAAATCTCTATGTATATATTCCTTTTCTCTCTCCAAGAGACAGGATCTGACGTATGCCACACTATTTTCTTGATTATTTGAACACCTAACGTGTGTCTGACAAGTTCAAATAATCATTATTCCCATAAGATATCCTTTCTCCTTGCCTTTTGCAAGTCATATATGCCTTTTTCATGAGAAAACCTCAATATTTTCCTTTTGAAAATTATCTATATACCTTTCTACTTTCATTTTGCAGGTACCTAATAAATTCTCTCTTACTCTGTGGGAAATCCTTCGGGAACATCTCAACTACCAACACCTGCCAAAACTTATTAGTGGAGGCGAAACAAAAAAATTATGAATACTTCCATTTATTCTCTCTTTTTGGAGTGCAATTTTTGAGTCTTTGTATTTAATCCTCTTCTACCTCACTGTCTGAAAGTCGTTGCTATTCATACCTTCCAGTTTAAGATGATTAAATAGGGGCAGCTTTCATACCCCATATTTACCAACCTCTTTATTCAATCTCATTTTGGCTTATGGCTTTGTTCATTTACATACATAATTCATTGGTAATTCATTTAGGAATCATTCATATCATTCATTTTGCATCTTATGTCAATACTAGGTCAAAAGTTCATTGGTGTTGGATTCCACTAGTTAATCGGGTTTCTCAATGTATGGATTGTCTCTTGATCATATGGTTTTTATGGATTGAGGTCTTGCCATGTATTACATGAGAATCTCAATATTTTTTGGGATTTGGGCTTTTACCTTACATTTTTCTCAATTATATTTGATCTTTTGGGGTTTCATTGAAGTAGTATTAAGGAAAGGAGAAAAATACTTTCAAGCTTGGTTAACATACACATAGAGATAAAGTTGAATTTTGGGGAAAGAAATAAGAGCTTTTATTGAAATACAAGATGTTTTACAAGCATCCAAAGTGTACAATCACATTACAAGAGAATACAAGAAAAAATACAAAATGTGAGGATTGACTTATGGTCAACAGGTCAACCATGGAAGGTTGACCGTGTTGACCAATTCCCTATTCCTAAGCCTACTCTGCAATTGCCCCAAGCATGAGCCAAGAGTGCTTCAAATGCTCCATGTTATGCCAAAACTTGCAAGTTCATCCATGAAGCCACCTTCATCAAACCTGCATGCAGACCTGCACAAACATGACAACATGAAAGCAAAGTCATTCCAGTCCTACAAGAAATTGTATCAAGCAGCAAGCCAAACAATTGGCAGCCTATGCAGTACATTTACAACTTGATGCGCAACCTATTTCAAAAGAAAACAAGTAAAACATGTGTTATAATTCAACCTTGGTCACATCAGAGCCAAGCAACCTTATGTCATTTCACAAGTTCAAAAAAGATATTTCAAACATATTGCAATAGAAACAGTTCATGCAAGAGCAAAATTTGATCAAGCCAATAGCCAATTCAGAGCAAACATGAACAAAAAGTAATATCCAAATGCATCAGAACATCATCATGATTCCATGGAATGGAACAATGCAGCTAAGTTAGTTCTAGGCTAATTCAGTCATAATACATGCCTATGGTAACTCATTCAAATTCAGGACAGCTCAACACATACACTACCTCAATACATGCTCAAGGATAGATGCCGGAAAAACCACATTCGGTTTGCATCAACCTGAATGTGGTTTAGCATACAATATCAAATAACATGCCTATGAAAATTTAGCATGCATATTAGTTCACTTCATCCATCATCAAGCAGGCTAGTTCTTGATTCATACTACAAAGACCAAAAGAATGCGAGATCAAATAGAACCAAAGGCATCAACTCAATGCACTCTTAAAACAAAGCATAAAAAATTGCACATAAGTTCAAAAATCCAATAACAATTCAACAATATTCAAGTTCATTAAATAGAAAAGGAAGTCATGCATTCACAAGTGACAAAGTCACAAACTCGGACTTAAATCAAAGCCATTACAGATGCGTCTATATTATTTTATTCAGTTTAACAATTTTTTTTACATAGGCTTATTAATATTCACTCATTCATTTATTAATAATATTTAAATTATTTAATAATATGTCATATAGATTATATATTTTGAATAATAAAATAAAATTATTTTTTTAGTTTGTATAATTTTACACACTTTTTTTAATTTAAAGGGAGTAATTGAAATTTTACTTTAATAATACTTATAATTTAAATCCGCTTTTAAAAAATATGAAATATGTTATTACATGATAATGTTTAAAATAATATTTTATTTATAAAACTGCCACCGTTTTTTCATTTACACCCATTTTTCGTATATCAGGTGTAAATTTTAAAATTATATTGTAGTTTTTGTACCAGTGTGCCACTCAAAACCTATTGACCAATGCAAGACAATACTTGTTGCAAAACCAAGTCTTGTTCAATTTACAAATGATGGTTACCTACTGCAGCAAAATCAAATAGTCACCATTCAAAATGAAAATTGAAACAATGACATATACATCCAGATGCAACACATGATCATGCTCAAGGACATACACAAAAAAAAACAGTTCAATATGAAATTCAAGCCACGCATTTCAAATTCATCCGAGCCAATGCAAATGGACATCAAAATGAAAAAAAAAAATGCATTTAAACTACATCAACTCAGCTTCAAGCCCAACAAGGTTTTTTACTTAGTTATCATGCTCAATACTTCTACACCCCATTTTTCAGAAAACAAACCAATTTGACATTAGGTCTTAGCGTTTCAGGCCCATCGCCTGTTTCCTTTTCACGCCTATCTTTTTCTTTTTTACACCTCTGGCATAGATGATTGTTTTATTTCCTTTTTAAACTTTTTCTCGTTAAGATTTAGAGATTGATCCTTATTATTAGGACTCCCTTTAGAATTAATTCTAGGTTTTTGGATTACTTAATTAGGCGATTTACTCTTGGATCTTTTCTTTTAATTTGGATATTATTTTGGTTTAAGGTTTTTTTAATCATTTGATTTAGTGTTAATCTTGTTTTAATTTCATCATGGCTATATTTTGGTTATTGTTAATTTATGACTTGTTTAACTTGTGGATTAAAATGTTTTGGATAATGCATGGATAGTATAACTAATTCTTCGCATCTTTGTTTAATTAATTGGTTAATTGATTAAACATGAGTCCTTAGGAGTTTAGATGAAAATATTAGGATTTAAATCCTTTTGGTGTTGTATAAAATGGAGTTGCAATTATCTTGATATTTCATATGCTCTTTTGAAAAATCCATTCCTTTTTATACATCATGATAAAACTAAAAAAACATTTTCATAATAAGTTGGGGTAAAAGGGGATGTTCTGAACGTACTTTTCCTTGCCATATGTCATGTACTTGGGTTTTCAGTTGTGCTTAGTTTGTGGCCTAATGCTTGTCCTTAATTCAAAACACTTAAAATAAATGAGTTTAATTCGGTCCATCTGGAATGAAAAAGGAGAGGTTTGGGTGTAATTGTCCTTTCAGTTCTTTGGGTATTTGGATTGACGGTTGTACTTAGCTTGTGGTTAGATGATTGTTTCTCTAAGGACCAACGATTAAAATTGTCTCATAAATTCCTAAACAAAGCTATTTGGGATGAAAAGGGAGAGGTCGGAGCACACTTGTCCTTTCAGCTTCCTGAGTAAGATTTATGGTCGTACTTAGCTTGTGATCCAATGCTTGTCTCCCATTTTCATCCAACTTGTTCCTAAATACCCATTTATGAGTGCAACTTCACCATTAAATGTTTTGCATGACGTAAAAACAAGAAAAACTTAATATTTTTTTGTATATTGGACTATATCTCTATGTCATATGGTGCACCCCTGCGTTAGAGGTCTAAATAATCATTCAAAACCACCTAGACATTGGCCAAAAACATCAAAATTCGTTATTCGCACAAAAATTACCTACATTTGCCGACACAAATGATTTTCAGGTCATCACATGTAACTCAATAATGAAGCTTGTAGCTTCTGTTTGACACATGTAGACACATTAGAATTTCAATTTAATGTGTCACATTTCAACGATCTTCAATATTAAAGGTTGTGGCCGACACATAAGCCATTTCAGGCCGGCACATACTCTTATTTTTAGCCTTATGTGTCGACACGTCCGCATTTTAGACCAGCACATCCTGTTTGGTTGGGTACATTTTTTAATTCTTTTTAATCCCGAAAAATATCTTTTTGCCTACAAACTTCCACAACTATAAATACATCATTCATGAATCATTCTAACTTGATTTTATAAACACTTACCATCATTGCACTTTATCTTCAATCTCACACCTATGCATACACACTGATAAATCACACATAATCATTTTTTGTCGGGATGCCATCTAAGCGAGGTTAGATAACGTCCAATTAGATTTTTGCAAAACTAAGAATATTGGGTTGATAATTGTGAGAGGTTTTGTCATACCCCAATTCCCCCTAGGATTTTTCATCATTTCATTATCACAATGCATCAAGATCACAAAAAAGGGTTGGTTCTCTTGTTTCTCCTATTCTTAAGTGTGCTCTCAAGGGATCGCTAAGCACCTTAACTGTGTATCTCGTATATTTGTGGTTTATATTATTCTAACCTCTGATCAAAATACCAAAAATATTTGCTTTTGTTTTGTATATTTTCTACTTTGTAGGTATCAAGGCAAAGCATCTGACAAGCGGAGGTTTCCGGTGTTTTTTCCTTAAACTCTTTTTGCACTCACTTTTCAAAAAATTTGTAGGGAAAATTGATTTGCACACACGAAAATATAAAAAGAATGAGGCAATTTTCAAGTTGTGATTTTCGGCTCCAATTTTCTTTTTATTTTTGAATTAATTATTTGATCTCCCAAAATTTCACTCCGTTATCATAATTAAACTCTATCATACTTCTTCATTTGATGACATAAACACCACTTGATTCAAATTTGGCTCCAAATTCAAATTTCCAAGCCTAATTCCATTCCCATACCAATTTCCAAACCACCACTAATTCCCAAGCCTAAATCCTATAAATAGAGGCATCATTGGATTCAAATTTAAAGCTTTTGATAGCCAAAATCACCTTGCTAAAAACTCTCTTTACTCTCCTCATTCTCCCAATTCACTCAAAGCTCTTCTTCTAAAAAGTTAGTAGATTCTTCATTGGAATTTACTAATCTTTGAGTTAAACCTCCATCCAAACACTTTTTCTTCATCAATTCTCTATATAAAAGCTTGTGGTTCTGATGATTTTTGGAGCTGAATTGAAGCAATTTGTGAAGTGGTTGTTGTCAACTTCTCAAGATCTACAAGTTGTGAGTTGAGATCTTAATCTTCTACAAAATGATCTATTGATTTCTTATGATTTGATTCATTGAGTGTAACACGGTGGGAGAACTGACTTGTTTTGTTTTGCGTTTGATCGTAAATATTGCGGATAACAAGAGTCGCCACCGACTTTTCTTTTATCCAATTAAGGAAAGGTGAAAAGAACAGGAAAAGACCTTCGTTAGATTCTGAGTAAGGGAGGTGATTATAAAAATGGAAGGTATTAGCACCCTTTCCATCCGTAGTTATCTACGAGCTCTTAATTGCTTTAGCTCTCTTTGAAATCTGCTTTCTGTGTGTGTTTGAAAATGTTTTGGAAAAGGCATTTCGCTTTGACTTCGGAATGATTCACGCTGGAATGTATACGAAGTGTTCAGAAATGTTTCGTTTTGGAAAAGTGTTTTAACTTTATAAAAGTGTGGGGTGTAAAAAGATGTTTTGATAGAGCAAGCAATTATGAGTCTATTACCTACTCAGAACGGTTGTTTCCGTGTTATTTTTATCTTCCTTTAGAATAATGTTATTCATACCATTAGTTGGTAGGTAACCCTATTCGTTGGATGTGAAGGGACGTTCGAAGGGACATCGGATGGTCATAGAAGGCAACTTGTAGGAGTATCCTAGCACATTCGTAGGGACGATCATCACTTTTTCGTAGGAAACAATCGTGTAAGTGTTTTTATGTTGGCCTTAATTTTTGGTAAAACTAGTTTATGTCAATGTCTTGACTGATGTCATGACATTCTGAGTTGAAGATAAATTCTGCAGAAGAAGAATTATACAGGTACAGCTCAGTTTGGTTATGAACTGTTATGCTGGAAATCTGCAAGAAGAATGACTGATGTCATGACCAATGTTATGACATTCTGTGCAGAATATACTATTGTGCAGATTTGCTTTTCCTGAGAGTTTTCAGGATTCTGTTGAGCTGTTTTAATGTGGATTAATTTGTTGGATCATGTTCTCACGTGGTTTTAAGGTTAACCTTGTTTAACCCTAATTTGGTTAACCTAAAGACCAAGTCCTTAGGTTAACTTTGGTTAACCCTAGCTATAATTGTGGAAGCCAAAGTTGAAGACTTTATTGCTTCTATATTATCAAAGAAACCCTTATACTGTGAGTTGCGCCTTTTCTGAGAAGAACAAGAAGCAGACTGTAATTTGTGTTTGATTAATTCTTGTGAGCTAAGCAATTATCTTGTGATAAGTTCCTTGGAGTAGGATTTGGTTGTAAGGGTATTTTATCACTCAAAGCTTTGAAGCACGAGTGTTGTGTCTCTTGATTAAAGCTTTGAAGCACAATCAAGTATGTTTATTGAAGAATGTCTTCACAATTCTATTAATCAATAGGTTGGTATCACTGCTGTGATTGAGGGGGAGTGAGTAGGAACTCAGGTCTAAGTAGGACTTAGATTGAAGTTGCATTGGGTAGGTCTTAAGTGAAGGAGATAAACTGGTTGGTTTATTCCTGAATTAATACTACTTATAGTGGATTTCCTCCCTGGCTTGGTAGCCCCCAGATGTAGGTGTAGTTACACACTGAACTGGGTTAACAATTAATTGTGTTCTTTACTGCTTTTAAATTACTGTGTGAATTGTTAACAGTTTGTCAGATGCGGTGTCATAACATCCACTTTGACATTAAGTATTTGTTGCCAGAATTTCAAATCGAGGGACTAGATCATGTATTCGTAGGCAACATCGAGGGACTATGATCTTTGATTCGAAGGGACTGTGATGATATGTTTGTAGGCAACGGTGCTAAGATACCCCTACGTTCGAGGGACTTGACCATTTATTCGAAAGGCAACGAGAGAGAATACCCTAGGGGGTGCATGTGTGAAAAGAGTGTGTTGAGTTCAGATAATTTATCTTGTGATTAGAGTTAGCTATGTTGATTTTATCTTGCCATACACGCCTAATTTACTAGCAGTTTATATAGGTGCAGAAAGTAAATTACGGAAAGCAAAGTGCGGAAAGTAAATCCTACGCTATTACATGGCTTTGGGGCAGTTACATAATTGAGGAGTGCGAACAGTAAACCTAATTAAGCTATTACATCCCATGAGCGGTTACATAATATTGGAAAAAAGAATGCGAGAAATTAAATAACTGAATAGAAGACTAGTCCTAATATTTTTGGATTTTTGAAATGTCTAAAATAATCCTAAGTCTAGTTGATTTTAATTAATTTAAAGAAATATTAGTTAAGACTAACCCTAAATTAATTAATTAAAATAAATAGAAAAAATTAGTGGAAGTTATCTAATTAATCCTAATTATTTAACCTAATTACTAGTGTTTTAAATTGAATAATAAAAATAAGCAAAATAATAAAAATATGGAAAAATAGTATAAAAAGAAATGTTGAAACGCTTCTGGAAGAAGCCATCCCAGAAGCTGGAGCTTCTGGGAAATCCTTTGCTGGAGGCACCCAGAAGTTGGAACTTCTAGGGTTTCTGCGCTGGAGGTACCCAGAAGTAGGCACTTTTGGGGGCTTTCTGCTCTGGAGGTACCCAGAAGTAGGCACTTCTGGGGTTTTCTGTTGGAAGTGGATCCAGAAGCTGGAGCTTCTGGGCGTGACGTCTTAGGATGAGATCCAAAAGCTGGAGTTTTTGGGCGTGTTTCTGCCTCTGAGGGTCCAGAAGCTGGAGCTTCTGGACGTGTTGCTTCTGGAACCTAAAACATAAAAAACGTTAGGAGTTCTGGGAAAAGGCAGGGTTCGAACCCATGCCTTCTAGGATGAACGCGTGGTGCCTCTGCCATCTGAGCCAACCTGCTTTGGTGTTAGACATATGAAACAGAATGAATACAAAGGAAATTGATTTCTGAGAACCAATTTAATCAGAAAACGCGCGCATGGGTCTTCTTCCCCATTTGAATTTTTAGATCTATGGCTACAGTTTTTACCTACAGATTGCTTCGGTAGCTAACTCCCTCCAAGTTTCAAAAATTCAACACAAGCAATATAAATTCAAAGTAAAGCATGGTTCAATCCAATTTAACCTCCTGAACATGAATATGTTCCTAGTTTTGGCCAATTTTTCCTAAATCGATGGATCCCAAATTAAAGCTTTAAAACCCTAACAATGGTGTATCAGTATTCCTGCGTCTAAAATCAAATTGGACCATCCAGATAGCTTGCAAACATCATTCTAAACATACACAAACAATCAAAACAGGTTAAATATGCATGAATAATCAAAATCGATTTTGAAGAAGAAAGTGCAAACCGTGTTCTTGATTTCGTGATTCTGGGTGTTTGACTTGCTTGTGAGTATCTGGAATTGATCAGAGGACCTCCAGGAATCGATTGCAAGGCTTGGAATGGATTGAATTCAAGCAAAACTATGGTTGCTAGTTGCTTGCAAGTCACGGTTTTTTGAAGCTTTGTTTAGGGTTCTTGAGGTCAAAAATTCGTCTCCTGTGCATTTGGAATCATTGTGTATTTATACTAGAGTGATTTAGCTCAAGTATTGTAAGAAAATATCATGCCAATCAATGAAAGATAATTTGATTTGGAATCAAACCAAATATTGCCTTTTTGAGCCAATTTCAATCAAATTACTTGCCAATATCAGTTATTTCGAAATAATCAGACTTAATTGGCTTGCTTGGACCTCAAGGATGAGAGAAAATCAATCTTGCACTTAATTTTTTATTTTCTATCTTTTATTTTAATTAAATTGGTTTTAATTGATTAAAAAATAAATAAAAAATAAAAGATAAAAACGTAGCCATGGGCTTGGAGGTTCCAATTAAGATAAGGAACAAGTTTGAATCAAGAAAAGTTAGGCCCATTTGAAACTTTTTTGATTTTCTCAAATATTTCTCTTTGTGCACCTCCTCAAAAATGCTCAACTTGCACAATGTGTATCTTACTCAATTTTTAACATTTTTGGGTGTTCTTAGACTTTTTAGAAAGCTCAAGATGTCTTCTAAACAGCTCATTTGGTTTCATCTTCATTGAAGTTTCCGTGCTCATGAACACTTCTTTGCAAAAAGTTGACTTTTTGTTAACTTTTAAAAGGACCTGTACTATTTTGATCCATAACTTACAAATGAAGCATTTTCTGCCCAAGCTTGTGAGACATGAAGTTGTAGATAATTGAGTTCTCTTCAAAATGAGCTGTGGTGGAAAAAAATTTGATAAAGTATGTGAAAGTTATGCTTGGTCAAAGTTATGTTGACTTTTGTCTAAAAAACCCTAATTTAGAAACTTTGACTTTGGATCAGATCTTGACTTTTCTCTAGGAATCATGATCAACCCTTGATCAAATGATGAATATTACTTCAAAATATTGGTGTTGACCAAAAATTATGAAGTTTGACTGTATGTTGACCACAATTGTCTTTTTGTCCAATACAGTTGATTTTCAACTATCTAAGCAATTGACTGAGCAAACTTGACTTGTAAGGCTTAAAACTTGACATGGTGATTCTTTGGAACATAGGATGAGGTATGATGATCACTTGAAGCACTGGAAGTCCATCTTGTCTTGAGAATAGCAAAACCCTAGCTTGGATTGATTGCTTAGGAGAGAGTTTGTCTGGTCAACCCTTGGGAAATCCTTGAGTATGGATATGTGAAATGTCTTGAGAAGTGGGAGGGCAAATTTTGGGGTATAACATTGAGCAATGTTGTTTTTAGTTCCATTGGTGTTAATTTCTCAAAAATTTGTTGGAATTTTCGTGCTCAATTAAATCAAAGATCACAAGGTGTTTGGTGAAACGTTTGAACAAGGATTTGACCTTTTAAAATTTAAGTTTTCTATTTTTAACAGTGAGCAATCGATTGCACCTGTTAGTGCAATCAATTTTGACTAAGGTCAAAATGTTTTTTTGGCTTGATTTTTGGACTGTTTTGGTGATTTCTCTTTTTCTACTCAATTATTTTGATGTTTACCTTGGATTGCAATCTTGAATGTCAACTTTCTCTTTAAATTCAATGTACTTTGGATGTTGATGAAGTTGGATAAATGTATCATTAATTCAAATCTATCAAAGGATGAGTTATTCAATTCATTCTTGGTGTTTTGAGTTAGTGATATATTTAGTGCTTTAATCCACCAAGATGAGTGGTTGAACTTAAAGATGAAAGAATTTTGAGAAGGTGATCTAAGTTGCTCTATCATTCCCCCTCCCTCTTTATCTCAATCTCATTCTTGTTTTTGTTTGTTATTTTACATGTGTTGCAAACATCAAGAGGATGATTTACATATCACTTCTCTAGTTTGTCTTTTCAACACATAAATCACTATTGATTGGCCTTGTTTTAGGGTGACTTCTATATAAGTTACTTGGGGATTTCTTAAAATAGCGCTACATTGTTCTTGTTCTTCTTCTTCTTTTATCTTTGTCCCTTCAATCGGAAAAATGGTTCTTCGTGGCCCAAGATTTTATGCTTGAAATTATCCAAGTATGATTAGGTGTTGAGCTACGGTCGATAAAATTGTCGATTTATCGTGTAGAGGTTTTGTTTATATCAATCTTCTGGTGAGTCCTCATAACCTTCGACCTAGGCTCAAGGCTCAAATCATCGTGAACCATACGGTTTTCTTTTCTTTCCTTATGTGATTGATTCTTCGTGGTCCAAGACTTGAACTTGCAAGCCCAAGAATGATTAAATTTTAAGCTACGGCCAATAAAATTGTCGATTCATCGTGTAGTGGTTTTGATTCTATCAATCTTCTAATGAGTCCTCATAAATTTTGACTTAGGCTCAACATTCGAATCATTATGGATCCTTCTTGTAAAAACCTCTAACAACTAACAATTGACTTACTAACTCATTAACAATTGACTTTTATTTTATGTCTTTATTTAATATGCTCTTTACTTTATGCACTTTATCCAAGAATTTACATTTTATGTCATTTTTTTCGTTGTTCACTTGAGCATTTATTTTTATGTCATTTTTAAATTTGCTTACTTGAGTTTTCTTTTTCTTTTTGAAAATACTTAATAATCCAACTTGAACACTAAATTTTTTTAATCTTTTTCTTGGACTTGGTTACTATTCCTATGCTTCAAGATTGGATCTTGGACTTAGGATTAGGACCTTGACTTCGGCTCAGAGTTTCTATGATTATGTTGTTATTTGGTCTAAAGTCCCTAGGGTTTACTCCAAGGTATTGGGTTGTTTAATTTTTGTGTGTGCAGGTTATTCTGTTTATACTCGTCTATGAGTGGGATTTCCTCCAAATACAGTTGTTACTCTGTCCAAGTTTTATAAAGACTTAATTTCATCTGCGATAATGGTTTATCCCAGGCTTGGTATTTTCGTCTGGTTTTTTTGTATTTTGTTTGCGAATCCAAAGGATGGGAATATTGTATTGGCTTCTTGATTCCAAGTACCGGCTTCCTATTCAGTTAGATCTTTCTTTACCTTATACCTTTTAGCACATAGGATAGCCTCGTTATCTTTAAGTTCAAACACTCATCTTGGTGAATTAAAGAACTAAATATATCACTAACTCAAAGCACCAAGAATAAATTGAATAACTCATCCTTTGATAGATTTGAATTAATGATACATTTATCCAACTTCATTAACACCCAAGTCCATTTAATTTAAAGAGAAAGTTGACATTCAATATTGCAACAAGGTAAACATCAAAAGAATTGAGTAGAAAAAGAGAAATCACCAAACAGTCCAAAAATCAAGCCAAAAAAACATTTTGACATCAGTGCAAATCGATTGCACTTTGGTGCAAAACGATTTGCACTGCCTTATTTTTCAAAAATAAATTACGCAGAAAACAACAAGTGCAATCAATTGAACTAACAGGTGCAACCGATTGCTCACTATTAAAAATAGAAAAATCACATTTCAAAAGGTCAAATCCTTGTTCAAACTTTTCACCAAATACCTTGTGATCTTTGATTCAATTGAGCACGGAAATTCCAACAAATTTTTGAGAAATTAACACCAATGGAACTAAAAACAACATTGCTTAATGAATCAAATCACAAGAAATCAATAGATCTTATTGTATAAGATTAAGATCTCAACTCACTACTTGTAGATCTTGAGAATTTGACAACAACCACTTCACAAATTGCTTCAATTTAGCTCCAAAAATCAGAACCACGAGCTTTGATATAGAGAATTGATGAAGAAAAAGTGTTTGGATGGAGGTATAACTCAAAGATGAGTAAATTCCAATGAAGAATCTACTAAATTTTTAGAAGAAGAGCTTTGAGTGAATTGGGATAATGAGGAGAGTAGAGAGAATTTTTGGCAAGGTGATTTTGGCTATTAAAAGCTTTAAATTTGAATAAAATGAGGCCTCTATTTATAGGATTTAGTCTTGGGAATTAGTGGTGGTTTCGAATTTGGTTTTGGAATAGAATTAGACTTGGAAATTTGAATTTTGAGCCAAATTTGAATCAAATGGTGTTTTTGTCATCAAATGAGGGTGTATGATAGAGTTTAATTATGATAATGGAGTGGAATTTTGGATGATCAAAGAATAACTTCGAAAATAAAAAGAAAATTGGAGCCAAAAATCACACCTTTAAAATTGCCTTTTTTTTTTCTTCAGATTTTCGCGTATGCAAATCGATTTGCACTGCACAAAATTTGAAAAATGAGTGCAAAGAGAGTTCAAGGAAAAAACACTGGAAACCTTCGCTTGTCAGATGCTTTGGCTTGATATCTACAAAGTACAAAATATAAAAAAACAAAATCAAATATTTTTGTACTTTTATTAGAGGTTAGAAAAATATAAGTCACAAATATACGAGATACACAGTTAAGGTGCTTGGAGATCCCTTGAGAGCACACTTAAGAATAGGAGAAACAGGATAATCAACCCTTGTATGTGATCTTGATGCATTGTGATGATGAAATGATGCTAAATCCTAGGGGCAAAAATTGGAGTATGACAGGTTTCATCTGGAAAAACCTAGGGTTTCCCTCCAAGATCTTTGGTAGATTTGGGGGTTTTGTACAATACTTTCAAATGAGGATTACGTCCAAGTGAAAGAGCATTGTATTTTGGTACCCAAAGAAGTAGCAAGAGAACGGAGAATCAAATTGGAAGGCTTGTGTTCAATAGTTACAATTGATCATGCGCAAAAGAGCATTGAAGTTTGGCACCCAATGGACTAGCAAGATTCGATAAATCAATTGGTATCCATTATGTCTTTGTATTTCTCAAGATCAAAGGAAAATAAGGGGTTGAATTAACAAAAAACGGTTAAGGTTTATGGGGTTGCTCTATGAACACTTGTCTTTTAACCAACGTTTTGCATAGTAAGAAATTTATCTCATTTCAAACACAAAATTGCGGAAGACATAGCCATCACGAGGACGATTGGTGAACTTCCTAAACAAATCCTCGTGTCGCTCTCTCTTATCTCTTTACTCGCTTTTATTTTATCATTACTTAATTTGTTGAAATTCATTTATTGATCGATCGACTGGTAAGAATTTTTTGTGTCTATTTTTGTTTAAATTGGTTTGTTAATTAGCTTACAATCACTTTGATTATAAGTGATTTTTCATATAAACAAAACTCAAAGGAAAATTCTAAAAATTCGATCGCACACCAAGTGTTCGACAAATTTCATTGTTCTATATTTTTGCTTAATTATAATGGAAATATATTGCTAGTGGATTGTGATAAACGAGTAATTAATTGTTGATTGTTTTAAGTGTATTAATTCCTCTTATTAACTCTTATATTCCATAAGTCTTTTTTCATATCCAAGTTCCAATAACTAGGTTCGTAAAGACGAATTTTATCGATATATATATATATTAAAAACTTATGCTTGATTGCATTCTTTTCAAATAATTATTTAAATATCAAATTTTGATTGGTAATTTTGGCTTGATGATCTATTCACCTCTCTAGATAATTCATCGTCTAACAATATGTATCACGAGCTCCGGTTAATTCCATGCTTCAAAACTCTTATTAGAAAATTGTGTACGAACCTAAAAGGGATTACAAAAGAGCCCCAATAATGGAGGTAAGGTCATGCCTAAGGAGAATGTGTTTTGGTTAGAATGAAATTTCACAACACCTCAACATATGCATCCGTGAAATTCGTGCACCAAGCAACATCATCCAAGACCTTATCCAGCTTGTGATAACACAAGACCTATTCTAAGGTAACTTTCCACCATTAATGTCTTCTTCAAATTACATGTATCCATGACATTAAAAAAACAGCATCCCTAAAATGACTAAAGTTACCTCCTTTTTGTTCACTTGAAAGAATGATGTCGTTAAAGTCTCCAATTAGCATCTAGATAATTTATCGTCTAACAAGATGTGTCACGAGATCTGAATAATTCCGTGCTTCAAAAATCTTATTATAAAATGGTGTACGAACCTAAAAGGGATTAAAGAAGAGCCCCAATCTTCACGGGAGAAAATTATAGCTATTGGAAAGTTTGTATGCAAATTCATGTTAACTCATATGATAAGGGTGTTTCGGAGGCTATTCAAAATGGTCAAACACCAGTTACACATGTTATTGATGATGTTGTCACACCTAAGTCGGAAGCACTATGGAATGAGGATGATTATAATATGAGGGGACATGATTGGAAAGTGAAAAACATTATCATATCTGGTATTGGAATTGATGATTTTATTGTATTTCTCATTGTGAAACTGATAAGGCTATGTGGGAAATATGAGGTCAAACAATCTAGAATTAACACACTTAATCTAGAGTTTTTTTGGGGGAGTACTTACATTAGTTTTATGCCTTGAAATACTAGAGGTTGCATAAAAATTATTGAACGCCTCATTGCAAAATTCAAAGCCATTGTCGGTTCTCAACCTCTTGACCTTTCTGCTAGTCTAATTTTTTACCAGAGTCTTCCAAATTTTTTAAATTCTCAAAATTTTCATCCTTAGTATTTTGGATGAATACCCATAGGTTTTCCTCATTACTTTTTGGCTTTGCAAACCTGTTTCCACGCAACTGGGCTCTTTCTGCTCATGTCAAGTCTGCCAGTCCATATGAAGCTACGACAAATGGCATCTATTTTGTGAATGACCTGTTTGGGGAACGGAATGCTGTGCATCCAGTAAAACATAATCGCTTGAGAGATGCTTTTAACAAGCTTAATACGACCAGAGTAGCTCAGAAAAATGGTGGTCCAATGGGTCATCTTGCCAGTGATTTTTTCGATCAAAGGGAGATAGTGCAGGATATTAAGCTTTTTGCTAGAGAGAGGTGCTCCTAAGTATCTGACTAGAAGGCTGCCTTCTGCATAATCTATAATGTCTCTCAGTCTGTTTCTATCATTTTGGGACACACTTCCAAAAAACATTTTACATTTAGATGGATTGATATGGAGACCATTGGAATCACTAAAAGCATCCATAGTCTCAACCATCATTCGCATAGAGATGCTATCAGCACGACATAACAACAAAACATCGTCTGCAAAAGTCAGGTTAGTGAGACCCAATTTTTCACACTTTGAGTGATGGTTAAAATTTGCATTCTCCTGCATTTGAGACATCAATCTGTGCATATACTCCACGATGATAACAAAAAGTAAGGGAGAGATGAGATCTCCTTGTCTGATTCCTCGTTTCGCTTGCATTATATGAGAGTAAGCTCCATTAATATTGAATCTGTAGGTGACAGTAGAGACACTCGCCAGAATCTAAGAAATGAATAAGTTGGGAATTCCCAGCTCTTTCATGATACACTCCATAGCCTTCCAATACACCATGTCACAGGCTTTTTGAAGATCCAATTGCATCATCACACGGGGAGTACCATCTTTTCTACCATAATCCTTGAGAAGCTCAAATGCAAGAAGGATATGGTTGTGAATGTTTTGCCTCAGAACGAAGGCAGTCTGGCAGGTACGGATAATGCTGGGCAGAATCTTACTTAATCTATCAGTCAGAATTCTAGAAATAATTTTATAAAAAGTAGTACATACTGCAATAGGCCTGTATTCTTTGGCATAATGAGCATGCTCAGTTTTTGGAATAAGTGTGACCACAGTGTTGAAACCTTTGTGCATCATACATGTCTCAAAGAATTCCTGGATGGCAGCAGTAACATCCTGTTTCATGATATGCCAGCTTGTTTTGAAAAACTTAGCTCCATAACCATCAAAGCCAGGAGCTTTATTATCTCATATCCCTTTTAAAGCCTTCTCAATTTCCTGCACTGTCACATTGCAAATCAGCTTCTGTCTCTGCTCCTGACTCACTTGAGGACCTTTTCTCATGGCTGCAATATCAATATGCTTGATGTTATTATCAATTGTTCCCATCAGAGAGCCATATAAGTCCATAATTTCATGCTCAATATCCTGGTGAGTCTCTAGAATGGTACCATCAGGTTTCATTAAACAATTCAGGTTCCTGCCAGATTGTATGGTTTTCACACTAGCATAGAAATAAGATTTATTTCCATCTCCAAGCCTAAGCCAGTCAATCTTAGCTCTTTGCATAAGTATCTTTTCTTCAAGGTCACTAAGTCTAATAACCTCTTCTGATAAGCTCTTTGCTTTATCAACAAGTTGGACATTCATAGGATTGGAGGACAATTCAATTTGGATTTGTTTCAACTCCTCTCTGGCTTTAATAAGGTTGACCTTCATACCAGATAGAGGTTTGCTGAAGTTATGCAGGGCGGGTTGAAGTCTTTTAAGCTTGTTCCAAAGGACATTCATTGGTCTACCCTCCATAGGCTGGCACCAGTTATTGCTGATCATAATATGATAGCCTTACATGTCAATAAGACAGTTGCTAAACTTAAAATGCTTGCACTGTTTAAAGTTAGGAGTCTTGTTAATGATATAGAGCATGGCATGGTCTAAGATGCTGGGAGGAAGAATCTTCAAAATGTTGTCAATATTATCTTGAAGCCATGCCTGGTTCCCTAGAACTCTATTAATACGAGAATAGATAGTTCCAATCACATGTTTGTTGGACCAAGTGAAAAAATCCCCAATAATATCTTTCTCAAACAGACATATGGTTGTCATCGTGGCTTGGAAATCTATGTATTCAGCTTCACTGACCAATTGGCCACCAATTCTATCATGGGAATTGGCTACATTATTAAAATCACCAAGCACATCCCAAGGACCTTGGATTCTGCTACTAATCTTCTCTAAATCATGCCATAAGATTTTCCTGTTTTCCAATTGATTATGGGCATATACTGCTGTTAGCCAGTACATAAAGTTGCCATGGACATCAAAATGCCACAATGGATAAACTGACTGGAACTGTGTATCTTCTGCACATCAATTTTGTTGTTATCCCACTCAATCCAAAGTCTACCATTCTCATGACAAGTATAGTTATCAAGATAATTGTTTGGGAGTTTTAACTTGTTTCTAATTTTCTTCGCATTATGCTCTTTAACTCTAGTTTCAATCAAAACTGCAAGGCTTGGCTTCAGCTCTGGGAGACGAAAGCTAATCTCTCTAAGCTTGCCAATTTTATTAAGCCCCCTTAGGTTCCAAGCAACTATCATGATCCAATGCCAAAGGCGTCTAGAGGGTCATACAAAACCCTTAGAGCCTCAAAACCATTGATATAATTCAATTTGCTTGGTGTACCTATAAGAGCAACTGCTTTACCTTTCTCTCTATGAGTGCTCTTCACTGGAATCCATGGACCCTCATCATCCTCAGTATTTAGTGGCTTCTGCTCTGAGGGAGAAGCTGGAACTATGTTGTTCTTGCTAATGTCCTGCTTCATTTGTTTTGGCCTCCATTGCTTTACCTGCTTTTTCACATCACATTGATGTCCTACTTTTTGACACTTATCACAAAAAGCAGGTTTCCATTCAGATTCCATAGTTTGTTTGAAGATTTTTCTGCCATAATCCTTGATTGTTACCTCTTCTATTAGCTTTTGTGTAACATCAATTTCAACCAAGGTACGAGCATAGGAAACACGAAGCTTGCTAGTTGTACATTCATCAGTCATCATTGGCTTTCCCAGGGAACTACCTATCTTATTCAAACTTTTTAGGCCCCAAATCTGCAGAGGCAATTGGGGGAGCTTTACCCAAATAGGTAGTGTGTGTAGTAGATCTTTGCTTATGTTGAAGTCTGCTCTCCATTCCTTCAAGATCATAGGCATGTTACGAAAGGTATAGGGACCCTTTAACATCACAGCCTCCTTGTCAGCATGAGATTTGAAACGAAGCAAGAAATATCCATCTTCATGATAGTACAAGTCAGGAAGGGTAACAAAATTCCATGTCCTCAACATGAAATTTCTCACAGTATTCATGCTTAAATCATCACCAATCACATACAAGATTAAAGCATTTTCCAAAAATTGTACCTCAGATTCAACATCATCTTGTTCGATCTCATGCTGATATTTTAGTATTTTTATTCTTATATTTAGTATTGTATATATATATATATATATATATATATATATATATATATATATATATATATATATATATATATATATATATATATATATATATAATTATACTTCATTACTTTTAATTTTATACTTTACTATATTCATTTGTAAATATAATTATACATAATACTTTTGATTCTATACTTTGCTATTTTCATTTTTAAATAAAATTATACACAAATATATTATTTGACCTCTTAGAACTAATCTCTACAATTTATTCAAGTTGAGCTAATAAAAATACAAATGGTCAATAATTGATACTAACTTCTCCGCATTATCTTTTGTTTTTATCCCGTTGTAATATAACTAATCTATCATTTGCTCTTTAATTTATTTTTATCCCCATTCGGAAAAATGTATCCCAATCCCC
Source organism: Vicia sativa (assembly GCA_021764765.1). Classification (NCBI taxonomy): domain Eukaryota; kingdom Viridiplantae; phylum Streptophyta; class Magnoliopsida; order Fabales; family Fabaceae; genus Vicia; species Vicia sativa. Next base: position 76,491,744 of record CM038795.1, read on the forward strand.
TTGTTGCATTGTAAATAATTTACCGCTTTTTATTTTATTTTATCGTTTAAATCCCCATTTGTAATTGATGTATCCCTCTCCCCACAAAAATTGTAATAATTATTCATCTCACATTTATTTTATTATTTAATTTAATCATCACTTACACAAAGTCAAAAATCATTTTTAAACTAATAATTGTGAATCATTTTAAACCCGTAAGTCGACAAAGCTTAGAAGCGTCGCGATGACCACACATGCACACATGTATGCTTGATCCTGGGGCTTCTTACAGTGAGCCTATTTAGATCAATTGTTCCAATTGTTCGTCTTAGTAGACTAGCCCACTTTGCTAGTACACGTGGATTTTAATCGCTTTATGTTTGTGTTGGCCACCATGTGTGGGCTTTTCTCGATTTATTGATTTGTTTGCAATTACTCGTTTCACTTCCATTCTCGCGCCTTGGTCCATATATCAAGTTTTCATTCAATAAGGGCCTCATGGTAGGGAGTAGACACTTGTCTATTCTCTCGAGATTAATCAAGCTTTCTTGGTTAATCATAGCCCAAATCTCCTCTTCTCATCATTCACCACTTTCATAATAAATTCTGAAACCTCAACCCAACGTCGAGTGATTCTTCTCAAAAATATTTTCATAAATAAATACTCTACTTCTCTCTTCCCAAAGGTATGGTAGTCAGTTCTGTTTCGACCCTCGATTGTACGTTTGGTTTATTTAATTGAATCTTAATAAGTGAACTCCGTTTCACCTCACTCTTTTCTCAAATAAAACTTTTGGGTAGAAAAAGATGATCAGGATGGTTCTATCCCTTCATTCGAGTACTTGGGGCGTTAGCCGTTGAACGCTTATGGTCTGATGCTCGTCTCCCACATAAAAATAACTTCAACCTCATCAAACCTTGCCCACGTGTAAGTCATTTTTCAAACACCGCTCACATGCGACACTCATCGCTCACACGCGATCTTCCTTCGCTCACACGCGAATTACACTAGTGATGTCTTATCGTCCACGTACGATTAAGCTCCTATTTTCATAAATAAAATCAACCAACCAACAAATGTTCTCGTAACCGAGAACTACTTAAGCTCTGACTTTCCCATCGCACTTGGGGAATACGTAGGCACGGGATTCTAACATCTTGGCGAGCACACTTTCAAAAAATTCAAACATATCTTTTCGCACATAATAACTAGAAGATTTCAAATTAACACACTAAATTCACAAACACACTTAGAACTAATCGGGTCTCATCGAGTACGATGAATGTGAGGGGTGCTAATACCTTCCCCTTGCATAACTGACTCCCGAACCCGCATCTCTTGGTCTCAAAGACCATTTAATTTCACATTTTCATTTCTTGGGTTTTATCTATATTTTCCCTTTCCTCTTTAGGAATAAATAAAGTTAGGTGGTGACTTCATTGTTTCATTGTTTCGTATCAAACATTTTCGATAGCTTCGACAAGGATACACACGAAGATGCAGAGCTCGTGGCATAGAGCGGTGGCATGAAGTCGTGGAGGATACACCTGGAACTAGTACCTTAATAGGTCCAACTGAGGTGCAGTGAACTCATGAGGATACACCCGAAGATGTAGAGCTCGTGGCCTAGAGCCGTGGCAAAAAGCCGGGGAGGATACACCTGGAACTAGTACCTTAATAGGTCCAGTCGAGGTGTAGTGCACTCCTGAGGATACACCCAAAGATGCAGAGCTTGTGGCATAGAGTTGTGGCACGAAGCCATGAAGGATACACCTAGAACTAATACCTTTATAGGTCCAGCCGAGGTGCAATGCATAGGAGTGTTCGCGGTGCGGTTTGGGCGGTTTTTAAGAAAAAAATCATCTGAACCGCAAGAAGAAAAATCATGCGGTTCGGTTTGGTTCGGTTGACTAAAGAAAAAAAAACCAAACCAAACCAAACCAATGCGGTTTGGATTGGTTCGGTTGGTTCGATTTTTTTATTATGTATAATAATTCTTATTATTACTCATGTGGCAACACTACATACAACAAATTTAATTATGTATAATAATTTTTGTATAATAATTTTTATTATTATTTATGTGGCAACACTATTTACAATTCTATTTCATATAACAACTCCATTTTGTAACAAAACTCATATGTAATGTTGTCTTTTTCTTCTTGCACAATTGACAATAATTGAAATAGTAGTATCCAATCAAATGCAAAATTCAAAATAGTTAACATGAAAATGATATTCAATACATAAATTACTCATCAATGTAGTATTCAATCAAATCAATACATAAACTAAAACTTTTTGTTTGTCACAAATGGTCATCAATGTAGTATTCAATCAAATTAATACATAAACTAAAACTTTTTGTTTGTCACAAATGCAGAATTAAATCAAGACAAAAGACATTAAAACTATCAAAAACACTAATAATTTGTTTCTTCTTGCTTCTTGGAGTGAGCTGCTATTGACAAAGTATAAATCTGACTATCATGCTTCTTTTGCCACTACAAAACAATACCAAGTTACAAATAATTATAAGATTAAGTAATTTTAACATTAAGACATAGAAAAACCAATAAAAAACAGTAGTTTAGAATGAATACAGTAACTTTCCTTAAATTTGCAACAATTAACAATCGGTATCAAAGTCACATGCTAATTGATTATATTCCAAAATAAAACTAACAAAATGCATCCATACTTTTACATGCTTGTAACCAACTATGTAATCCAACAATACATTGCAATGAATACAAAAAGCAATATACAAATAAATAAATATTAAAAGTAAAACATACCATTTTTTCAAGCATGTCTCTAATCGGATTCAATATCAGAAAGTCCCTCATTTACTTGTGGGATTGGAGCCATTTCTAAAAATGATCAAATAAATTACCAAACGTTAGACAAAACAAACTTAAATGAATAAAACAGATTTATAAACAAAGTTTACAACATAGATATACCTTGTTCGAGTTTTTCCAAATCTTCCAAGTGTTCTTCAATATCCACTTTCAAAGGAGAGGATCTTAACTAATTTTGTGCACATATTAAAGCTTCAACGGTGTGGGGTGTAAGAGAGCTCCTATAACAACTAAGAACTCTACCCCCGGTGCTAAAAGCTGACTCCGAAGCAACAGTAGATATTGGCATAGCCAATATATCTCTAGCTATTAAACCAAGAGTAGGGTATTTGGTGGAATTTACCTTCCACCAATTAAGATGTCAAAATCTGAACTTTTCTTCTCCCTCGTCTCCATTAGATACAACTCCACTTCATTTTTATTTGAATTTGAATCTTGATCCATGTCCTTCTCAAATTGATCATCCATATGATCTGAAGATGTAACAACTTCTGATAGCTCTATTTCTTGTGCAACACTTTCAGCTTGGTCTTTACTTAAGAAAAGACTATAACTTTCAAACATTTTGTTTAATGTTTTCTTCACCTTATCACACAAATAATCAGCAACTTCCTTCTCATAAAACTTATCCAATCCCCACCTAATAAATTGAAACTTACGCCGAGGATCAAAAATTACAGCAATAAAGACTAGCATATTCATCTTTTTGACTTCTCCCCAATAACTACTATATTTATCATCCATAGCATTATCCATATTTGTAAGTAATGGGTCATCTTTATGAGATTCCTTCCAAGTCTTTAATGCCCCCAAATTTGTTTTAGTAAACATACTTCTTAACGTAAGTTTCTCACTCTCGTAAAGACTCAAACAATCCCTAGCAATGGAAATCCTTCCTGGAAGTGGGAACCTAGGTTGTGTAACACTCATAAAATGACGGAATCCTTCGTTCTCAACAAAAGAAAAAGGCAATTCATCCACGATTATCATTCTAGCTAAGGCTTGTCTACACAATTCAACATCGAAATGGATACCAACAAGTGCATTCCTATTTTCTTTAGATTCTTCTTGAAGGCTAAGAATGGTTTGACTAGGATCAAGAACATGTTTGGGAATTTTTTTACATTGATGCATCAAATGGTTATTTAAGTTTGAGGTTCCATTCTTATGTGAATCAGCCGCATAAGATTTCGTGCACCAATTACATTTAGCCCGAGTACCCGATTCATCTTTTGTAAAATGATCCCAAACCCAAGATTTAGGCCTACAAGGTTTTTGTTTACCTGAATCTCCAGCATTAGAATCGCCAACTTTAGAATCATCCGCTTCTCCAACTTTCCTTTTCTTTTTCTGTTGAGCATTGTCGCCTTCTTGTTTGTCTAAATCAATAGTTTGGGGCAGGTTTGTTGTAGGCATCAATGGACTATTTTGAGACTGAAAATACATAATACATACACGATAAATATAACCACTTTATCAAATACACTCATAAATATAACCACTTTATCAAATACACTAATTTATCATTGTTTTACCTGATTTTCGGCCATGGAACAGGAAGCATCAGATCCAGTAACTGACTTGACTTCTTTATCAATAGTCATATCTAAGAACATAATGGTTATCATAACAGAACAAATTTAGTATTTTTGAATATTATTATCAGTCACGTTACATTGCATGTTCAGTTATTTTAATCTTTCCTTTTCAAGTATTATTGATAATCAATAATATGGCATCGGAAAGTCAAATGCTATTGCTACAGATTCCAAGACTTCCTTAAATGTAAAAAAAATATGGCTTCATATAAATCATAAGAAAAGTCAATTTTCTTAGAGTTAAAAATAAAAAATAAGCCTTTCACAGTTTATTGTTGTCTTCTAGACTAGATGACCAATGTAAAAAAATATGGCTTCATATAAATCATAAGAAAAGTCAATTTTCTTAGGCTTAAAAATAAAAAATAAGTCTTTCACAGTTTATTATTGTCTTCTATACTAGATGACCAACCGAGCTGAATTCTTTTTTTAGGATATGACAATCAGATTATGGCATTGGAAAGTCAAATGTATTGCTACATATAAATCATTGACAATAATTTGAGCTAAAAGGTTAGTGTAAGAACTCCAAAAAAATATCATTATAATATTTGTCTCTAATACTGGCTAAGGTCACTAATTTCTTTCCACTCAGTATACTCATATATTTTGCATGAAAGTTAAGACCAAGAATACCGCTGAATTTTCAATTCCTTTTCAATGAGCAAAGACCTTAGACATGCATGTGCGCAGTTCGTGTTTTTTAACTCTCCTTCAAGCCTTGCAACTTCTTTTGCAATTCTCTAACTTCGCCTTCTCGTAAACAATCTGTTGTAAAACACCACCCGCCTATAAGTCAGGCTTCTCATAATATGATTTTTTTTTGTGAAAATTAGTATCCAACACATTTTAATTATTTCTAACCATTCTACTAAAACATATTGCACTAGTCAATTTGAAGATGGCTACTGACTATCTGAATCCAATGGGGGCTACCATCTCTAGAACTTAAATATAGTATCACTTGTCAATAAAATAAGATTGTTGGCTATCAACTTCTGCATACTTCAATTAAAAACGATTTTTCAGGAGAAATAACTATACACAAATAATATAGAACAGAACAGAACATCAATGTATCAGACATAAGTCATAAGTCAGAAGTTACAGAACAACAGTTATCTATCATGCATAAGTCATAAGTCAGAAGTTACAGAACAACAGTTATCATAAGTCAGAACAACAATGTATCAGACCTAACATTTTCGAATTTTCAGAACAAGTATCATAAGTCAGCACAACAATTTCACAACGATAAAAGAGCGTTACCGAAATTTCCGAACAGCGAACAGCGTAGGAGGAGGAAGGTTGTTCTGTTGAAGATGGCGGAGGTTGCAGAGCCTCGTTACTGGAACTAGTTGTTGCTATTGTGTTGAACGAGAGTCTGGAAAGTGGTGTTTAACAACGATAAAGAAGGTTGAGGTCTGTGTTGTAATGAGGTCACAGACTCACGGTTGCGTGAAGGTTGAGCGCCGGAAGGTGAATGGAGATAAGGGAGGTAGCAAGGCAGAGGGATACGGCGGAGCGAGGGAGTGTTAACGGCGGTGGTGAAGATGAGTGAAGGGACGTGAGCTAGGTGAAGACACAAGGTGAGGTTGGGATGAACGACTGAGGTGAAGAGACGGTGGAATGGATGAACGGCGGAGCTGAAGCAATGAAACGCGAGGGAGAGATAGAGAGTGGACGAGAGGGACGGTGGCCGGTGGGAGTATAATGAAGGAGGGTTTCGATTGAGAGAGGGTTCCGATTGAGTGAAGAGGGTTTCGGCGAAGTGAAGAAGGTGGAGAAGTGAAGAGGGTTACGGATAACATTGGGCTTGCAGCTTGCTTACTTACTATTAAAATTGGGCCAAGTCTATTATGTTTAAAAAAAATAAAAGTTTGTAAATATCACGGTTTGGTTCGGATTGGATCGGTTTATGAATATAAAACCGCAAACCGAACCGAACCGCTCGGTTCTTTCAAAAAATGACCCAAAATCATCCGAACCAATTGTGGTTTTTTGCGGTTTTCGGTTTTGTTAGGTTCGGTTTGTGGTTTTTAATTGGGTTGGTCTGGATCTGAACACCTCTAGCAGTGCACTCATGAGGATACACCTGAAGATGCAGAGCTCATGGCATAGAGTCGTGGAGGATATACTTGAAAATAGTACCTTAATAGGTCCAGCCGAGGTGCAATGCACTCATGAGGATACACCCGAAGATGTAGAGCTCGTGGCATAGATCTGTGGCATGAAGTTTGGGAGGATACGCCAGGAACTAGTACCTTAATAGTTCCAGTCGAGGTGCAATGCACTCATGCGGATACACCCGAAGATGCAGAGCTCGTGGCATAGAGTCGTGGCATGAAGCCGGGGAGCATACACCTGAAACTAGTAGCTTAATAGGTCTAGCCGAGGTGCAGTGCACTCATGAGGATACACCCGGAGATGCAGAGCTCGTGGCATAAGGTCGTGGCATGAAGCGGGGGAGGATACACATGGAACTAGTACCTTAATAGGTCCATTCGAGGTGCAGTGCACTCATGAATTATAACCTATTTGATCTTTACACAGACTAAGCTTTTCTTTAAGGTGCCTCATTAAAAACCCAGACCCTTTCGTAGGGAACATAATTCAACTGAAATAAATCTTAAGGCTAGATACATTCCAAGTCCTAGGTATTTCTACCCCTTCCAAGGTTTCTAGCTTGTAAGCATCATTGTTGAACTTCTCCAATACCTGGAATGGGCCTTCCCAGTTGCGGGACAACTTCCCTTTCTTCGCCGGATCAATAACCCTTTTGAGGACTAGATCCCCTACCTCAAAGTATCGTTTTTTACCTTTAGGTTGTACCGTTGTGTTATCCTCTATTTGGCGGTGATTTCCCTAACATAAGTTTCATTCCTCACTTCTTCTAATACGCCAGCCTCCTTATTCAGCCCTTGATCATTAGCACGACTTTCAAAGATTTCCCGTCTCCATGAGAGTGAGGTTACCTCCATAGGAATCATAGCATCTACACCAAAGACCATCTTGGATGGTGTTTCACAGGTTGTTTAATGAACGGTAGTGTGATATGCCCATAAGATTTCGTGGAGGTGTTCCGCCCACAGACCCTTGGCTTCATCCAGTTTCTTTTTTATTGCGTTCAGAATTACTTTGTTGGCTGACTCAGCCTGTCCATTTGCTTGAGGATGTTCAACTAAAATGAATTTGTTAGTAACTCTGAGCTCTCTGCAAAATTCAACAACGAAGGAACTTGCAAATTGCGTCCCATTGTCAGATATGGTAACGCGCGGAAGTTTGAACCGACAAATAATATTTCTCCAGTAAAAACAACGTACTCTCTCAGCTGTTATCCGAGCTACAACCTCGGCCTCTACCCACTTAGTAAAATAATCCATTGCGACGATGAGGAACTTCAACTGTCCAGGTGCCATAGTAAATGGCCCCAGTATGTCATCCCCCCATTGATGAAAATGCCACGATAACAACACAAAATGGAGGAGCTCGATTGGTGTGTGGATGTAGGGCGCAAACATTTGACATTTAGTGCAAAGGTTAACAAAATAAACACAATCCCTCAGAATAGAAGGCCAATAATACCCGGTGCAGAGTATCTTACTGGCCAGGGACCGACCACCAAGATGGTTTTCGCAGACACCCTCATGAACCTCCTTCATGACCAAGATAACATTGTCCTCTGATACACAATGTAACATAGGCGAGGCTATTCCCATTTTGTAAAGTGTATTAGCCATTACTACATACCTAACTGATATTTTTCTGACCTGTCGGGTTTCTTGCTTGTCATTGGGTAAGATATCCTGTTGGAGATATTTAAGATTTATCCACCCAATTTCTTCCTCTATGGAGATCATCTCTTCTTTTTCAATACTCGACAGTGCCAAAGTTTCCTGAATCACAAATTTGTTGATTCCCGACCCTTTCGTGCTATCCAAACAAGCTATAAGGTTGGCTCATGCATTATCTTCTCTAGGAATATGACAAATATCAAAGTCTTGAAATTTCTTAGAAAGCAACAGCGCCTGCTGAACATACTTTATCAACACAAGGTCTTTCTCCTGAAAACTTCCTCCAACCTGCCTAACTACCAACTGAGAGTCTGTATAAACGAGCAGGTGAGTCACACCGACCTCCAACGCCAGTTTCATCCCGTTAATAGAGCTTCATATTCGGACTGGTTGTTACTGGTTTGAAAACCAAAATGTAGAGAGTATTCAAAAATTATATCCCTAGGACCTTCTAGGACTATACTAGCCCCGCTACCCTTCAGATTCGACGAGCCATCTGTAGAAAGAATCCATTTCATGATTGTGCCCTCCCCCGATGGAGAACTGAACTCCACCATAAAAGCTATTAGCACTTGGGACTTTATGCTGGTGCGGGGGTGAAATCAATAGCATATTCAAAGAGTTCCACCGCCCAAGACACCATTCTTCCGGCCAGGTCAGACTTTTTGAATATTTGTTTCAAAGGAAAGTTCGTTCTTACAAGGATAGGATGACCCTGAAAGTAATGCCTTAACTTTCACGCAGCTGTTACCAACGCCAAAGCCAAGTGTTCGATCTTCTGATATCTTAACTCTTCTCCCTTCAATACCTTACTGGAAAACTAAACTGGTCGTTCTTCGGCTTCTCCATCTTGAACCAACACAGAAGTAATAGCATTGTCCAAGACAATGAGGTATAGCACCAACGATGTGTTCTCATTTGGCCTAGTCAACATCGGGGGTGCCGACACTAATTTTTTCACTTCCCAGAATGCTTGTTCACACGCGCCCGTCCATTCGAAGTCCGCCCTCTTTCTAATCGCCACAAACAAGTGAATCGACTTGTCACCCGCGCAAGACAAAAACCGGGATAACGCTGCCAGCCGGACGATTAGTTGCTCGACCTCACAAATAGTAGTCGGGCTTCTCATGTTAATCACTGCTTGGAACTTGTCTGGATTGGCTTTTATTCCCCGGCTTGTCAACATAAAGCCCAAGAACTTTCCTGCCAGAACCCCGAACGTACACTTGTCCGATTCAGGAGCATATTATATTTTCGAACTGCTGCAAAAGTTTCTTCTATATCCATCACGTGCTTACGGTATGCAATTGTTTTGACAACCATGTCGTCTATATAGACTTCTATATTTCACCCTATTTGTGGAGCGAACACCATATCCATGATCCTTTGGTAAGTTGCTCTTGCGTTCTTTAAACTGAATGACATCACTTGGCATTTTCATTTGCCCCGAAAGTGGTTAGAACCAGAAGGTGACCTAATATTTGCATCTGTTCGCCAGAAAAACCTATCAGGGTTCCACTAAAAGGCTTCCTAGTACATGACATCAGTCGAGCTTCCCGGGTCCACCAAGACTCGTTTGACGCCCCAGTCTCTGATCTATACTTTGATGACCATGGGTCGTTCTTGTGAGGCATGATGCCTTTAGCATCCTCCCGAGAAAAATGACAATCCCATGATCATTATCGGCTGGTCTGGCTTGTGCTACATGCATTACCTCCTGGCATATCTCTTTTGGGCTGAACTAGTGGTACCTCCCCCGGCGAGCCCACCTGAGATGGTGTTAAGGGTATTCCGGTTTAGTCTCGCCTTGCAAACCTCTTCAGCTGCTTTTCCTTTTTTTGGATGGGGAACTAGAGACTTCGTCTCTCTTCGGTGGTGGGCTGCGCTTGTCGGCCTGCTCTGGATTTTCTTTAACATAAGACGAGAGCTTGCTCCTCTGGATCAATATTTCTATATCTCTGCATAATTGCACACATCTTTCCATTGTGTGTCCCTGTTTACAGTGATTTCTGGTAAACAACCGCTAGTCTTCCAAACTATCAAATAATCTTAATGACTGTTATTTAATCTCTCTGGTAACTTGCAGGATCGACTAGATTGATCCTATGGGGTATTGGTCGTTTGGGTAAATCTATTAGTAAAACTAGTATTCATAGTTAGGATTTTATTTAAAGTGTTTTAGAAACATCTAACTTACTTCGATTGCCATACTAAAGAAATCTAATGACGTAATTAAACAAATCAATGTAAAACTGGATTGAATGGTTAAAGATTCGAATGTAAAAGAAACATTGAAATGCAGAAAAGAATAAATGACTTCAATATAAAGACTTTAATGTAAAAGCATGAATATAAATGTTTCAGTGTAAAGACATGAAATGTGTAAAAGATAAATGTAAAAGCATGAAATGTATAACAAATTCGAAATAGAGAAAAACAACGTTTTAAATGCAATGAATAAATAAATGACTTTGAATGTAAAAGTATTTAAATGACATTGACATGAAAATGGAAGATAAACTGGAAAAGATAAAGAGTTTTTACTGAATTGTAAATGTTTGGTGTTATCATACGTACATTGTTCGAGCATTCGTTTCCCTATCCATGTGGTATTTTGAATGTTTACTGAATTTTGTACAATAGATATGACACACGAAATCCTAACACTAAGACTTCTATTTATACTATTTCGACCATAACGGCCTTGCTTATAAGATTCTGCCACGTTCGGAACATGCAGAGCACTGTTTCTCTCTAGCCTCCACGCGTCTTCAAATCGTTCCAGCGCATATATATTTGATTTCCAATATCCCGCTCGCGTTTGAATTTCAAATGCTTTGGTAGCCTTCGCTTCGAACACGTTTCACAACCTTCACAAACACAATCTTGTTACCACTTCGAAGCTTCTTTTAACTGTATCTTCACAACTGCTATTCGAAGCTCTGAGCTTTGATATTTATATTCGAAGAACCATTTCTACCATTCCGAACTGTAACATTTGTTTTATTCTAACGAAACATCCATATTGCTTCATTTCGAACATATGTATCAAAATCTTCAGCCAACAAAATGCCCCTTTAAAATATGTATTTCAAACCCTTTGAGAAATACTTATTTTAAACGTATTTACAAGATTTTGATGTGACTTTGAGTAATCATGATATTCACTGTGTATGACTTCAACCACGTCAATCAAGACGCCTCTTGGATTTCTTAACCGTCTTGAACCAGTAATCACAGCATGGTGCGGTTACAAAACAATGATTATTATTAATCACGCTTATTACCAATATCAGCTTTTACGCCACCTCCTTCTCAATCCAACCCACGACTCCCACGTACCTTGGTCTTACTTAGTGGATGTTTAAACTTCCTCACTATAAAAGCTCATCAGTTGAGTCTTTTTTCTTTTTTCCAACTTCTGAAACTTTTTCTTCCTCTACTCTCACTAAAACCCTAGAACTTCCAACAATCTTCAACAATGTCTTCAACAACATCATCCCAACTGAAGAAAACTTCCAAGAAGAAGAACAAGAACACATGAACAATCATGGAGAGTAAAGTAAGCACTTACACGGGTCAATCTGTGTTTATCCCTCAATCGATCTCCAAGGAAAAGGAAATGTTGTACGCCTCTCAGGTATTGATTCCAACTAACGCTGCTGGAAAGAGGTTTGCTTTAATGGGTCCTCTTACAGTTTTTGAAATCTTGAAAGATACTAGAAAAATATTCCCTGTTTGTTATAATTTCAAACCCTTGTTTAATAAAATGGATATCCCTAAGGTAGGAACTGGAAATATAGGCGAGTCTTCTGATTCGAAAGCCATAGAAACTCCAACCATTCCCCCAAAAGATCCTTTTGTGTTAGATTATGTGAAGAGTAACTTTAAACCATTTCGATCCTGCCCTACCTCTGATACAGCTTACCAAAACTGGCTCACCAAAGTAGAAGCCAAGAAATCCCATCAATGGGAGGAATTAGGAATCTATAATCTGATCAAGTTGTCGAAACCAGGTTTCACCTACAGTCATCCATTGTTATTTGCCTCACTATACTTCTGGGATAGCACCTACAACACCTTTCATCTTCCTGGCGGAATGATAACGCCCATGTTTTTCGATATAGCAGCCATCACTGGTCTTTCACCAGTAGGAGAAACTTACATCCCTGATAATGAAGAACACTCCAGTATTATTAACTTCGATGTCAAATTAGCCAATTTTTCCAAATTCATTAGCCATTACCACACTGAAGGAGATAGTGTTTCAGATGTGGAACACATTGCCTTTCTCACTTTATGGTTATCAAGATATGTATTCTGTAGCAGGTCCTTACAGGTAGCCAGTAGGTTTATTCCTTTAGCTAGGGACTTACATGAGAATAGGAGGGTATGTTTGAGCGAACTGTTACTTGTTGACCTTTACGAAAGCTTAAGATCAGCCGTTTCGAGTTTGAAATCCCATACTCCCAAAAACATCCTTCTAGCTGGCCCTTTCTGGTTGCTCCAATTATGGCTCAATGCCATGTTTGAATCCTCATTATCAACTGCTGACACCGTTTTCGAACAAGATCCGGAGATAGCGGATAGAATTAATGAAGGTAGCAGGCTGCGAAAACTCACTCTGAATGATGACAAAGCTGACTTCAAAGTCCTCTTCTCGCAATACATCATGATTTTTTCCAAGAGACACAAATTTGAAGAGACCATGGCAGCCTTCGCTTCAAGGACTCATGGACCATCATGGTTCACCATGTCTCTTTCAGAAGCTGTTAAAAGTAAAGAAATTCAAGATATTTGGAAAGCCTTTTTGTTCCCTAGATTAATTTCCTCACGAATCACTCCTTCCAAGAATCAAATCTTCCTCTTTGCCTATCAACCTAACTTTGTATCCAGGCAATTTGGCATGTGTCAGTTAATCCCTGAACCCCTGTTCCAAACACAGAGTGCCATCACTTCTGGTCGAACCTTTAAAGCAAGAGAAGTCAAGCTGCAACAAGAACAGTATCAAGACTTCACTCAATTCGAGTTAATACCTTTTGAACCAACACACTTTACAGCGAAGGGTTTTCTGGAATGGTGGACTAAGTTCTACCAATCTTACATGTTCGACACACTCACTATTCAACAGAAACTACCTGATGCATTCGATGTGCAGGTACACTCCAAGAAAGGTATGTTCACTCACGCCGCAGAGATTAGGGCTTTTCAGAATTATTTCGAAACCACTTATGATCCTACGCTTGAAACCATCATGATCGAGCATCCGAAACCTTGAAGGAAAAATTTAAAGAAAAGTTTCTAAGTTCAAACTTCCTTCGTGGTTGTCACCGAGGATAGGTATAGGTTGGCACCGAAATGCATCCACCTAAATTTCCTAGATCGCCTACCGTAACTAGCTCGCTTGGTTTCCTCCATACCCTGGTGGTTGACTTGCAAAGAGATGTTCAAATACAAATCTCAAAAGAAACTAAAGCCATCTCGAGATCGTGACATGGGCTCGTCATTGGCTCCATAATTTCCAGACATCTTCGCTATGACCTTTCGCCATGTCGATTATATCTAATCAAGGCAGTGCGAATGCTTGGGAAAATCCCAAATGTTTCTTACTTTCTTCATCATTAACATTCTACTTTAATTGTTTCGATTTTCAGCCATCGTGATAAAGCCCGTTGTCAAGTCTAAAGAAGGAAGTACCTCCCAACAATCTGTCGAAACTAATGATGATGCCTCTAGCCATACCAACAACAACTATCAACAACAACAACACCAAGAATAACAATGTATTAACTCCAAAGGTAATCAATTAGCCCCGATGTTTCAATAAATCAAGTTTGTGATTTAGATCTAACTCATGTCTAAACCTTTTCGCACTAATGACTTCAACCAACCACTCAAGAAAAGGAAACCAAGCACCACCGGAAAGAATCCCAAGGTTGGTGGAATTCTCCAACCGCTCAAGAAGAAGCGTAAAAGAAGTTTCTAAAGGCATTAAGCCTACTAGCATTTCTAGACTTGATTCCAGAGATGTTGCTCCCTCAACAAAATCCAAAATTCCACCTTCGACCTCCAACGTCATGTTGGAACATATAGATAGTAACCTCTCCTCCGATAATCCACAGGTAAATTGAATTCGAATTTTTTAACAAAAATAGTTATTCATTACCTTGGTGCATATTCTTAATTTTCTTTGTTTGTGTAGGACACTTCGAACCCAAATCCCACTACTTCGACTCCTCCATCAAAGACTGCTGCTCCAATCAACTCTTCTCCTCATGGGGACTCCAGTAACCTGGTGCAAAACAAAGGATCCTCCAACATGGAGGTTCCGACTGGGGCTTCAGAGCAACAAGATGACCAAGGCACTTCCCCTCCTCTAAAAGAAACAAACGAAGCAACGCCTGATAAATCTGCCGAAATTCTACCAGAGATTTCCCCTCCAAAGTCTCCTCTCGAAACCCTTCAAGAGAGCCCAAAGGTTGTTCATGCTGAAGAGGAAAAGGCTAATTCTTCCCAAGAGAGTGAAGAATCTGCAGAAGAAGGATCTGGGGAAGACGAAGCCCAGAGCGGTTCGAGTGATGGAACAGAGTCTGATGCTAACAACAGTGAAACTAATTCGATCGAAGTGGTGGATCTGGTTGATGATGGAGAAGACAATGAGCAAGAAAAAGGTGAAGGTGATGATGACCAGACTAATGAGCCTATGGAGGTCGACATAGATGTGACTTGTATGGAAATCCCCACTCGAATGATCAAGAAGAGTTAGCTCTCCTAAGTAATGACCCAATTGGGTATATGAAAGCTAAATTAGCTCAAAGGATACTCCTCTGCTAGTCGGTACTAATTCGACTAACCATCCATTGCCCTCAGATGATAGGGTTGTACTTAACAAAGTTAGGAGAACAATCCTTGATGTGGACTTGTTCAAGTGCTCAAGAAGGATAGTACTGCTACACTATGAAGGAGCTTCTACGCAAGTTAACCTCGCCACCGCTTCTTCGAAGTCAAGACCATATTATTCGATCTTCAAGCTCTGGATAACGTGATCGCGTCTTCTTCAAGACGAATTTGCTGCTAGTAAGGTCCAAGAGAAACGAATGCCATGGATGTTGCTTATGAGCATGCTTCAAGCTCTAAAGAAGTCAAGACCAAGCCATGCATATAAAGCAAGCCAAGACCGACTATGAAGCTCGAGCTCGCCTATTCTCGCCTCGAAAAGCAAATTCAAGAGCTCCAACAAAAGGTTAAGGAGGCTCAACAACAACAATTGGCATATGAAACCAATATCACGACAATCGCTCAAGAACTTCTCAACAAAGTACTCGAAATGGAAGCAAAGAACTTAAAGGTGAAGTCATACCGAAGAAGCAAGGCGCTTCACTCAGCAAAGGCTTGAGTCCTTTCGAAGTACTTTTGAAAGATTGAGGAAGAATGCATATTTTTAGATTTTTTTTTGTTTAATTAATCTTGAATTTGGGTTGAATTTTGGTCTGTAATATCCAAACAACGCCATTTTGGCAATATATATTACCATTTTGGCATTCCTCTATAATGTTTCTATTATGTTGTTATTATTCGAATCTCATGCAGGCGTGACTTATATTTCTTTAAATATTTCCCATTAACCTTTAAGATTCGCTTATCATCAGCCAACTCTTCGATTTCATATGCATTGTTTGAAAATATATTAACTATTCGAAAAGGTCCTTCCCAATGAGGTGACCATTTACCTAATGTTTTATTTTTCTTGTCCATGGGCAATATGACTTTCCAGACTAAGTCATTAATAGTGAATGTTTTACCTTTCACCCTTTTGTTATATGCCCTGGCTACTCTTTCCTTTTGCCTCATTAGGATTTCCAATGCATGAAATCTAACTCAACTAACTCATTCATCATCATCTCCCAATATAATGCAGATGGGATCTCGTTTTGTCTTTGAATTCGAACTGATTGTAGATGAATTTCTACTGGTAGAACTGCATCATGACCAAATGTTAGTTGGAAAGGCGTGGTGTTAGTAGCTTCTTTAGAGATGTTCTACAGCCCATAGTATCCGGTCTAAAGTCCCGTGCGCCTTGGCTTTTACCAACATGTTTCTTAATTAACCCTATTATCACTTTATTGGTCGCTTCGACCGACCATTTGCTTGAGCATAATATGGTGTTGATGTTAGTAATATAAACCCCATCTCTTGAGCAAATTCTGCATCTTCCTACCAAAGAAACACGTAACCTTGGTCCGTGGTTATGCTCTCGAACCAACCTATAGATAACTGCTTTCAGATGAACTCAATAATAGCCTCTTGATCAGCAGCTATTAATGGTATTGCTTCGATCCACTTGGTAAAATAATCTATTCCTACCAAGATATATTTCTGTCCTTTAGACGAAGCAGGATTGATTTCTCCTATTAAATCTAATGCCCATCCTCTAAAGGGCCATGGTTTAATGATCGAATGCAACTCACTTGCAGAGCATGTTGAATTTCGCATGTTTCTCGCATTCTTCACACCTTTAGCAAAATCTATACAATCTTTGAGCATGCTGGGCCAATACATACCATATCGAAATAACAACCATTTCATTTTATGGCCTGCTTGATGTGCCCCACATGCCCCATTGTGGACTTCTGACAATGCTAAGTATGCCTCACTTTCTCCCAAGCATTTCAGTAATACGCCTTCCTGGGTCTTTTTGAACAATTCATTTCCCATAAGGACATATGATAATGCTCTATATTTTATTTTTCTATCAACATTCAATGTTGGATTTTTTAAATAACTCATAAGTGGGCTTCGCCAATCTGCATCTGATAAGGTGTTTGTGGCTAGTACTTCGAATCCCTGTTTATCAGCACAATCTAATTTTACATTTTCTAAATTTGATGGTATGAGTCTAGTAGCCATAACCCTTCCTCTTAATTCGACCAAATCCTTAAAGTCTTTGGTAGAAACCTTATATCCTGAAGCCAACTGTGCTAGGTCATTTGCTTCTTGATTCTCTATTCTTGGTATATGTTGAATATCCATGTATTCGAATTTTCTGAGTAGCCTGTTAACTATGACGAAGTATGTCATCAGATTTTTCTTTATGCATTTGTATTCCTTTATTATTTGCTTGACCACTAATTCCGAATCACCTTTAATTTCGACTCTAGTTGCCCCCAATTCCAACAAAGCTTCAAGTCCAACAATCAGCGCTTCGTATTCAGCTTCGTTGTTCGAGCAACGAGGACCATCTAACTTATACTTGAATTTTGTTGGAATTCCTTCAGGAGAAATTATGAGAACTCCAACACCACTACCATCCTTATGGGTCGAACCATCAAAGTATAGTTTCCAAGGTTGCATTTCAACGTAACCCATGACAGTCTTTTCGACCAGTGAATGGTCCACAATGAAATCATAAATTACTTGACCTTTCACAGCTCTTAAAGGCATGAAAGTCAAGGAATATTCTGTTAAGGCTAAAGCCCATTTACCAACTCTGCTATGCATTATTGGTTTCGAAAGCATGTGTTTGATAACATCGAAATGAGATGAAACATAAACATCAACAGGCTTTATATAATACTTAAGTTTCATACAAGAAAAGTACAAACATAGACATAGCTTTTCAATATTGCTATATCTAGTTTCTGCATCATTCAACACCCTACTTAAATAGTATATGGCTCTTTCGATGCCATTGTTATCTTCTTGTGCTAACATACTACCTATACTAACTTCAGAGGCAGAAATGTACAGTCTCATGGGCTTTCTCCATGAAGGTGGAGACAAGATAGAGACCGAGAGATATCTTTTATCTTGTCAAATGCCTCCCGATGTGCTTCGTCTCCCACTGGCTTGGCCTTGCTTTAAACGGTAATGAGAAAGCCCGAGTTCATCCACTTAGATTCGAAATGAATCTTCTTAGAAAGTTAATCTTCCCTAGCAAAGATTGCAGCCCTTTCGATGTAGGTGCTTTCGCTCCATAATGGCTTTGGTCTTATTTTGGTTGATCTCGATTCCTTTCTTATGAACCACAAAGCCAAGGAAATCTTCACACAAAAAATGCACACTTAGGGGTTCATTTTAAGCTATGTTTTCTCATTCGCTCGAATGATTGGCTAAATGATGCAAATGGGTTTCTCAGATATGGATTTGATGACTATATCATCAATATACACCGCATAAATGTCTCAATAAAATCATGGAAAATCGAATTCATTGCCCTTTGATAAGTTGCCCCAAAGATTTTTAAACCAAAAGGCATCACTACCCATTCGAGGTGCCTAAGGCCCGGCAACGAAATGTCTGGGCAACATCTTCTTCAAAGAATAAAAATCGATTATACCCGTAGTATCCATCTAACATACTTAGGTATTCGAACTCCAGCAGTAGTCTATTAACATTTCGCCACAGTGCATGGAGTACTCATCTTTAGGGCAGATTTAAACCCTAATATCTATGCAAATTTTAGAGCCATTTTTCTTAATAACATGTACTATATTATCTAACCATTCGACATACCTTGTGGTTCTTATGAATCACAGTCAGAACCTTCGACCTCGCCTTTAATCTTTGTGAGAATCACGGTGCGAATCTTCTAGAGTTTGCTTGATGGGCTTCTTGCCATCCTTAATTGGAAGTCCGGCTCCACTAACTCTCTTCAAACCAGCATTTCATCATAGTCCCATGCGAAGCAATCTTTGTTTCTCTTAAGAACTTCGATCACTTCCTCGCCGAGGCTTGATCGAGTCTTTATGTAAGTTATTCTTTTGTGTTTTCATCCCCAAATTCACCTCTTCGAGGGATCCCGCCAACATTTTGGCACCTCGTCAGGGGTCCTTCTCGCCTAAGGGTTCTTTATCATAGATGGCATCTAGCCTTTGATCTATTTCGTGTTCTTCAAAGGGTGAGTCTTTCGAGCCATTCTCATCTATTTCGCTCACTTCTACAAATTAATTTATCTATTTCACCTCTAAGGTCATGTCCATTCATTCTCACCATATAGGCCGAAATCCTTTCAAGAAGGAGGACTCAATCATGAGCAAGGTTGTCAAACTCCCACCGCCGCCTTTGCAGAAGTGCCTTCGACTCCTTCGTCTCCTTTAATTATCTTCCTATCCCAATACATGCCATCATGGCGAAGGGTCATATAATAGTGTGCCCTCGTTTCGTTGATTTCGCCACTGGGGTACAAGGGCTATTTTGGCTAGATATTTGTCATAATTTCTTATTGACTAAGTTAATCATTAAAAATAACTCGATCCGCTTCGATGTTCTCCACAATACCATCTTCTCTCCATAACACTAACCTTTGATGCATTGACGAAGGAACTGCCCCTACGCCATCGATCCATTCTCTTCCCAATAACAAGTTGTAGTTGGCTTTGGCTTCGATCACCATGAACATGGTGGGCCTACAGCTTGATCCTACCGTCAATTCTACTTGAACTACCCCCAAAGTCTGGCCTACTTTTCCTTCATAGTTGGATAGTACCATGTTGTGTGGTTTGATGTCACCATCTTGTATTTCTAACTTCTTCAGCATGAAGTGGGGCATTAAATTGACTGCAGCGCCTCCATCCACCAAGACTTTATTTACGCCATGGGCACCAACTTTTGCCCGAATGAACAATGGCTTCAGATGATTTTCATAGCTGGCTCTGGGTGTTTGAAGAACGCATTCTGCTCTTCGACCGCTCCATTATCCATCACGTAGTAGCATACTGGTTTGTGCTTCATCAAGTCTATTGTATCATCCTCATCATGCTCTTCGATTTCAGTTTCCTGTCCAAACTCACAAGGTAGTACAGATACCACGTTGCAATTGATGTTGAGGAAGACTCCTCCGATTCAAGTTGTCCGTTAGCATATCCTCGTCTTCTTCTGGACTTGGTGTGTACTCCTTCGATTCATCTTGTTGTGTTTCAGAGAAGAGTCTCCTACTAACTGGGGGTTTGCCCTCAGGTTGATTATTTGGTGTTGGTTTGTTGGTACTTGATACTTCTTTGTTGTTGATCGAAGTTGCTCCTTTATCTGCCATAGCTTCTCTTTCAGCCTTTCGAATTCTCTGTCGCGCCATTGTGATCTTGACATGGGTTTTTGCCTTTGTAGTTTTCTAACCTCACTTCTTCCTCTTGCGATTGAATTGCCTTCTATATGTCATGGCGTGCGTGCATTTCGCTCATTGTTTCTCCATTTTCCTTTCCCTTGTCGCCTCGACTTGCCCACTGTCTGCTGGTACTCAAATAGGATTTTGAACGTCACTCGAGCGCTTTTAGGATAAGGGCAAAGCTGTGAGTGTAGTTACCTCAAAACGCTGGCTCGCCTGACCAGCTTTTGGTTCCAAAGATGGGGCTAAAGGAATTGTTTCAAGGCTCGCCACATTTTGATCATACACCGCAACACCTTGGGCATACTAGACATTTGGTTGCCTTTGTGACAACGAACTAAAACCCAATAAACTTTCTTCACTCTAGGTAACATCCGAGTAATCGGTTATCCCGGCGCCAACGATGCCGCGTGCCCTTTGTTTCCTTTCAAAGTCTGCAGCAATTCTGTTGTAGATGATGCCGATCCGGGACATAGTATCATTTCAAGATTTTCTTTGGGCAAGCATGAGGTAGTCTTTAAGACCGGTATCCACAAAGATAACTATCCTCCATCTTGTACTTCTCTTTCTAAATATCTTTCCATCTCCTCCATTTCGTAACCAGGTCTCCATATCTACCATGTTAACATCCACGCCTTCCCCTTATGTCATCATCTCCCCATCCCGTAGGTTTGACATCTTCGATTGGGATTTTGAACTTTCTGAGCAGTATTTCACCGTGTAGTCGAACTTCACTGGCTCCCGGTATCCCACTTCTTCCGAGGGAGAGGCTTTGTGATCCGGACTTTCTCCAATTTTAGCCTCAGCCTTCAGAGTGTCAATTCTTGCTCGATTCTCCTGCCTTCAAGAGTCTCGGATCTCTTTCGAATAGCCAAAGGTACTACTAATCGAAGCCTTCGCTTCTTATGGACGCCCTCAAGAACCTCCTTTTGACTTCGACTAACACACAATTTTTATTCTGTTTTCCTCTCCGATGGAGTGTCATCTTGATCTGTTTCCACCATATTGATTTCTCCAATGTATGCAGTTTCGGGTAATTGGTGTCTCGCAACATCCAAAGGGTCTTCATCTACTTTCATTTTTGGTTTGTCGTAATTTCAACTCATCCTTAATTGCATTTTGAATCGATCCCGAAAAGAAAACACCGTGAGGTTTTGTGGGCCTAAGAAACTATGATACTTACAAAATACTCTTTTCTTTCTTTGATCTAAAGGAGGTATTTTGACATTCGATGGCACAATTAGTTGGCCATCTTTGACAAGCAAATCAAAATCTCACACACTTTGTTACATCAAGGTATACACCTTCTTTGGGAATTTGTCACTTTTCTCGCTTTCAATAATTTCTTTCCCTTCGAACTAATAGTTTACAAGAGTAAGGTGGAGCTCGCTTAATTCAATGAGATCAATTTCGACCTCTTCAATTCAGGATAGTCTTCAACTTCCTCGCTGACATTGGAAATTCTTTCCTTCTTGTTACTTTTAAAAGCCCCGGCCTTTCTCGACTTTAGCCTTCGACTTGTCGAACCCTATCTCGCTAATTGAGCCATGTCCCTCAAGTATTGTGTCTAATTTCTTTCGAATAGAATAGTCCAGCCACCACGCCATTTCGACTAACTCATGTTCGTGGACCACGTGAAGCATCTAGATTTCAAGAGTCTGAACCTATTCGTGTAATCATCTATTGGTTCAAGAATTTCCTCTTAACACCGGCTAGTTCCTTCAGACTTATTTTAGATTGTCCCATGTAACTGCTCATGGAATAATCTTCTAAGAGGGTCCAAGTATCTATGGACCTGGAGGCAATGTGGTGAACCATGTAAAAGCATTCTTAGTCGAACTTGGGAAATATTTAATCCTAAAGTTCTCATTATTTGCTATGTCTTCCGGCCGACACGGCTATGTGTTCGATCGTTGATTCATTGGTATCTCCAAAGAACTGTAAACTTAGGGATCTTATATCCCTTGGTAAATCAGTGCATTACATAATCTGCTATAGAGAGGCATAATTTGGCCTTCTAATTCTACTAAGACCGTTTTGGGCCATAATCCTTTCTATCATGGTGGTTAAATTATTTTCGCCAAGATGTTGTCGTTTCCAATTCTATGAACGACTGCATCAGCATCTTGATTTCGATCCACCATGACAACTCCTCTGAGTTGTTCTTCTCGAAACGTTGGGACTTCTAACCTTTCGACCCTTGCCCTAGTTCCATAACTCCCCTTTGTGGTTCCTCTCGAATCACTCGGGCATCTAACCTTCGATCCTTGTCACCGGTTCTATAAATCCCTTTGTGGTTCTTCTCGAATCACTGGGGCATCTAGCCTTTGTGCCCTTGCCCCCAAATTAACCCCCTCTCTGACTGGTCTATAGGGTGGGTCATCAGTAGTTTGTTCTATGATAGTTACGTTTGCTCGAACCAATGCCTAGTTCGCTCACGCCTCGGAGCGAAGAAATCGCTATTCGACTCATATTATCCGCATTTTCTCTGTTTGTCACAGTTACATTTTGTACTATTGGGGCGAAGATCTCTTGCATAGTCTGTGCTAATACTCCTATCATATTATGGTTACTATCATTCATTAATTGCCTAAAAGCCATCTGATTTTCTGTGGTTAGGATAGGCAATGTACTTTAACTTACTGACCCTTGGTTATTTGTCATGAATTGATTAGCCCCAGATCCAGACCCTAATTGTGGTGACGTATTCGATGTCGAAGTGTGCAAACCTGCCATAAAAGATGTTGGCATCCCATAAGAGGGATTTCTAGGTCTATTGCCATCGAAACTGGGTGGTCTAGTTGGTGGTGGGTGGCGAAATGGGTTTGTGCCCCGATGGTGGGACAAATCCCCGTGATAACCAAAGTGGTCCTGATTTCTAGGATCGAATCTAGTTGACATGCCACTTGTTCCATTCGTGGCCATATTATCGGTAGGATGCAATGACCATGCTCAAGGGATCACGTTAGACGCCCCCGCGAAGCGCAGTTCGCTCCATGTGGGGATTTTGTTCCCTTGTTGATTATTTGAATTAGACATTCTGTTATTACGTTTTCTTCTGGGTAAGGGTAGGTTGCTATTGGTTATTCTACCACTTCTAAGGTTCATATAACAACGAACTTGACACTCAGAAAAGAACTTTACAATGGTTATATCCTAACAATTTTATTTTGTTTTAAATTTCGTAACGACCAATGACTGTCCCACTGGGCGTGCCAATTTGTTTACAGTGATTTCTGGTAAACAACCGCTAGTCTTCCAAACTATCAAATAATCTTAATGACTGTTATTTAATCTCTCTGGTAACTTGCAAGATTGACTAGATTGATCCTATGGGGTATTGGTCGTTTGGGTAAATCTGTTAGTAAAACTAGTATTCATAGTTAGGATTTTATTTAAAGTGTTTTAGAAACATCTAACTTACTTCGATTGCCATACTAAAGAAATCTAATGACGTAATTAAACAAATCAATGTAAAACTGGATTGAATGGTTAAAGATTCGAATGTAAAAGAAACATTGAAATGCAGAAAAGAATAAATGACTTCAATGTAAAGACTTTAATGTAAAAGCATGAATATAAATGTTTCAGTGTAAAGACATGAAATGTGTAAAAGATAAATGTAAAAGCATGAAATGTATAACAAATTCGAAATAGAGAAAAACAACGTTTTAAATGCAATGAATAAATAAATGACTTTGAATGTAAAAGTATTTAAATGACATTGACATGAAAATGGAAGATAAACTGGAAAAGATAAAGAGTTTTTACTGAATTGTAAATGTTTGGTGTTATCATACGTACATTGTTCGAGCATTCGTTTCCCTATCCATGTGGTATTTTGAATGTTTACTGAATTTTGTACAATAGATATGACACACGAAATCCTAACACTAAGACTTCTATTTATACTATTTCGACCATAACGGTCTTGCTTATAAGATTCTGCCACGTTCAGAACATGCAGAGCACTGTTTCTCTCTAGCCTCCACGCGTCTTCGAATCTTTCCAGCGCATATATATTTGATTTCCAATATCCCGCTCGCGTTTGAATTTCAAATGCTTTGGTAGCCTTCGCTTCGAACACGTTTCACAACCTTCACAAACACAATCTTGTTACCACTTCGAAGCTTCTTTTAACTGTATCTTCACAACTGCTATTCGAAGCTCTGAGCTTTGATATTTATATTCGAAGAACCATTTCTACCATTCCGAACTGTAACATTTGTTTTATTCTAACGAAACATCCATATTGCTTCATTTCGAACATATGTATCAAAATCTTCAGCCAACAGTCCCCAGATACGATGATAGGCACAACAGGCCTCCAGATCCTTACCCATCACGGCGTTTGCTCTGTTGGGCTTCCATGGCTTGATAAATAGATTCAAGTGATTCACATATTTCTATATATCTTCCCTACTTGCATTCAAGGGTGTAAAGGATTCGTCCGGACTCAAGGCCCGAAGGGATAACTTCTGAGTCCATATTTCCCGAGGGCGTTCTCGAGAAGATGGATGGTCTCAGGGTCGGGTTTTCTGCCCGACGCCTTCGTCTCGACCCTTACCCTTTTCTTTAGCGCCTCGGGCTCTTTTTCCATGTTACTTTCTTCATCTTTCACGTAGCACTCTGCTCGGGTGATGATTTTATCCATGCTCCTAGTCGGTTTCTAAGCCAGTGACTCGTTGAACTGCCCAGCTCAGAGCCCGTGTTGGAAGGCAACCACAAATATTTCCTAGATGGGATAGGAAACCTTTATGGTTTCTTCGTTGAACCGGGCCATGTAATCCCTCGACGACTCTATTGGCAGCTGCCTGACGCTGAAAAGTGACATGTTAGCCACCTTCCGGTGACGATTTGCAGAGAATTACTGGATTATCTTTTTGTTGAAGTCTTGGTAGCTGACCACGGAGAGCCGAGGTAGGCTCATGTACCACCTTAACGCGGATTCCCTAAAAGTGTAAGCCATCAGCTTGTATTTCAAAGAATCTCTGGCCCCTATCAAGGTCATGATGTTGTTGACAAAAATGATATGCTCCTGAGGGTCAGTTTTTCCGTCATATGTCACCAGAATAGGAGGTTTAAAGTTCTCTGGGACTTGGTCGTTCCAGATGGCTTGAGACAAAGGTTGCGGCTATTCCTCAATTTCATCCTGGCTCCTTTGCTGAAGAGCTTGGACACTATCTTGCAGGGTGTCGTTGTGTTGACGTAAATCATCAATCATGGCCAGCTGTTGTGCCAAGTCTGGCGGCGGCTGGTCATGCTCTAAGGGTGTCGTGGATATCGTTTTGTAACTAATGCGGTGGTCTGGGAATGTTTTGTCGAGGCCCCACGGTGGGCGCCAAATGTTCTTGCTAGAAAAATTATATGATTGAATTTAGGGATTTAGAGGCTCAAGTGAGTTATCTTGAGCTCTAAGCTATGAATGTCTTGCTTATCCTGCAGTCGGGAGCCCTTTATATAGAGATTCATGGACCTCAGAGGTCATATCATGTAACGGTCGTGGCTTCCCACGTTACGTAACTGAGTTGCCTTTAAGGCAAGTAAGTCTGCCGTCTACCATGATTACTCCTTCCATAACATGCGCAGCCAAGTCTTTAAAGCGATGGTTACACCTTGATGTGTCGATCTCTCTGTAACAGCCTCATAATTGTCGGGTTGTCCATAACCCCTAGGTCCGAGGAGAGTGCTCGGCGACAGTCACTTCATCTTTCAATGCCCCTTAGTCCCCGACTCCTCCGGCTTCACATCTCGGCTAGGTGGATACCCTTTGTTTATGCTTAGTCGGTTACATATCTCGAACAGTGGATTTTATGTACGATCAAGTTATAATTAAGAGTACAAATTTTATGGTGTTGCAATTATGCATGATGATTTTGTGAAAAAAAATAATATTATATGATTAAAAAAATAGATAGCATTCTTTCGGTGTAACCATCCATCATCATCCCGCTATTGGTTTTTATCCGTTGGATCTTGTAGTTGGTACATAATAAATAATTATGTTACTTATTTTAAAAAATATATCTTTTTTATTTTATTTTTAAAAAAATTGTTGATTCATAACTTAAAAAATTATTTGTCCAATACTTATTTTAAATTAAAATACAAGATAAGCATGCATGAAAACAAGGTATAACATAATATAAAATAGAAATCTAACTGAATTAAAAGGCAGTTAGATACACAACTATTAAGATATATGTGCGTCGTACTGATAAAAATATTTAATATGATATATATTTTATTTAAAAATACATATAAATTTAACAAAAATTATTTACTTATAATATAAATAATTATAATATAAATTCAATTTTGACATTTGAAAATTAGAAATTTGTTCTACAAATAAAGATAATTATTAATTCAAATAAAATATGTATTTTGATAATAGTAAAGTGAAAAAAATAGAAATTTGACATTTTAAAAAAAGAATTTTGTGTTTCAAATAAAGATAATTTTAATTAAAATAAAATAGATATTTAACTGATAGTGTTCTATTAAAAAAATAAAAATTGACATTTGAAAATAATTTTTTAATAATTATAAATAATTTTTTAATAATTATAAAATACTATATTTTTAGTTGAATAAATTTTGTGTCTCTTCATTCCATTAAAAAAATGCAATTTATTTATTTAAATATACTTGAAAAAATAAAAAGCAAAATAGAAAATGAAGAGAGATAAAGTTAAATGATAGAAAAAAAAAATGCTTGAAAGAGAAATGTAAATAAGAAAATAACTTTCAGCATTATCCATCATGTGGAAAAAGGATTTACTTTGATTGATCTTATGAAATATTGGGCCAGATTTTTAAAAATTGATTTTTTTTTGTTATATTTTCAAAAATAAATTTTATAAAACTGTTTTTTAAAATATTAAAAGTTTTTTATATTTGTTTTTTTAAATTGTGAGACTAATTTTGACATTTTATAACAAACAACATACATTATTGAAAATCATAATATTATCAAAATCTCAAAGTTTCAAAAAATTATATTTTAAAATTAATTTTTATGAAAAACTATTTGAAATAACTTCAAAATTAAATGATTTTTTAAAATTTTGACATCAAAATTTTTTTTGCTAAAATGATAAATCATCTAAAATAATATTTTAAGAATAACTATTCAAACAAAATTTTTATTTGAAACTTTTATGAAAAAAAATTATAAATTATTTTTACACAACAATATTATACTATAAAAATCATTTAAAAAAAAAAAACTGACCTATTATCTTAGTCAATTAATGAAAAAGATTAACTAATATGTATTTTAAAATGTAATGAGTATATTAAAAAGTTTAATGATATTTTCTATTTTTACATAGATAGTTGGGTTAAATTTTTGGATAATTCGGCCTGGCCAAAGATAGCCGTATGGCTTAATTTGGGCTAACTTACTAAATATGACAAATGATTTTATTAAGATTGCTATAATAGAGTTTTTAACCAACGTGATGGGGCATCCATCACCAATATTTTTCTATATATTTTTTAAATGTTAATATCAAATGCAGTACTAGAATGGATTACTACAACAAAGTCTCCTAAAAGATTAACACAAGTGAGATCCAGACTTTTTGTTTGTTTGACTAAACAAGCGTTTTAGTAATATAAAATCCACTTTTTCTATCAACAAATTTAATATAATAACTATAAATAAAAAGTTTTAAAGTGAACGGTTCAAAGGCATGATCAGTGATCACCACCGTCCACCTATAAAATCTCAGTCCACCGACAACCTATTATTATACTTACTTACGATACTGATCATGAAAAGATGTAAATCTAAACCATAACCACGACAAAACACAAACGTTAAAAAACAAAATTAAAATAAAAACTGTAACGATGTAGTAGTAGCTATTCACCAGAATCCCTACAATGGTGTTTCTATCACCGCCACTTGTTTCAGATCCAAACGCTATGGTCAAGAAATATCAAAATTAAACAGAGAAAAAACAAAAATCACTCCGCGAGTAGTGGGAAGATAAAAAAAACAAAAATCCAAAGGCGGAAATTTCAACAGAAACTTGTCTCAGTGGAATCATGACGAGTGTCATTGTTTCCAACAGCAGGAATTTTGAAGTGCCAGAGTCTTCCCACACCATCCACTTTGTTTTTCAAACACAGAAACTCTTGCGCGTATTCCTTCTCCACCTTCCGATCTACATCGTGCAAGAACACGTGTGTGACATCGGACCCTTTTCTATTTCTCGCCATCACGTTCATCGAGAATATCGCCGCCATACGACCCGGCGCCTCCGCGAAGTACCCTCTCGGCGCGTCGATCATGATTAAATCCCAGTCCGTATCGTAAACCTCGTCAGGGAGGTTATGAAGCGCTAGCTTACATTTCTCGTTGCCTTTCAGCGTGGCTAACGCTGGAGAACAAGCCGGCTCAGATCGGTAATATTTGAGAAGCTCATCGGCTTCTTGAAGCTGTGTACGGTAAGGGACGGTGAGCGCTCGTAGCTCCGGCGCGTCTTTGAGAACGGTTTGAACCCATTTGGGATCTTCTTCGAGGAAAAGCGTGGTTCCCTTTGGGTTGAAGCCGGCCCACATGAGGGAATCGTGACCGAGACCGAAGACGAGGAAGTTGACGGGACGGTTTAGGGATTTGATGACGTTTAGGGTTATGCTGATCTCGGCGAGATTTTGTTGAGGGACAACGTGGGAGGTTGCGTAGTGGAGGATGGCACGAAGCTGGATCGGTGTAGGGTTGGATTGTTGGTTGGTGGTTCGGGTGAAGGAACATAGCAAGGTGTTGTTGGAGGTTTGGAGTAAGGTTGTTGTGAAAACCAATGCTCCGATTATTCCTAAAATGACCAATAAAACTACCGACCAACGTTTTTCACCAATCAGAGGATAACGGTTCCTCATTTTTTCGTTGACCTGCATGATGATAATGTGTTTGTGTGTTTTTTTGGGAGTGAAATGAAACCGTGGATGATGGAAATAAGATTTGGTGTTGATAACGTTATGGAGTTAAAATAAGGTTGTGGTTGGAGAGTGGTATTAAATTAATGAATATTAATGGTAAGAAAACCCAATTAGGCGTTTCGTATTTGGTAATGGGACAGCACAACTGCAAAATCGTCAGCGTGTGATGATGTTAGTATTGGCAAGTTTATTCGTTTTTGAAATTCATAAAATGTTGTCGTGATTCACATCATGTGTGTCCGTCCGTCCGTTTCAAAATACCTTAGGGTATTTTATTTTATTTTATTTCTTTTTATTGATATTGACCTAGTCTTATTTTTTTGTGGAAAATGCTACTAAATGTGTTGAAGTTTTCTTAATATTTTTCAGTTTTGTATTTGGAGTTTATTTTGATTTAATAATTTTAAAAAGTAAATCATTTTTTTTAAATATACTATTTAAATCATCATTTAAATTTATTTTGTTAGTCAAAGTTAATGAATAAAACTTATGTGTCATTAACGTGAAATATTTTATATTTATGTCTGTTTGTTGGTGATTTTATAACCAATCACGAGTTTGATAAAATTAGTAAAATTAACTCAAAAATTTATAAAATAATTTGTGTAAATAATTTGTATGAACAAATGAGAGTGTGAATCAAATGCAATCGTTTATAAATGACAAAAAGATAAAGTGTAATAAATAATATTAAATAAATAAATATTGAATATAGATATATGCATATTTCTCTCAAATTGTTTCGCTCTTTAACTCAAATACTCAAAATATATGGAGAGAATGTATTTAAATTTTGCTTCGCGTGTTATAATGTATGAGTATACTATTTATACTATTTACAAATAACTGTCAACTACATTTCTGATCACTGAAAGAATGTTGAGTTTCATTCCATGTTTAATCTTCAAGCTCTCACTAGTGTGTCTACATGTCTCCCACGATCCACTACTTGTAACCCACGTTGAACTCCACTTTAAATCTTTCCCACGAACTCTTCATAACATCTGCCAACGTGTTGTCGGCACCATCTCCACTTAAAAATTTGAAACTTTGTGAACTACTAAGTTTTTATTGCTATGTCGACTGATATTCTTGTTGACGAAAGAGTCCTTTCGACTTCTCTTTTCAAAATTTTAGACATGTTTTCAGGCGACCTTAATCATATGGATCGCTCTTGTAATTCTTCCAAAACATAAATGTTACATTAGTTAGCTCTTTGGCCGATACTCCATCAACGTTGGGTCATTAATGCCCTATATACTTGTCATTAATGCCTCTAAACTCTTGATTAATGTTTCTTAACATTAAATATTCCTTTAATGTGACATTCCTCGTTGACTTTCACTTAGCTGAAAATCTCAATGTAGTAGAGTCCCCTAAAAAAATGCTACTTTCGATTCTACTTCAGATGGGAGAAATGTGGTATTCTTTGTAACCATTTTGTCATTAATTTCCACATTCTACACATGTCATCTCAACCATACTTTTGTCAGCCATCATGACTAACTTTTCATTAAAATATCACATCTCAAAACGTGCAACCGACTATCCATCATTACCCTGGTTTCCAAGGTCCTATACTAGCCACTAATAAAAAAATTAAAACTTATTTTAATCCATAAATTGCCTTTCCCACAACTCGAAATCATTCATTGGCTCCGAACATGTTGTTTGTCCATGCTTCTAGAGGGAAAGTGTTTCGCTACATAGCATAGTTCCCTATTTAAACTTTTCTCTTTCCAGCTTCCATCTTCTTCACTCATCTTCATTACTGGAAAATAAGAGCGACAAAACCCTAACAGTGTTCTCCATAATTTCTTTGCCATTTTTTGTTTCTTTTCCTTTTTGCAACCTCTAGATTCATAGTGGCATCATATTGCTTTGTCCAAGCACCTTCTCCATTGGTTGTTTGTCTAGATGAATTGATGAATATCAACTTTACCTTATGCTAAAACACCTTATCCTAAAACTTTACCTTTTGTGCTATCTCTATACATGATGTGATTGTTTTACTTCTCATCAAACTTGATGAATATGGAAGCATTTCCAATCATGTGTCTTGAGCATCCGCTATCTAGAAACCATAATTTTTTCTCGGAGACAAGACTTTTATGTGACAATTAAATAGGCAATTTATATCCATAACTAATGGTTCTTTAGGGTTTATTAAGTTACACTTAGGAATCCATATCATTTTACCATTGGGAACTTGAACGTTCCTAATATGATAAAGAGGCCTAATATGACCCTTATCACCATAATAATGACAAATAACTTTAGATAAAATACTTTTCTATTTCTCCCAGTGACATGAGGGTTTTTCTTGAAAATTGTCCCTTCATCACTTGAAGAGCTAGAATAAGTACAAGATAGTGAAGCAGCATGAGTTAGTTGTCATTTGCGAGTTTCAATTTCAAGTTATAATATGGACAAGTAACACACTCTACTTTGACTACCTTCTCAACTAAAGTGTCTAAAACATTATAAAGCTCTTCAACTAGATATGTATGTGTTTCCTTAAGGGAATCCAAAGCGACATTAAGATTATTTATCTTATTTTCAAGTCTTAAAATATTTTCTTTTTGGAGAGAAATTTTCGTAAAAGCATTTATAGAATCCGCGTACATACCATTAGACGCTCTCAACAATTCACTATAAGAATATTAAACATTAGGTTCAAAAGTATATAAATTTGAGGTTTCACCTTTCTTATGTGCCATCAAACATATGTTGACACCCTCATCATCTGAACTTTAGCAAGAATCTTAGAATGAGCTCTCATCTTCTTCTTCCCATGTGATATCGACCCTACAATCGTTGGATTTTTTCCTTTCATATTGTAGAACTCCTTATCTTTATATTTATGGTTTTTGGTGAGATTTCGACAAGTTTTTCTAAAATGTCCTCATTTTCCACAGTCGTAACACGTAATGTCATCATCCTTTTTCTTATGTTCTTTTTTAAGCAAGTGAATATTTCTAATATTTATCAATACTTTGTCGGAATTCTTAAGCTTGTTTCTTTCAATTATCTATTGTAGAGTTTGATGAATAAACCAAGCTCCTCTTGTTTTCTTCGCCAGAGTTATCACTTTCTTCCTTTGACTTTTTCGCTTTGGATGATGAAGCTTTCAAAGAAATTTTTTGTTTCTTTTCTTTACCTTTTCCTTTTTTTGAATTCATTTCTCTATCTCGAGTTGCTTTAATTCATTTTCATGCTCGACTAACTTCTCAAACAACTTTGTAATATCCAAAGTATTAAGATCGTTAGATTCTTTTATAGCGGTAAATTTCGGTCGTCACTCCTTGCACAAAGATAACTCTTAGAATGTCTGAGTCGGGCCTAACTCTACCCTAGATACCAAGGTGAGGATTTCTCTCACTAATAACCACATGTTCAGGCCATATATTGTCTGATGTGAGACTCTTAACATTCCCTTTCACTACCAGAAATTGTGTTTTGGGCGTGAAACTAAATAGTGGGTGGCCCAATGGATATTATATGGGGCTCTGATACCATCTTATAATGTGGGAGTCAGGCCTAACTCAACCCTACAAATTGACTTGTAAAGTGAGGATTGTCTCGACTTATAACCACATGTTTAGGCCATATATTTTTCGATGTGGGACTCTTAACAATATCAATATTTAGTTAGTACAATATTTGTTAGAATAGGTTTTTCCTAAGTTACTTAGTTTGTTGAAATCTAGTTTGTGTGGAATTCACAGATTCTCCAGGTTCCATATGAAATAGTTTGAACTCCTCTGTAAACATATTGACCTTAGAATCCTTTACGTCGTATATTCCCTCATAGAGTTCGGAAAACGTCCCATATACTTTTAGCATTAGTATGACGTGACATTGAGTAGAATATATCCACGATTAAAGTGAATATCCATCGCTTTAAATCATATGGAGCCTTTTTTTTGTTTCATCATCCGTCCAATCTTTCAGGTGTTTAACAATGTCATTATTGCCCGTATGGATAAATGGTCCCCTAGTGACAACACACATGTTCGCTTTCCAATAAATATAATGTTTGCCTTTGAAGACATGTGATCTAATATACATTGCCCTTGGATCGTTATCATCCGCCATATTCTCAAACTTTCCGAGATGATTAAACACAATTAAAAGACAAGCTCTGGATGCCAATTGTTGGGTGAGAATATGGGGTAATGAAATGATTTAGAGGGTTGAATATACTTTTTAAAAAGACTAGCTATGTGATTCGAGCCATGCATAAACTATTACTCGATTCACATACTTGCATGATTAGAATCAAGTATAAATTGTCGTTCAAATCACATGCACCCACCTCTAGTTTTCTTGATTCAGGTCCAGTGACTCGAGTCACACACAAGATATCTCAATTTTCAAGTTTTTAAAAATAGTTTGAAATTTCACTTCTCACATGACTTTAATTGATATCACTAATGGTTCTTATTTCATTAACTTAGGCAATTGACTTAAACCATCATGATCAAATCTCAAACATAACAATTGATTTATGCATGCTTAAAAAACTGAATTGATTCAAACTTGGTTAATAGATGTGCAATTGTGAAGGAGACTTAATAAACAATAAAAAATTAAATGAAAGCAATAAGACAAACAATAAAATTGTGTTGAGGTGCTCTCCCTGAATGTGTTAGGGACACAAAACTATAATTTTCACTCAAATGGAGGCATTAAAGACTTATCGGATATTGAGATGAGTCTTTTGTGGGAGGAGCACTTGCTTGGCCACACGCCTAAATAAAATGCATTTAAAAACACACACGTAAAAAGAAAAGTTATGAAAGAGAAAATAATTAAATATTCTATTTTTGTTCGGTTCATACACTTTTTCTTCTCTTATTTGGTCCAAGTTTGTTTGTAGATTGGTGTGAGTGTTGCACCCCAAAATTTGCCCTCCTATATCGGTTGTATCTGGTTTAGGCTTCGCATTTATCATAACACTCACATGCATTCATATCACTGGGTTTATGGTTACGGATTGGAGTTGATTCCCAAAGATTTCTCTGTTGAGCAGAAAAGGCGTGGTGTTTTCGACCAATTTGGGGATATTTGAAAATGACGAGGTTTAATGTTAAATCTTATTCGTTCATATCTATCGGCTTTCGGGGCTTGGTGTTCGATTGTTGAATTGAATGGTCTGTTCTTGATGGAACTATGGAAGCTTTGTTATATTAAATATCATTACCTCCTGATTCAAGAGATCAATTCATCACGGGTTTAGGATTCGCTGTTGTTTCGAGTTCATTGTTCAAGGAGTAAGAGGGTGGATTATGATTATCCGATTATTGATCAACAATTCAAGTTCTAGTGCATTTGGCTTGCTCATCAACTTTGTTCGTTCTTAGCAATAGTTGATATATGGCGTGTGTGAAAATATTCGTCCAGAGGGTTTGTTTGCAAGATTTAAGGATGTCCAAGTTGCTACATGTTTAGATCTTTTCTAGTTGCGTTCATCGCCCACGAGATTCAAGGCATTCATTGAAAAATTAGAAGTTTCTTTATGAAATTCGTTTGATTTCAAATCTTTCTCTACTACCGATTATGTTTCGACTTGCAAATGCAGTGATAATCCCATTAACTTCAAGAGGAATCTATCACCCATTTCTTAAAGAAATCATGGAATCGCCAAGTTGACTAGGGTTTTGAATCAAGAACTTTTTTTGAAACTTAGAGTTTCAATTTTTGTTTCAAGTGGCAAAAGGCTCGGGATTTCTACATGAACGGATCAACATGAAAGCGTTATGACCGGGAAATTCAAAAGAAATTAAGTTTTGTTTATTTCTAAGTCATCAAACCATCTTCGCATTTAGAAGTTTAATTCTCAAGTTTCAATCAACATTTCGACATGGTTTGTTTAACCAAATTACTTTTGGTTCATGACAATTTTTGGGAATATTTTGTTCACAACGAATTTCCAACTTTCATACAATTGTTACAACGATAAAGCTCACATTAGTAGTATTTGAAGATTTAGAACTAAAAATTCAAATTGGCACATAATCTTTAAATCTTGCATTCATGAAAATTCAAGAGTATCACATTATTTCAAAGTTGTATTTGTACAAGAATGTAAGAACAAATCAAGAAACATGTATTTACAACTTATCAAATCTTCGAATACAAGTCACAAGTTCCTATTGAATACTAGTGTGTTCTACACTCTTTGAAATTTTCCAAGCTGCCAATGTCTTCATGATTGTGTTATTGACTTCATCTTCAAGCTTTCCCATCGATTCCTCCAAGTTTGCTTTTATCCATGTTTGATTGTTGTGCCAAGGCTTCACTAGGGTTCGTCCTCGCCACTTTGCTTTCATCAATCCAATGCACGAGTTACATGAAACAAGAAGAGAAATAATTAGCAAATGATCAAAGAATTCAAACATGAACAAGATACAAGATACACAATCTCATCATTAGGATTTTCTTTCCGGAATCAGGTTGTGTGGTAGTTTCGATCAAGACCAAGGCCTCATAGCGAATCATCGGCCGTAAAACTCGCTATTGCAAATCCTCAAGGGTGTACCCTTGGTTCACAACAGGAGGTGTGGAAAGAAGATGAGGAAAAGCAGTTTTCAAAACAGTTTTGGCATGACAGTACTGTGGTTTTATGCAGGGCAGCAAGGGTATGCACCTGAAAAGGCAATGTTTACCAAAAACAGCATTACACAACCAAGACATCAATACACCAGCAGCCTAACATATCAGAAATGCAACACAGAACAGCCAGAAAGAATCAAAACTATCAGCCCAATACCAATTGATGCAAGCCCATCAAGCAAAGAAAGGTTTGTTTTTCAAAAGATCAGAACAAAGAAACCCTAAGCAACTGACAGTATATAAACATTAAGTTTATAACAAAGGAGGCAGCAACTGTTCACCAAACCCTAGCCGAAATCTATCAGAAGCCAAGAACCCTAACAGCATACAAAACACTATCAAGCCAAAACCCAGAACAGATTCATCAAAAACGTAGAACAACATCCAACATCATCATTTTCCAGTCAGAAAATCCTTCAGAAAGAAAGAAGACGAGGCAAAAGAAGCAGTTAGCAAGGTAAATAGAAAGGTCTCACCGGGGTTGCGAATACGAGCCGCCGTCCGCCGTATACACCTCATCCCATTCTCGATCTGTAAACATGAACAACAAACGGGTTTCAAAAATCAGAACACATTATAACAGAGTAACAGAATAGAGAGATCGAGAGAGAGATCTCTATAGCGGTCGCGATGAGAGAGCGACGAGACGCCGAGAGAGACGGTGCAAGCGTTAACGAGAGAGATCGCGGCGAGAGAGAGGCAGTGCGAGCGTTAACGCGAGAGATCGGTGAGTTCGAGAGAGCGAGAGGGACAAGTTCCGTTTGCATCGCGAGAGAGAGAACAGGGTACGATTTCTGTAAATCGCGAACCACCATGGAGATTCGGAGCGGCGAGAGAGTGGCGCTGAGGGTGAGAGAGAACGGTCACTGACATGCAAGCGGCGGAGGGTCCCGATGAGGGGATAGAGAGCGGCGGCTAGGGTTTCTTGAGAGTGGAAGACAACTGAGATAGATCGTTTTTTTGAGAGAAAAGCAAATTATTTTCATTCCTCTTTTAGTTTTGTTTTATATTTAAGTGTTGTGTTAGTTTTGAGTTTTTACATGTTTAAGTTTGTTTAATATAAGTAGCTTCAGTAAAAAATGATTTACCCTTTTTAAAAAAAAAAGTATAATTTCTGTTTTATTTCATTAAACTTAATTTTTTTTTTTTTTTTTTTTATTTCATAAACTGTTTCGGTCAAACAAAAATACATTAGTTTTATGTTTTTTTTTTACTTTTATAATTTAAGTTTAACATTAGTGTAAAATTAATTAGATTTAGTCATGTTAATTTAAAGTCATAATAAAAATGAGTTTAGTATAGCATTAGTTGTAGGATTATTTGGTCTTGGTGGTTAGTTTAGATGGTGACACTTGTCACCACCTGTGTGGTCTGTTCGAATCTGGTATGTACATGTACATGGTATCAAATCTGCACCCTTCTGCATCAAACCATCAGATCTGATGAAGTCCAGATCCAACGATCCAGAATGGTGGACCACAACATGATTCATGGAGCATCTACACAAGATCCAGCAGCTTGGTTTTGGGCTTGGGCTCAGATTTGCTGTTTGCACCCCCAGATTTAAAGCTTCAAACAGGCCCATTTCTAAACCTTCTCTTTAAATTCAATATTATGCAAGTTTTTTTTTTATAATGATGTATTAAATAATACTTTGGCATATGGTAGTTTTTTATTTGTTGAATTACCAATTAAATTGTTAATTGATTTTTCATCAAGTAAAAGAATATCTATACTAATAATTATTTAAATTCCGATTTGTATTGTGTGTTAATTTATTTTCTTTTATTTTTCGCTATTACATTGTCCGCTTGCATGTTTATTTCGCGATTGCACACTCCGCTCTCACATTAATATAAAAACAACAACGTCTCCACTATCTCTCTCATTTTTGGTTACCCACACCAAATTCCCTAAGGGTCTCATGGTTGGGGGTGGGCATGGCCATCCTCACGAGGTTAATTAGGGCCCTCGTTGCCTTGATTAACCATAACCCGAAAAAATAATTGGTCCATATACCAATCACCATGCACCAGGGTCTCATGATTAATCAAGTCCATATACTTGGTTAACCATAACCCGAAATATCATTTCTCTACGTCCAACGCCGCAATTTTCAAAATAGTGTTATGGTACTTAATTAAATTGTTAGAGGTTCGCCCAACGATTTAATTAAAAATGTAAAGTATTTGGGCCATTAGAGGGAAACCCAATGACTCGAATACTTTATTCCATACACTTGAACATTTAAAACACTTTCAAATTAAATTAATTAATTGAATTTGTTTTCAAAAATCAATTTTTCTACAAAAACAAAAAAAGACCTAGTGATATGGTATTTAATTAAATTGTTAGAGGTTCGCCCGACGATTTAATTAAAATGTAAAGTATTTGGGCCATTAGAGGGTAACCCAATGACTTAAATACTTTATTCCATAACACTTAATAAAAAGTGAACTTTTTTTCACCTCACTCCTTTCATAATAAAGATTTTGGATGAGAGAAGATCGGTTGACCTCAATCACCAATCTCGAGTATCGAATCGTTAGAGGGTATCCCAACGCTTTGGTACTTGTCATCTACCATTAAAATCAATTCAACCCATTCAAATCCTTTTTTGCTCATATGCGATTATCAAAAATCAAAAACATTTCAACTAAAATCAATACAACCAATTCAAACATTTTCAACCAGAACTACGGAGTTTTGACTTTCCCATTGCACGAGGGAATACGTAGGCACGCGGTTTCAAAACCGTGTCAAACTCAAAATAATAACAAACAAATCCCGTTTTCTTCTTTCTTATTTACAATTTAGAAATTAGCGATCACACACACACAAACACATTTTGAACTAAATGGGTCCCATCGAGTACGATGGACGTAAGAGGTGCTAATACCTTCCTCTAACCGACTCCGAATCCATCCTTTTTGGTCTTGTAGACCGCCTTATTCAATTTTTGTGGGTTTTATCTATATTTCCCCGTTCTTTCTAGAACAAATAAAATTAGGTGGCGATTTCATTGTTTTTGAAAATTCATTTAAATGATTTTTTGAAAATCGAGTTGCTTCAGTGAGCGGTGCACTCCTTTCGACATCCCTGTTGGATAGACTCTAAAATATTGATTCTTTTGTTTCTTCTTAGTTCTTCGACCTTATTTTTTGTTGGTTGATTTGGTCTTGTAGGGATGTCATTCTTTTTAAAGGAAATGCCCTTAGAAACTTGGATGTGTTGCGTTTCTTAAAACCTATTTCTTAAGAGTGGTTCAATGCTTTCTATAGAAAAGGGAGGAATATTTTTTTGGTCGGATTGGTGTGCTAATCCCGGTGCTTGTTAGAAGTAGGTGGTTTTTTTCATTTTTGTTGAGAAAGGGTTATTTTTGTAGGGTGGTTAATTTTTTGTTTTGACCTTTAATTTTCTTGGGGTGCGTTTGGTTCGAGAATTCTAAAGAGATTCTCAGGAATAAGTTATCTGGGAATTAAAAAAAAGTTTGATTCCTATGTATTTTCAAGAAAATGTGTTTGGCATATTATCTGATATTCCTAGGAAAATTAGTAGTTATATTTTTTAATAAAAAAATCAATTGAAATTTCATGAGAATGAATATTTCCACCTTCTTACATAGGAATAAAATCATTGAAATTATAGAGGTTATTGAAAGTTATTTTATTCCTTTGAACCTTTATTTCTAAAAATAATTTTTTTCAAACTCTTAACAAATATAAGTATAACCATTTTCTAAAAGTTATTGCTGAAAATTTAATTCTTAAACTTAAATCAAACACCCCATAATTATAAAAGAGTTAACACCCCTCTCTCTCCCATGTAGGAACCTATTATATAAAGATTATCATTTGAATATTCACAAAACAATGTATACAAATATGAGAAACAAATAGATGTAACTAATGAGTTTAGTTAATATATGAAAAATATCATTCAACCATGTATTTTATATCATCTATAAACCTATAATAAAACAACAATAAATCTTAAATAAAAAGCTTCATCAATTGACAAATTATTACACACATAAGACTAAAATCATGAAATTAAATAATTTTCTCTCTCTAATCTGTGAAATAAAATTAGAAAATAAATTATATTTATAAATAAAAAATTAGAAAATAAATTATAACTTATAAATAAAAAGAAGTGTAAAAGAAATAATTCTTTTTTATTTTAATCTTCCCAGTCAACTATCCTTCGTATTTAAGTCTTGTTTGATAAAAATAGTAGTTTGATGATAAGTTAACTTATAACTTATAATTTATGCATGATAGTTGATGACTGATCGTTTATAAATAATGATTGATAACTAACGATTTATAACTGATAAGATAATAAGGGTAAAAATACAAGAAAAATGATAAGTTATAAGGTAAAACGCTATTTGAAATAGCGTTTAAAAAATAAATTATAAATCGTTAAAATAAATTATAAACTCGTGATAAAAAGAATGTTACCAAACAGATGTTTTGTTGTTATATGAGTTAAGCTCAAAAGTCTTGCCAAACAAAACCTTTAACAGGGTAGACTGAAGAACCATATCGTAGCGACAAACTTAAAACCTCAACTCAATCTTTTTAAAAAGTTAGCCCTATGCGACCAACTTCAATCTTTCAGATGGAATTATAAAAATATCATAATATTTTCGTCTTATTTTGTGTTAACAAAACTGGGTAGAAACAGATAGAGAAACTACTTCTATTGATCATACAAAAGTTTAAGCTCTGTCAATCTCAAAATGCAGTTAACCAAAATATACAACTACTTCCCATTTTGTTATGATACCATGAGAAATGAGAGATGATAAACATAGTCATTACAAAAAAAAAAAAGGATATACATATGATAAATCATGAGATGGAATCTACATTGTTTGTAAAGTTATTAGATTGAAACTATTTGGATTTTGGAGTAAGAACATTCATTTTATTCCAACTGGTGAAAACCAGATTCATAAGGTTCTCTCAACAGTTGAAATTCTTGAAAGTGATTGCTTTCTTCACAGTTTGCATATCTGATTGACTTGATTGGACAACATCAAAAGAACGAGGCTTACACTGCTTTGCATTGTGATGTGAAAGACGTTGCCTACAACTTCTCTTTTTTTCATCAAACTCAAAAAGAGCATGGAACCTTCAACATTACAAGCAAAGATAATCTTTGAAGCAAACTATTCAATTATTTTTATGTCAATTATATCAAAACAATCATACATTTAGGAGGTTTACCTGCTACATTGCTGGCAGAATCTTCGTTCCAAGCCAGCTATAACTACTTTAGGAGATTTGGAACGAGTTTCACAAACTCTATGTTTGTGGTAATAATCTTTAGTCAATGAAAGGTCGATGCTACAACCTTCAACTTGACAGCGCGAACATTGTAAGTTCCGGCTATCTGATTTGCATTTGTTTCCAGAGCTTAAACTTGAGACGGAATCCCCAGAGTTTTTGGGATCAGTTTCTATTTCAAATTTCAAGAGAGTTGCAATAAAGAGTGATGAAAACCTAGGTGTGAAATTGAGAAAGAAAAGGAAGGAGGAAAAAAAGAGAGAAAGAGAAACGTACTAGAAAGAAGGAGGATTGTTTGTTATAATGATGATATTTGAACGGAAAATTCCATTTGGAATTAGCAGAGAAGCGGAGTAACAGTGGACAGGTGGATGCAGAAACGACAAAACAACCAAAAGAGATCTCCGATCTATAGCACCAAATTAGCTATCTAATTTTTCTACCGTATATTATACTCCTCTAGCTTAATTTATAAAAAAATATTATTTTTTTTAAGATTTATTGAATAAGGAATGTGTTTGGTCTTTTGTGTAAATCAGATATATTCATTATTTAATGAACTTAAAAAAATAATTTTTGTTTATAAATCAGACCGAAATAGTACTAACTAGAGTTAGCAAAACGGATCAGACTAACCGAGCTGATTTGAAAGTTCGTCAAAAAATTCGGGCTTGAGTATTAATGTAATGTTACTTGCGATCTTCTATTTATTGTGAGTTATTTACAAAAAGAAAGAAAAGGGGATTTTTTTTGAATTTTTATTAAGGTGCCTAGCGACACGTTGAAACATGCTCCTACATATTTTCAGGTGCGATAGAGAACTCAAGGCTACGTAATTTTGTATAACAAATGTTTATGAGTTGGTCTATTTTAGTGAAAATTTCTCATATCGCATTCAAGTGGAAAAACATCTCTTTCCACCCAGTCATGGAAGTAGGGAACATTGTGAATCCATCGCGTTAGAATGTGGATAAAATATGATCCATATTCTCAAAGATCATGTTTTAATGACACTTGAGCGGATAACGTTGTTAACTACTAGCACATGAGAAGAATGAAATTTTAGTTCAAGTTTTGCATCCAAACAGACCAAGCAACATTCATTTGAGAAAATGTTTTCTGAGTTGCACTGAGGCAAGAAAAAAGGTTTGATTGGTTTAGATTGATTTTATGCAAAAGCCAAGCATCTAAATAGTCAAGCTATACAATTTATACTCAAATACTTAAAGAAAAGGTATGACATATGTCTATCTCATTCTTTTTCATCCCTTTTATTGTAAAAAATATTTGGATAAAATCAAATTAAAGTCAAAATAAAAGCAATTCCTTCTTCTCCACTTGGGACTCGAGGCATTCAATTGTGTTTATTACATTTTTTTTTAGCGAAAACAAGTATTCAAGTAATAAGCTATACAACAAACACCCAAATGCTCAGGAAAAATGTAGGACGTATGTCCATCTCGTCCTTTTTCATCTGATTTATTGTGAAATTATTTTGAATATTTTAATATTAATCGTATAAAGAAACTTGATGTGGACCAAATATTTGATTAGAATTTGCTTTGAAAATGATTTTGAAAATCAGTTTCATATTGATCAAGTATTTTTATCTTTTAAAAATGTTTATTTTAGGTGATCAAGTTATTTAATTAATTCAATTAAACTAAATAAT
Organism: Vicia sativa; assembly: GCA_021764765.1. NCBI lineage: Eukaryota > Viridiplantae > Streptophyta > Magnoliopsida > Fabales > Fabaceae > Vicia > Vicia sativa. Next base: position 76,534,625 of record CM038795.1, read on the forward strand.
CCAAAAAAATAAACAAGAAAGTAAAGAAAAATAAAATTAAAAAAAAACTTAATCCAAGAGATTAGGGGTACATTTTCACCATGGAAATACAATAGGGAAAATGACAAAAGCTTAAGACCACCAAGAAGTTAATTAACACTTAATTAATTAATTAAAATTAATTATCAAAATTAATTGATTAAAAATTAATTCAATAAACAATTAAATTCATTAATTCACATTACCAGAATTAACTAATTAAAAATTAAATTTAATCAATTAACTATAATAAAAGGAGAAAAGTAAAGAGAGAAATTAAAGAATTAAATAAAAGAGAGGTTGGGGTACCTAGCAAATGAATACGGGTGTAGGGAGGAGTCCACGTGGGCCCCACCCCTACTTCATCTTGAACAAATTAAAATGTAGGTTGTATGAAAACGTGATATAACATCTATGGACGTGGATTCCAGCAAGTGAATATATGAAATCTATCGGAAAAACACGACTAACATGAAACTAATGTCAAAAACGTTACATAAAAAACACAAAATCAAGTATTATAAGTCACAACCTATATGAGCTCGATATAGCCTAAATATGCATTCAATCTTAAAACTAATTACATATTCATGATTAGCGGGAAAAATTAGTTCAAATGGTATGTAAGTTTGCGCAAAACAACTGAAAAACAAATTTTTGTCATATTCGAGTTTATGAGTAAAAAATTCTTAAGTCTCAAATTAGAAACAAAACATGAAATTAAATGATGGATAATGATCAAAATAAGAGTAAAAATTCAATCATGCCAAAGAATCTCTCAAGCTACATCGATTAACGCTTACTTTAACGAAAATGATTAAGCTTACTCCGACAACAATGGTGCACAAGGTGGTTCTCTGATCAAATCCAAACTCAAATATTTATATATTTAGAATCCTCTCAACCAAGGACGCACCTATATTTAGGGCTATGTAGACATATTCCAAATGCACATTTCTAATAAAATATATAAAATACTATGTATATTATATTAAACAGTTATTTTATTTAGTTTTTGTTTTGAATTCTACTGCAACAATTCATTTCACAATTATAAAGCCATTAACGGGACTAAATGTTAACAAATGAATGACATATGAACTATTAATAGATATGTTGAGATAAAAAAAAATCAATGTAAACGTCCAATTAGCAAATAAAAATCAATATTTAAAAATATTAAATATTATAAAAATTAACTATGATATTTATTTATAAATAATATATTATATTTTTAGTGTTACAAATATAAAAAATTTCTTCCACAATCAAATTTTCTTGAGTCCGTCCGTGCTCTCAACATCCTCTACTCAAATTTAAGATTCAATAAATTTCAAAAATCGAGTTCAAAATTGAACTAAGTTTTTAATTTTGATTGTAACTATTTTGATTGATGATTTATGTAGGTAATAGTACTCTAAATTAAATGCAATGAAAGTGGAAACACAATTGTTCAAGAATTCAAAAGAATAAGTGAAAATTCAAAGTGAAGAAACTTAAATTTTGAGAATTCAAAATGGTAGAGTTTTGAAAATATGAAAGGGGAGTCGTGGATCCTTTTCTGATATAAAAAGGTACTGTAATATAGAGTTAGAATTAGGTTAAGGGTTAAACTTGGAATTATGCAAAAAATGAGAAAAGTGTGAGTGCATTTCACATGAATTTGATGGAGTTTGTGGGAAATTTGAATTAGTTTTGAATTTGATAAAAAAATATTTGATGTAATGCACTCCAAATTGCTGATACAATGTGAATTTAGTGTAAATTTGAAGGTGTGAGATGCATGGATGATTTAGCAAAACAAGTGTGATCTTTTTGTCTTTTAGTGCCAAAATCTTGACTTTTGATTTAAGGAGCATGAAAATGATTACTGAAATTCAAATGAAATAAAATTATAATGAATTAAATTATCATGGATTTATTTCTCCAAAATAAATAATGAAACATGCAAAACATGTGCAATGTTGAGTTTTCCTTAACTTTTGATTTATGATGCATGAAAATAATTAATGAAATTCAAATGGTAATGTGATAATGACTTAAATTATTATTGTAAAAATAAATCATGATGCATGAAATTTTAGTTAAATTTTCTAACACATAAAAATGTTGACTTTATGTTGATTTTTGAGTGATGAATGCTTCTAGGACTCCATGACTAAAAGAAATGACATGTAGATGAATTTAGATGCAATTAAAGAAAAAGAAAATAGGTGGCAAAAATGTAGGGTATGACAGATGCTCCAATTTAAATATTTTTGACCAAAGTATACGGATAATGACATTTTTCATATAATCGTAGTGGAATACAGTTAAATACTAAATACCCAAATTTTGTCTCTTGATGCAATTAGATGACGTGTTATGTTATAATTTTATGGAATGTTTGGAATATAATATGGGAAATAGACTCTGCAAATTATCTGAGATGGTTTGTAAAGGTCCGTTGGGGATTAAATGAGGTAAGACAGAAAGACTCCTTAGTGAATAACCAATAAAATGACTGGGGAGTATGCTCATTGGGGATATTTCAAAAGTGATGGTGAGTTCTGAATTCTCACATAATGAAGTATTTTGCAATCTTCAAAACATAGTGATTGGTTCTTTCTTCTCACAAAACAAAAAGGTAAGTTACAAATTCTCACGTATCAAAGTGATAAAACTTGAAAAATATTCATAACAACTTGGTGAGTTATGGATTCTCACAAAACAAACCAAGTTTAGTCGGCAATCTTCGTAACAAAATGAAAGGTAATGACTGCTCATAGAAAAAAAGGTATATTGGTTACGGATTATCGCGTAATAAACAAATGGGTTCTAACTTCCACATATCAAAGAGATAGGTAAGTTACGGATTCTCATGTCATAAAATGGTATGTTCTGGATTCTCACATAACAAGAAGGCATGTATGTTACGGCATCTCACATAACAAAATGAGAAGTTATGGCTTCTTATAGAACAAAAAAATAGGTAAGTTACGTGTTCTCACGTAACACAATTGTAACACGGTGGGAGAACTGACTTGTTTGTTTTGCGTTTTTTCGCAGATGTTGTGGATAGCAAGAGTCACCACCGACTTTTCTTTTATCCAATAAAGGAAAGGTGAAAAGAACAGGAAAGAGCATTTATTGATTCTGAGTACCAGAGGTAATTATGAAAAGGGAAGGTATTAACACCCTTTCCATCCGTAGTTATCTACGGGCACTTAATTGCTTTAGCTCACTTTTTGAAAACTTGCTTTTTGTGTGTGTGTGTGTGTGTGTGTAATTTGAAAAGCATTTTTGAAAGTATTTAAAAAGTATTTCGCTTTGACTTCGTAATGATTCTTGTATCAGTCCTTAAGAATGTATATGAAGTGTTTGAAAATATTTCGAAAGTTTAACTTTGTAATGATTCTCGTATGAATGTATACAAAGTGTTTTTGAAATTAATTTTTGAAAAGAGGTGTGAGGTGTGAAAAAAAATTTTTATTGAGCCAGCAATTTAGAGTCTTATTATCTACTCAAAAAGGTCGTTCTTGTTATTTTCCTTCTCCTTTAGGACAACGTTATCCATACCATTAGTTGGTAGGTAACTCTATCCGTTAGATGTGAAGGAACAGAAGTAGGGTCATCGTACTGTCATCAAAGGCAACATTGTAAGGATACCTTAGAAAATTTGAAGGGACGATCATCACTTATTCGTAGGGAACAACCGAGGGACGAGATCGTTTATTCGTAGGCAACATCGAGGGTCTATGATCTTTGTGATGATTTTTGAATCGAGGGGCTTTTGCTAATGGTACCCTATGTTCGAGGGACATGACCATTGTTTATTCGTAAGGCAACAAGAGAGGATATCCTAAGGGTGTGAGTGTTCACAATGTGTTGATTTCAGATATTTTATCTTGATTGTTAAGGTGATCTAAGTTTGATTTTATGTCTTGTCATGCAATCCTATTAACCATACATCTAAGCAGTATATATTCAGTTTATAAGAGTGCAAAAAATAAAAGCAGAAAATAGAGTCCTATGCTATTACATGGCTTTGGGGCAGTTACAGAATAAGAGGTGCGGAAAGTAAAGTGCGAGAAATTAAATCTACGCTATTACAACAATATCCTTGCGACCTATACATCGATTTCTAATATTTAAAATGCGAAATAAATAAATAGATAATAGAAGAAATTTTCTAATTATTAGGAAAATTTTAGAAACCTAATTACTGTAAGAAAAATATTTTTGTGTTTTATAGAAAATAGAGGTTATAGGTCAAAAACATGACCACTACACCATGAGCTTGTGGTGTTAACTCCTTGACTCCAATTGTATATAAGTGTAAACCTGTGTAAATCTGAAAAATTATGAAAAATTGCAAAAGGCAGGGATCGAAACCACACCTTGAGAGAGGAAGAGACTTAGCGTGCGCATGGTTAACCACTGGGGTGGTGATACATCCATTAATTTATACACTTAGATAAATATATATAAGTGAAATAAAGTTCCTGATTTCTGATTTTTTCAACCAACCGCGCATGGGTCCCATGGCTATTTGAATGGACAAATCAGAATACACCACACCTGCTCTCAATCGGTCAACCAGAGTCAGAGACGCGGAATCAAACTTCGATTGTCTTCTCCGACCACTCCAAATGCCAACCTGAAAAAATAACAAGATTTGGGACAAGAGCTTAAGCCTACCCCCCCTAAATCGACCCCTACGAGTTCAGTGGTGGCCTTAGTTTCGATTGAAACTTCCTGTACACGAAGGTACGAAAGATCAGAACCTTCATGCCCTAGCAATGGTGAAACTTGATTCCTGTGTTAAAACTCACGCACGATGGTTCTAAACAATCACAAACATCAGTATGAACATGAATATATGAACCGAAATTGTTTATATTGCATAAATCAAAAGTTTGAGATTCAAGAATTTTACCAAACCGATGCAACTTGGTTGACACGTTCTGGGCATGATTTGGCTTGCTTGAGGAGCTGGATCGACTGGTGGTAACTTTAGGATGGTGAATGAATGCTTGGTTTCGATTGAGACTGGCTGGAAATTGATGTTTTGATTTTCCTTAAAACTTGAAAATGTGGAGAATTTTGAGTAGGGCTTTGAGTGTAGTGAAACCATGTCCTTTGCCCTTGGTCTTGGTCTTGTGGTGTATATATAAGTGAATAATTAGGTCAGAAATTTGAGAGAAAATATATTGCATTCAATTTATAAAATATTTGATTTCCAATATTTTAATTTTGCATGAAAAGCTTCCAATTTTGTTCATTCGTTTTTTTAGCTGGCTATGACTAACTTGAACCTCAAGGCATGCAAATATCAAGCCCAACACGCCTTACCTCTTGTTTTGGTATTTTATTTAATTAAAATTGCATTTTAATGATTTAATTAAAAAATAAATTAAATAAATGAAAGGAGGTCGTGTAATTGAACTTAGAGGTCATGGGCCATGTTAGAAATAAGTTCAAATCATAAAAACCAAGGTCCATTTGGAAATTTTTCCAGTTTGATCAATATTTTCTTCATGCATTTCCTCAAAATTTCCAAACTTGCTCAAATCATAAATTACTCAATTTTCATCATTTGAGAGTGTTATTGGACTTTTTAGAAAGCTTAAGATGTCCTCTAAATTCTCCTTTTGGTTTCATCTTCATTGAAGCTTCCATGTTCATGTACAATTCTTTAGAAAAAGATGACTTATTGTTGACTTTTATGAGGACCTATAATGTCTTTGTTCATATCTCTCAAATGAAGCATTTTTGGGCAAAGATTGTGAGACACAAAGTTGTAGAGAATTGAATTCCATTAAAAATGAGCTTTGGCGGAAACATTTCTAATGAAGTATGTGAAAGTTATGCCTGGTCAAAGTTTTATTAACTTTTTATCAAAAAACCCTAATTTAAAAACTTTGACGTTTGACCATTCCTTGAATTTTCTTGATGAATAATGATTAACCCTTGATCAAATGATGAATTTGACTTCAAAATCTTGACGTTGACCAAAAATGATGAAGTTTGACTGCATGTTGACCACAACTGACTTTTTATCCAATACAATTGATTTTCAATCATCTGAGCAATTGACTAATGTACATTTTTTTTATATATGTCCCTAATTTTTGCCCGAACCATTTTGGCTGGCCAGAACGCCCTTATTTTTTCCTAGGCATGTCGACCTAGCGGGTCTCGTTTATGCATAGTATTTTTTTAACTATGTCTACGTTTACGGGGTGCAGGAGGTCTTCTCCATCCATACTGCTCAGTATCATGGCTACGTTGGAAAATATTGTCTTGACTACAAATGGTCCCTCATAGGTGGGAGTCCATTTTCCCTTGGGATCACCTTGTGGTAGGATGATGCGCTTGACTACTAAATCGCCAACTTGGTACACTCGGTGTTTGACTTTCTTATTGAAGGCTTTGACCAGGCGTTTCTGATATATCTGTCCATGGAAGATAGCTGCGAGTCGTTTTTCATCGATCAAGTTTATCTGGTCCAGCCGAATCTGAATCCATTCATATTTGTCTAACTCTGTGTCCTTCAATATTCTGAGCAAGGGTATCTGAACCTCGATAGGTAGAACCGCTTCATACCGTACGCGAGAGAGAATGGGGTTTCCCCTGTATATGTTTGTACTGAAGTGCGATAACCGTGGAGATCAAATGGAAACATCTCATGCAAATCCTTATATGTCACTGTCATCTTCTGTATAATCTTCTTAAGATTCTTATTGGCGAATTCCCCTGCGCCATTCATCTTTGGCTGATATGGAGAAGAATTATGATGCTTTATCTTGAGCTGCATACAGAGTTCAATGATCATCTTTTTGTTGATATTGGTACCATTGTCTTTGATAATCCTTTCAGGGATGTTGAATAGGAAGATAAGATTGTGTTTGATGAATCGAGCCACGACATTCTTGGTAACAAATGCAAACAAGGTTGCCTCTACCCACTTGGTAAAGTAAACAATAGCAACAAGGATTAAACAGTGTCCATTAGAAGAGGTAGGTTTGATTTCTCCAATCATATCAATGTCCCATATCGCAAAAGGCCACAGTACGGTTAGGACATTCAACGGAATCGGAGGCACATGTACTTTATCAGCGTATATCTGGCATTTGTGACAAGATCAAGAATATCGATAACAGTCAGCTTCCATAGTGGACCAATAGTAACCTGCTCTCAAAATCTTCTTAGCCATTGTATGTCCACTAGAGTGAGTACCAAAGGTGCTTTCATGCAACTCTTCCATGATTCGTTCAATTGTCTTCTGATCTACACACCAGATTAAGGAAAAATCATGGTTGCGTTTGTATAAGATGCCGTTACTTATAAAGAACTTGGCAGCGAATCTCCTCAGAAATTTCTTATCGTTGACAGATGCCCCCTCAGGGTTTTCTTGAGCCTCGAGATACCTCTTCACTTCGTAGAACCAAGGTTTCTCCTGTCTTCTTCAGTATCAAGCTCACAAAAGCACGTTGGTTCGTCTAGTTTTTCGATAGTAATCTGAGTTGCTTCGTTGTCCCATCTAAATTTGAACATAGATGACATGGTAGCTAACGCATCTGCCAACTGATTCTCTTCTCGCAGAATATGCTCGAAAGTGATTTCTTCGAAGTAGAGGATCAGATTCAGCACATGTTCTCGATACGGAATGAGATTCGGATGCTTAGTATCCCATTCTCCCTTAATCTGACTATTCACCAAAGATGAGTCTCCATATACTTGCAAGAATTTGATCCTCAAGTCAATAGCATCTTTGATACCCATAATGCACGCTTCGTATTCATCCGTTTTTTTGGTACAGTCGAAACATAACCTGGCGGTGAAAGGTGTATGACTTCCCTTGGGAGATATGATCACAATGCCAATACCATTGTCAAGTGCGTTAGAAGCTCCATCAAAGACCATGGTCCATCGGGATCCTGGATCAGGTCCTTCATCCGATCCAAGCTCTTTATAATTGGTGACTAACATAATATCCTCGTCCGAGAATTCAAAATGCATAGATTGATAGTCATCTACAGCTTGATAAGCCAAATGATCAACTATTACACTTCCTTTGATAGTTTTCTGGGTAGTGTATTGAATGTTGTATTCAGTCAAGATTATTTGCCACCTTGCTATTCTTCCGGAGAGAGAAGGTTTCTCGAATATGTATTTTATCGGATCCATTTTAGATATCAATAAGGTAGTGTGGGTCAACATATACTGTCTTAGTCGGCGAGCAGCCCAAGCCAAAGCGCAACAAGTTTTCTCGAGCAGTGAGTATCTTGTTTCACAGTCGGTAAACTTTTTGCTAAGGTAGTATATTGCATTCTCTTTTCGACCAGACTCGTCATGTTTCCCCAACACACACCCCATTGAATTCTCTAACACTATTAAGTACATGATTAGAGGTCTTTGTTCAACTAATGGCATCAGGATGAGAGGTTTTCGTAGGTACTCTTTGATTTTGTCAAAAGCTGTCTGGAAATCATCGTTCCATTTCACTACTTTATCTTTCTTCAGTAATTTGAAGATTGGCTCACAAGTAGGAGTTAGATGTGCAATAGATCTAGCAATGTAATTCAGTCTTCCTAAGAAACCTCTGACTTCCTTCTCGATACGGGGAGCTAACATTTCTTGAATAGATTTAACCTTAGTAGGGTCAACTTTGATACCTTTGCCACTGACAACGAATCCCAAGAGTTTTCCGGATCTGACTCCAAAGGTACATTTGATCAGATTCAGTCTCAATTTGTATTTCTTCAGTCTATCAAACAGCTTACACAAATGATCAAGATGTTCTTCTTCGGTTTGTGATCGAGCTATCATGTCGTTGACGTAGACCTCTATCTCGTGATGGGTCATATCATGGAATAAAGCTATCATAGCACGTTGATATATTGCGCCAGCATTCTTCAACCCAAACAACATGACCTTGTAATAGAAAGTAACCCACTGTGTAACAAAAATAGTCTTTTCCATGTCTTCGGGAGCCATCTTGATTTGGTTGTAATGGAAAAAAAAACCATCCATAAAAGAGAAAACTTTATGCTGGGCGGTGTTGTCAACCAGGACATCGATATGTGAAGCAGAAAATCGTCTTTCGGACTCGCCTTATTCAGATCTCGGTAGTCTACACACATGCACACTTTGTCATCCTTCTTAGATACTAGTACCACGTTCGCAACCCACTGTGGATAGGAAGTAACAACTAAGAAACTGAAATTGAATTGCTTCATGACTTCAGGTTTAATCTTCTCAGACATCTCAAGATGCATACGGAGAACCTTCTGCTTTACATGGAGAAAACCTTATTTTGTTGGTAGTTGGTGCGCCACAATGTCGATATCTAAACCTTCTTTATTTTACTAATAATCAAATCTTATTATTTTTATAATTTATATCAATGGTATATTCTTACTTTTACTTTATTTTTCTTTACTAATAAAAAATTCTTATTTTTCATCTGGTTACATTTAATACATTACTAAATTGACATAGCCTACCATGTTTATAATCATTTCTGTTTCTAAATACACAACTCTACCATGTCTATAAATATTTGTTTTATACACTAAATTATTAGTTATTATGTTTGGAATAATATATTATTATTTTTCTAATCTTAACACTACTTAATTTTGTTAAAATATAATAACCAACAATTACTAAAACCATTTAATATTTGTATTATACTCTTTCATTAACACTAACTATAATTCTAGAAAAGCTCTAGCAGAAATTGTTACATGTTTATAGGTCTCATATAATATTACAACATATATTTAATTTTTTGTATTAAATGTTAAATTAACTAATTGCTATGTTTGTAATAGATGAGCAACACAATATTTTTAATGAAATCATGGAGGCTATTGATGCACAAAATAGAGAGGTGTTTTTTTATATGGTTATGATGGAACTGGAAAGACTTTCATGTGGAAAACACTCTCAGTAGCTTTACGTTCAAATCGTGACATTGTCTTGAATGCAACATCAAGTGGGATTGCATGTTTACTTTTACCAGGTGGTAGAACAACACATTCTAGATTCAAGATTCCTATGCCTTGTAGAGAATCATCAATTTGTGACATAGCAAAAAATTATGATCTTGCTGGTCTTTTGCAAATAACAAAATTGATTATCTAGGATGAGGCTCCAATGGCTAACAAGTTTTGCTTTGAATCTCTAGACAAGTCTTTGAAAAATATAATGGGTGTTGGTGATGTTGCTTGTGAAAAGATTTTTGGTGGCAAGGTGGTGGTGTTTGGTGGAGACTTTCGTCAAATTCTACTTGTTGTACCAAGAGGAACCATGTTTGATATAGTGCATTCGATAATTAATGCTTCATATATATCGCAACATTGCAAAGTTCTAACTCTTTCCAAAAATATGCGTCTCCAAACTGGTTCACAATTAAACAATGCAACTTGAGAACTTGTCAAAATAGATTTTAAAAGTGGGGATGGCAAAATATCTGAACCTAATGATGGATTTGCTGATATTACTATTCCAGATGAATTTACTCTATCTGATTATGTTGACCCAATTGAGAAGATAGTTATAAGTACTTACCCAAACCTCATTCAAAATTACAAAGATTATAATTTTCTACAAAGTAGAGTCATTTTAGCTTCAACTATAGAGATTGTTGATGAGATTAACGACCACATTACTAATCTACTACCAGGTTAGTATTACAGTATTTTTAAAAAATATTAATTTCTGGTTACAATATTTTATATTATTAAATTCATGTTACTAATGAAGTTTATTATAATTAGGTGATGTAAAGGACTATTTGAGTAGTGATTCAATAGATCGATCAGAAGCTAATGACAATGAAGCTTTTGAGCATTTGACACCTGAATTCTTTAGTTGTTTAAAGACTTCTGATTTACCAAACCATTCTTTGAAATTGAATATTGGCACAACAATTATGCTTAATAAGAAATTTGGATCAATCTGAAGGTCTTTGCAATGGCACAAGATTGACGGTAACAAGACTTGCAAATCACGTCATTGAGGCTCAAATCATTTATGGTACCCATGTTGGTAATACTATTTACATCCCAAGGATGTCGTTGTCTCCTTCTCAATCTCCTTGGCCTTTCAAGCTTATTAGAAGGCAATTTCCTATTATTGTCTCTTTTGCCATGACTATAAACAAGTCTCAAGGTCAATCATTAGATTTTGTTGGTTTATATTTACCAAAAGATGTCTTTAGTCACGACCAGTTATATGTTTCCATGTCAAGAGTAACATGTCTAAAGATTTTAATTCATGACAAAGATAAACTCCCGTTAAATCATACAACAAACGTGGTTTTCAAAAAAGTATTCCACAATGTTGTTTAGGTAATCTTTATTAACATATGCACATTTTTTTTATGTTTGTTAATTATGACTCATATACTACATTATTTGCTATTCCTTGACTATAACTACAAGATCTCAAATATTAATTGTTTTTTTCTCTTCAGGCATGAACAACATTTCTTCATGTTGATTGCTGTAACTATTTTGTCATGACTTTTTGAGACTATAACTTTTTGGTTATTGTAATGTGATTATGAACTACAACATTACATTAATATTTTATAGATTAGATAATTCTAAATTCTACTAAACAAGTCCACCTTATATTATATATCATTTCAATTACAATTAACACTTATTCGTGAATATTAAATTACCCGTGCGGACGCACGGGTCTTCGACTAGTTATGAAAAGAAATAATTAAAAAAAATAATGATAGTATATATCATTAAATAGTATTGAATAATATTTTTTAGACAATAAATATAGTTCAATATCCTTGCATGCCCCATTGATGAAAAAAATAAAAATAAAAAATCTAAAAAGAATAAAAAAGTAATAAATAAAAAAGAATGAAAGTCATAAATAATTCACATCTTATTTTTTATTTTTTATGTTATTTTACTACTTGTTTCTATCTTCGATGGATCTACAAACTGAAGAAAAAAATAATTAAAAAATACTAAAGATGACAGAGAAAAAAATAGAGTGAAAAAATGAGTTTGTATGTATTTAGATTGTAGAACTAATAGTGAGTAGTGAGTAAAACAAATTGGAGAAAAAGTAAGGAAGAAAGAAAGAGAGAATAATAGAGTAAAAAATGAGTTTATAACTTTATATGTAATTAGAATGTAGAAGAAATAGTGAATAATGAGTAAATAAATTGGAGAAAAAGTGAGTAGTGAGTAAAAAAATAATTAATAATGACTACACATACAATCAGGCACGGACGGACCCATAAATTTTGTGTTGTGGGGGCAACTCATATATAAATTTAAAATATATTTAACATAAACTTTTAAAACATATTAAATGTGAACTCCTTTTTACTTTTAATAATTTTTTTCAAAAAAATTACAAAAATATGGTGTGAATGGTAAGTCACAACTCACAATTCAGTCATTTTTTTTAAAAAAGATACATAAGTTTGTAAGTTTAGTATTTAAATATTATAAGCATATTAAATATACAAATACCTTGCATGATATTAATGAAAATTGCAAATTGTACATATATACTGAATTTTTTAATTGTGTTGTGTGTGACTGATAGTCGCTCGAACATGTGTAAAAATTTCAAATTTTAGTGGGGATTATGGCCTAAACATTATTACATGTAAGGGTGTTCAAAACCAACTCAACCCAATAAAAACTGCAAATCAAACCAAACCAAATCAAAAACGTAAAAAATCGCATTTGGTTCGGATTAGTTTGGACCATCTTTTGACAAAGCCGCATGGTTCGGTTCGGTTTGAGGTTTGTATTTTACAAACCGAATCAAACCGCATTATGGTACAACCTAAATTTTACTTAACTCTCATCTAATTCAAACCTAAATTTATTATATATTAGTCTTATGATTACAAACAATTTTCTCATCCTTACACTTATGGTTTCAGTTTCAGTCTTAAACTCTCATAGCATTATCGCTTCATCTTCACCACTTACATCTTGCCTCTTCTTCTCTAATCTCTACTATAGTATATTCTTTATTTTTCACCTTCTCATTTTTATGCAAATGTTCCCTATTTCAATTTCGTTTTATCGCACATATTTATCTCTAATCTCTTCTCTTTTATGTTCTTTCTTTTTCATCTTTACTAATCTCTCATCTCATCTATTTTTTTTGTTTTATTATAATATTTTTGATATTATTTTACGCTACAAATTTATGTTTATTATTTCACTTTTGTGTGATCTAATTGTTAGATATTAAATGGAAAGTTATTGTCCAAATATGATGAGTTTTATTGTTATTTGATAGTGTATGAATGACAAAATACAAAGTTATGTTGTCATCTATATGTGTATGTATGGCTAAACAGAAATATTTGTAAAAACCCGAACAAACCACACCGAACCAAACTGCATTAGTTCGGTTTGATTTGGTTTGGTTTTTTTCTAAAAGCCAACCGAACCAAACCAAACCGCACGCCTTTTTCTCTCGCGGTTCGGATGATTTTTTGCGTCAAAACTGCCCAAACCGCACTGCGAACACCCCTACATGTAGGTTTGTCCCTGCATACAATAACATATGATTATATCTTGGAAAAATAGTATGATTAGTAGAAATATAGCATGATGTAGTATTAAAAAAAGGTGGTGTGTTGCTTATATTGTGTTTGCTTTTACTCATGAATTATCCACTGACACACATAATATGTCCACATCAATCATTTATTTAAGCTCATTTTACTATGTTGAAAAGGCATGGCAAATAAACCCGTTCCACTGGGCCCAGTCCGCTCTGCCCCGAAATTAACGGGAAAACAAGGTTTAACCGGGGACGGAGAAAACCCGATTCTTATATACAGGTGCGGGATGAAAAAGATGAACATTTACCATCACTGGTTTCTTTTCACAAACAACATATCTTCTGTGTAATCACAATAAAAAAAGAGAAAAAATCAAAAACAAAAAATATTGACTGATCAAAGAAACATCACAAATACATATCAGTGATTCATGTAAATATCAAGTATAAATAATGAAAAAAGAGTTGAATGGAGGAAAGATTGGAAAACATAACTCACAAATCATCGCCGAAGACATGTTGCTGCCGTAATAGATCTGCCACCACGAAACCGCACCCTACTGGAAACGCCTCAGATCTACAATAAAAGACATTAATGGATCAACATAGCAAATTTTTTGTAATATACCAAAGTGAATACACAATCTATTTGACCATAAGCATAGAAAAATAGAGCAATTTATAACAATATCTAAAGTTTGGTGAAAAGAAAATTTGATTTAGGGTTTGAGAAAGGGGTATTGAAAGAAGATGAAAAATAGTGTGAGAGAGAAAAAAAGATTGTTTGGAGCATTAAGTGTTTGAGAGAGAGAAAAAATGAGTGATTTAGGGTGTGATTTTTGCAAATTACAAATTTTGGAAAATATAAAACAATAATAAAAGTTAAAAAGGGGTGTAGATTAGAATGCATTATATGGATTTGAAAGAAAAAAGTAGATTGGTTTCATAACAAACATGTGGCTAAATGTGGAGTAAACAAGGGTATGGTTGTCTTTTCCAGTGCAGTTAATTTCTTATATTGTAGATAATTTTTAGCAATATATAGGTAATAACAAACAATATAAAAACGATATATAAAAAACTAAAAAAGATAGATGAGAGTAACAAAAAAGTTAGAAAGGAAGAATAAATTTATTTTCTCAATATATGTTTTCTACAGATCTCTTATTCCCATATCTGCATAACACAACACGGCATCAATAGTTAAACTTAAAGAATATATGAGAGTAAATAAATCATTCTGAGTGTAAATAATTTTATACATAGAAGGAAAGAATAAATTTATTTTATCCATCTCTGTTTTCTCTAAATCTATTTTTCTACAAATCTCTTATTTTCAGATCTACTTTTCTCCAGATCTATTTTTTTCCGAATCTGCAAAACACAAAACATCAATAGTTAAACTTTTCTCCAGATCTCTTATTTTCAGATATTCATTCTTCCAGATCTACTTTTTTCCAAATCTGCAGAACACAAAACATCATCAATAGTTAAACTTGTTTGATAATCTTTCTCTTCTTCATATAGTTAGATCTTACTATAACTTGGAAAAATTAGATCTTACTATAACTTGAAAAAATATAAGAAAAAAACATGTTAAAAAGAAAGTGAAGAGGAGAAAAATGATAAAGATATTGAAAAAATAAATAAGGGTTAATACCTATTTTGCCCCCTGCCATATAGGGCGCATTTGGAAAAAAAAATCCTGCAAAAAAAAGTTGCATAGATTCCCTCAACATTTAGAAAAAGTTTGTTTTTAAACCTTGGTCAGGCCACATTACTAAAAATGATGATGCAACAACGTTTTCTATTTAGTTTAAATTAAAGAAAATGCCACGTGTGTAAAATACTTAATGGAAAGACCAAATTGCCTTTTAGTCTTCATCAACAGCTAGTAGTGAATTTAGGAAAGACAAAATCATTCTCATTTTGAATCCTAACTATTTGAAATCATCACCCAGTTCTTGTTCTTTGTTTGTTCGGCCATATCTCGATCATAGCTTCTGTTAACAAAGGCAAAATCATTGTTTTTTCTTTGGTCTGGAACCAGTGTTAGCTTCTCTTGTTTCAAAAGGTCAGTTTCTTATGGTTAGTTACGATGATAGCTTCTCTTGCTTTCTGGGAAAAAGGTAAGTTTCTTATGGTTAGTTTCTTATGTAATCTTTGTATTTGCAGAAATGGGGGTCTTTTCAGTCATATTTCACCATAGGGGAAACTTTGTTCAAGATAATCACATGTTTTATAGGGGAGGGAGTGAAACCATTGTGCAAGGGCAAGACTCTGATAAGTGGAGTTTTTTTGAAGCTGTTAGCTTGGTTAAATATTGGGGTTACGATGTATTTAGGCTTTGGAGGAAGATTCCAAATGTGGACAACGTCTTTACCCACTTTGTTGATGATGCACAAGCTGGAGAAATTGCTAATCACAACATGTCTTCTAATGTTGATGGCCATATATGGGTAGAACATGGTGTTCAAGACATGATGACCAAGGTGTTGAATCCAGATTTTGACAACTTTAGTGACTGCAGTGAAGATGATACCGCTGATGATGGTGATGGAGGCATAATCTTTGATGACAGTGAAGAAGAAAGGGGATGTGAAGTAGAAGAGGAACAATTTGAGGAAGTGCAAGTTGAATTACCAGTTAGTGGGAATAGGGTGGAGGTAAATGGTAAGTCTATGACATACAAGGTTATGGGATCCAAGGATCCCAAAAAGATGAAATCTGTTTACAAGGGGTCCAAAGTGAATGTCTTGGTTCCTAAAAGTGTGTTGGGATCTAGTTCACAGAGGAATGAAACTAATTTTTACAGTAGAAATATGGAAATGATAGTGAGGAACTGGATAGCTCAGATCCCGATGAAAGTGACAACAATGACAAACAACCCAAGCCAAAGTATGATAAGTTTAGAGGTGAGCTGCTCAACAAGGACTTTCAATTCAAATTAGGTATGAAATTCAAATCTCTGTTTGAATTTAAAGATGCAATTAGAGAGTGGTCAGTTTTAAATGGAAGAGAGATCACATTTGTTAATAATGAGAGTTATAGGGTTAGGGTAGAGTGCAAGGGTAAATGTGGTTTTTTAGCTTTGTGTAACAAAGTGGGTGACAGACACACGTACCAAATAAAGACTTGGGTGGGAACACACACATGTGCAAGGGTATTAAATTAAAAAAATGCCAATGCCAAGGGGGTATCTAAGCTTGTTGTGGAAAAGAGAAAGTCACAGGGAAAAGTTAAAGTTTTTGAAATTATATCTGAACTAAGGCAAAAACATTCAGTTGGCATAACCAAAGGGAAAGCTTGGAGATCTAGATCCATGGAAGAGGAGATAATTACGGATATGCAAAGGAACAATTTAACAAGCTACGGAGTTATGCAGATGAGTTGAAGAAACATTGTGTTGGGAATACAGTGAAGATTAACACTCAGAGACCAGTGCCAACCCTACCTCCAAGATTTGGGAGATTTTATTTATGCTTTGATGGATGCAAGAAAGGGTTTACTAAGGCATGTAGACCCTTTATTGGAGTGGATGGGTGTCCACTTTAAGACACAGTATGGGGGAAGTTACTAGTTGCAGTGGCAAGGGATTCAAATGACCAATATTATCCTTTGGCATTTGGTGTAGTAGAGATTGAAACAAAGGATAGTTGGAAATGGTTTATGCAGTTACTTATGGAAGACATTGGGGTTGAAAGAAAGTATGTCTTTATATCAGATCAACAAAAGGTAACTATTTTTATGTTTTCATTTTTTATGTTGTGTGTTTATGTGTTTATGGGTTAAACTGTTCCTTTGCCTGTGTGTTTATGCTTTTCAGGGTCTTGTAAGTGTCTTTGAGGAATTGTTTGAGCAAATTGAACATGGAATTTGCCTCAGACATTTATATGCCAATTTCAAGAAGAAATTTGGTGGTGGAGCTGCAATAAGGGACCTATTGATGGAGGCTGCCAAAGCTACATACTTTCAGGCCTGGGAGAAAAGTATGAATAAGCTCAGAGTACTGGACAAGAAGGCATGGGAATGGTTGATGGGAGTGCCTACAAATTTATGGTGTAAGAATTCCTTTAGCTTTTACCCTAAGTGTGATGTGCTCGTGAATAACTTAAGTGAAGCCTTTAATAGTACAACTTTACAAGCTAGGGATAAACCAATCCTTACAATGGTAGAGTGGATTAGGAACTATTTAATGAGTAGGATTTCCAATAGTCTAGTTAAGCTTGACAAATGGAAACACAATGTTATGCCTAATCCAAGGAAAAGATTAGATAAGGAAACTTTGATGAGTGGGGAATGGCTACCAACATGGAGTATGGGTGAGTTATGGCAAGTGCATCATCCATATAATAGGCTCCAATTTGTTGTTGATCTTGGAAAAAAAAGTTGTACATGTGGATTTTGGGAACTTGTGGGAATACCTTGTAGGCATGTTGTGTCTGCAATGCAATTTCAGAATTTGAACCCTGAGACATATGTTGATCCTTGTTACATGAGATAGGCCTACAAAACATGTTACGAAAATAATGTCAGCCCAATCAATGGTATAGACATGTGGCCTACTGTGGATGTTGAGAACATGTTACCACCTCAATATCAGAAGGGACCTGGCAGACCTAAGAAATTAAGGTTTAGAGAACAAGATGAAAGTGGACCAAGGATGAGGAGGGTTGGTGTAACTTATAGATGCACAAAGTGTGACAAATTTGGCCATAACTCAAGGAAGTATAAGAGCAATGAACAACACCCCTATGGATTGAAGAGAACGGTAATAACAAATACTTCTTATCAATACTTAAATGTACTTGTAATTTGTTCCTATAAAAGTGTTCTTAAATGTACTTGTAATTTGTGCAGAGAAAGACACCAAGGAGAAAAACCTCTCCATCTGTTGCACCAACTGGAGGAGAACCTGAGTTAAATTCTGGAAGTGCCCATGAAATGGAAGACCCTGAGTTAGACGCGTTGCTTGATGACATGATGAATGCTTTTGAAGAACAACAATCACAAGTTGTTAATCCAACACCTGAGCAAACTCAGCAAACTGGTCAACCTGAACAAACTGCACCACCTGTGCAAACTACACCTCTTGCATCGACTGATAAAGCTGAGCAAACTGCACCACTTGCATCAGCTGCAAAAACTGCACCACCTGTAAAAACTACTGCTAAGAAAAAAGGTCCTGCTAAGAAGCCTAATCAAAAGATGAGAAGAAGGTGCAGTGAGAGGTTGAAAATGGTTAGGAATTCAAAAAGAATTGGTGGGCCTGGTTCAACTTTAGATGCACCTTTGGTGTTTGATGATGCATCAGAAAAATGGGTGAACATTGCAAGGAGAATGACTCAGTAGTTTTTTTGTCCTTTAGCTGTCATTTTGTTAAGCACATAATGTGCCATCTTTTGTTAAGGAGATTGACTATGTTATGATACTAGCTGATAAGATATTATCTACCATTTTGTAAGCACATAATGTGTCATTTTGTAACTTGTTTTGTAAGGCCAAAACTGATATGTTATGATCAAGTTTTATTTATAATGTTCAAAACTGATATGTTATGATCAAGTTTTATTTATAATGTTCAAAACTGATATGTTATAATGTTCATAATGTTGTGATATGATATGTTATAATGTTCAAAACTGATATCTTATAATGTTCGTAACGTTCAAAACTAATTGTTCAGCATGTTCAGAATGACTAATGTTCAAAACTGTTGTAAGCACAACATGCCTAATTGTACAATAACCTTACACAGAATGTTCTAATCTGATTACACAGAATTCCTAATCAATAACCTTATTATAATATCACAATACAATTGTAAAAACACAGTAACTTCATTCATTCAACAAAACACAATATGTACAAACACAATAACTTCATTCATTCAAAAAAACATTACAATTATACAACAAACAAAATTACAAGATCCAACAGGAAAGACAAGAGCAACATCAAGAACTACAACAATCACAACTACAACAATATATCTGTTACATGACCCAAGAAAAAAGAAAAGAGCAGTAGCAACAACTAAGAGGTGACTGTGACTGCAACAATCAATCTGTTACATGACCCAAGAAAAAAGAAAAGAGCAGTAGCAACAACTACAATAATCACAAAATTCATCTCCTTCCTTACGCTGTCAACCTTTTTCTTCATATCTTCCATCTTCTTCGAAAAATCTTTCTCCATTTTATTCATCAACTTTATGACTTCTCCATCCAAGTATGTTGTTTCTCTTTCCACGAAAAGCTCATCGTCCCAATGGAATAAGTTACAATCATCTTCCTTACCCCAAAACTTACACTTCCAGTACTTTCTATCAGGATTTGCAACCGATTTTGAAACAAACATCTTCATGGACATATTATGATCGCATTTTGGAGTTATTCTGCCGTTTGAAGAAATGCTGGAATTAGAACAAACTGGGAAACTCATTTTTTTAGGGATTCGAAGAAGAAACAGGAAAAGCCTCTATCTATGATCTGGGCAATTTCGAAAGAAGAAATGGGAAAGACTCTATCTATGATCTGGGCAATTTCTAAAGAAGAAACGGGAAAGAGATGGCAAACGGGAGAAGAAGAAGAAATGGCACTAGGTTAACATTGATATTGTTTTTCAAGAGGGAAATTTGGTATTTCCATTAAGCATTTTACACATGTGGAATTTTCTTTAATTTAAACTAAATAAAAAACGCTGTCACATCATCATTTTTAGTGATGTGGCCTAACCAAGGTTTAAAAACAAACTTTTTCAAAACGTTGAGGGAATCTATGCAACTTTTTTTTTTGCAGGGGGATTTTTCAAATGCGCCCTATATGGAAGGGGGCAAAATTTGTATTAACTCAATAAATAAATAGATGGATCTAGGTTGGAGATGAATCAGTGTGAGAGTTATGAGAAAGGAAAAGAATTAGAGAAAAATGAACAAAGAGAGATACAGAGCGTGAAAGAAAGAGAGAAAATGTTTGAATTATAGAAGAGAGAGAAATTGAGAGTGGTTGTATATAAGAAGATCTGACAATAAATGCTTTTAATAAATTAATTAACATTAAATGCAGAATGTGTTGTTTGAAAAAAAGCAAATTTTTTAGTTGGCAAAGTATAAAATCTTGGTATGAGAATAGAAATAAGAAAGGAGAGCAATGAAGGTATCCACGTGGTTGTGTTAGGAAGTAGAAGGGCAAAATTGAGATTTCAACAGCATAAAATTTTCATATATTGTAGATAGAAAAAGTAGTCGTCTCTCTTCAATCTCTCTCGTTGCTTCCTCTCTTAAAACAAACACACCCTTAAGCACAAAAGCAAATTACACCAAAGCCTCCCTTTAAAAGCTAAAACATAGGAATTATGCTACATCAACCTAAAATATAATTTTAATACCAACATCACCCAACACAGACTATTAAAGAATCTTAATCACCTTCCACTCTGCTACTAACATCAAACCTAGAAAATCAAGATAAATTCAACACCGCATGCCACAAAAATTCAGGGAAATCATCGGCGTTCATTACTTCACTCGACACAGCTAAATGATATTCGATGAATTCTATAGCACAAAAAGATTGAGCCAAAAACCAGCACAATAGAACTTGAATTCATGGAAATAGAGTCTCCATAGTTGATTTTAACAACATACCCCCAACTCACAGACACAAACACAATAAAAGATTTAGTATTCAAGACAGAACCCTTCATACCGCACCAAAATCAACAGACTTGGGCAAAAAAATCCTGACGACAACGTTAATGTCATTAATCCCCCAAATAAACAGAACCACCTATACTGCAGAGAATATCATAACCAAACCTTGACCGACGATAACTGCAAAGAACCTACGATGCGATTATTCAAGAATGATACTGAGACACGAAGCAGGATTCAAGCACCATGCGCTAATATCATCCAAGATCAAATTTGATTTTATTATGAGTCATTTCCATGTTGTAATTTTGCCTCTTCTACTATTGTCTCCATACGAATTTCCTCGTTTCGAAAGACTTTATTGTTCCTTTAGTTCCAAATGCTCGAAACACACGCGAACCAGATTACTGACATTTTCTTTATTATAAGTTTACCTCGTCCTAACAGGCTCTCGAACTGGTCCATATGCTTCCATTCATCGTTGTGCAGTAATGTCTTCACTCCAATCCACTTACATATGGATCCCCATGTAACACCCTTCTAAATACTCCGCGATTATTATAATATATTCAGAGTTAACATGTATTAAAGGGCATCAAAATTAATTAAGTAAATTTTTCCAAACAGATGTCATTCTTTACTGAAGAACATAATTTAATTAACCATTAAGTGTACATGTTCTACACACCAGAATAACCTCAAAACTTGGATAAGTTCAAAACCAACAAAACTTCAAGGGTCTATGCCTTGAGTAATCAGACAAATATCTAAATAAACATCAAAACAAAATAGAGATTAACAATGACTCTAAATAAGCGTTCTCCAATGTTACAAGACCAGAGCATGACACCGACACACGATAAAATAATTGTATAGCTCTACAAGCCATCCTCACCAACTCCTAAGCTGTTAAACTTCAATCTGAAATCATCAAAGTAAGGGTGAGACTTCATCATAATTAAAATGCATTATAAATTTATAAAACAACAAAATTTCATAAGCTATTATTCCATCCTATTCAACATAATCAGATTTATTTTACAACACAAGTCATAAACACACATCACACACAACAACAAGATTATAACACTGGAATCCATCCTATCATGTTATAATCCATACAAAATGTGATGCAAGACTCTATGCATGTGGTACTGACAATGAAGTAAATTCACATATTGTTCCATTCCAACTCGGACACAACATTAACATTTATTCCATTCCAACTCGGACATAGATAAAACCTCACCGCCCATTCCAACTCGACAACAGATATTGGCCAACTCACTAATTCCACACAATGGGAATTAGCTACCACCAAATGTATATGCATGCACGTCAATGACATGCAACATCAACAACAACACATGATATCAACAACCATCATGAACAAATCACCAGAAATATAGCATGCAAGCATTTACTGATCAACCAGTAATGCCACCAATAACACATACATGCAAGCATCAATATACATCCAATTCATCAGTACAACAACATTCTATTTTCATCCACCAAGTACACCTGATACGAAATACTGCCAATTCGGAAAACCAACACTTTCCAAAATAAAACCAGTTAATTATTATTTTCTTCATTTTATAAAATAGATTATTTAATTTAAAGAACAATGTCCAAAACGGCGATTAAAAGGACTTACAATTCAAAAGATATGATTCTTTAAAGTTTAATAATTTTCCAAAAAGTAACAGTGGTAACCGGTTCCCCTTAGGGAGTAACCGATTCCCACTATCATAGTGAAAACATGCCTCTGGAAATTGTACTGGGAACTCGGTTCCTCCCACAAGGTAACCGGTTCCCACGACACATGAAAAATCACCTTCCTGGAAAATATACTAGGAACTCGTTTCCTCCCACAAGGTAATCGGTTCCCCAAACACAAAATTGTCACCCTGCTGGAAAATATACCAGGAACTCGGTTCCTCCTAGGGAGTAACCGGTTCCTGCAGCCTCCTGTAGCAGAAAATTATATTTTTACAACATGCTTATTTTCCCAACTCAATTCAATCATCCAAATACGAACCAAACCATAGATTATCACTAGAATCATTCAACAAATAGCATTATGATGCACAACAACACAATTCTTCCATACCTAACAATCCTATAACATGTGATTGATTTGATTTCATGCAATTAGACAATTTAAGGTCAAATTTCATAAACCTAGAAAATCCTAAATTGGGATTCCTAACTACTTAATCAACCCTATCATTCCCAAAATCTATAAGGCATGATAATCAGATAAAATCACCCCTTACCTGAGAAATTCCTTGAATCTTTAAACTCTTGGTTCTTCTCTTCCCTTCTACCTCTTCTCACTTCTCACGTAAGATCAAAATTCCAGAAAGACTCTCAATTCTCTTTTTCCTCTTTTCTTTTCTTTTATTCTTATTCTATAATAATAGTAACCAAATAGTAAGTTTAGAGGCTTTTACTCCTCACACACCCTTCTACTCCTTACACCAACAACCCAATTTCCTTTTTATTTAATTAAATAATTCAAATAATCCAAAAATGCCAATAATTCACTTTCTAATTAAATAAATAATTAAAATACAAATTATTTAATAATTGAAAATATTGGGGTGTTACGCCCCACGTTCCTGCAAAAATTGGACACTCGAAAAATATGTGAGATACTGACTCATCTTTCTTGCAAGCTCCCAAACACTCAGTATGCCCTTGAACTATAACACCCCTCATTACTAAGTTATCTTTGGTAGAGATTTTGTTTTGTAGCATTCTCCATACCATACATGACATTTTTGTCGAAATTGTCTTATTCCAAACCTTCGCCCATGATAGTTTAGGTAAAGATTGTACGACGATGATAAGTTCTTATGAACCTCTTTCATCGAATACTCATTTGTTAAAGAAAATCTAGCTATATCCAATTGACATATATTCTTCCACCAATTTAAGGCATTGTTAATTTCCAAGTTCACCCCCTTATATTCACCTTTATCTATTCACTAATGATTCATACCAATGATTCACACCAGATGCCTTTCCTCTCTGTTTTTACTTTCCATTCCCACTTACCTAAGAGCGCAATGTTAAATAGTCTTAGGGCTCTAATCCCCAACCCCCTTATTCGATCGGCATACACACATTTTTCCATTTCACCCAATTGATTTTTCTCTTTTCCTCGCAACCGCCCTTTCTCTTTTCCTCGCAACCGCCCCTCCCCCCTTCCCACAAAAAAATGTATAAAAATATATTTAAGTTTAGAACTGATATCTATCGGCACCATGAAGAATGAGAGAAAGTAAACCAAGATCGTATATAAGACTAATTTTAATAACAAAATTCTGCCGCAATAGACAAATGTCTGCTCTTCCATTGATTTAACTGAGATTTCACCATCTTCACCATTCCAAGTATCTAATCTATTTAAGTTCGCCCTAATTGGAAGACCAAGAAACTTCAGGGGTAAAGACCCAACTTTACATTTCAAAATGCTAAGACCCAACTTTACATTTCAAAATGCTTGCTGCCTCAGTTATCCAATATTGGGGAATATTTAACCCAGCGATCAAACTTTAGTGAAAATTTACTTTCAACCTGGCCATCGCTTTGAACAGGAGCAAAATAGCGTTTATACTCCGGATGTTGGTCCAATTTTTCTCACAAATGATCACGGTGTTGTCTACATACTGGATGTGAGAAAATCGATAATCACCTCTCTCAAATTTGAATCCCGCCAATTTCCCTGAATCCATAGCTTTCTCTCATAAACATATTGAATCCTTTGGTTACTATCAAGAAAAGAAATGGAGAAAAAGGCTCTCCTTGTTGTAAACCTCGACCCATCTTAAATTCCTTAATCAAACTTCTGTTTACTAACACAGAAACTGAAGTTGATCTTAAGCATTCAGAAATCCAATTGCCATTTTTTTTTTTTTGTGAAATCCTGTTTTTTTTCCATCACAAATATAAGAAAGATCCAATCCACTGAATGAATCATATGTTTTCTATAAATCCACTTTAAAGAGAATAACTTCCTTTTTCTTCCGTCTAGCCTCATCAACCATTTCATTAGCAACCAACACCCCATCTAATATTTGTCCATTTCATTAGCAACCAACACCCCATCTAATGTCTGCCTGTAACGACTGCAAATTGCGTGTCCCCATCTAATATTTGTCCATTTCATTAGCAACCAACACCCCATCTAATGTCTGCCTGTAACGACTGCAAATTGCGTGTCGGAGATGATATTGCCAATATATTTGATATATCTTTGTATATACAGCCTATCTATTACTAATTTGTATGATAATAATCCTAAAAGCTCCCGGCAAAATGGGTTGCCAATTTTTTACTCATTTTCTTTGTACTATAATTTCCCCTCCCCAATGAAGTATTAACTCCGATATAGGAGGGCGACAAACAAAACCATGCCTGCAATGTCAACCTCACCCTTGTCGTTGAATTTAGGGTGGATGAATTATGAGTTCATAGTCATAATTTATAGCTTTCACAACTAACTACTAAAATCAATCTGCAGCAAAACTTAAAATTAAAGAGAAGAGATACAACGGATGTATGTTAAAATATCCTTAACTTCATCAAAACATGAACAGTAACAGGGTATTGTTCAAGTACATGTAGAAAAGTATATTCATATTTTCTACAGGGCTAAGAAAGAAAAGATGGTACAGTCGAACTCAAAGCTCCATTATGCCATGCCTCCACTGGTTGCTGTCCTGATTATCTGAAAGAGAGCTGTGCAATAAAAACATGCAAACATGTCAATGAAACTATACAACATAGCCCATGAAAATGCTAATAGAAGGTAAATAAATAACCCTAATCTTAAAGAAGGTATTCAAAACTTTTGCTCAAGCAGCACTAATTCAAAACTTTTGCTCAAGCAGCACTAATTCCTCTGGAAATTGCTAAATCCCAAATTGAACAAAATAAAAATATTGGTTGTAGATGCATATTTGTTGCCGAATGATTTTCACAAATTTTGTTAAAGGAAACTGGAAAAGGTAATTCAATTCAGGGGTTCGGCATTAAATTATGTACTCGGGTGCTTTGGCCTAAGAGATGTGCAATGTTCTTGTTAAACATTTATGTGTTTGGTACCCAGTTCTCAATAAAATAATAATGGTTAACCGTTAAGACATCTAAGGTGGTAGTTGTACAGGGGACATGCATGCAAGCTACCGAGGTTGCAGGGGTGAGTTCTGCGACACCCGGCTTGTTCATCTTTAAAACATGAACTTCAGCCACTATGCAACTTGACAAAAAAATAATAATGTTCACAACAAGATTGACGAGACATCTGGATCATGACAAAACTGCAACAGAACTCCTCAAATAAGTTAAATTGAGTTTTTAAACTTCTCAATCTTCAATACATAGTGCAGCAAATAAACCACACAAACAAGAAAAATTCACGATTCTGCAGAAAACTTACTCATATGACTACGAAATAAAAGAAAACAAAAATCAGTAAAACGCATTGAAAGGATAGTCTTACATGATCCAATGACAACAAAGACGAAGAAACCAAGCACCAAAGGGCCAACAGGGTAGTCTTTTCCTTTCTTAACAGTTGTTTCTGGCACAAATCCTCTTTTTGTAATGTTTTTCTCAAACTTCTCCACCTTCCTAACCGACAGGCGCCTTGATGTAGTCTGCACAAAGCACCAAATTTCAACATCTTATTCTCAATCAACACATCAAAACCAAATCCAACCAAAACTTAACTAATCAAAATTCCACAACATCAGATCAAATCGAATTACATCAGATCCATAAACATAAATCAACATATAACACATTAATCCGTAAAAACAAAAAACTAACAATCCGCCACAGAAACAATGAAATCCATAACCTAATTTCAATTATGCATGCATCAAAAACCTAGACAACTCATGGATCTAAACGGAGAACGAAAGCCAACAAAAGTGAATAGTACGAGAGGAAGAAGACGAACCATGTTCGATTGATAGGAAACTGAAACGGCGGTGGAAAACGAAGAGATCGCCGGAGAATGAAAACACGGTGACGGCAGTGGCTCTCTCTCCGAGTTTTTATTTAGAGCTTTATGGATCGTGTGAAGGATGATGAACGTTGTTAGCGGTTATTTATTTTCCAATTTTTATTTATTTATTATTTACTTATTTACTTACCCAATATACCTAATTCCGTTGAACTTGAGAATGGATACGCGAGTATAACGTCACGGGTTCTTCGCTATTGGTTGGCGATGTTAAACGTGTACACGTGGCAGTTGGATACTGGGTGAGATTTAGTTTAATACGTGAATGAATGAGTCTAATACAAATGCTTTAGTAGCCTTCATAAATGGGTGGATTTTTTTGGTAAAAAACATTATGTTGATCAATATGGTAAATGTTGAATGGATTGATTATTTTAAGTTTTGTGTATAGATATGTATGTCTCTTTGAATGATGACTTGTCACGGTAAGGAAAAAATCACTTGTTATAATTGTAGAAAAATTGTTGAATGGATTTTGATTATTTTAAGTTTTGAGACAAGTGTATTAATACGCCTCTTTCAATATTCAATACTTTTCTTTTTTTACTTTTTATCTTTTACGTTATTATTATTTTTTTAATAATTCAACATTAACTACGATTTTATTTAATAAAATTTAGTATCTTATCTCACCATTTTTATGTCAGATTTTTATTTTCTTTTATATTTTTTTAATTAAATTGATTTTTTGTCTAAGTCAAATGAGCCAAATTTTTATTTATAGATAAAAACAATTTGGTAATAATAAAAATAAATAAAAAATTAATATACTATAAAATAATTTAACATAATTAATTAACATGGGATAAAAATTTAAACATTCACGACCACAAATAAGAGTTTGCGAAATAATTTATGTGGCATCACTCCCTTCTCATTCAATATTTTGAATATTTTCAACACCAATTAATTCACCTTATTTTCAACATTCAATTCAACATTTCATTGCAAACATTCAACTATTAAATAATTTTTTCGACATCCCAGTATCAGTAGTTTAAGGAAAAATCACTTGTCATAATTGTAAAAAAATTATTGAATGAAAAAAGAGGTGATACATTTATAGTGTAAAATAATTTTACCCAATGAATCAATCACAATTATTATCTAATTATATTATCTTTTTATTTTAATTTTTTTAATAATATAACAGATTACTTGTATTATATCAGGAATAATCGTTCTTATAGATTCACTAAATTAATAGAAAAGTTTTGGAATGATTATAATTTTATTGTATGATCGGATGAGA
This sequence comes from Vicia sativa, assembly GCA_021764765.1. Classification (NCBI taxonomy): domain Eukaryota; kingdom Viridiplantae; phylum Streptophyta; class Magnoliopsida; order Fabales; family Fabaceae; genus Vicia; species Vicia sativa. The sequence goes on from CM038795.1 coordinate 76,563,149, forward strand.
TTTTTTAATACACTAAATGCAAATTATAGGTGTTAACATACTTAGGTGAGTGAATGTGATATCAACAATCACTTTTTTAACTTATCCGCTTTTAAAAGAAGTTGTGTAAATAGAATATTCATTCTTCAAAAGGATGATGAGACTTGGATTTGTGAGGAGGGAATTAAAAGATTTTGTCTTGTAATTTTTCAAAATCTTTATATTTTTCATGGATTACATTTTATTAGTTACTTAATTTTATGATTCACAACAATTTTGTTAAAACATGTATTACAACTAGATATTAAATAAGATGTCGTGGCATCTTAATTAAAAATTGTAGCAGATTCTGTAACACCCCAATATTTTTTATTATTAAATAATTTGAATTTTAATTATTTATTTAATTAAAAATTAAATTATTAGTATTTTTGAGAATTATTGGAATTGGATTAAATAAAGTGAAAAATTAGACTGTGGTGTAAAGAGTGTAGTGGGGAGGTGAGTAGTAAAAGGGTCTAATTTCATTATTTGTTATTATTATTTTAGAATAATAAGGAACAAAAGAAGGAAAAGAAAAAGTGAGAAGGCAATTGGGATTTTCAATCGTACGTGAGAAATGCAGAGAGCAAGGGAAGAAAGAACCAAGAACTCTCAAGGTCAAGAGTTTCTCACAGATAAGGGGTGATTTCTCTTAGTTATTATGCCTTATAGGTTTTGGGATCAATAGGATTGATTGAGTATGTTAGGAATCCCAATTTAGGATTTTCTAGGTTTGTAGAATTTGACCCTAAACTGTCTAATTGCATGGAATTGAACCAACCACATGATATAGAATTGTTAGGTATTGTTGGAATATGTGGTTTTGCATCATAATGATGATTGTTGGATGATTTTGGCATTGTTTTGTGTTTTGATTCGTGTTGGAATGATAAGAATTGGATTGGGAACCAACATGCTGTCAAAAACTGAGTTTTCTGCTACTGCAGATCGTAGGAACCAGTTCCTGTGTGGGAGGAACTGAGTTCCTGGTACAAATTCAAGTGAGGTGAAATTTTTGTGTCTGAGGAACCGGTTACTCCTGGGGAGGAACTGGGTTCCCAGTGTGTTTTTCAGTAAAAATGAGGTTTTTGAACGTAGGAACCGGTTCCTGTGTGGGAGGAACCGGGTTCCCAGTACATTTTCCAAAGAGCGTGTTTTTCACAATTGTGGGGAATCGTGTTCTCCCTGGGAGGAACCGGTTACCACTGTAACTTTTGAAAAATACTAAACTTTAAAAATTCATCTTTCAAACCGTAAGTCTATTTTAATCGCCGTTTTGGGCGTTGTTTCTTAAATTTAATACTCTATTTTATAAAATGAAGAAAATAATTGTAACTTGATTTTATTTTGAAAATGCGTTGACTTTCTGATTTTGCGGTTTGTTATTATGTGCATATTTGGTGTATATGCAATGGTTTATCCATGATAATTGATTGTATCAGGTTTTGGTGAATGAAGTGCATGATAAATGATTGTATCATGTTATGGTTTGATGATGGTTTATGAAGTTGGATGTGATCATAACCTGTATTGAATGTTGCATACTTTGTGATGTGCATGCATATACATTCTGGTGGTAGCTAATTCTCATTGTGTGGAATTAGTGAGTATTTCCAATAACCGTTCCCAGGTGATTATGGGTGGTGAGGCTGGATTCATGTCTAGGTGATTATGGACGAATCGATGTGTGTGACTTAGTTCCCTTTTTGGTAGCACATGCATAGAGTCTTGCATTGCATTTTGTGTGAATTATAACATGATAAGATGATTTCTTGTGTTATAATTTGTTTGTCATGTTTGGGTGTATGATCATGAATTGAAACGGTGAAAATTGACTTATCTGATTATGCTAAAAAGGGTGGATTAATAACTTGAGATATTTTATTGTTTTGAGAAACTTATAATGCATTTTAATTATGATGAAGTCTCACCCTTACTTTGATGATTTCAGATTGAAGTTTAGCGGCTTAGGAGCTGGTGAGGATGGCTCATTGAGTTGTGCATTTTACTTATTAAGTGTCGGTGTCATGCTCTGATTGGTAACATTGGGAAACGTTTGGTTTAGAGTTATGATTAAACTCTGTTATTTCGTTTAGATTTGTTTTGGATAATTGTTGGTTTTTGAACTTATCCGAATTTGATAATAATTTTGTTGTGTAGAACATGTTATTTTCTCGATTTATTGAATTATGTTCTTTAGTAAAAGCATGACAGTATATGAAATTTTATTTTTAATGAATTGTGACGCCCTTTATTTACATGTCAACTCTGAATTAATTATATAATTGCGGGGTATTTTAGAAGGGTGTTACATATTCAATTTTACTTTTTAGAAGATTTGGTTTAATTATTATGAGATTCTCTACTGTTTTATCTCACTTATTTTCGCAGTTCAAGAAGGATTAATTTTGGAATAATTATTTCTATTCAAGTTGTGCACTTGTTTTATAAAATAGGATGTTGAGACATTTTAGAAAACATGTGATGTTGTTCCTTATTTTAAGGAGAAATTTATGTATAAATTATGCAACAATCAGTTTGTGGATATACATCAAATTGATTGAAGAGTCTGAAGTCCGTGCTTGCCAAAGACGCTTAAAAGGAAATTCAAAACCTCATGCAATGGGGAAGTCGTGTGTATCAAAGATAGTTTTATGATTTTTTTTAGTTTGTTCTTTGTTGTTTATGATCTACTCTAAAGTAAAGTTGAATTGTGTTATTGTGATCCATTCATGTATCTCTTGGATGCTTGAATTGGATTTTATTTGGTTGTAATTGTCAATCACTCATAAGATTTTAAGCAATAGTGGATTGTGTGTCATTGGAAGTGTATCTTTTGTATTTGATTAAAGTTATTATCATTGTTGTGTGATTGAAGGGGAGTGAGAGAGGTCTCATATCTAGGAGTGTCTTAGGTAGAAATAGCTGTCATACCCCAAAATTTGCCCTCCTACTTCTCAAGACATTTCATACACCCATACTCAAGGATTCCTTAAGGGTTGATCAGACAAACCCTCTCCTAGACAATTAACCCAAACTAGGGTTTGGTGATTCTCAGATCAAAATGGACTTCCAACATCTCCAATGTTCATCATGCCTCCTCATATGCTTCAAATATTCTCCATGTCAAGTTTCAAACTCCACAAGTCAAGTTTCCTCAGACGGTTGAAAATCAGTTGTATTGGACAAAAAGTCAATTGTGGTCAACATACAGTCAAACTTCATAATTTTTGGTCAACATCCTCATTTTGAAGTTACATTCATCATTTGATCAAGGGTTGATCATGATTCACCAAGAAAACTCAACATTTGCTCAAAAGTCAAACTTTCTAAATTAGGGTTTCTCAGTGAAAAGTCAACTGAACTTTGACTGAGCATAACTTCTTCATACTTTCTCAGAAATTTTCCCACCACCTCTTGTTTTGAAGGAAATTCAATTCTCTACAACTTCATGTCTCACAAGAATGTTCAAAAAATGCTTCATTTGGAAGGTATGGATCAAAACATTACAGGTCCTTTTCAAAGTCAACAAAAAGTCAACATTTTGTTTTGAAGATATATTGAGCATGGAAACTCCAATTGAGATGAAACCAAAGAGGCTGGTTAGAGGACTCTTAGAGCTTTCCAAAAAGTCCAAGAACAATCAAAATTGTGGAAAATTAAGCAAAATACACCTTGTGCAAGTTGGGCAATTTTGAAGAAGTGCACAAAGAGAGATACTTGTAAAAATCAAAAATTTTACAAATGGGCCTAGTTTTTCTTCATTCAAACTTGTTCCTTATACAATTAGAAACATCCAAACCCAATGCCACGAATTTTAACTTTATTTTTCTATTTAATTTGGATTTTATTCATTTAATTACAAATTAAATTCAAAAATAAAGTATAAAATCAAAATTAATTGCAAATTGATTTTTTCTCTCATTCTTGGGATCCAAGTAACCCATAAAGGCTGGCTGTGACACCCCAAATAATTCAATAATTAAATAATTATGATTTTTAATTATTAATTTAATTGAGAATATAATTTATTAATATATTGGATTTATTTGGATTAATTATGGAATTAATTGAGGTGTGTTGAGTAAAGTGAGGGTGTGAGGAGTAAAAGACTCTACTCACATTATTGAATTTATTTTATTTATGTTAAGAGGAATACAAGGAATAAAATAAGGAAAGAAGGAAAATATAGTCATTTTGGAGAAAACAAGAATACGTGAAGTTGAGAAGAGGAGAAAAGGAGGAAGAAGACCTAAGGTGTCGGAATTCGAAGAACCCACAAGGTAAGGGGTGATTTCGATTGATTAATTTATATTATAGGTTTTGATGTTGATACTATAGATCATAGCATGTTAGGAAATCCAGTTTAGGAATTCCTAGGTTTCTATGGGTGTATCCCTATTGGTGTCGATTGTCGATTGTAGAAATCCATTGATTTGTATGATGTAAGATTATTAATGATGGATAAAACATGTTATATGATGTGTTATTGGTGTTGAATGATTGATTTTATGGTGTCGGAATGTGTGGGCACGTTTTGGAACGAGTAAGAAAATGGTTTTGGGAACTATTGCTGTCAAAATGGAATTTTGGGTCGTGGGAATCGGTTCCCTGGGAGAACCCGGTTCCAGCTTTTAAAATGAAGAAAAATAACATTTTTGAACTCAGGAACCGGTTCCTGTGTGGGAGGAACCGGGTTCCACGTTAATTTTTCCAGAAAATGTGATTTTTATTTCTAGGAACCGGTTCCCTACCTGGAGGAACCGGGTTCCCCATACATTTTCCAGGTGTTTTGAATGGTTACTCCTGGAGGAACCGGTTCCAAAACTTTGAAAATTTTCCAAACTTTAAAAATTCATAACTTTCAAACCGTAAGTCCGTTTTGAGCGCCGTTTTGGACATTGTTTCTTAAATTTAATGCTCTATCTTATAAAATGAAAATATTTTCTAAAAGTTGAAATTATTTTGAAAAAGAGTCGAATTTCGAAACGAACAATTATTAACTGACGCACCTTGAGGTGTATGTAGCAGTGGAATTATAGTAATGGATGTATTGATACTGAGTGAACCTAAAGCATGTTTATGCTGTGGTTATTTGTATGCATGATGGTTGGAATATCATGTTTTGGTTTGGATTCGGTTTATGATAATTGGTGTATTTCATGATGGTATTTGATATCATGTATTTCGTTGGTGTTGTATATACCTGATAGCTGTTGATCTTAGTTGTTGTTGTTGTGATATATATACCGGTGATAGTCTTACCAATTGAAAGGGTAAGTGTTTGGCATATTTATGCTTTGTGGTGAATTATTTCATGATAGGTGATTATATCATGTTGTGGTTGATGAGGGTTTATGATATCTGATGTGGTCATAACCTGTGTTGAATGTTGCATGCTAGTGATGTGCGTGCATATGCATTGTTTGGTGAAGTTAATTCCCATTGTACGGAATTTGACTTGGATTGCCGATAACCGATACCCGAGTGAGGATGGGTGGTTAGGCTGGATTCGTGTCCGGGTGTATATGGACGAGTCGAGGGTTACTGTATTCGGTTGAGGATGGATCAGTATTTGGTGACTTGGTCACGTGTTGGTACCACATGCATTGAGTCTGCATTTTAATTGCGTGGAATAGTAACATGTTAGGATGTCTTCCAGTGTTACTATTCTCTGATTGATGATGGTTGTGCATTGATGATTATATGGTTGTAATTGTGTATTGAATCTGAAGTTATGTTGAAATGGGTGGATTAATATGCTTGAAATATATTGTTAATTGAGAAGCTTATAATATGCTTTAATTATGAGAAGTCTCACCCTTACTTTACAATTTCAGATTAAAGTTAGCAGCTGAGGAGTTTTTTGAGGATGACTCTAGAGCTTATCATATAATTCCGCGTGTCAGTGTCATGCTCTGATTAGATTGTAACACTGGGGAACGTTAGTTGAGGAATTAGATAGTTGTTTAGTTGTTTTCTTTAATTTTGTTGGGAATAATAATGATTGGATTATTCCGTTTGGTTATGATGTTTTCCGCTGTGTAAGACATGGTCTTAATTTGACTAAACTATCTAAAAATTGATCCTCAGTGTAGCATGGCTACTGTTTGAATGAAGTTTGTTTTATTTATTAATTGTGACATCCCTCATTTTCCGTGTTAACTCTGATTAAAGGTGATTCAGATATTAATTTAATTAATATATTCGGGGCATTTAGATGAGGTGTTACACTGGCAAATTTCGAAATTATCATGGATTTGGCAAGAATTTGATTGAAATTAATCAAAAAAGATAAGATTTGATTTTGTACAAAATCAAATAATCTTTGCATTGATTAACCATTATTTGTTCCTCAAATCAGCTCAATTTCCATCCATTATAAATATGCAATGCATATCACATGAATTGGAACAGAAAAATTGCCTCAAAAACCCTAACCTAAAAGTCAAAAATCCGTGCTTCATAAGCTACTTGCAGCCATAGTTCTTGCCCGATTCAGTTGATTCCAAGCATCCCATTGCATTCCTTGAGGTCTTTAGAATCGATTCAGACCTTTACAACATTCAAAACTATCAAGAATCGAGGAATCCAGAATTCGGTTTGTTCTTATTTTTCCAAAATCGATTTCCAACTTTCATGCATTATTAACGTGTTTTGTTGTTTGTTTTGTGATTAGAACGAAGTTTGGAAGCTTTCTGGGTAGTTTGATTGAATTTCCATGGCCTAAAACACGAATCACCATTGTTAGGGTTTTCGGTTTCGAATTAGGGTTTCCTTAAAACGGAAAAATTGGACCAAAAGACCACCATCATCGTGTTCAGAACGATGTTTCCAATCGAACCATGCCTTTGAATGTCATTTATATTGCTTGTGTTTGATTTTGAGATTTGCAGGGACTATAGCGTCGCACTGAGGCCGACGCTATCTTTTCAAAAAATTCAAAACGAGAACGATGAAGTTCTTGGCGCGTGATTGGTGCAATCAGGGAGCGACACCCGTTTACAATCCATTCGCTCCGGTTTTCAAACACTTGTGCAAGCCAGCTCAGTTGGTCATGGCGTGGGTTTGTGAAGGCAAGGTCATCAGTTCGAATCCCAGCCATGACACTTATTTTTACAAGTTTGAAAAACTAACTTTTTCTTATATTTTCATATTTTATTTTCTTTTAATATTTTCATCCTATTTAATTTATCTTTCATAATTTTTATCATGCATTTAAAAAATACCAAAAATATTTATTTTTTGCATACACATCAGAAAAATACTTATTTAATTTATAAAGTTAAAAATATTATTTTTGCATGCATATTTAATTTAATTTCTATTTTATCATTTAAATCACTTTTAATTGATTTTTAATTATTAAATTAACTCCAAAAAATCCCAAAAAATTATTTTAGCATATTAATGTTATTTTCAGCATGAAAATATTTTTCTCATTCAAAAATTATTATTTTTACTAACATTTTCCTCTTATTCAATTTCCTCGTATTTCCTGATCTTTCATCTGTTCACAGGTTATTCCGTTTCAGACAATTTTTTATCGTTTTCTTTTCATATTATGTAATTGCCTATGGGATGTAATAGTTTAATTAGGACTTTTATTTTCCGCACTTTTCAATTATGTATCTGTCCCAAAGCCATGTAATAGCGTAGGATTTATCTTTCCGCACTTTATATTTCCGCAATTTACTTTCCGCATCCTATAAACTGCTAGTAATTAGGCGTGTATGGCAAGACTAAAATTGAACATAGCTCACTCTAATTTCAAGATAACATGTATCTGAAATCAACACACTCTTTCACACATGCACCCCTTAGGGTAATTCTCTCTCGTTGCCTTTACGAATTCAAATGGTCAAGTCCCTCGAACGTAGAGGTATTCTAGCACCGTTGCCTTCAAAACAAATCATCATAGTCCCTTCGATACAAAGATCATAGACCCACGATGTCACCTTCGAATACATGATCTTGACCCTCGATTGTTGCCTACGAAAAATGATGATAGTCCCTTCGAATGTGCTAGGATACTTCCTACAAGTTGCCTTCTATGACCATCCGATGTCCCTTCGAATGTCCCGCTTACATCCAACGAATAGGGTTACCTACCAACTAATGGTATGGATAGCACTATTCCAAAGGAAACGAAAACAACACGAAAACGACCAATTCTGAGTAGGTAATAACACTTTTAGTTGCTTGCTCTATCAAAATACTTTTCACACCTCACACTTTTGTCAAAGTTCAAACTCTTTTCAAAATGAAACATTTCCGCACACTTTGTATACATTCCTACATGAATCATTACAAAGTCAAAGCGAAATGCCTTTTCAAAACATTTTTATTAAACACACAGAAAGCACAATTTTAAAGTGATCTAAGAGCAACTAAGAGCTCGTAGATAACTACGGATGGAAAGGGGTGCTAATACCTTCCCTTTTCATAACCTTCTCCCTTACTCAGAATCTAACGAAGGTCTTTTCCTGTTCTTTTCACCTTCCCTTAATTGAATAAAAGAAAAGTCGGTGGCGACTCTTGCTATCCGCACATTTGCGATACAAAAATCTCAAAGTCAGTTCACCGTATTACAATAGCATAGGTAGTGATTAGGTGAGAAGATAGTAAATCACGGGTTGTTTACTTAGGCTTCAAACTAATACTATTATGGGAAAGAATCGTCGAGCCATGTGACATTAAACGAAGCACTTTGTGGGAGGCAACCCACACTTTGAATAACTTAGTTTTCATTTTGTTTTGTTTGTAGGGAATAAAAATGGAGCCTACTGGTGAAAGCTAAGAGACAACAACTAGTGTTACATTACCCTCTACGAGTCACCTTCTCGAGCTGGTTCTGAAACATTGAAGGTCAATGTTTAGTTCAAGTTTGGGGGTTACTTTTCTTTTCGAGTTATTTGTTGATTCTGTGTTAATTGCTGTGTAAATCCATGAGTTGAAGTCCTTCCCAAAATTTGTCGTTTTTTTTTTGTTTTTATCAAGAACTTGTTTGAGGGAATAACATATAGAAACAAAAATATGGTTGTTTGAGGGTAGGAAGTTCAGAATAACATGGAAGAAATACGAGTCTAACGTGTAGATTTGTACCGTGATACTTGAATCCTGAGAAGTACTCCTCGAGTAGTTTACTTATACAGTTTGGCATAATCTTGATTCACATGCAGCTAGGACTGGTTGAGAAATAAAGAAAGCTGGCACCAAATGATAAAAAGGCTATAAAAGGCAATTGGGTCGCTAAGTTGGGTAGCCCTCACTAGGTTATTCGATCCCCAAACATCGTCCAAAAAGGACAATATATAACTGCAAAGTTTGAAAATTCCATCGGTAATTAAAAGTAGAAAATGCTACTCATTTGATGCCGAAACAACATGAAATCGTGATTAGTTTTGTGCATGTGATGACCATCAAAATTTTCATTGCCTTAATTTGATTGTCCGAATGAAAGAGGAGGAAAATCGAAAAAAGACTTAAGCACAAAGCAATAGTTAGATAGGTATCCGAAGAGAAAGCTCGTAATTGAAAGATTCTAACAAGAATTCTTCGCGTCATGTGAATACCAAACGAAATACCTTTTGATAAATTTGAACGAATGTCTCACGTATGAGTACCAGTCTGTTGTGATTTTCATGAGTTCTTGTAATGGTCGCTTGGGGTCAAGAAACGATTTAAGTTTGGGGGAGTTTGATTAGTGGTATTTACACAGTCATTTATAGTTAATTGCAATTATCTTTTCTATTAATTGTTGAGTGTTTTATTCAATTTTACCGCATTTTATTCTTTGGTTTTGTGTTTTAATATTTTCAGGGTCAAAAGAATAAATCGGGAAAAATCAGTGCAAAATACATAGTTTCAGAAGAAGTATAAATATCCACCTACAGGAGGCCTTACACGGCCACCCGCGTCACCTGGCACGGGTCGTGTCAGGAGAAGATGGGAAAAAGTTGAAGTTGAAGCACAAGACAGATGCTGACATGGGTGCCCATGTCACACAACACGGCCCGTGTCAAACCAACTAAGCCAAAGGCGTGAAAATATAAATCACAGATGCTGACACGGGTGCCCGTGTCACATGACACGACCCGTGTTAGCCAATGCTCTAGGAATTCTGATTTTTTGGAATTTTAAGTGTTTTGGATCATTAAAGGTACTTTGGATATTTTGGATTGCTGAGGGATGACCTAACACTACTTAAACTTGATTGTGAGAGAAAGAAGGGGACTTTTGACATAGGAAGAATCTATAGAACATGAGAGTAAGAGTTTATGCAATTCTTGGAAGACGGGAGATCTTTATTTAGCGGAAGCCATTGAAGGTCCAAAATTCAACATCAATTGTAATGTTTACATTCATATTATCTGAAATTCTTTTGAACAATATTATGAGTAGCTAAATCCCCTAATGCTATGGGGTATCTCTGATTTGTATCTGTAATGACTTTGAGTTTCTGATTTATCAATTCCATGTTTATATTATTAAATTTAATCGTGCAATGTTCTTATGCTTTCTTGATCGGACCGATTAGGATTGATTTACGATTAGTAATTAGCTGGACTGCAATTGTTAAGGTTTTCATATGATTAGACTATAGTAGATATCACCTAGGACTAGGGATACCCTATAGTTACTAGATTTAACCCTTGATAAATCCAAAGCTTGTTTTCCTAATAATTCTCTAAGGGCTTAGGGGTTTAGAAGGATTGTTCAAAGGTTTTCCCACTAAGGACTTAGGGGAAAACATCCTAAAGGGCTGGTAATTGGTATTATAAATTTGTTGAAGAGATCAAGATTCAAGCTCACTACAGGAAAAATTACACACTTTAGCCTAGCGTACTCCTCATATTAGTAAAAAGCCCATTTATATTTTGCTAATTTTACAGTGACAATAATAAACCTAAACCCCAAATTCAAGTTATTGTTTAATTGAGTCATAGATTGAACTCAATACAGATACGTGGCCCTTGAGATCGACACTCTGGAAATTTTCCTATTATTACAAGAGGCAAAATAGTACACTTGTTATTTTACCTATCACTGGTAGAGCGATAAATATAGTTAACCTCAATGCTCATATAGAAGAATCCTCGTTGGAAGATAAACTAGATCCCTTATCCGAGATCAATGCAAATGTCCTAAGTGGTGGGTCATTATAAGGGGAAACATCCATATTGGGTCAAAGACTCACGTAAAGGTCAAAGAGTCACCTAAAGGTCTAAGACTCGCCTAAACAAGTGAGAGAGGCACCACATATTCACCTAAAATCTTAAGGCAATGAGTGTATATGTCTCTCACCTCCACTTTTTAAAGAAATGTGGGACTTACACATCTCCCACTTATTTTTCAATAATATCTCCCTTAAGTGTGAGTTCATCCATTATGCTCCCTCTCAAGCGGAAGCTCTTTCATCCATATACTTGTTCCCCCATTGACATACATCCTTACCATGTCCCCTGAAACTTCAATGGGATACGCTATCTGACCACCACCATGTCAGAAAGACTTTTAATACAAGGAACCTATCCCTTACTCGAACCAAACTCTAATACCACTAATGAGTCGTCATGAGGGGAAACTTCCATATCAAGTTAAAGAATTACCTAAAGATCAATGACTCACACAACTACAAGTGAGAATGACACCATATATTCATCCAAAATCTTAAGACAATGTGTGTATGAATTCTCTCATTTATAAAGTGTTCAACCTTTCCTTTTCCAAGCAATGTGGAACTTCACAACTCACACTTATTTTTCAAAACATAGACAAATTTCTAATGGAGATGTTAATCATGTACATGCGAGCAAAAAATAAAGAGAAGTGGTACACTTATTATTAAAGGCTAATTATGTGTGGCAAATCGAGTGACCCGTCCCATTTAGGTTTCATCCCGTTTAAGTTCGTCCAAAAACGGGACATGTTAACTTAGGTGTGTGAGCTCAAAAGTTATACCCGTCGTGTTTACTAACGAGTTGGTGGGACAATCCGTCAATTTTTTATTTATTTTTATTTTTACAATTTGATTTACTCTATAATTTATAAAAAATTTAATCATTACGAAAGAGATTGCTAAAATATATTTTTTAAAAACACATAATAGAAGTTCAACAAGTCTTAATATCAATGTCATACTCTTTAACATAAACAAAACAAAATAACAATAATAAAATATATAATGAACTTTGAATAAAAAAATAAATAACAAAATATGAGTCAGAAATAGAAAGAAAAAAATTACAAAAGAGTAGTAAATGTTAATGAGTGTTAGATTTTAAAACTATAATGTTCTGTACACAAATAATTTTATTTACAAGGATTATGTTAATGTTTTGTAACACATTATTTATGTTCAAAAAACATAATCCATGGATAGATACGCAATAAAAGACCAATAATCAATCTCTTGAAGAAAAATTAGGCATACCAAGGTCAATAATCCAAGGCATGGTCATATCCTGAACAGGAAAATAATTAAGGCTTTTTATGAAGTTTGTCTTGAGATCATGATGTAACAACGTACCATACTAGAAATGCAATAGATCTAGACTTTATTTATAAATAATATAAAAAAATAGAAAGATTGAGTTGAAGTTTACCTTAGATGTATATGTCTCTATATAGGTAGAAGAACAAAACAAAGGTGGTGACTTGGATGATTGAATAGATCAACAATGAAGTAGATGGATAGATATCACAATAAATGAAACAAATGGAAAAAAAATAGTATGGAGTAAGATTATATTTATAGAAAAATAGGGAATGATAAGTTTTTTTATCAATAAAGAGAAAAAAAATTAATGGATTAAACTCCTCAATGCATTGTCCAATTTTTATTTAAAGTAAAATAAGTTTTAACAAAAATATATGTCGGCAAAACCCACTTTCACTCCTGCCATTCCGTTATTTTAAAGGGTTAGGCGGGACAGATTAAGGCACTAATCTAAATTTTTTGATCTAACCCATAAAAAATGATGATATAAATATAAACAGAATAATTTGACGAACCCAATCCATTTTACCATCCTTATGACTAATTTATAATATTATATAATTATTAAAAATATGATTACCAAACATATCTTTCTTAAAAATACTTTTCTTTTAAAAATTGATTTACAAAATAATTTTTCAAAACTAAAAAAACTTAAACTCATTTAAACATGCTCAAAATCTCTACAAAGGTTCAACCTTTATAAATGGGAGGGTTTTTTTAGTAAAACAAGAGGGTGGATTTTTAATTATTTTTTGACGTCAATAAATAGGGTTATTGTTGGATGAGTGAACTATTTTAACTTTCAAGACAAGTGTATATGCATGTCTTTTTGAATGAACGATGACTTGTGATATTGTGAGGAAAAAACCATTTGTCATAGGCCCTAACTTTTTTACAAAGGCAAGTCAAAATTATCATTAATAAGAGTTCCATCCAAAACATAGAAATTCTATGACAGGAAACAAAATAATACAACACACCAGTAACTAATATTATACAAGGACATCACTAACAATACAAACAACACCAACAATGCACAAGAACAATAATTATTGAGCATTGTTATTTGCAACTCCCCTAAAGTACTATTCTTGTGCGCCACAACACCATTTTATTCTGGGGTTTTAAGAGTTGAAAAGGTGGTTTTTAAATTCACCTTCAGGATCGCTTCAAATGACAACAATTTTAGAATTCAACTTATTTTGGGATAATTTGGTGAAACATGTGAAAATTGAGAATGTTTTATCTTTGTTACGTAAGAAAATAGTCTAACAAAATCTTGAATAATCGTCTACAGTTACAAAACTATAATAATTACCACCCATGCTTTTGGTCCATGAAAGTCCAACCAAATCTATGTGAAGGAGCTTAAGAGGTCTCGAAGTTGAAACAATATTTTTAGATTTAAAAAGACTGTTATTTGCTTATTCTTTTGATATGCATCACATTCTGATGTGATGACAACTCTTAATCCTCTTAGGCCTCAAGTGTTTCATGTGGTGTAACCACTCATCATTTTCTTTGACATCAGGTGTTACATTTTCTTAATCGAGTAATTAATCTCTTAATATCACTCTCCATTATTAAGATGATAAATGGATTCCCACCTACTAGAGAAATTTCTATCGTCTCTCACCCTGTATCTATTAACTAAAGTTTTATACCATATACCTTTTCTCTCAAAATTTATTTTCCACCCCTATTTTCCTAAGAGTGCAAGATTGAAAACCCTCAAATTTCTAATTCTTAAACCTTCCTTATTGAGAGGCCTACACACTTTAATCCAATGAACTCAATTTATTTTTCTCTCGATCTCACTCCCTCTCCAGAGGAATTGTTTAAAGAGAGATTCACATTTTGATACAATACATGTCGAAGCCTTAAAAGAAGAGTGGAAGTATAGTGGAGGAGCTTGCAAGTCGGGTTTTATTATCACCACACGCCCTCGATGGATATATGTTTCCTCTTCCAACTTGATAATCTTGATCTCACTTCCTTTACCACTGGATGGCAAGTTTCAATTATGTTTGAGTTTGGATGCCAAGTTGCAATTCAATTTTAAGTTTGCAACGATCAAGTATCCAAGATATTTGAATAAGTTGCTTCCTATTTTGCAATGAAGGATATTTTCTGCCTCTTTAAGCCACCTTTAAGATATATTGCTCCCACTAAAACAATTTTAAAGTTAACCTTTAATCCTGGCATTACTTTGAACAATTACAAATTTATTTTGATTATCCTCGTAATAGATCAACTTTTTTCACCTATAATAAATGTGTTATCCGCATATTATAAATGAGTGAACTAGTGTTCTCTATTATAAATTTATAACCATTAAACTTTCTCTCTCAATTGATCTATTGAATATTAACAAGTGTTTAGTCACACATAAAAACAATTTTTATTCTTAATTAGAAATATGGTTGTCACAATCTAAAATTAAAAGTAATTTTTAAACTAATTTTATAATAAAGATATTAGTATGATATAGATCAATGTTTATATTGTAACTTAAAGGCTAAGAAAAGTAAAAGCTTGTTACTTCAATAAAGTCTTTAACTTCCTAGTTCATTCCCTCAACTCAATTACCCTTCCACTCTTAACTTTTAAACTCCTTAATCTTCCCTTAGAGTTGGTCCTTATCAAATTGGGTATGTCCACTATATAACTTGCCAATTTAAACCCAAACATAAAACTAAAAAGAATAAAATTGCTTCAAATTTTAACATTTACTAACAATCAATTTCATGATGTGTCCTAATCATGCGTGGCCACCTCTTGATTAAGGGCCACCGATTGTTGCTACTGCTTTCCACTTAACTAGCATTTTCTTCTTTTCTTTCCTTATTTGGATGCTCCCCAACCACTATGTCCCTTCACTTATTTCAACATTGCAACTTACAATCTTGCCCCTTATGTTCTTACCAATTTACGCCCACAAATCGTTTTTTTTTGTCAAACTTTTGCTTCTTATTGCGTCCTTTGAGGTAAACATATCTTCCCGGATTTCACTCCTAGGTTAGAGGTGTTTGTTTTGAGATTGACTATAGTTATCTAGTACTATGATAATAGCCTATTGTTGAATTTACATACGACATAGGTTGTAAATTTTTTGACTTTTATTACTTTGGTGTCTAGAGTTAGATGCTATGTCTCTTCAATGCATTTTAAAACTTCTCATGGGAGCGGATTACTTTCATTATACGTAAAACTAGTAAAACTAGTTAGTGATCTGTGCTCTCATACGGATGAATTTATTTTATATATGTGAGATATTGGGTCGAACTCTATTGTGTCGAAGGATGCTAGAATTGTTAGCATCGAATTGGGCCTGTTTGTTATGTCCAATTGGTTAAGTTAGCTTGTACCCTAAGTTAGCTTGTAATAGGTATTTGTGATAAAAGCCCATTAGTTTAGTATGTTAGGTTTATTATAAATAGCATACTAGTCTCTCATCATTGTATATTGCAAATCCTAATTTAGGGTGAGAGGGTTATTTGTTATTCTTGTATACTTGTAATCTTGGTTTTAAGATAAAGGAAAGAATAACGATTAATAACCAATCCTTGTGTTCATCGTGTTCTTCATACTTTTTCCTACAAGCTTATATATATTTGTTTTAAGGCATCCGATTCACAACATATTGGTGCGGTGGCGTGGAGAAGATGCCTTGACAAAGTATGAGATTGAAAAGTTCACCGGAGTGAACGATTTTCTGGCGTTTGAAGATGAAAGCCCCACCGTTCAGCAGGTTGTTTAGAAGCGTTGAGGAGAGTCACCATGAACGAAGAGTTGACGGTGAGAAGAAGGCAATGATAGAAGGCCCACAGCAATTTTGTTGAGTCTTGGTGATAAGGTTCTTGACGTATCAAAGGAGACGCGGTAGGGTTATGGGTGAAACTTGAAAGTTTGTACATGACTAAATCGTTGGTGAATCGACTCTACACAAGCAAGCTTTGTATTCATTCAAGATGATTGAAGACAAAGTGTTGGTGAGCAGTTGGATATGTTCAACAAGTCGATTCTTGATCTTGAAAATATTGATGTGAAGATTGATGATGAAGATCAAGCTATTGTTTGTTGCCCGATCACATGCCCACTTCAAAGAAACTCTCTTGTATGGAAGGGAGTCCCGACCTTTGAAGAGGTTCAATCGTATTCAAGGACTTGAATGAACGAAGGAGCATAAACCTTCGGTTGGTGAAGGTTTGGCCGTTAAAGGAAAATTCTTGCGAAAGGATAATAAGTTCGACAAGAAGAAAGGTAAAAGTCAGAAGTTTTACGGTGGTGAAGCATCTAGTATTCGATGCTATCATTGTAAGAAGGACGGTCACACAAGAAAAGTGTGCCACGCCAAAGATCATGGAGGAAAGGATAATGGCAATGCAACTATTGTTCAAGATGATTTCGACTCATCGATGTTCTTGTGGTTTCAAGCAAGAACTCGTCGAAGGAATGGATTATGGATTCGGGCACTTGGCACATGACTCCAAACAAAGACTTGTTCGAGGAATTATGTGATCAAGATGGTGGATCCGTATTGGGAAACAACAAAGCTTGCAAGATTGCGGTATTGGATCCGTGAGATTCAAACTCCATGATGAGTCAATAAGGTTATTGATCAAGTCGTATGTACGATTTGAAGAGAAATTTGATTTCTCTTGGTGAATTCGACAAGAAAGGATATGTTTTCAAGGAGAGAAAAGTATCCTAAGAGTCATGAAGGGTCAAGGAAGTCTTGAGGCGTGAAGAAACAAGGCTCATACCCTTGTGGTGAAGTTGTAAGTGGTTCGACAAATGTTGCATCCACGAAACCTTTGTCGAAGATGCAAGCACATGAGATTAGGCCATGTCGTTGAAAGGTCCGTCGAGTTGGGGAAACAAAATTTGCTTGGTGGAGACAAAGTCGAAAAGCTTAAGTTTTGTGAACCTTGTGTACTTGGAAAATCTTGCAGAGTGAAGTTCAACAAAGGCAAACAAAGAACACATGGATCCCTTGATTACATCCATGCCGATCTTTGGGGGCCTGCAAGGTGTCCATCACATTCAGGAGCAAGGTATTTTCTATCCATAGTAGATGACTATTCCAGAAAGTTATGGGTATTCATTCAAAAGACTAAGGATGAAACTTTTGAGAATTTCAAAGGTTGGAAGACTCTGGTCGAAAACCAAACCGCGTAAAGGTCAAGAGGTTGAGAATGCACAATGGTCTTGAATTTTCAATGAGGCATTCGACAGCTTCTGTGCTGCCTCTGGCATTGCAAGACACAGAACTACTGCAGGCACTCCACAACAAAATGGTTTGGCTGAAAGGTTTAATCGAACCATCTTAGAGAGAGTTAGATGCATGTTGACTAGTGCAGCTTAAAGAAGGTGTTTTGAATGAGGTGAAGAACATATATCGATAAACAGATGTCCTTCGATCGCGTAGATATGAAGACACCAAGAAGTTTGGTCGGGACATCCACCAAATCTCGACAAACCGAGATTTGGTGCGTAGCCTATGCTCACATTAGGCAAGACAAGGTCGAACCCGAGCTCTCAAATGCATGTTCCTGGGATATCCTGAGGGAGTCAAAGCTTATAGGCTGTGGTGCCTAGAGTCAGGTCACAGAAGGATTATCACCAGTCGAGATGTTGTTTTCAATGAAGTTGAAATGGCTTTCAAGGAAAAGGATGATGTTGGTCTAAGTGCAGAAGTATCTGACGAAGAGCTGGAACAGGTAGAGATTCCTGTTGAGGTGGAGCATGTTGATGCTGAATTGCATATCCCGATAAAGTCAAGAAGCGATGATGCTGATGAAGTTGAGGAAACTGTTGATGACTATCTATTGGCAAGAGACAGGACACGAAGAGTCATCAAACCACCTCAAAGGCTTGGATATGCAGATCTTATAGCTTATGCCTTAATCTATGCAAGTGAGGTTCTGGACGAAGAACCAAGAGACCATAAGGAAGTTATGAGGAGTCGAAATAAGACTGAATGGCTGAAGGCCATGGATGATGAGATGAAGTCTCTTCATGATAACAACACTTGGGAATTGATCAAGAAACCTTCTGGAGCCAGGTTAGTCAGCTGTAAATGGATTTTCAAAGTTAAGGAAGGAATCGAAGGAGTGGCGTCGAAAAGATACAAGGCAAGGTTGGTTGCAAGGGTTTCACTCGAAAAGAAGGTATAGATTTCAATGATGTGTTTTCTCTGTTGTGAAGCATAGGTCCATTCGAATGTTGCTTGCCATGGTGGCACGATCGATCTTGAATCGAACAGATGGATGTGAAGACCGTTCTTGTATGGTGATCTAGATGAAACAATCTGATGAGGCAACCAAGGGTATGTCGAAAGGGAAAGGAAGATTATGTGTGCAAGTTGAATAGATCCTTATATGGACTGAAACAATCTCCTCGACAGTGGAATAAAAGATTCGACAAATTCATGACACGCATAAGTTTCGTTAGAAGTCAGTTCGACCACTGTGTTTACTTCAGATTTCGTCCTGGTAATTCATTTGTTATTTTGTTGCTTTATGTTGATGATATTCTCATAGCAAGTAACAATGTCGAAGAGGTATTGAGGGTGAAGGCTGAACTCAATAAGGAGTTCGAAATGAAGGATCTAGGAGCAGCTTCTAGGATTCTTGGAATTGACATTCGAAGAGATAGAAAACAGTCGAAGTTATGCTTATCTCAAGAGGCATATTTACGAAAGATTCTCGAAAAGTTTGGTATGTCGAATTCGAAGCCTGTTGTGACTCCAACAAACCCTCAATTCAAGTTGAGTATTGATCAATGTCCCAGTACTGAGGTCGAAAGAACTTATATGAATAGCATCCCATATGCTAATGTAGTAGGTTCTTTGATGTATGCTATGGTTTGTACTAGACCCGACATAGCATATGCAGAAGTCTTATAGCGGTACATGGCGAATCGGAAAGGCTCACCGCAAGCATTGAAGTGGATTCTAAGGTACATAAATGGGTCTCGAACGAGTCTTAATTTATGGTGGAGCTTTTGGTGAAGATGGTAAGCAAAGAATCGAAGGATATGTCGACTCGATTATGCGGGTTGTATGGATTCCAAAATCTATTTCGGATATGTTTTCACTATGTTTGGTACAGCTATTAGTTGGAAAGCAACACTTCGGTTGTTGCATTATCAACCACAAGCGGAATATATTGCTTTAAGGCGTGAAAGAAGCATTGTGGCTTGAAGGTTTTGCTAAGGAACCGAAAATTCAAGGGAAGTTATCATGTTAAATGTGATAGTCAAAGTGCAATACACCGTCAAGAATTCACCTATCATGAGCGAACCAAGCACATTGATGTGAGGTTGCATTTCGTCGGAGGGTAATCGAGCGTGGAGAAGTCCAAGTCTCAAGGTTTCGACGATCATAATCTTGATATGATCACCAAGACATTGCCTAGTTGCAAGTTTTTCCATGTATGATTGATAAAGCGCATGAAGAAAACTAATTCGTTAGTTGATAATAGAGTTTGTTCCAAGGTGGAGATTTGTGAGATATTGGGTCGAACTCTATTGTGTCGAAGGATGCTAGAATTGTTAGCATCGAATTGGGCCTGTTTGTTATGTCCAATTGGTTAAGTTAGCTTGTACCCTAAGTTAGCTTGTAATGGGTATTTGTGATAAAAGCCCATTAGTTTAGTATGTTAGGTTTATTATAAATAGCATACTAGTCTCTCATCATTGTATATTGCAAATCCTAATTTAGGGTGAGAGGGTTATTTGTTATTCTTGTATACTTGTAATCTTGGTTTTAAGATAAAGGAAAGAATAACAGTTAATAACCAATCCTTGTGTTCATCGTGTTCTTCATACTTTTTCCCTACAAGCTTATATATATTTGTTTTTAAGGCATCCGATTCACAACAATATATTATTGAAATAATTTTTTTTAGTTATACATAAGAAAAACACATTTTTATTAAAAAAGTACAATAAAAAATTATAAAATTAAAATATTACAACAAATAATATAATTATATAAAATATAATGATAAACTTGATAAAAGGTGTATTTAGATACATATATAAATTTAAGTTGAATTACATAATTATAAAATAAATAATTATTAAATAAACTCAATTGTATTAAATAATTAAAAATGAGAAAAACTTATGAAATTTAAAAATAAAATTTTTATCCTTATATAATGGTATTAACTTAATAGTAACTTGTAAAATAAAAGTCACGATTAAAGAATAAATTAATTATATATTTTTGTATAAACTCAATTGGACATAAACCACTATTACTCTTTCCATTAAGATTAAACACAACTCTTGATTTAATATCTCATAATCAAATTGTTTTTTAAAAGTCATATTCATATATTTGGTATACAATAAAAACAATAAATATATATCATAATAAATACATATTTGATATTATATAAAATATATTTAGACACGTGTAAATTTGAAATGAATGATTTAATTATAAATAAAGAAGGGTTAAATATGTTTTTAGTCCTTATAAATATGCGACGCTGTAATTCTGGTCCCTCTAAAATTTTTCTTCGAATAATGGTCCTCGCAAATTTTTTTCCATGCAGTTTTAGTCTTTATTATTTTCTAAAATTTTTAAAACGAAAAGAAAAAAAAAAAGGTTATCAAGCAAAATAGATAAATCATGGCAAAAACATATGATTCTTTCCTTAACCTAAAATCATGGTGGCATGTTAACTGGTGAATTTCAACCATATATAATATCTTTTACAAAGGCAAAGAAGATGTTACCACTTTTAAGGGCCGTTTTCTAGTAAAGTTGAATCCAATGAGTGTTCCATTTGCAGGCTGCAAATATAGAGCCCTAGTCAATCACTCGTAGTATGTTCGATTCCAAAGGCGCGAAAGAGATACATTGTCCAACACAACCCTTGGATCCATGCCAAATCACTCATAATTGTTTCTTCTGGAATGACAAAGGAATCACTACAACTCAATCTTTAACCTGTCGTCTGATTTAAAATCTGAACACAAAATCACTGCCTTATGGCATCTAGATAGAAAAGTATTTCAAAAAATCAGATCACGTGAGAAAAGTGAGGCTTAGCAAGTGAAATTTTTTTTATAGAGATAACCTAATAAGTTATTACTCATTAGAACATGAGTAGCATACTTCCTCTGAAATCATTTTAAGAAAACCTCTTATTTATCTGCATTCAACAAAAAAGAAAAATGCACTCAACCAAACAAAATAACATAATGAAAAGAAATAGAAAGTATTAAATAGAAATACTGAACAAAACATGAACAAATCATTATTTTCATAAACCTAAGACATATCAATGATTGAAATGCAATAACAATCAACAACATCAACATAAAACCTCGCTCCTCAGCACCAGCCAAATTTGAACAAACCATTAAGTTAAGCAAATCATGTGATATCAAAGATTGAACAAACCCACACACACACGCGCGCGCGCACACACACACACACACACACACACACACGCGCGCAAACACACACACACACACACACACACACACACACACACATATATATATATATATATATATATATATATATATATATATATATATATTAGGCATTGCGTTTCAACTGTAACAAAATTAGAAAGCATCAGCAGAAGGATTGTCAATAACACAAATGTAACTTGTAACACCCCCTTCTATTTACCCGCGTTTTATAATAATAATTCAGAGTATTTAATCATAACCAAGAAGGCGTCACAATTTTTAAAACATGAAGATTTCCAAAACATGTGTCATGCTTTCACTGAAGAAGACTTATCAAATAATTAATGCAACAGTTATGTTTAACAGCGGAAATGTAACATAACCAAAACTTCTGAATACAACATTCACAATATTCCAGAATAATAAACGAAATCCTGAATCAAAACATTAAAGAATTCCAGGGTAATAAGTCAACATAATTCAAACTCATTCAAAAATATCCATTAAAGGATTCAAACAACCGTTCCCCAGTGTTACATCTACCAGAGCACGACACTGACACGCGGACTAACTGACTGACTCAATACTAGAGCTATCCTCACCAACTCCAAGCAGCTAATCACTTCGGATCTGAAATGTTGAGTAAGGGTGAGATCTCAATTCAATATAACATGCATTATACGTTTTTAGAATACAATAGAAACAAAGATACATTAATCCATTTAATCAAGCGCAAGTCATAATCAATTCACACACAGCTCACACAATGAACATGTACATAATTCAAACAATGGAAATTGCAACACTGGAATCCATCCTAGCATGTTACAATTCCATATGCAATGCAGACTCTATGCATGTGGTACCAAAACGTGAACCGAGTTCACACACACGCTCCGCTTACATGTGGATAGAAAATTCGGATTCGCCCATAGCTATTGGGTCAAGAATCCAGCCTCACTACCTCAATCTCCGGGTAAGTCTATTGGCTCAACCAGTTCACTTCCGCACAATGGGAATGAACCAAATCAATAAATGTATATGCATGCATCATAAAAGCATGCCATCATCATTTCACATATTCATGATATTAGTACAACGCACATCATGTCAATTCACCAGTGTATCTCATTCAAATCAAAATGAATAGCAATTATATAACACTGTCAGCAATCAATACCTCATAGGTAACTCGTATCATTCATAATAGGCCTCATTATCCTTAATTACTCATTCTTTCAAAAAGTCGGGAGCGCGACCATTTTAAAAATAATTTAGCAAAATATATTTTTCTCTTTTCAAAAGATAGTATTCGAAATTTAGAAAATAACGCCGAAAACGGCACTCGAATCGGAGTTACGGTTTAGAAAATATGAATTTTCAAAGTTTTGGAAAAATTGGAAAAATGAACATGGAACCCGGTTCCTACCCAGACCGGAACCGGTTCCTGAAAGTTAAAATTAACACGCCCCTGATTTTTGAATGGGGAACCGGTTCCGTCATATACAGGAACCGGTTCCTGAGTCTATTTTTCCCCAGTTTCTGCAATTTAACACTGGGAACTCGGTTCCTCCCCACAGGGAACCGGTTCCCACGACCGACAAAGATTTTTATCACTTTTTGACAGCATTATGTATCTTTTATCACTTCCAAACTTACTAATACGATTTGGTATATTAGGAACACAATTTCATCATCATTCCACACCATTTTAACATCCAACAACATGGTTTATTCATCCTTATTGTTCATTCGACGCACTAGATGATCCTAATCCCAAACACCGACACAAAATAGGGTTTTCAATCTATAACCTATGATCATCACAATTCAAATTATCTAACATACCCAATTATCCCTATGATTCCCAAAACCCATAAGGCATATTAATTGATCGAAACCACCCCTTACCTTGCGATGATTCTTCGATTCTCTTGGTGTCGGCTTTCCTCTCTTTTCCTCTTCTCTCCAATTCCACGTGAAAACAGTTTTCTCCAAAAACCCTATTCTTTCTTTCTTTTCCCTTTTTATATTCCTTTTAATGTTCCTTTAATTATTCCAATAAAATAAAATAATTAAAACTTAATAATTAGTAGAGTAATTTACTCTCTTACACCCACCGTTTACTCTGCACACCTCAACACATTTCCTCATTTAATGACCCAATTAATCCACTAAAATTAATATTCGAAACTTCATTTAATTAAATAATTAAATCCTCACTTAATAAATATTTAAATTAAATCGGGGTGTCACAACTCTCCCCCACTAAAAGAGTTTTCGTCCTCGAAAACATACCTTAGACGAAAAGTTCGGGATACGAGTCCTTCATCTGACTCTCCAGCTCCCAAGTTACATTTCCTTCAGCTGGTCCTCCCCAAGCTACTCTTACCAGTGCTATCTCTTTACCTCGCAATTGCTTCACTTTCCGATCCTCAATCCTTGCAGGCACTGCTTCAACAGTCAAGTTATCCCGCACCTGAACATCATCTATTTGAATCTCATGAGATGGATCCGCAATGTACCTCCTCAACTGAGATACATGGAAAACATCATGCAAATTAGCAAGTGACGGCGGTAAAGCAATCTGATAAGCAACTTTCCCAACTCTTTTGGTAATCTGAAACGGACCAATAAAGCGCGGAGTCAACTTCTTTGACTTCAAGGCTCGACCAATACCCGTCATCGGAGTAACTCTCATAAACACATGGTCTCCTTCATTAAACTCAAGATCTTTCCTCCTCTTATCATGATAACTTTTCTGACGACTCTGAGAAGTCCTCATCTTCTCCTGAATCATCTTAATCCTTTCTGAAGTTTGTTGAACAATCTCCGGTCCAATCACAACACTTTCTCCAGATTCATACCAACACAACGGTGTCCGACATCTCCTACCATACAATGCCTCAAACGGAGCCATACCGATGCTCGAATGAAAACTATTGTTGTAGGTAAACTCTATCAACGGCAAATAGCTATCCCAAACTTCACCTTTCTCTAACACACAAGCTCTCAACAAATCTTCTAACGACTGAATCGTCCTCTCCGTCTGACCATCTGTCTGTGGATGATATGCAGAACTCAATCGCAACTTAGTACCTAGAGCCTCCTGCAATCCTGTCCAGAACTTAGAAGTAAACCTCGGATCTCTATCCGACACAATGCTAGACGGAATACCATGCAAACTTACAACCTTTTCGATATACAATTCTGCCAACTTCTCCATCGGATAATCCATTCTTATCGGAATGAAGTGAGCAGACTTTGTCAATCGGTCAACAATAACCCAAATAGAATCACAGTTCGTCGTCGGCAAACCCGACACGAAATCCATTAAAATTCCATCCCATTTCCATTCCGGAACAAACAACGGTTCCATCAGTCCTGACGGTTTCTGATGTTCAATCTTTGATTTCTGACAAACCAAACAGGCATACACAAACTCGGCGATTTCCTTTTTCATTCCAGGCCACCAAAATAATTTCTTCAAATCATGATACATCTTAGTAGCACCAGGATGAATACTCAATCCACTACGATGTCCTTCTTCTAAGATACTCTTTCTGATCCCAGCAACATCCGGAACACATACTCTCTCACCAAATCTCATAACACCATTCTCGTCAATTCGGAATTCACCTCCTTGACCTTGGTTAATCAATGTCAGCTTGTCCACTAAACCAACATCAGACTTCTGTCCATTTCGAATCTCTTCCAAAATACCACTAGTCAGCTTCAACATGCCCAACTTCACACTATTCTGAGTAGTTTCACAAACCAAACCCAAGTCTCTGAATTGTTCCACCAATTCTAATTCACGAACCATTAACATCGACATATGCAAAGACTTCCTGCTTAATGCATCTGCTACCACGTTTGCCTTACCAGGATGGTAATTCAAACCAAAATCATAATCCTTGAGAAACCCTAACCATCTTCTCTGCCTCATATTCAACTCTTTCTGATCAAAGAGATACTTCAGGCTCTTATGATCACTGAACACTTCAAACCGTGAACCATACAGATAATGCCTCCACAATTTCAACACAAACACAACAGCCGCCAACTCTAAATCATGAGTCGGATAATTCCTTTCATGAGTCTTTAACTGTCTCGAAGCATAAGCCACAACCTGCTTATCTTGCATCAAAACACCTCCTAAACCCATCAAAGACGCATCACAATACACCACGAAGGATTCTTCCGGATTCGGCAAGATTAAAATCGGAGCACTAGTCAATCTCCTCTTCAATTCTTGGAATCCTTTTTCACAATCTATATCCCAAACAAATGCTTGACCTTTCCTCGTCAACTTAGTCAGCGGTAATGCTAACCGAAAATCCCTCAATGAATTTCCGTAATAACCGCACCGGAAAGCTACAAATCAAGCATTCTTGGCTTCCCAATCGAGACTACTTTTGTAGGGTCAAAGCAATACCATTCTTGGAAATCACATGACCAAGAAAACTCACTTCGCTTAACCAAAACTCACATTTAGACAATTTCGCATACAACTTCTTCTCCTCCAACAATTCCAATACAATTCTAAGATGCTTTGCATGCTCCTCATCATCCTTTGAATAGATCGAATGTCGTCAATAAACACCACCACAAACTTGTCAAGATACGGATGAAATATCCTTCATATACTCCATAAACACACGGTGCATTAGTAACACCAAATGGCATAGCGAATACTCATAATGTCCATACCTCGTTCAATGCGAATATCTCCGCCTTAACACGAATCGATGATATCCAGATCTCAGATCAATTTTGCTGAATACACACGCTCCGACTAACTGGTCCATCAAATCATCAATCCTTGGCAATGGATACCGATTCTTGATTGTCACATTATTCAGTTGCCTGTAGTCAACACACAAACTCATTGTACCTTCCTTCTTCTTAACCAACAATACGGGCGCCCCACGGTGAAACACTAGGCGAATAAATTTCTTCTCAAGCAACTCCTCTAACTGCTTTTTCAACTCTGACAACTCAGATGCCGACATGCGATAAGGCGCCATCGACACCGGACTAGTTCCAGGAATTAAATCTATCGCAAACTCCACCTCTCTCTCAGGTGGTAACTCATTCACATCTTCCGGAAACACCTCTGGAAATTCATTAACAACTGGAAGTTCACCACTCTTAGCCTTTCCTTTTACTTCCGTCGAAGAATATAACATAAACACCACAGCACCGTCTCTAACAGCTGAATTCATCTGTTTAACTGACATAGTCTCATCTTCCACCTTAACTTCCTCGGAAATAAGACTGCTTCAAAACAATTGATATGAACTCGTTGAAGACCAACCAGTTCATTCAAGGATAATATCCATTGTTCTAATGGTAGGCACACTAAATCCATACCGAAACCTCTATCAAAAATAACAATAGGACAATTTCTACAAACATACGAAGTAGTCACTGACCCCGACGCAGGAGTGTCAATAACCATACTTCCATCCAAATTAGAAATTTCCAATTTCAATCTCTTAGCACAATCCAAAGAAATAAAAGAATGTGTCGCTCCAGTATCAATAATTGCTATTAAAGGTATGCCATTAATAAAACATGTACCTTTAATTAACCGATCATCAGGCTTAACATCTGATCCTGACAAAGCGAACACCTTCCCACCAGCTTGCTCTTTCTTTGGTTTATTACACTGCGGACGAGTGTGTCCTTCTTCACCACAGTTGTAACATGTTATCTTTCTGGATCTACAATCAGCAGCTAAATGACCAAACCTTCCACAGTTGTTGCACTTCCTCGCATCATTCTTGCATTCAGGAGCTCGGTGACCCAATTCACCACACCTGTAACACTTTACGGAAGAACCCGAAGAACCAGAGTCTCCCCCACTAGGCTTCTTCCAACCTCCAGATTTCTGATTATTTCTATCGTAAGGCTTACCACGATCCATATGTCTCTTGCCCTTACGATCAGCATAACTCTGAGCATTTGACTTAGTACTAGCAAGATCTTCTTCCAAAATCCTACTACAATCAACTAGATCAGGAAACCTTCTAATACGCTGATACCTGATTCCCTGCTTGATCTCATCACGCAAACCATTCTCAAACTTGATACATTTGGAAAATTCTCCATCTGCATCATTAGGATAATTAGCATAATACTTTGCTAACTCAGTAAACTTGGTCGCATACTCACTCACAGACTTGTTGCCTTGCTTGAGCTCCAGAAATTCGATCTCTTTCTTACCCCGAATGTCTTTAGGAAAGTACCTTCTCAGAAAAGCTCTCCTGAACACAGCCCAAGTCAATGCAATTCCATCTTCTTCCAATTCATCCGGTAGCAACCCACCATCGCCTTCCTCGCCAACATGTGAGTACCATATCTCACCTTCACCACTCAAGACAATCAATCACTCAAGATCCTCTCGATCTCCTTCAACCATTTCGGGCACCCTCGGGATCATGTGCACCCTTGAACAATGGAGGATTATTCCTCCGAAAATTCCCCAATTGTGCACCGATCGCGACTCCTGATTCCTCCGAGTACTCCAGCTAACCTTCCCAAAGCCTCGGCAATAGCATCATCATTCCTTCCGTTACCTCTTCCACCATTGTTGTAACATTACAAAACAACCTACATCAAGACACCAGATCGGTGTTACTTACACTAGTCGCATACTAAAAGGATAATGACACTAAGACAAGACCGACTATGCTCGATACCACTATTGTAACACCCCTTCTATTTACCCGCGTTTTATAATAATAATTCAGAGTATTTAATCATAACCAAGAAGGCGTCACAATTTTTAAAACATGAAGATTTCCAAAACATGTGTCATGCTTTCACTGAAGAAGACTTATCAAATAATTAATGCAACAGTTATGTTTAACAGCGGAAATGTAACATAACCAAAACTTCTGAATACAACATTCACAATATTCCAGAATAATAAACGAAATCCTGAATCAAAACATTAAAGAATTCCAGGGTAATAAGTCAACATAATTCAAAGTCATTCAAAAATATCCATTAAAGGATTCAAACAACCGTTCCCCAGTGTTACATCTACCAGAGCACGACACTGACACGCGGACTAACTGACTGACTCAATACTAGAGCTATCCTCACCAACTCCAAGCAGCTAATCACTTCGGATCTGAAATGTTGAGTAAGGGTGAGATCTCAATTCAATATAACATGCATTATACGTTTTTAGAATACAATAGAAACAAAGATACATTAATCCATTTAATCAAGCGCAAGTCATAATCAATTCACACACAGCTCACACAATGAACATGTACATAATTCAAACAATGGAAATTGCAACACTGGAATCCATCCTAGCATGTTACAATTCCATATGCAATGCAGACTCTATGCATGTGGTACCAAAACGTGAACCGAGTTCACACACACCGCTCCGTTTACATGTGGATAGACAGTGTAAATTCAGGATTCGCCCATAGCTATTGGGTCAAGAATCCAGCCTCACTACCTCAATCTCCGGGTAAGTCTATTGGCTCAACCAGTTCACTTCCGCACAATGGGAATGAACCAAATCAATAAATGTATATGCATGCATCATAAAAGCATGCCATCATCATTTCACATATTCATGATATTAGTACAACGCACATCATGTCAATTCACCAGTGTATCTCATTCAAATCAAAATGAATAGCAATTATATAACACTGTCAGCAATCAATACCTCATAGGTAACTCGTATCATTCATAATAGGCCTCATTATCCTTAATTACTCATTCTTTCAAAAAGTCGGGAGCGCGACCATTTTAAAAATAATTTAGCAAAATATATTTTTCTCTTTTCAAAAGATAGTATTCGAAATTTAGAAAATAACGCCGAAAACGGCACTCGAATCGGAGTTACGGTTTAGAAAATATGAATTTTCAAAGTTTTGGAAAAATTGGAAAAATGAACATGGAACCGGTTCCTACCTGACGGAACCGGTTCGAAAGTTAAAATTAACACGCCCCTGATTTTGAATGGGGAACCGGTTCCGTCATAGGAACCGGTTCCGAGTCTATTTTCCCGGTTTACGCATTTAACACTGGGAACTCGGTTCCTCCCCACAGGGAACCGGTTCCCACGACCTCTGACAGCATTTTTTATCACTTTTTGACAGCATTATGTATCTTTTATCACTTCCAAACTTACTAATACGATTTGGTATATTAGGAACACAATTTCATCATCATTCCACACCATTTTAACATCCAACAACATGGTTTATTCATCCTTATTGTTCATTCGACGCACTAGATGATCCTAATCCCAAACACCGACACAAAATAGGGTTTTCAATCTATAACCTATGATCATCACAATTCAAATTATCTAACATACCCAATT
Source organism: Vicia sativa (assembly GCA_021764765.1). NCBI lineage: Eukaryota > Viridiplantae > Streptophyta > Magnoliopsida > Fabales > Fabaceae > Vicia > Vicia sativa. The sequence continues at coordinate 76,593,481 of CM038795.1, forward strand.
ATCCCTATGATTCCCAAAACCCATAAGGCATATTAATTGATCGAAACCACCCCTTACCTTGCGATGATTCTTCGATTCTCTTGGTGTCGGCTTTCCTCTCTTTTCCTCTTCTCTCCAATTCCACGTGAAAACAGTTTTCTCCAAAAACCCTATTCTTTCTTTCTTTTCCCTTTTTATATTCCTTTTAATGTTCCTTTAATTATTCCAATAAAATAAAATAATTAAAACTTAATAATTAGTAGAGTAATTTACTCTCTTACACCCACCGTTTACTCTGCACACCTCAACACATTTCCTCATTTAATGACCCAATTAATCCACTAAAATTAATATTCGAAACTTCATTTAATTAAATAATTAAATCCTCACTTAATAAATATTTAAATTAAATCGGGGTGTCACATAACTCACTTGTAGTTCCAATTTTAAACCAGCTAGGTCATTTCTAATATTTCAAATTGGTGGTCTGGTGGACTAACAGATGGAAATGTATTGATTGTGCTACTCATTGATTGTTGATGAAATATACTGATTGTGCTTGACTGTCGTCGGCTGCCTCAAATGCATTTGAATGTCGCGGAATGACATGAGTGAAGTGGAGAACAACCTTTAAAACAAAGAAACTCAAACAACAACCTTTGAAAAAAAAGAAATCAAAAGCAAAAAAGAAAATAGGATAAGCCATTGTAACCGTCGGAATGTCATCGTTCATGTGCATCTCCCGCAAAGCAGTAACTTTATCTTCCATTTCCTTCAACTGTTTCTTCATGTCATTCAAATCCCTCTCTCATCATAATAATCATTGGTGTCTGAATCATGATTAGGGTTTTGATATCTGAAAAAGCCGCCAAAAATAAAAGAAGAAGACAAAGAGAAAATATAGAGAAATCGGTAAAGAGAGTGAAGAGAAGAGGAAGAGAAAATATGGTTTGTGGCAAAAGAGAGAGAATAGAAGATGAGAGAGAGAACAAAAGTGAGGAGGAAGAGAGAGTAGAGGAGGAAATTGGGTAATTGAAATTTGAAAGGAAGGGTAAAAGTTTTTGGTTTTGCCAAGTGTCCAATACTGATTGGAAAGTAAAAAAGTGATAGGGTTATTTTGTTAATTACTGTTATGTCAATTTGGTAGTGTAAATGAATTTGAAGGAAAGGGCATTTTGGGATGTTTGGGCTATTGATTAGTAAATTCTTGATAGTAGATAATAACATTAAGAAGCATATTAGAATCTAACAAAAGAAGAAAAAAAATAGAATGTGTCTCACACTTCTGAAAATTCAAAATTACTCTCAGATCCGCTTAAAGATGTATTTTCAGACGCACTTTAAGTCCCTACATCCTTCGTAAAGAAAACAGTGATCCTATTTTTCTTAAAATTGGTTCAGAATTGTATCTTCGTAAATTTTGGGGGTGAATCCATTTACTACCGTTTTTTATTGAGTTGGTTTATTTAACCATTTAGTGACATTTTCGGAGATACATTTCCAAAAATATCAAACGGGAATTTAAATATATCACCACCTTGCAAGATCACCTCTCCCACAATCCATGCCACCTCCATAACCCAAAATCCTTAAAAAATTTCATTCTCAATCAACTTTTCGACTCCAAATCATCATTCTTGCGTCTTATCACATCAAAGGGAAAGGAAGAAATTGCAATTTAAAGTAAAGTTCACTAGTCTCATCCCTCATTGCTTGCGTTAGTCTCGTTCTTGATCTGAAAAATGTACGCTACGTTCAAATGTGCATCTCTGAATTCACATTTTCATGTTTCAGATGTAAATCACCAAATTTTCCTATTATTGTTAGTTTTTTAAGTCGTTGTTTGTTTTGGTTCATATTAGATATGGTGCACTCGAATATGTTTCCAAAGTTGTTGTAACTAATAATGTAAAACAGAATGAAGTGAAGGATGATGTTAAATTGGATGAGGTGGAGGATGGTGTTAAACCAGATGCTAAATTGATTAAATTTCATTTTTCACAAAGTGAAGCAAGCAAAGAAGGCAGGATGTACAATTAGGAAGACTTACATGTGCTTGTCTAATTTCAAAAAAGATGAAGGAGAGTAGAATGGTAATTGTGATTATTGGGTCGTATCCGGCTTGCTCGATAGAGGATAGTAGGATCACTTTCTTGTCCGCCAACAACTTTTGAAAGAGTTGACGACACATAGGGAATTATACACATTGCTATACGGGAAAAAGAACATTTTGATGTAATTCACGATGCTCTTATTTCTTGTGTTAGAGGTTCCGTTCCGAATTCAAAATGGAAGTGCTTCCCTGAAATGAGCCATCTTATAGCAAATGCATATAACATGGTGTGTATCGATCTGAAAAGATATGGTTTCTCGGAGATATTTTTACCACTTCAAAGTGGTCCACCTCAAGATCCATGCGGACGCATCATGTGTATTTGGTAACTTGCAAAATCGCTACATTTTGTTAAGGTTTATTTGAAACCTAAATTTCCTATACAAAGTACATCATTGGAATGGACAACACGTTCCACAAAAGAGGCAGAAACTTGGCCAGATCACCTTCTAGAAAGGATGGAGAGTTCCCTCGAATTGAGCGAGCTTGAAAGAGAATCAAATAAGGAAAATTCAAAGGAGAAACCATTAGTAGATTTATGTGGTGATGCATCTTTTGATAAATTTTATGCAGTGATTTCATATCCGTAAACATCATTTTCGTAAAAAAAAAAAATAGGGTGTATCCAAATATACATATTCAAAAAGTGCCTTGATGACATGATAAAATTTTTAGGGTCCAAAGTGATCTAAAATTGGTATAAATAGGGTGTCTCTCATCTCATATTTTCTATGAAACACACCACAATCAGAGAATGAATACATATTCCCACATTGCAATCATGTATTTCAATGGTACGACACCGCCACTTCAATTTAGGGTCACCGAGGACATACTTCTCGCCAATCTGATACTCAAGCTAAATACTCTCTTGAGATATCCAGGAAACCGTAGAGTTGTAAAACTCGAGTATTGTTCACTCTCATTTGACAACGAATGAAAAATACAGTTCCTCAGCTTTCAACTGAAGACAAATGAAGACTTAGAGGTTATGTGGAGTATTTTTAGTCGCTATGTACAAAGGGTCTAATTGAAGTGGATGCGAAGATTGTAATATCCGGCAAATATATTATCTATATGTTTCAACGTCATGAACTACTTAATTATAACGATATGTAATGTTAAATTTATGTTAACCATTATCTATGTAATGATGAGTATTGTAATTCAATGTCAAGTTATTGTGGTTTCTAGGTCTTGCTCATATTATCTATGTTTTTGTTTTGAAGTATCAACGCTATTTTCAGATATGCATCTTCGAAATATACCAAATACTTGTTTGAAGATGCAGCTTCAGACTAAAATGAAGTATAATAAAGGTGACTCACTTGTATGCATTTAATTTTGTGCGAAATTGATACCCCGGAGATGTAGCTCTGAATGCTAATGACATTTTTAGATTTTCAAAAAAAAATTATAAGAAAGTATAAAATTAGAAAAGAAATTCCATAAAATAATGAAAATATTAATTTTTGAGATTAATATGTAGTTTAAAGAAAAATGAATATATAATTCACCTTTAATACAATGATTTAGAGTATAACTAATAGGACCAAACTAAATCAAAATTAATATCTAAATTTCTTAAACAACATTAAACTAACTCTAATTAATAATGATATATTTAACAATTAAAGTGATTGTTTGCAGCATATATTAACATATCCTTCCATTTGCTTGGCTGGAAAGTTATTAGTAATGGAAAAGAGAACATGTTCTAATTCCAATTAGTAAAGTGAAGACAATTACCTAAATTCTCTCTTTTTTTCCAATGTGTTGGATCAATTAAACTTAATATGCAAATTAAACTAATCAAACTCTTAATTAAACAGTTAGTTGTATCAAACTTGTGTCTGAATACAATGTAAAGTTAAACAATAAACGAGATAAAGAAAAGAAACCAACACCTTGAGTAGAGAATTTCTCATCATGCATTGCATACTCTTTTGACTGGCTGTTTTCCAATGGCAACTTAGATAAAGTGATGATGCTTATTCTTGAAATTTTAGTTCCATGCAAGGGCAGTTTTGCCAATAAAAAATGACAGCATAACAAACAAACAAACAAACACACGTACGCACATAACTATGCTAAGTAACAACTATGCGTGAAGAACTTGTCTACTGAATTTGACATATAGATAGGGTTGTGAACACAAAGTAAACAAAAGTTGTGAGTTTGTTGCTTAGTGGAACCATAACTTTTTCTCTTCTCTACATTATTAACTGTACCATCCTACAAATATATATAAAAATATAATGAAATATTTCATTATTTTCTTAAAAAAAGAATAATATATACATTTATTGTTATTGTTTTCTCAATTGGACATAGATTGTGTTATTTATCTCTTTCTTTGACAATTTTTTTCATCTTAGTTTCATCTGAGTCACGTGCTTTTTCTGTTGTTCTTGTTTGGTATATAGAATAGAATACGACCCTGCAGTGCAGGGTAGAGTTTCTGAGTAGAATGATGATAAAATTAGAATCTTTTGAAGGTTTTCTATTGGCCTCTCCTTTTGGTACATGCTACTGACAAGTATCAATTTCTGTTTAAGAATTAGAAACTCAGAATCTTATCATTCTTCTTTTATAAGGGTGTTTAACTAATTGATAATAGTGCCAAGATGTGGCTGAAATGGTGGGAGAAGATTTCAGGGAATGGTTACAAAATCAATAGACAGTACTATCAGTATATTGGGTCAAAGAGAGTGAAGAGAGAGATGTGGAGGAAGCTTTTGTTGACATGGGTATTGGGTTGGACTATAGTGTCTTTGTGGATCTTTTGCTTTATGAGTTTACAAGCTACTGAGAAGAGGAAAGAAACTCTTGCAAGTATGTGTGATGAAAGGGCTAGGATTGTTCAGGATCAGTTTAATGTTAGCATGAACCATATTCAAGCCATGTCTATTTTGATCTCAACTTTTCATCATGCCAAGAGCCCCTCAGCCATTGATCAGGTACCTATTTTCAATATATCTGATGAGTAATCTTTTTTTTCTTCTTTCAATACAGACACTTTTGATAAAAGACGTGTTCGGTGTCTGACACGTGTTATGGTCACTGTCAATTAATTTTCTTAGACTATTAGAGGTGTTGATGTGTCAGAGTCGTGTATGGTGTATGTGTGTGCTTCATACTCTTGCAATTATATTGTAATTGCTTGTATATGAATCTAACTAGTAAATTATGCAGAGGACTTTTGCTAGCTACACAGAAAGAACAGCATTTGAGAGGCCTCTAACAAGTGGTGTTGCGTATGCGGTAAGAGTGCTTCATTATGAGAGGGAACAATTTGAGAAGCAACAAGGTTGGATTATCAAGAGAATGGATACTCTGGAGCAGAATCCAGTTCATAAGGATGATTATGATACCGAGGCATTGGAGCCATCTCCTATTCAGGAAGAATATGCTCCTGTCATATTTGCACAAGATACAATTTCACATGTCATTTCGGTTGACATGCTTTCTGGAAAGGTAGGTTTCGATGAAGACAAAACTTTCTTAAGAATTAGATATTTGTTATATTCACACTTGTTAATCAACAGGAAGACCGTGATAATGTGTTGCGTGCAAGAGAATCGGGCAAAGGGGTTTTAACTGCACCCTTCAGGCTTCTCAAATCAAATCGTCTAGGCGTTATTCTAACATTTGCTGTCTACAAGAGATATCTTCCATCAAATGCAACTCCAAATGAAAGGATTCAAGCAACTAATGGGTATGCATGTATTTTGGAATTTATTCATTTACTCCCTCTCCTCTGGTCATATTTATAAGAAAAAAATTATTTTTTAGATTCATTGAATAACTAATATATCTGTTATATATGTTGTCCAGCTATATTGGCGGAGTATTTGATGTCGAGTCATTAGTGGAGAAATTACTTGAGCAACTTGCTAGCAAGCAAAGTGTAATCGTTAATGTGTATGACACTACAAATTATACACATCCAATTGCTATGTATGGCTCAAATGTATCCGGCGATGTGTTCAATCATGTCAGCACTCTTAACTTTGGAGACCCTTTCAGAAAACATGAGATGCATTGCAGGTTCAAACAGAAACCACCATGGCCATTGGTTGCAATAACTACTTCAATTGGAATTCTTGTTATTGCTCTCCTTGTTGGACATATTTTCCATGCAACCGTGAATCGAATTGCCACAGTAGAAGAAGATTGCCGAGAGATGATGGAGCTTACAAAACGCGCAGAAGCAGCCGATGTAGCAAAATCCCAGGTTTCTATATATATCTTATATATTTGCTTAATAACTTGGCTTAACCTGCACTAATCTCACATGTAGTTGATCAATTACAATTTTATAATGCAGTTTCTTGCCACTGTTTCTCATGAAATCAGAACACCGATGAATGGTGTTTTAGGTGAGTTGTCTAATTCACATGGTTTAGTATATAGGAAGATCTCAATAAGCTATAAATATGTTCTATATTATTGAATTTTCAGGGATGATGCATATGCTTATGGACACAGATTTAGATGTAACACAACAGGAATATGTAAGAACAGCACAAGAAAGTGGAAAAGCTTTGGTGTCACTTATAAATGAGGTTTTGGATCAGGCAAAGATTGAGTTTGGTAAGCTTGAGCTCGAGGCAGTGCTTTTTGACATACGCTCGATTTTGGACGATGTATTGTCACTATTTTCTGATAAGTCCCAAGGAAAAGGAGTTGAGGTAATGTATCTCTTGTTTAACGATGCACTTTGATCATTTCTAATTATAGATCATTTCTTTTCTTGATTTAATCGTTTGAAAATCGCAGTTGGCAGCTTATGTGTCAGATCATGTTCCAAAACTACTAATAGGCGACCCGGGAAGGTTTCGTCAAATCATTACTAATCTAATGGGAAACTCAATTAAGGTGAGTTTATGTGAGAAAAAACTTCATTGATCATGCATGTTTTGAAACACTTATTGCATAAGAGCTTATCTATAAGTTTATGTATAGAAAAAAAAAGGTTTCTTAAGCTATAAGTTATTGATATAACAGAAGATAAAATGAAGTCATGAGTGCTTATTTCAATAACTGAATTGCAGTTCACGGACAAAGGACATATTTTTGTGACCATTCATCTTGTCGAAGAGATAGTTCATTCAATAGAGGTTGACAATGAATCAAATCCAGAAAGCACTTTGAGCGGTTTCCCCGTTGCGAATAGTTGCTTGAGTTGGAAAGGATTCAAGGCTTTCAGTCAAGAGGGACCACTTGGTTCTTTCTCTTCCACCTCTAGTGATCTCATCAATTTGATTGTATCTGTTGAAGATACAGGTGATGGTATTCCTAGAGAATCTCAACCTCTGATCTTCACTCCATTCATGCAAGCCGGTTCGTCCATCTCCCGAAAACACGGAGGAACTGGCATTGGATTAAGCATTAGCAAGTGTTTGGTTGGCCTCATGAATGGTGAAATTGGATTTGCAAGTGAACCTAAAACTGGTTCCACTTTCACTTGTACCGCGGTGTTCACCAACGGACTCCTCAGTTCCAACGACAGTAAAATACCGCAAATCAATAACCAATCTCAACCCGCGTCTTCAGAATTCGAGGGTATGAACGCGTTGGTCATTGATCCAAGACCTATTAGAGCAAAAGTGTCTCGATATCACATCCAAAGGCTTGGCATTCACGTTGAAACGGTTTCTGATTTGAACCAAGGTTTGTCAACAATAAACAAAGGGAATGCAGATATCAACATGGTCTTGATTGATCAAGAAGTTTGGTATAAAGATTCAAGGATGTCATCTCATTTTTTCAGTAGCACAAGGAAACTCGATCCCGGTTTTCCTCCGAAGCTATTCATTCTTGTTAACTCTAGTAGTAGCACCTCTTCTAAAACCAGCAGTGTATCCTCAGATGTTGATAATCCTACTATCATTACAAAGCCTCTTAGAGCAAGCATGCTCGCTGCGTCACTACAGCGAGCGATGAATGTCAGGGACAAGAGAACTCTAAATAGGGACCTTCACAATTTGTCTCTTAGCCATCTTCTTCTTGGGAGGAAAATTTTAATTGTTGATGACAATGGCGTGAACCGCGCAGTAGCAGCCGGTGCTTTGAAAAAGTATGGAGCAGAAGTGGTTTGTGTTAGCAGTGGAAAAGACGCCATCTCTTCGCTAAAGCCATCCCATCAGTTCGACGCATGTTTCATGGATATCCAAATGCCAGAAATGGATGGGTAAGAATAAGAACTACTACTACTATAATTTTTCTTCACAGTTGCGCATTGCTAATGTAAACGATTATTTTTCGACAGTTTTGAAGCGACGAAGAGAATCAGAGAGATGGAACATAATGAGAACAGGGAAGTATCTATAAAATGGCATGTGCCAATTTTAGCAATGACTGCAGATGTGATTCAAGCTACACATGAAGAATGCTTAAGGTGTGGAATGGATGGATATGTTTCAAAACCATTTGAAGCTGAACAGCTTTATAGAGAAGTTTGTCGGTTTTTTCCATCATCTTAAAAAGAAGATACAGAAGAAATGTTTTGTTGTTTCTATGAAGAATGTTATCTATCATTCATCATCAAAGAAAAGGGTAGGAAATGTAGAAACCAAGAACAGAGCAAGAGCTTTAGAATCTTGTTTGTGACAAGAAGTGTACATAGTAGGATTTGCAAAACCCTTGATTCTTCTTCCTTTGTAAAGTTAGTCAGTGTCACATCTTGTAAACAAAGGTACCATTAACCATGTGTATGTGTATGTATGATTCAAAAAAATAAAGCTAATTTAACACTTTCACCAAGTTCTGTTCTTAAGGGCATGTTTTGATATCATGAATTAAACGGGGCGGAATGGAGCGGGGCGAAACGAAAATACTCTTGTTTAGTTTGAAAATTTTAGGACAAAACAAATCAAAGTTGATTCCGTCTAAATTGAATAGAAAGGAATATGGTGGTAAGTGATGGAATGAAATGAGATTCATACCATTCGATTTTGTTTCGCTCCATCTAATTTTAAATTATCTAAATAATAAAATATCATTTTATTTCATCTGATTCCGGTCCTCTCCATCTGGTTCAATCAATACAAACCAAGTTTAAATTTAACCTTCCATCCCATATTTTATACACGACACCTTCACATATTTCATTAATTCCAAAACTTCCCTTGAACATAATTGAGTCATAATGTGCGAACAAAATTTGGTAGGTCATTTTAAAATTGTCGGTATAAACTTATACCGGTTTTTTAAATGTCTAGTATATTTGAAATAATGTTGATATTTTAAAGAAATACCATGTGATACCAGAAATTTTAACCATACAAAATTTTCAATAGTGCAAATTTTTAACGATTATGATTTTGTCGACAATTTTGTGTGGTCCAAATTGAATCTAAAATTATATAAATAGGGGTCATGTGTTGTTAAGAAAAACATCTACAATGTCTCTTCCTCACTTTTTGATTAAGGTTGAAATGTACTTCATGATGCCTCGTTTTCGAATTTAGAGAATCTCTTACACAATAGCGATAATCATATAATCGTTAAGATCAAATATTATTCACTAGCGGTTAAAAATGAAGGGGAGATTAAGTTTAATGAATTTGAGCTAAAGACAAATGTATATTTAACTGTTACATGGAGTAAATTTTATTGTTATGTAACTAAGCATCCAATCAAGGTGGATGCCACGTTTGCAAGATCAACCACAAATATTTTAAAGATGGTGAAATGTCTTAAACTATATGTTGGTGATGAAAAGTCATGTTAGATTTAGGTTAACAAATATCCATATTATATTATGTATTTTGTGCATCAGACAACAAAGATTTATGTTAAGTTATATTGTTTAAATTTTTTTATCAGACATTGTCAGTGCGTTTTATATTTATGATAATAGGGGTGAATATGTATTTCAATATTTAGACAAACCCTTGGACCAAATTGTTGTTTGTAATAATAGGGGTGAATCAGGATTGTAATATCCAGATACATCTCTAAAACAAATTTTTTATTTGTTATGTACTCTAACTACATTATACCAAAGAGTGAATCTAAATTTTAATATTCAGATATATTTGTTGCTTGTAGTTGGTGTGGTTAGGGTGCATTTCGATTTTAATTTATGGATTTTAAGGGTATTTTAGAAATATTAACATGGAAGATAAATAAGTTATGGGATGTAGTGAACAATCTCTTGTAATTTAAAAAATATATTAGACAATTAATAATCAACACGAGAATACAATGTGTGTATAAATGTTGTGTTGGATAAGTGGTAATTAAAGAAAAAGAACAAATAATTAAAGGTATAAATAAACTTTAAAAACTATAAAATAAAATTTCAAAAAATTTCAATTAATTATTTGAATAAAAATATGATTATGTATAAGATTTGAGAAAAAATATTATGCATTTACCGTCTAAAATATTTTATATTGTCAATTAATCACGACATATATTCTGACAAATCACAATTTTAATTTTAAAATATTAATATGACATGATAAAATATTATAATTCTATTGAATGACGATGTAAAATTAATTTATACACAATCGATATTATGATTGAAGGTGATAAAATTTAGTTGGTGTTATTGTTGTATTTATTAACTTTCAAAATAAAATATTATTTTGATGGATATTGATAATTAGAAAAAGAGATATGCACGAAAATAAAAAATAAAAAATAATTTTACTTTCTCAACCAATTACACTAATCATAATCATGTAATAAATCACACTTAAAATTTAAAAATATTTTAATAATTTAACAATTTATTAGTACTTTATTGGATAATATTATAAAACTCACATATCTATAATTTTGTTAATCAATTTAATTACTAATATTTTTTTAAATCCGATTCAACTTAATTTGTTTATGTGAGTTTAATCTCATTAAAAACTGATTGAAGGAAAAAAATTCTGTAAATAAAAGATGAAAAAGAATTATTTTTTTGAAGAATCAAATTCCAAAGACAATATAAAGAGAGAGGGGGTAGCGTAGAGAGGGAGAGAGAGAAATAGAGAGAAATGGATCCAGACGCATTGGCAAAGGCATTTGTGGAGCACTACTACACCACCTTCGACAACAACCGTGCTGCTCTTGCCACTCTTTACCAAGAAGCATCCATGCTCACCTTCGAAGGTCAGAAGATTCAAGGTTCCCCCAACATCGTCGCCAAGCTCACTTCTCTCCCTTTCCAGCAGTGCCATCACTCCATCACCACCGTCGATTGCCAACCCTCCACTGTCAACGCCGGCATGCTTGTCTTCGTCAGCGGTAACCTTCAACTCGGCGGTGAACAACATGCCCTCAAATTCAGTCAGGTCGCTTTTTCGCTTTTTCGATACAATTTAGGTTATCAGAATTCTTTTTCTATTTGCCATTGATTGAAATTTAGGGTTACTGCTATCGAAAATCCTCAGGATGCATTGAACTATGACCTAGTATGTAGTAAGAAGATGTAATTTTGAGACTCGTATGTATTCTGGAACATAGTTTTAAATTGCTGATGCCGTTGCTGCTGTTGCCATGGGCATTGCGGCCGCCGCGGTTAAATCACGCAATTGCGGTTTGATGTAGTTGTGGGAGTTACTGCATCCACAATATTGCAGCCTTAATTGCGGTTGCGGAGTGCAATTTAAAACCATATTCTGGACTTTAATCAAGATCCACCTTCAAATCCTACTGATATTTTACCTAATTATTTCTCAAAATAATATGAAAGCATTGATCTGTGATAGAACTTGGCAGGTTAACATTGATTGATGGGGCTGAAGTTAACATGTATGAGTTAGTTAATTAAAGAGAGGTCGAGGTTTTTTTTCCAGTTTTAAAGTTTGCACTTCATGTCCTTGTGATTGTTGTGTATGGTTAAGTTAGATCCAACAGGAGTCTTGCATCTGACAATATAAGATCTAGACATGCGTTTATAAGTGAGGGCAATCTTCATCCTACAAACAGATTTAGTATGGTTGTGTTAGATACAACCAAATTTCAATGTATGTATGGATTATTATTTGCTGAAATAATAGGATGTCTAAGTTGTGTCAATTGGTGATTGCCTTTCGAAATTTCTGGTACTTTTTCCCAACAGATTTTGTTTAATTTGCCGTTGATATGCAGACTCAGTTACACTTGTGCTCTGTTAATGGTAATGGTATAAGTTATGTTTCCTGTATAATGAGAAAAATTTATTCTATTCTGATGGTTTTTTCCCCCTTTTCTCTTTCTTATTTAAGCTGCTCTCATTCATAGTTTCTTTAAATGACTTAGCTTGTCACTTTCGGTTTTCAGATGTTCCATTTGATACCAACACAGCAAGGAAGCTATTATGTGCTGAATGACATATTCCGTTTGAACTATGCCTGAAGATAGACCATCAAATATATGACCTGAAAGGCCATTGAAGTTGTTTGCTTTAACTGTTTCAGATTGAAAATGGGTTCATTTTGTTGGTTGGTTGTGTTTGATGCTTAATTGTACTTGTTGTGTTTAGAATTTTCGGTTGTGATTTATCAACAAAAAAAGCTTCAAAGGATAAATTGTCGAAATATTTATTTGGTTTGGGAGATTTAAATCCCAAAATATCTTTCTGATCCGAGATATGGGATCCAAGCATCTCTTATCCAGTTTACTTCTCAACAAATTGGATTATGCATGTTATTGTAATATTTTATATGTTTGTTTACTCAATGAAGGTTTGTTATTTTCACCAGCAGGACGAACTTCACGATCGAAAGTTCTCAACTACACAAGGAACCAGATTTCCTTTCTTCAGTAATCAACTTTTATGCAGTTGATCTTGGTTTTTCTTCAAAAAAGATAATCGGTTTATATAAATTAGTATAGTTGTGGTTCAAGTGGTGGTTATTAAGTTATTAATGCATTTAATGATTAGTCATGTTACTTGAGGACCAAGTTTGCAACCTCGATTGCAAATAAAGAATATTAGCTGTAATTTTCGAGTCATTACCCTAATGGTCTAGTGGACTCTCTTATGTGCATTTTGTTCCTTACTAGAATCAGATGATGATTGGTAAATCTAACCGGAGCGGTTGTTACTAGGGGTGTGAAAAAAAATCCGTGCAATAGAACTATTTTAGAAAAATTGGTAAAAAATTGGTACACTTATTTTAAAAACCCTGGTTGTTTGAAATACAAATTGGCAAAAACTCAAAAGAGTAGTACCCATTTTAAAAGGGGTTATTCATTACACCATGACATTCGAAGATGCATGAAGTGTTATCATACACCAACATGAAAACTCCATATTGTCTCTAGCATTAGAAGATGCTTTTTTCGGACGCATCTATTTTTATCATTTCGCATACCAAATTGAAATGACATCCCAATTATGTTAAAATTTAGTTCAAGTATGTATCTCGGTATGCGTAAAAAGTTTGTTCGAATATGCACTTCCTTAAACATCATTTATTCAAATAGTAGTGGGTGACCCGAAATGCATCTCCAAATGTTTTTCCCTTTTTTCATTTTCACATAATCTCAATTTTTTATATACCTTTCACAACCATTGAAACATTTCATCTTTTAATTCAAGCTTACAGGAGCATGATTATTTGAAATCGATTAACCACAACAGAAAGATTTTTGAGTAGGTATACCCCACTAGGGATGTTATTGGGCTTCAGGATCTGAGATCTGGACTGAGACCTGGACCGGTAGACCTAATCCATTAGCCCGACCGAAAATAAAGATGGATCGGTCATGGATAAAAATGTTATTCGTTTCCTGAATGAAGATCCAGACCATTTATCCAATGAGTACCCGAAACACATGATATAAATTTTATTTTCATATCATTTTATCATTTTTCCCACTCCTTCATTTACGCTCCCCATTTCTCTCTCATTCCCTCCTCCGACGACCTCCTCTTCCTCTCTCTTTGTCCGATGACGACGTTCAATCTAAATACTTCAGTGTAGTGTGTGTCTTCTTCTTCTTCTTGAGTGTTGTTGAGTGCTTGTTGAGTATATTTGTTTCAGAGGCTTCCATAAACTTGTATGTATTCAAAAATTTCTATTTGTTATGTTTCTTATAGTATTCTTTATCTTTATCAAGTATGCATGTTTGTTTTGAATAATTTGATGAATCGTTTAATACCAATACCATGTTTCAATGTTGAACAAATTATTTTTGACCTAAATTGTTTTAAAGTTTTAGCTAGAGTTTATGTTTTTAAATCAAACATTTTTGTTTTAACGTTGACCTAATATCTTTGCATGTTACAATTTTGACTTGATATTTGTGTTTTACCGTTTGATTAATAATAATAAAGGGTAATGGTTTTGTGTTGCTGAGTGTTGGTCATAATAAAGGTTCGACTAGGGTTTTGAATAATTGTTTGTCTTATATTCTTAATAGATTCGGATGGCTTGTATTGCTGAGTTTTGTTTTAATTTCATAAAAAATTATTGTTTGATTGGTTGTGTTTTGTTCCATGTCTTTTCAAGATTCATCATTGACTCCTCCAACCATAATCTACTTGATATTAATATGTTGCTTGTAACACCCCTTCTAATTACCCGCGATTTATAATTTAATAATCAGAGTTTTTAACACATATCAAGAGGCATCACAATTTTAATATTTTTTTCAAAATTATAATCAAACAGATGTCATGCTTTCACTGAAGGAAATCAATAAATAAAACAGACTTAAGGTTATGTTTAACAGCGGAAATGAAACATAACAAATCCTGAATACGTCGTTCGAAATCATTCCAGGACAATAAATTGAAACGTTAACCAAAACTAATATTTAATATCCAAAAAGGGTTTCAAATCAGCGTTTCCCAGTGTTACATCTACGAGCGACAACGACACGGATTAACTAATGACTCGACTCTAGAAGCTATCCTCACGATTCCAAGCTAATCACTTTAAATCGAAATCATCAAAGTAAGGGTGAGATTTCTATCCATATAAAATGCATTATCGTTTTTAAATACAATGAATAATTGAATACATTAATCCATTATCCAAACACATAGTCGTAGTCAATTCACAAAGGCATCTCACACAATGAACATGTAATATAACAAACAATGGAAATTGCAACACTGGAAACCATCCTAGCATGTTACAATCCCATATGCAATGCATAATCTATGCATGTGGTACCAAAACGTGAACCGAGTTCACCCACTGCTCCGTTTACATGTGGAAAGACAGCGGCAATTCCATGATTCGCCCATAACCACTGGGTCAAGAATCTAGCCTCACTACCTCTAAATCCTGGTAAGTCTATTGGCTCAACAAGTCCACTTCCGCACAATGGGAATGAACCAATTAACAAATGCTCATGCATGCATCATAAAAGCATGCAACATCACATCACAGATTATGATATCAATATAGTTCACATAATGCAAATCCTTAATGCATTACATTCAATCATAATGAATATCAAACATAACATTGTAAGCATTATTTTTCATTCAATAACTCAGACCATTTATACTCATTTCCCATTATCTTTAACTATCCACATCTTTCAAAATCGGAAGCTCGACTCTTTTTAAAATAATTTTAACAAAATAATATTTTTCCTTTTTAAAAGATAGTATTTTAAATTTAAGAAATAATGCCGAAAACGGCACTCGAATCGTTACGGTTTAGAAAATATGAATTTTGAAGTTTTAAGTATTTTGAAAAATTACAGTGGAACCGGTTCCTACAGTACAACCGGTTCCCACTTTTTGAAAAAGTCACGCCCCTGGAATTTTGTATGGGAACCCGGTTCCTACCCTACTGGGAACCGGTTCCCACGTACAAAAATGCCTAGTTTTGAAAAATTCACACTGGGAACCCGGTTCCTCCCCACAGGGAACCGGTTCCCACGACCTGCAGAAGCAAATTCTGCTATTTTGACAGCACTTATACTTCTCATTCACTTCCAATCATTTCCATACGAATTGCAACATGAGGAACACTAAAATACATCCATTTTACACCATTATAACATCAAACAACATTATTTCATCATTCCTATTTATTATTTGACACACTAATGGTTTCTGACCTACAATCCGACACAAATAGGGCTTAATTCCTACAAACCTATAATCACCTAAATCAAACTTCCTAACATACCCAATCATCCGGTTGATTCCCAAAACCCATAAGGCATTAAAATCGAATGAAATCACCCATTACCTCGCGATGATCTTCGATTTCCTCGGCGTTGGCTTTTCCTCTCTTCTCTTCTCTTCTCCAATTCTACGTGAAAATAACTTTTCCCAAAAAGACTCCTTTTCCTTCTTTTCCTTTTTATAACCCTTGTTATATTCCTTTATTATTTCCAAATAAAACACATAATTAATAATTAGTAAAAGTAGAGTGATTTACTCCTCACACCCACTATTTACTCTTCACACCACCAACCTTTCTTTCTTCAATTAATCCAATTAAATCCGAAAATATTAATACCTCAGTCTTTAATTAAATAAATAATTAAATTCCTTATTATTTATTTATTCGAATTAAATCGGGGTATCACATTGCTTGCTGACATTGGGGAAGATGAGACAACATATAGAGGTTATTTAGAGATTGGTGAGATGATTAATTTAGAGCTTCCAGTTCTAAATGATACTACCACTCAAAATACCCCCACTGATAATACTACCACTCAAAATACCCCCAATGAAAATACTACCAATACTGATGGGTCAACCCCTCCAATTGACCAAGATCAGAGTTCTTAGAGTCAGAGAAATGCTTTGATAAAGATCTTTGTCCCAAAAAATATGATGTTCATACTGAAATTGTTATTGAAGGACCTGATGGCAGTAAGAAGTGGAAGTGAAAATTGTGTGGTAAGCTTTACACATATGATATGAAGTGGAAAAATACGTCTAATGGTAAGAAACATTCAACTATTTGTATTTAGATAAAGTTGAGGTTGAAAGGTAATAATGACAAATAGGTTGCCCAGTCAAGGTTAAACATATGTGATAGTACTCCAAGTTTGGCAACCTGGACATATAAACACACCTTGTCAAAGATTACAAAACTCAGTTGATCCTTGCGTTGTTGAGGTTATGGCTATCCGGTGGGAACATAAGATGGCGCATGAATTAAAGGTCCAGAAGATCATAGTCTAATCTGATGCGCTGGGAACTTGGGAGTGGTGGACTATGTTAATCACATTGTTGTTTTGGCGGTTCTCGAACCTTTAGTTTGGGATTGCTCTGATTTTTTGAATATTTTTTATGAATATTACTGTCATGTTTATCAAGCGAGAACTTAATGTAGATAACCACCATATGATTGAGACTGATAGATTCGTAGGTTATAGAACTTGGTTGAAAACTATCCCAAATTGAATAATCTCATTTTGTGTTTCCTGATGTTGGTTATTAATGAATATCTTTTGCTTAGTAAAAATGATAAATTATTTGCTTGAAAGAAATTCATATGAGAAAATAAATAAATAATTACAATACTCAAATCATATTAAAAACTAGAGAAAATCTTTACTATTCACTTTAGATGTTATATGATTCAATAATAAAATAATTACACAATAATATATAATACATCTTATAAAACTATTATATGTAGGCCCGACTTAATGGCAAGACAGACAAGGTCTGAAAACTGTACTTTGCACCCCCACAGTTAATCCTGTACCCCCACACTTTTTTAAAAATGACAATTTTACCCTAAATATAATTTAATTATTTTACTATTTGACTTTTACCATTTACGAAAAAGACAAAATTTATGATCAAAAAACACTTAGGAACACTTCCGGAAGTATTCGGTATGTAAAAATAAACCGAACAGTTTTAAATGTGTTCGGATTCCTAAAAACCATTCCGAACACTTTGTGCAAGTGTTCGGAATGAATCTAAATGTATATGACCGGAACACTTCTTAAATGTGTTCGGTTTGTAAACGATCTGACAACACTTTGAAAGTGTTCCGATTTGTAAAGGATGTAAACCGGAACAGTTTCTTAAAGTGTTCTGGAACGTTTTTTTTTTAGTTTTTTTTTTTTAAATTTTTTTTTCTTTTTCGGTATGGAAATTCAAAAAATGAGTCCTCCATAGATGACGGATGTATTCACTACAATGAAACATTCGCTACACGAGAAGATGTTATTAGTTGGATCAAAGAAGTTGGATTAAGAAATAAAATCACCGTTATTATTAAGCGTTCGAACACTGAAACTGGCAAGAGAGGAAGGAGGAACAAAATAATTTTTGGGTGCGATAGAGGCGGAAAATACAAGGATAAGAGTGGAACTCAGAGCGCAACTAAGAGATGTGGATGTCCGTTCAAAATAAGATCAACTCCGTCAAAAGATGGGTTGGGATGGAAGGTAGATGTAAAGTGTGGAGTTCATAATCATGGATTACCTGATAGGCTTGAAGGGCATGCGTTTGTTTGCAAGTTGACCTCAGATGAAAAACAACATGTTTTTGATTTAACAAAGAGACATGTTCCTCCTAGACACATCTTGACTTCCCTGCAAGAGAGAAATCCTGAAAATATCACTCGGATCACTCAAATTTATAAGCAGAAGAGTGTGATACAAAAGAGATAAGGGTCCAAGATCGAGATACTGACATTTGCTAAAGCTAATTGAGGATGCGGATATGTCTCTGGAGTAGAAAAGAGATGGTTCGGATATTGTGAGAGATATTTTTGGGCATCTAGACTCCATCAAGTTGCTGAATATTTTTCCCATTGTCTTAGTTATGGATAGCACATATAAGACAAACAAATAGGCAACCTCTCTTTGAAATTGTTGGCATGACATCAACGGAGTTGACTTTTGCTGTTGCATTTGCTTATATGGAGTCTGAGCAGACGGATAGTTTTGTTGGGTCTTGGAGAAGTGAAGGAATTGTTTGTGCAGAAAGATCTGCGTCCAAAAGTGATTTTGACGGATAGAGATCTAGCATTGATGAAAGCTGTGGAAATTGTGTTCCCTACTACACAAAATTTGCTATGTCGTTTTCATATTAACAAAAATGTTGGGATGCGATGTAAGCAATATGTGGTGAGCGAAATGCAAGAGACCATTGACACATTATGGGAGGAAGTTGTGTGGGCTAGTGACGAGGTTGAGTATGCTCAAAAGTTGGAACAACTTGAGCAAGCCTGTTTTAATTGTGCTGACTTTATTGATTATGGGAAAGACACATGGTTGATTGCATATAGACATAGATTCGTTGGAGCATGGATTGATCGAGTACTTCATTTGGGCAACACCACGACTAATCGGTATGTGTTTTATTTTATTGTTATTATTATTTTTTATATATTGCTATTAATATTTTTATATATTGTTATATATGTATTTTTATATATTGTTATTAATATTTTTATATATTGTTATATATATATTATGCATTAATATTTTTTATATATATTATGCATTAATATCATGTTATATATTTGTTATGCATTCATTTTTAGGGTTGAATCCGCTCATTGGAAGCTAAAGCAGATGTTGGGAAATAGTCTAGGTGACATGGTCAATTGTTGGGAAGCTATGAACAACAACCTGAGGATACAAATAGGCAACATTCGTGCTTCATTTCAATTTTTTATTTATGAAGTTGAGCATGCACATGTTAGTCCATTGTATGGTAAGCTGCGTAGTTTTGTTTCTAGCTCGAGGCATTGCACAAGAGTTAAAGAGAGTTGATTATGTTGGAACTTCTAGAGAAATATGTAGGTGTACTCATAGAACAAATTATGGGTTACCTTGTGCTTGTGAGTTAGGTAGATATGTGTTAGTGTACCTATACCTATTGAGAGTGTTCATGATCATTGGAGGAAGTTAAGTATGGAAGGTGAATTGCAGGCAGAAGGAGAAGATGGATCGGAGACTGACATGAATAATGTAATGGAAGAAATATGGAGAAAGTATAGATCATCAGATGTTGTCGGGAAAAGAGCATTAAGAAGTAGGTGTAGTGAAATTGCTTACCCCGCAACAACTTCCTTATGTCCACCACCTGACAAAATAAAAACCAAGGGAGGAGTCAAGAAGAAAGGGAAGAAACCAGTTGGGTATGATGTTTACAGGGATCCTTCACAGCATGAGTATGTTGAACAAGCATCTCAAACTTCACAAAAGCTGTCTCAGAAATCCCAATCAAAGAGGGAATCAAAATAAAAAAAACCTGCACAGCAAGACTACACTCTTCAGTTTCCAAGTCATATCAGGTCATATAAAATTATTATGCATTAATATTCATAGTGTTAATTATTTTATGTTTATTATTATATTATGTATGTATAATGCACTAATATTTATAATGTTAATTTCTTAGATCATATATTCAGGAGATTGTGGATGTTGAATCAGATGGTAATTGTGGATTTAGAGTCATTGCATCGTTGCATGGGTATAGTCAGGATGGTTGGGCAATGGTTCGTCGAGAGTTGGACATGGAAATAAGGGACAAGAAGAGTTTGTATGAGAAGTTATTCGGAGATAGACTATCAGCAGTGAGAAGCGGGTTGATGATCTGATCCAGGTATACTGACCAAAGGAGAAATGGTTGACACTACGGACATGGGTTACTTGATAGCGAACCGCTATAATGTCATTCTTGTTCATTTAGGCAATCCCTGCTTGACATTTTTCCCTTTGACATCATCACCTTCACATAATCCAACTATTTGGTGTATAGGTTTAGTCAACGGTAACCATTGGGTTCAGGTAATAATTTATATATCCGATAATAGTATTTTCAATTATTATTTACTATACAAAGTGTTGGATTAATTGTTTTTTATACTCAGGTAAACATGAAAGATGGATTCCCCTTACCCCCGGTGCCTACAGATTGGAAGAAGTTTCGTCACACAGATGCAACTGCATGGATGATATCATTAACGGGACGATTTCAACTATGGCTACATCTTTCGCCAGTTTTACCTTCTTATATTTGCTTAGAATAATCCTATTTTGTGTAATGTATTTTGTGTAATGTAGAACTAAATTGTTATGAAATGTAACAAAGCATTACAACAGACGTTTTTTTTATTCATCCAAATATTCGAATGAATTCAATGATAAATTAATGATAACATACACTAAAGAGAAATAACGCATAAATCCAATGATAACATATATCAAAAAAATAAGTCATATAAATATTTGAAGACAAAGACAAATATTTAAAGAGTTACTAAAAATTACATAAATCATAAAATCACTCTTCATTACATAAATGCAACGCGGTAAATAAATCCGCAAACTGCGGATCATCCTCTTCAGCAGCAAATTTTTGTAGATGACGATGAATTAATGCGGAGATACGAGCCAACTTAGGATTGGATGACCCTGTTGCAAACTGTGGAACTGGCACCTGTCTTGGTTCATCAACCGACGGTGGTACCAATCGAGGGTCTGACACCCGATAATACCAGTCCAAATAATTTTTCACAGTCTCGGAGGGAAATGTGACAGTAGTTGTGTGACCAACTACGTCTACAACTCTTTGGTCGTAACCAATCCAGTTAACATCCACATCCGCCTCAATAATATCAGTGGGTGAACGTGGTATAAACTGAATAAGACCAAACTGACGTAAACATCTGTGTCAGCCAAATATAATACATAAGTACCTCCCCAACCGAGTCCTCCTCTGAAATAAGCAAGCTCGTCGAACGCACGAAACTGCCTATGATCCTCAAATGGACGCCACACCACGTCAACCGGTGTCAATCTATCGAGGACAGCTCGCAATGCATCCACCTTCAACGCTCCTTGCTTGTATGCCCATCTCATCGCTCTCGACATTCCAACGTTCTCACTTGGATGCCAGTTTTCCACTACTCTTCCAATTCCAGGAAAATACTCATGGATCCAGCACTATGTCAATAAAAATTATAAATAACATTTTAGTTATATTTTTTACGCTATTAAACAATTAATAATAATTAATAATTATCTAAACAATAAATAATAAATAAAAATCATCTAAACAATAAATAATAAATAATAAATGAATTACCTGAAGAAGAGTCGGATAACCAGCAAGTTGTTTGGTGCCAAACATACATGCATCTCCAAGTGAATCATACAGTGTCACCAATGCAGCTGCCCCCCAACTGTATCTTCCAGCACCCTCCAAGTCCGCAAAAAGAGATATATATTTTGCTTCGACAAGCGTAAACGTCTTGTCGGCAAAAATAGTGCAACCTACTAACATCATCAAGTAAGCTCTGGTCGCATATGCCCAATTATTAAGAGCTTTATGGGCAATAAAGGTATCATACAACCATTCCAACTTATAGTAGGCACCTCTGTTTCCACGAACTTGAGTCGTGGCTTCTCTACGTGACACTCCTAAATATGTCATAGCAAGCTCAGCAGCATCATCTTCAGTGACATGCTGGGGAGTCCAGAAAATACCTCTAATAGGGAGATGGAGAATACAAGATACGTCATCGAGAGTAATCGCCATCTCACCAAATGGCATGTGAAATGACGATGTCTCGGAATGCCACCTCTCTACAAATGCAGTGATTAAATTCAGATCTACCTTTGTCATACTAGATCTTTGCAAATGTGCAAGACCCGAATTTGTCACCAACCTTTCCATCTCTTTAGGGAGTTGCAGGGGAACCCATTCTTTGAGTTTTTGACCGTGTGCAGCACATTTTAATTGTTTTTTCGGTCCTCTTTCCTGAAAAAAAAATATTGAAAAAAATGTAACATATTAATAAACTATGCTAAAAATTAACTTAATTCATTTCAGATTAAATTTTCATTTACTTACCTCTCCATACCACAAATGTCGAGCACACAGTGCTGCTCGTATCTAACTAACAGAGATAAATCAGATGGTCCACCCGGGAATCCCCTAGGCACCTCCGGAGGATGTGATCCAGATGCACCATCGTTTCTCCGAGGGAGTCGTCCGTCAGGGCCTAATCGTCGAGGCATTCTGAAAAAAATAATAACATAAAAATATGAAAAAATAAAAAATAAAAAAAAAAAGAAAAGAAAAGAGAAAATCCCAAACCGGAACACTTAGGGAGAGTGTTCCGGAATGCAATATTGCAAACCGGAACACTTCCTAAAAGTGTTCCGAAAAAAGACAACAAAAAAATAAAACCGGAACACTTTCTAAAAGTGTTCCGGTTTGGTAAAATTTTCGGAACACTTACTGGATGTGTTCCGGAGTGCTTTTTTGTGAACCAGAAGACTTGGCCAAACTGTTTCGGAATGCAATGTACTTTGAGAGAATTCGGAACACTTTTAGAGGAGATGTGAAAAATGAAATTTTTTTAAAATCTTATGCTTTTTATATGAGGGTATTTTTGTCAAAAAATTACTGTAGCGGGGGTATAGGTTGAAATGTGGGAGTACAAAGTGAAATTTTCACAAGGTCTTTACATTGGGCCTCACTTTTTTGGGCTATATTAAAGGCCATTTAATTTTTTTTAAGGATATGAGTAGTAGCTCAATGGTAACAGGGCAATCATCCCTTTTTTAAAGGCAGCGGTTTGATTCTTGCTATTATCATATTAGAGTCTTTCTACAATTAAGTTATTAACTTTTACCCTTGCAGCGGTTCGATTCTTGCTATTATCATATTAAAGTTTTTCTACAAATAACTTATCAACTTTTACCCTTGGGACACAGTTTTTTCCTTTATACTTTAATATATTTAAAGATTGGTTATTCATTTAACGATACATTTATTACATATGGTTATACTTTTTTTATTTGAGAAAAGCAATGTTAAATAGTAGTATTAAATAGATATAAAAAAAATTTATTTGAGAAACTTATGTTTAATTTTAAATATAATATCTCATTTATTTTTATTTGGTCATAAAAAATTAACAAAGATTTGTTATTATTTCCCCACTAGTAAAAATAAATATTTTTAATGAGTAATTTTGAATTAAATTTATAAAATAATATTCTCTTTTTTATTATAATTCTTAAATTATATAAATATAATAAATAATTATTTTTATTATGTAGCTCAAGAGATAAATAAATTTGTAAATTTAATTCATATTATTAAGATGATAAAAATTAAGATGATTTTTTAATGTTAATTAAGTATGAAATTAATAAAATTAATATATTTAACTTATGTTATTTAGAGATTCAATTATAGAAAATAATAATTTAAAAACTTTATCGGTGGTTTTTTGTTTTAAAATAAAAACTAATACAAATTTTATTAAAAATATATTTTTAAATAAATTTTGTCTCAGGCATTTATATTTATTGAGCCGGCCCTGATTATATATTCATAGGTTAGTTGATTATCATTTTTATTTTATTTTAAAAATAGAGCTCCACTGTTTTTTTCAACAACAAAAAATATCCCGTAAGAAGATAGAAAACTAGTACTAATTTCTATATAGAAAAGATCTTATGTGATCACATGATTCATTTAAGGGAATTTTTCATTTTATATTTAATAGTGATGATTCTCACCACTAAAAATATCTTTCGGATATGCACTTTCGAAGATATTTTATGAATTTGAAATATTAATTTATTTAGAATATGCATATCCGAAAAAACTCTTATTTTTTATTTAAAGATTTGAGATATGTATATCCGAAATAATTCAATATCTCAATTTTTTTTTATTTCAAAAAATATTTATTTATAATATAGTTATGATAAAATAAAATTGAGTTATTATTAATAAAGAATAATTTAAACTTATAATTAAAAATTAAAAATTAAATAAATTTATGATATGAAATTAACAATAAATATAGTAATTAAATTATGAATTATAACAGTAAAATATAACAATTGATATAGTTTATAATAAAATAAAATATAACTAAATAATTTCGGTGTTCTAGATCTTGCGTTTCCGCGTCTCTGACATTTATGCGATCAAATGTGAATAATTCAATCTTTTGAAAAAATCGACGTTGAAGTAAAATATTAGCATGTCAATTCATCCCAAAAAATTTTAAATTCCTTGTTTTTTATTTTGTTGCATTTATTATTTTCAAATTTAAAAAAAAATCCTAAAAAATTTATAGACACTTAATTTTATTTTATTTGATTTTTAGTTGTAGTTTTAAATTTTTATAACAGAGTAAAATTCGAATGTGCATATCATAATTTTTTTCCCGTAAAATATGAAGTGTATTCGGTTATGCATATCCAAGTGAACTTCATTTTTTGATAAAATTTGGATATGTATAAGCGAAACTACTATTTTTATAAAAAATAAGGTGTATTCGGATATGCATATCCGAAACCGTTTTTTTCTCTGTAAAAAATAAGATGCGTTAGACATACATATCTGAATTCTGAAGATATTTTGGTTTTTTCGTCATAGATTTAGAAGAAGGGTACTAGATAGGAAAAGAAAATCCCTTCATTTAATTTAATAAAAAAAAATATTTTATTACATTAATTTAATTTTTTATTTTATTACATTAATTTAATTTTTTGATTGATAAATCATTAAGGGTGTGTTTGACTTATAAGAGAAGTTATGAAGAGAGAAATAGATAAGAGAGAGTGTAAGAAGAGAGAAAGAGATGAGAAATAAAGAAGATTTGATGTATTGTTTGGTTTAAGAGAAAGAGAAAAGAAATAGAGAAGAGAGAAGTGTTGCATATTTTTAAAAGTATAATAATACCCTTATGATATAACAATATATATATATATATATATATATATATATATATATATATATATATATATATATATATATATATATATATATATATATATATATATATAATTTAGTGGACAAAATAATTATTTTATTTTACTAATTTGTCTTTCCGCACTTTCTCTTTATAATTGAAGAGAAATACAAAATTGGTGGGATCCGCTGTTTTTAATCTCTCTCGCCCATTTTTCTTCATTCCAAACAAGAGAAATTATCAATCTCTGTTCAACTTCTCTCACACATATTTCTCTCTTTTCTATTTCTACTCTATCAAACACACCCTAAGATTTCTCAGTTACTCATTTGGTATGTTTGTATTGTAGCAAAAAGAGAATTGTATTCTCCATGTTAACAGAATAATATAATAAAATAATTGTTAAAGAAATAGTATATATATATATATATATATATATATATATATATATATATATATATATATATATATATATATATATATATATATATATATATATATATATATATATATACACACACACATATATAGTCAATAAGTAAGATATAATAAGTGGATTTCTTAACCCACCTCATGTCTTTCTTAGTCACCTCTGCGAAATTCTATATTTGCCTCTGGGAAACTGGAAATAAACTTCCGGTAAACATCCTATTCAATGAAATTCAGGTTGGGTGCAAATCAGAGATTTACTTAAGGCATGATATCGAAAATAAATTTCCGGTACATTGATGAACTTATATCGCGCCAGAACCTTTCCCCTCCCCATAACAGCAAAATTTCAAAAACTCTCTCAAAACCCTTCTCACCAATATTAATTTTTCTCTCAAGCAATCAACACAAATCATCAAGCAACAACCAAATCTCAATCAATGAAGCAACAACCAACTCTCAATCAATCAAGTAAGTGATTTACTCATTTTTAGAGTTTATGTAAAATCGATTGAAACTAGTGACACACATCGTCACCATCCTCACCATCGATGATTTTTGAGACGAGATCTACATCTGCTACATAGGCGGGACCGTCTGAGGTGAGACCTGATCCTACACCTCCTACACCCCCAATACATCATGTACCAGTACTAGGACTACCCGAGGGTCCGGTGGGACCAGAGGCACCAATGCCAACAGAGGCACTTGCGGCAGAGGCGACACCGATTGTAGAGGCGGCATTGGCGGTACCAGAGGTCCCCCAGGTCTTTGGAGGGGGGACTTCTGACTTATCCATGCCCGCATTATCCCACCCATGTCGCTAGATATTTATGAGATGGAGAGGTACGAAATTTACATTTATGTTTTATTTATTAATTATGTTATATGAATAATATTATGAATTCTAACATTGTGTTTTTTCTTACAGGATCGTGATACACTAAAGTTCATCAACCATGGGAGGAAGATCAACAAGCTAACTCCCCCTCTCGAGCCATGGTTTGATGATCTCTTATTGACTACAGGGTTGAGAGACTTGACCCTCTGTGGATATAACGTGGTCAACTGGGCGATGACCAACGCTTTTGTAGAGAGGTGACACGAGGAGATGTCTTTGTTTCATCCACCACACGGAGAGATGACGATCACACTCGATGACGTCGCTTGTGTGATTTACCTACCGATTAGAGGGTGGTATCTGGATCATGAGAAGGTGGAGAAAGACGAGGCGATTGAGACGTTGGTTGAGAGACTGGGGGTTACCGTGGAGGAGGCCCTGAAGGAGGTAGATAAGACATGTGGCAGCCATGTGAGGTATAACTGACTGAAGACTATTTTTGATCAGGAGGTTGCGCGTGCTACTACTGTTGATGGTGATCCCGAACAGGTTACACTTCATAGGGGGAATGCCATGAGAGCTTACCTCTTGTGTCTTGTTGGGACCCAGATATTTATGGACACCAGTGCCACATATACTGACGTCATGTACCTCAGATTCTTTGCTGATTTAGAGCAGGTCAGTGGGTGGAATTGGGGGTCTACTTGCTTGACTTACTTGTATATCAAGTTGACGGAGGCGGCTAGGTGGAAGACGAGGCAGATCACCGACAACCAAACTCTTTTGATGGTATAAATTATTTCTCTTAGCTTCATTTTTTAATTTTTTTAATTTTGAAACTAACTGATATAATTTTATTTCAGGGATGGATCCTACAACACTTCCCACATATTTCAGGATGGACATTTGCTGATGGTTATACCGAGCAGATTCCTCGTGCATGTGCATATGAGCCACTCAGAGGCAACCAGGCGACACTAGTGTATCGGGTTTACCTAGACCAGATTATGCATGAGGATATCCACTTAAGTGCGTACGCCGACCACCACGAGACAATCGCTTTTGATGAGGTTTCTCTGTTTACAGGTTGGTTGGCCTACGGTAATTGGAAGGCTGCAGCCTTTATTCTAAGCGAGTGATGCGTTAGTTCGGGTATACTTAGACGATTCCTCGACATCTTGCTTTATCTGCTCCTCTAACAGTGAAGATGAGGGAGATGGATGGGATTTTTGATGATCTTGAGAGTCATCTCGTCCCTAGGGAGTCCAGGAGTACCGTGGCTCCAGACGACTGGAGTTATGCATTTGGTTACATATTGTGGTAATTCAGGATTTCTCATCCATACCTGATACGGGAGGCTCCAGGGGACCCACCCAGGCTGGCTTATCAGGAGATCCTGGAGGAGGAGCAGGCGACGAGGGATCATGCGCAGGACGTGCTGCCTAGGTGCCGCCATATCATGGAGCTTGCTAGGGATGGCATCGACAAAGGGTTGTTTTCTGACGGATCCAATGTCAGAGGCGTTTTGAAGGTCATAATGGCGGAGGCTCAGGGTGCCCTGGTCTATAGGAGACAGCGAAGGAACGTCTCAAGGGTGACAGGCCGACTCCATCATACGCAGTAGTGTGATACGCAGTAGTTTATTTTGGTTGTATTTTGACTTTGTTTTTTTTTTATTTTTATTTTGTATTGTACCGGATATGTATTATGAATACTATTATTATAAAATTTATTTTGG
Source organism: Vicia sativa (assembly GCA_021764765.1). Lineage (NCBI taxonomy): Eukaryota > Viridiplantae > Streptophyta > Magnoliopsida > Fabales > Fabaceae > Vicia > Vicia sativa. The sequence goes on from CM038795.1 coordinate 76,622,202, forward strand.
ATAATTTTTTTGGGTGCAAATCTGATTTAAATATTGCATGATTTTAATCTGAATCACAAATGTAAAATCTAAATCTATTGCTTATAGTTAGGTTTTTCTTCTAACTGTCATGCACATAATCAGAAGTTTATTTCTGGTAGTATACCGTAAATAAATTTCCGATTTCATTTAAAAATTTCAAAAAATAATACGTACCGAAAATAAATTTCTGATTTTCTAAAAGATGTTTTAAAGTTTTCACGGGGTATGCCCCACCTTTACGAATGGGTTAAGAAATTCCCCATAACAGCATGGTTTGTTGTTCAACTTTTCTAGATGTGAGTAGAGTGTGGGTCGTTATTTATTACAACTTGTGTGGTTGCTTAGACTTGGGCGACTTCCCATGTGACTAATCGTCATATGATGTTGGATTATTTTACTAATCTATTAAATGAATTATTTCTATATAAATTTAAATGAAACTCGAAGACCGATTAGTTTTTTTCCTCTTATTATTATATAAACTTAAGTATCTCTGCACGTAACATGTAGATAGATACTACTAATCTCATGAAGTAACAATAATATTCATAATCATTATTATTCTATATTATTAAAAAGCCTAGATGAGAATCAAGATTGGTGATAATTTATATATAATTACTGAGAATCCGTATCAACATAACGAGGACCGTATCCGATAATTTAGAAGTTCCGTGCCAATTTTTAAAATTGGCCCCAATAAACATAAAGGTAAAAAAATTATATTATATTTTAACTTTTAAAAAAAATATACATTTAAATAATAAATATTAGATCCCTATTTTTTGGAAGCCCTGATACATGGACCTTGTTGATCGGGCCCAGGGTCGGCCCTTACATAATTTATATAATTAGTGAAAACTTGTACGTTCATACGGGTATTGATGTGATACATATGCTTTTAATTTTAAAATGTAATAAAATATTAATAAGAAAGACAAAATTATTTTACATCATTAATATATAAAGTTTTACTATATGATCAAGATATCCAAAAATTAACGTCAAAATGGACTTTCATATAACGTTAATTTTGATGTAGTTCAATGACATAGTAAATCATTATAGATTAATCTCAAACTTTATAGGTATGATCTATATGATTATATGTTACAATCCAACGGTTAATTTTAAAAAATATTAATCCGAAGTGACGTTTTTGAGCGAGTGTAACTCATGGTGTAACTCTTCGGGTGTAATTTGATCTCTCCTCTCTCTCTCTCTCTCTATATATATATATATATATATATATATATATATATATATATATCAATTTTTTTATATATAATCTTAAAAGTATATTGTATTTTAAATTCTAGTATTGAAATGACACTCATTGTGGCGTTGTATGGTCGGAGATGCATGACACTTTTGTGTTAGTATGAATCTGGTGAGAATATAGTGCTTGGACCTGAAATTGTCCAGCAGGCTATGAAAAAGTGAAGTTAATTTGAGAAAAGACTCACATAGAAGGAAGGATCTTGAGTTTCATGAAGGAGACCATGCATTCTTGAGAGTCACTCCGATGACAGGTGTTGGGCGTGCTCTGAAACCGAGATAGCTTACTCCCCGATTTATCGGTCTGTATCAAATTTCTAACAGAATGGGAGTTGTTGCTTATAGGGTGGCCTTACCACCTAATCTTTTGAATTTGCATAGCTTATTCCTTGTTTCGCAACTTCGAAAGTACATTTCTGATCTATCTCATGTGATTCTGGTGGATGATGTGCAAGTGAGAGATAATCTTATGGTTGAAACCTTGCCGGTGAGAATCGAAGACTGCGAGGTGAAAAAGTTGAGGGGCAAGGAGATTGTTCTCGTGAAGGTGGTTTGTGTAACACCCCAATTCTACCCCGCGTAATTAATAATAAAATCAGAGTTTCAAAATTTCATTTAACAAAATTGAGGCATCACATATTCACATTTCCATCAATTCGCATTATAATGCACATCAAAAGTCGGATATACCGATTCATACATAATTCATCATATACACATATGAATATTGACAACACAGCGGATGTGTTCACAAAATATACATAACATCATGTTATCATCAATACATAAGGTTATAACATCATAAGATAGTATACATAAACTATCCTATCAAAATAATGACGTCGCCCAAATCCCGAGTGTTACTACAACCAGAGCAGAGAGACACAAAATAAAGAGACTCGAGCTAATCCTCCTCATCCTCGGGGATCACCTGCACGTTACCAATATATAGGCAACGGCGAAACAAGTAAAGGGTGAGATACTCCAAAATATATAATTAGAAGCATGATAGAATATATATAATAGTTTTGGAATTATAAATGATATAAGTTAAGTAAAGTATGTCGACATGTATTAAAAGCTTACATACTTTAAACTAGCATTTAGTGTATAAATTAACACTTTAACTTCATCACATAATCATTATACTCGCATCAACACCAAACATCAGGTACCATCGCAATTCAATCATCATTCATCAATCTAATCCAATATTAAACAACTCAAACATAAACATAACCGACTCTATGAAACACGACTATGTTATGCATGTGGTACCCGTCGCTTTGTCCATAATTAGGAACACTTGGCATAAAGCCCATCGTCGCTTGGCATAAAAGCCCTCGTCGCTTATGCAATGTATGTGACTCAATGATAAAGACCACACAACAACACATCATCATCGCTCATCAAAACTGACATAAAGTCCACATCGCCATATTTATTCACATCAAATAAACATGTCATCGCATCGCATAAACAGCAAGTATTCATAAATAAATACATCGTCGCAAACATTATGTTTATTCACACAACATCATTATCAATTAATCCACCAATTTCCAAAAACGGAAAAATAGTCAAAACACCAATAATCGTGGCAAAAGCCATTCTTAATTACCGGCATTAATTATAAACATCAACATCGAAATCGGATAGTTCATATATGTCTTAAATTGACTAAAACACCATCCGGTTCAATTTACCGTAAAGTGGCCTATTTCGGGTCGTTTCGTAAAAACTCGCAATTTTGAAAAACTAACCTCACCACTACATTCTACACGTCGAACTTAGCTAGCACGTCAATTTTCGTTGAATTCGGAGCAACTTGCTCCGTCGTCGAATTTACCGAAATCGGAAAATCGGAACATAATCGGGTTCTAAATTTAATCGGCTATCTTATCTCCTAATTATATTTTAGTGATATAAAAGGTTACTAGGTGAAATTGGGATTTTAGGAAGAAACAGAAGCTATTTCTAAAGAAAATTATGCAGGGAAGTTATTTTGACAGAAAACAGAAAACAGAAAACTTTGTTTCAACATACAGCAAAACTGGGAAAACAGAAAAATTGCGCGACTCCCCTACCACACAGGGACGCACGTCCCGGGATTTCTTGGTGAAGGGAGGCGGCTGCCTCCTGGGTCGCCCACACATGGAGGTGGGCGCCTTCCTCCTTGCTTCCCCACCCATCTCATCTCCTTGCGTTTGGTTTCTTGCTTTCTTTTCGGTTTTATATTTTGCTGTTATGTTTTTCTTTTCAATTTCCATTTCCATTTTCATTCTATAATCCATATACTAAAATACTAATAGCAACACACCCATAATCCCTACACCTAATTCAACTTTCTAAACATTTTCAACAATCAACCAACCAAACCCTATAAACCAACTATCAATTTTCCCCAAATCCAATCTAACATTATCAAACCCTAACTATATGAGATAGAAATCAAACCCCTTACCTAGCAAGCTTTGATTGTTCTTGATGATTCCTCAAACCAAGCCTTGCTCTTCTTCTTGCTCTCCTCTTCTTCCTCTACCAAAGCCCTAACTTTCTCTTCCAAGTTTCTATCATTTGTGTTTTTGGTGTTATGTTTGGAAAATGAAGGAAATGCTTTTATATAAATGTTGTCATACTAACTAAGGGTGAGAAGCCCAATTCTCCCAAATTGCAGCTATAAACTCCGTCTTCATAACCTGCACGTTACCAATATAAAGGTAACAGCGAAACAAGTAAAGGGTGAGATACTCCAAAACATATAATTAAAGGCATGATAAAGTATATACATAGTTTCAGAATTATAAAGGGTATAAATTAATAAGTGTAATTCCAACACATAATCAAAACTCACTTACTTTAATCATCATACTAATGTGTATAATCTACACTTTATCGCCATAACCTCATCGGCATAAATCATCGCAACAACACGTAAACTATAAACAACAACACTAAACAATGCTAATAACATAAACAACATAAATAAAATCATCACCAATTGGCTAAAGCCCATCGTCGCTTTTCGGCATAAAATCCCATCGTCACAAACATCACCACATCATATTTGCATTAAGCATTTCATCAAGTTAAATCATCGCAAAACTCATCACTTATATTCATCGCCTAATTATCATGAAACTATCAAGTTATATTCATTTCATGTTCATCATAAAGATCATCACCAAACAAAGCATCATATATCATCGAAATTCAACATCGTCAATCAATTAAAAACCCAACGCCAAACAACTCAAACATAAACATAACCGACTCCATGAGACACGACTATGTTATGCATGTGGTACCCGTCGCTTTGTCCATAATTAGGAACACTTGGAATAAAAGCCTTGTCGCTTGGCATAAAAGCCTCGTCGCTTGGCATAAAATCCCTCGTCGCCAATGCAATGTATGTGACTCGATAATAAAACAACACAACACAAAAACATCATCATCGCTCATCAAAATTGGCATAAAGCCCACATCGCCATAATTTATCCACATCAAGATAAATATATCATCGCATCATATTTGCATTATGCAAAACATCACCAAACAATTCATCATCATCAAAAATCATGTATTCACAACTCAGAAGCATTTATTAACAACATCAATATAATCATCACATCATCATGTACAAAGACATATATCATTGCATCGCATATCAACAAGTATTCATTAGTAAATACACTGTCGCAAACATTATGTTTATTCACACCGCATCATTATCAATTAATTCACCAAATTCCAAAAACGGAAAAATAGTCAAACACCTATAATCGTCGCGAAAGCCATTCCTAATAACCGGCATTAATTATAATCGTCAACATCGAAATCGGATTGTCCATACGTGCCTTAAATCTACTAAAATGCAATCCGATTCAATTTAACCGTAATTTGGCCTATTTCGGGTCATCTCTTAAAAACTCGTAATTTCGAAAAACTAACCTCACCACTACGTTCTACACGTCGAACTTAGCTAGCACGTCAATTTTTGTTGAATTCGGAGCAACTTGCTCCGCCGCCGAATTTACCGAAATCGGAAAATCAGAACATAATCGGATTCTAAATTTAATCGGCTAACTCGTGTCCTAGTTATATTTCATTAATACTAACAAGTAGTATATGAAATTTAGGAAATGAAAAGAAACAGGAACAAAATTATGCAGAAGGAAAGTTATGCAGAAAACAGAAACCCTTAGCTACAGAAAACATAAAAACTGCATTTTCCGTTCCATCCCCCCAAGCCTCACAGGGACGCACGTCCCTTGCTCCCTTATGAAATGGAGGCGGGTGCCTCAAGGAAGGGGGCGGTCACCCCACACATGGAGGTGGGCGCCTCCCCCATGCACTTCCTTTCCACTCCTTTCTTCTTCCCCTGCGTTGGAAACAGACTGTGTTTTACATTTTTCTGGGTTTTCACTGTTACTGTTATAGTTTTCCATTTTCATTTTAGAACTTCATTTGCTACAATACTAGCAACAACACACCCCTAATCCATACTCCTAATCCAACTTTTCTAAACCATTTCAACAATCAACCAACCAAACCCTATAAACCAACTATCATTTTTCCCCCAAATCCTAAATATAACTATCAAAACCTAACCATATGTGATAGAGAAATCAAACCCCTTACCTCTAGCTTGGTTGATTGCAAGATGCTTCAACAAACTCCCAACCTCATGCTTGTTCTTGCTCTCCTTCTTCTTCTTCCCAAAACCCTCTCTTTTCCTCCATGTTTCTATGTTTGCTTGGTGTAGGAAAATGGAAAGAAAAGGGGAATGAATGGTTTTATAAGGTTGTTTCTACTAGTAATCCAAGGGTGAAAACCCAATCCTCAACAATTGCTCCCCACACCCCTAACTTACTAATATTATTAATCCAATTAATTAGAATAATTCTGAGAATTAAATATCGGATCCGAATAATATTTTACCGAACCGAACGGAATAAAAACCGGACCGAACGAAACGTCGCCAAATATATTATCATCTATATCGATTAATATATCTATTCTCTTCGCAAAATAAATATCGATTGGTAACTTGAAAATATTAATATAATATAATATTAATTAAAATAGGGCGTTACAGTTTGGACATGTGTTGTCGGAGAAAACATAACCTGGGAGTTGGAGAGTAGGATGTGAGAGTTGTATCCAGAGTTTTTTACATCAGGTAAATTTTTTAGGACGAAAATATCCTAAATAGGAGAGAGTTGTAACATCCCGATTTTATTTAAATTGTTTTTCATAATTTAATTATGTGATATTATGCATTTATATGCATTGGTGGGTGTTTTGGTGTGTTATGATGCCCTTGGTGTGGGTAGTTGCCTTAAAAATATAGAAAATTAAGGTGTTGGGGTGTGTAAGTAATTACGTAGAAACATAGAGGTGGCGGAAAAATATTGTCACTAATATTATTAGTAACAAAATTATATTTAAATAGAATTAAATAATATTACTAATAATAGGATTAAATAATTATTTAATTTTATTTCGATTATTTAATTGGTAGAAATAATAAATAATAATTAAAATAGAAGTAATATTAGTGTAGAGATATTGAGGGCTTGTTGGTAATTTTAAGGGATTAAGTGAGGATATAAATGGAATGTCATATAAAGGGTTTAAGGGGTAAGATTGAAAAGAGAAAAAAAAAGAGAATTAAAGAGTTTTTACTTTCATTGTTACGATCATAGAATTGGAGAAGATTTCTATTGTAGAAGAGAAGAAAACTCAAGCTAGGAAATTCTAGGTAAGGATGAGGTTCTAACTATTTAATAGGTTGTATAATAATTGGTGGGTAAGGATAATTACTCGTTAGAACCTAATTCTATTTCATGTGTTAAACTTTTAATGATAAAATTATGTTTGGTGATGATGTTGGGTGAAATTGTGAGTTGTGGGTTTATGTCAATGTATGTGAGTGTGATTTAATTGTGTAAATTTATAAGTGTGATTGTTTTTTTTGGTGAATTGGAATGTTGTTATTGATGTATGTGATTAGGAATTGAAATTGAAATCTATTTTTTAGTAACGTGTGGGTATTATGGGTGTTTGGGTGTGGAAAAAAGTGATTTCCGCGTCAAATTATAGCAGAAAAGTGATTATGCAGGTGAAGTAACCAGTTACCTCATTTGAAGTAACCGGTTAACTGGGAAAAAAAGGGGCATTGGCGCTGTAAAAGTTGAAGTAACATGTTACCTCATCTGAAGTAAACAGTTACCTGAGAGCAAAATGTTTTATTGAAAAACTTTGAAAATTCATATCTTGAGATGTGAGAATCGATTGACGCGTAGTTTGAATCATTGTAAAGTTGATTTAGCGTACTTTAACTTCAAATTATTTTTGGAATCAGAATTCCAACTATTAGATGCATAGACGTGCCTTTGGTGTGTGTCGAGTTATGTTGTTTTGTGGAACGTTTGCAAATGTATTATAATTGCTTTCCATATCATTGGTTTGTTGTTGCTGCATATTTTGGCAGGTGTTTAGTGTATGGTGGCCAGTAGTGGTAAGATACATTGACTATGGTGAATGTCTTTGTGTGTGTTATTGTGTTGTATGCATTGTTTGTTGCATGCATTCATGGTGTTGGGCGGATGCCCGTATTTGGAGAGCCTCAATCTCATTGTGTATATTGGGTGAGAATGACTAATTTCTATGGTGATGGATTAGTGAAGCGTTACATTATAATGACTTTGGATAGAGGTTCATTTGGAGAACTTATGATATCTCACCCTTACTATTTGAATGTTTCCTCTACATGAGTAACATGCAGATACTCGGGAGTAGCTCGGGATTGAGGTAAGTCGAGGAGATTTCCCTCTTACTACGTAGGTTGAGTCAGTGTCTTCTCTGATACGTAAAACTGAGGGATTTGCATTGTTTTTCATTATGTTGGGAATGAACTTATGTATAACTCCATTATTTGGATATTTTGATGATTGGTGTTAATTTTGAATTGTTATCGTTATAACTCATGTTGAAGAGTTAAAACTAATTGTTGTTGGTGTTTTCTGTTGCTAATAAAGTTAATGGTGTTCAAACATAACAAGATGTGGTGCATGTTTTAATATGTGTTACGTATCGTATTGCATGAGTATGTTGGTGAATGAAGATGACATCCTAAATGTTTAAATTAGTTTTAATTTATTCTAATTTTTAATTTTAATTATGTGGGAAAATTTAGGGTTACATTACAGACACCATTATCATGCTCTTGAGCTAACATAATCCCTAATGTCGAATCTGATTTCGATATATACAATTTGGTAAAATTATCCCTGGGATCCTTTAAGTTATTTGTTTGTAACAGGTCGGTACTTTAAGTTTTTTTTTTTTTAAAACTTGGTTCTTTAAGTTATCAAATGTGTGGATAATTACCCTTTTTTAATATATAAAATATGCTAATTGTAGATGCAATTATTTTAAGTGGTATGAAAATGATGAAGTGTACCTAGAAATACAATAATCAACATTTCTAAATGTTCAAAATTTGATAAATAAGAGATAAAATCACCCTAAAGGATAAGTTATTACGAAAAAAATTATAGGACCAACCTGTTACAAAAAAATAACTTAAAGGACCTATGGGGTAATTTTATCGTACAACTTCATACATTTGTTTCTTCTAAGAGCTAAAAAAACAGGAGGTTTAACTAAATATTTTTTAATCTTGTTGAAAGTCTCTTGATGCTCACTTTCTCATCCGAATTCATTTTCCTTCCCAAGTCAAAGTAGTGGCGAGAATGCTAATGTCTTTCCACTTAGCTTTGAGATAAATCGTCTCAAGAAGTTTATCTTTTCCAACAAAGATTGGAGATGCTTTGTTGAGGGAGGCTTGGTGTCCAGAATCTCCTTGGTTTTGTTCTGATTTATCTTGATGCCCTTTTTGTGCTCAACAAAACCTATAAAATATCATGCACGGACACAAAAATCACATTTTAATGGTCTAAGTGACCATTTCCCAATGAGGATTTCATAATAATATCCTCAATATAGACTTGTATGAACGTGTCAATGAATTCATGGAACATCTAATTCACGGGTCTTTGATAAGTTAACCCTAACATTTTCTATCCTGTATTACTACTCATTCACAGGTCTCTAAGGCACCTGGGCATCGAAACGTCGTTTTTGGTATATCGTATTCAGAAATAAAAAATTATATTACCCCAAAAATGTAACACCCTTCTAGAACCCCACGATTTTCACGAATATTTTTAATAAATACATAAACTTAAAACAACAGTAAGGATGTCACAGCTTCACATAAGCATCATTTCACAAATAATTCTGCTCTATAACACAGGTTGCGATAAATACTTAAATAAAATCTTTTGTAATCATAAATAGTTTGTTTCAAACTTCGCAGCAGAATTAATGAGTCTTAAACTTGTCCATAAGATAAACTCAATACCATGAAAGGTAGTTAATAAAATCATCACACTTCATGTTTATAATTTCATGATCCAAGACATGGCAAAAGTCATGAAAGTAATACAAAATATCAATATAAATAAATCATGCATGGTTCACAACCAATCGATACCAACCTCGATGTTACATATCAAAGAAAGAATCCCTTTATTCAACGAAAAGAAAATAAATGCATTCTGAAGCTATCCTCTAAGCTTCACCTACAAGTTACCCATGTTTCGAGGCAACATTTCCAAGCAGAAAAGGTGAGTAAATTATAATCATTATAAAAGACATAAGAAATAAACATAGTGGATATGTACATAGGCGGGGCATCACACATCATCAAAATTTCATGTTATACTCACACTTTCACAACTTCATCAATACATAACAACATATCATTACACGTCATTTACCATCAAGTATCACCAAATCCTCGTGCAATATCACATAAAATGTAATGCAACGTCATGGACTCATGCATGGGGTACCGAAACTTCATTGATGACTCAGTCATCGTTATCTCCAAAGATCCCCACCAATAGGACCGATTCCCGCTTGGAACCAGAATACATCACAATATTGCACTCAATCCACACTATGGGGTTGATGCCTTTACTTGACTATATCGTCCTATACACATAACTGGATTCAATATCCTGTATAATGTCACTGGACTGATGTCCTATCATATTCCATGAATGCATGATACGAAACATCTCAATAACAACATGACCACTACTAGTCAAAACGCATCATCATTCATTGAATTCATCACAACATCGTCATATCATCACAATAAACAAAGCACCACCATAATAAAGCATCATTGCGATCCAGTAGAGTCATATTTCTTCCACCCTTCATCGCGCCTTGGCTCTCCCATCAAAGACCACATGCTCAACTATTGCCCAACGACGCATCTCACCCCCCGACGATGCTAACCAGATAGGAATTCCTCTTATGCGATTCTGCATTGTTCAATCCCAAATTCGTGTGTGATTTCACACCAATACAGACCCAAAAATCATCTAAGTAATCATGGTTTCACAACATTACAATAATTCATCATAGTAAATGTCATATACACCATTCCTCATCATTATAACACCAATTTACCCCTAATTTCAAAACAATTTCATCACAATGCATCATATTTAGCAAATCACCAAAAACCACATAACCTACAATTATCTAGACCTTAGATCAATCATAATAACAATGATAAACACCCCTTAACTCAAACTCCTAGCAGCAAATCTCTCACTTTGCATTCTACCGAAAACCCACTTTGTGCTCTTGTGCCCTAGCTCTCTTTCTCCACAGTGTCTGCTCGTTTCAAGATTGTACAATGAATCACTTTCCTCATTATTTTCCTTGTTTAACCCTTATACCTCTAATAGTGAACTTCCCATCATGCCCTCACTTAACTCTTCACTAGTTACCACTTTGCCCTTATTTCCTCTACACCAATATTACTCTATTTATTTAATCCAAATAGTCCTAAATATTATTAAATCTAAATAATTCCAAACTAATTATTTAAATTCTAAACACATCTTATTATCCATTCGTTCACCTTTATCCCATCATACACCACATAAATCATCACATCAAATATCATATTCATCTCAACATCATAGATCATCACAAGGACTCACATAAAAACACAAAAATATCAAATATATCAAATACTTCACAATGAATCATATATTCATACTAACTTAATTCAATAAATAATTAATCTAGAATTCGGGGCATTACATAATACATATCCAATAGACTAAGGTATCCATGTCTTATGGCTGAGTCGACCAACATCTCTTCCACAGGCATGTGATACTCATCCTTTGGAGTGATATTATTTAAATCTCCAAAGTCCATGCTAGCCCTAAAACTCCCATTTTTAATAACATGTACTATATTAGCTATCCATTCGACATATCTGGTTGTTCTTATGAATTTTCTCCTGAGCAGCCTTTCGATCTCCTCTTTGATCTTTGATAGGATCTCTGGTACAAACCTCATGGGTTGTTGTTTCACCAGATTTTTTCTAGGTTGGATTGGCAGGTTCGACCTTTCACTTCAATGTTCACTACAATCCCATCTAGGCACATAATTTATTTCTTTGGTGCAAGGTCAAAGGGACTGCACATATCACATGAATTCACTCACGTCCCAACAACAAATTGTAATTCTCCTTGGACGTTATCACCATGAACAATGTTGGCCTTATAGTAGCACCAACTGATAAATCCACTTATATCACTCCAAAAATATGAATGGTATTTCCTTAGTAATTCGACAATACCATATTATATGGTCTAAGGTCTATGTTGAACTTCCTAATCTTTCTCAGCAAAGACTATGACATTAAATCCACATAAGCACCTCGTCAACAAACACCTTGTTGACAGCCACACATCTACCTTCTCTCTGATGAAAAAGGTTTTAGATGATACAATATCCCAACACGAGGTTTCTCAAAAATGTATTATTTCTCTTTGACAATGCAATTATTCATCACATAGTAACATAATGGTTTCTGATTTGTTGCTCATTATAAGCGGCTTTGTCTTCACCCTCCGAAACTTCAGATACACAATCGTACTCAACTAGAAACATAGAAATAATGTTACAATTGATTTAAAGGTCGTCGTTGTTTACTGGTAAATCTGGTAAGCAACCACTAGTTTTCCAAATCGAATAATTTTGGTAACTTACAAGATCGACTAGATTGATCCTAGGACACGTGTCTAAGTATTTGGTATTGAACTTGTGTTATAATCCATATTTAACGTTCTCTTTGCCTACAATTCTAAGAATCCTAAAAGAAATGAATTTCTAAAGTAACTTTGATTGAAAAGGTGTTTAAATGATTAAAACAATTCGAATGGAAACTTTAAAGGAATGTAAAGGATAACAAAAAGAATGTAAGTGACTGAAAAGATAAAGATTTCGACTGGAAAGTAAAGACAATATTTAAAACACTTTGTATGAATTAAAGTAAATGCTTCGAATAAACTGAACAAATGGTGTTGCTTATACGTACATTTCTCTGTAACTCTTTTCTCTAACACTTGATACTTTGAGTATTTCGAGTGATTTGTACAAAATGAACACCCGAAATCCTAACACTAAGACCCCTATTTATACTAATTCGACCCTAACGGTCCTATCTTAAGAAGCTTCCATGTTTGAAGATTGCATGTCTTCCAAATTCTCTGGCTTCCACGCGTCTTCCATGAGTAACGCCCTGATTTGAATTCAAATCTCTTTTTGCTGTAAAATATTGAATCTTTAGTGCATTTGAATTCGAATCCTCCAACGAATACTTTCCAAACCAAAGCCTTCTTTCTTTTGAACGAAACAAAAAACTTGGGCTTTCTTAATCTCATTTGAATAAAAGCCCAAACATAAAAAAATCTATCGTTCGAGCCAACTGTTTTTCGAAACCACCAGCCAACAAATTGCCCTAAAAAATGTGTATTTCGTTACACAGAGAAATATTCATTTTTGAATTATATGTTTGATTTCTACAATCCCAAGATTCATGATAGCTTTTATTGTGCATGATGTCACAGTCATCAACTAATTTCTAAATGTCTTCTCAGACGTGCGTGTATAAGTTATTGGCAATCATTATTGTTCAAAAAACCAGTTTCCAAGACTGACTAAAAAGTAACCTCTCTCTCTTTCAATAGCATGAGTACACATGTCCCACTACTTGGTTTACTAAAAAATTTCCAACTGCCACCATATTATAAATACTTCAATCCTCCACTTTTAAACACTTTAAGCTTCTTCAACCTTCTATTTTTCATCCATTACCAGAGAAAAAACCCATTTTCTTTTTCACAAAAACTTGAACAATCTTCTTGATAACCCGAAAATGTATCGATTATTTGAGTCAATTTACATGAATTATATTCGCATTTCAATTAATTAAAAGATGGATAAATCATACTCAAAACCCATAAAAGATGGATAAATCATACTCAAAACCCACAAAAGATGGATAAATCATACTCAAAACCCACAAAAGAATAACATATAAAGCAAATATGGGTGTATGACAAGAAGCGGGGGTGTGATAGAAGCAAAGCTGAAAGAATTAGCAAGGGCGGTGACCCAACTTCACGGCCAAAGGGTGTAACGACCGTTACACCCCACCAAAGCAAACCGTAGCGACCGTTACGCACCAGGGAGCGACACTTCCTCACCAAGGAAGCCTGTAACGACCGTTACAAGACTCCAGCAGCTCCGTAGCGACCACTACAGAGGAGGATTCAGTGGCAAGAAAATCTCAACCGCCCCAATTACCAACGCAAACCTACCTCTATAAATAGCCACTCGACTTCAGTTTCAAATACGCTTTTTCTTCTTCATTTTTTTACCGTTACTCTGCCGAATTTTATTTTTAGTATCGATTTTATTTCCAGTCGATTTATTTTAGTTTATCTACTTTCTTTTCTCGTAGAAATTTCCATATCGGGGATTGCTGCGAACCTTTGCCAATTCTAACCTTACGTTAGAATTGCGCCTTTTTAATTTCTTTCATCGAATTTGTTTTTCAGACAAGGAAGGACAGATCTCACCGACTTGTGGGAGACTCCTCGAACTTGCCAAACATTCTGCCTTTTATTTTCAGGTTTATTTTAATTTATTTATTTATTGGCTTATTTAATTTTGTTTATTTATTTATTGATTTATTTAACTGTTTATTTATTTTATGCCTGATTTATCTGAAATGCATGTTTTATCTGAACTGTCTGTTTATCACTGTTGCGCTATAACTGAATCGTTAAACATGCTAGGCTAAATTTAGTTATCGGTAGGTAAGGTCATATAGTCGAAGGGGTTTAGAAACTCCATTTGATTTATTCTGTTTTAAAAAGATTGACTTTCTGGTTTCGGTTACTAGTTCTTAATGCAACTGTTTTGTTACGAGAGTAAAATACAGACTAGAAGTTAGGATGAATAAAACGAGAGTTTGAGATAATAACCGGACATTAGTAATTAGGCATCAACTTAAAATACAGCAAAAATGCTTTTAAGTTGATTAGGTTTTATTTATTTTCAAAAACTATTTTAAAACTCTAATTGAAACAGCGAGAGCACTCACTTTGGTTTGATTATAGGATCTGAATCAGTAAACACGAGAGTGTGAGAAGAGGGTTTTCAAATAAATATTTCCTACTGAAACACGTTTTGATAATACGAGTTTGAGTCAATGAGTTGCTAAAACCCCCGAAGTCCGACCATTACATACCGATACTTTTTCCCCTGAATCTAAACTAGACTACAATCAGTTAGGTTCCTTAAAACCCTAATTATTTACATCATTAGCCTTAGGTTTACGTAGTAACCTTAGATAACGATAGGTTGACATTTAGTCCCTTGGTATTCAATAATCTTTAAAGCTACACGCGATAGGACTGTATACTTACAGTCTACATGCTATAAGACGTATAAAGTTGCGATCAAGTTTTTGGCACCATTGTCGGGGAACTAACAAGTCGATATCGTAACTCCTAAAGTTACACTGTAGAGTCTAAAGTACCATTCCCAATTGTATGCCAAGTACTCTCTCTAGAGGCGAAGACTTAGTGCTACCAATTCCCGAACCTGAGCGCTCTATTATTAGAAGACGCCACGTACAAGTACCTCGTACAGGTCCATCTCTTTCTCGATCTTCTATTTCTGCTGAACCAGTTGAAGGACCAGACATGGGTGACCAGCCACGTCCGCTCAAATCTTATGATATTCCTTCGCAAGAAGAACTGCACAATAGCATTGCTGTACAACAGAACCAGTTTTCTGGTGGTTCAATGGACGGCCCTAATCTACATATATCCATGTTTCCGCAATACACAAATACAGTCAAAGCTAATGGGGTCAGTCAAGAGGCGATAAGACTTCGTCTTTTCCCTTTTTTATTAAGAGATAGAGCCCGATCTTGGCTCCAATCTCTACCTGCTAACTTAGTTACCTCTTGGAACGAGTTGAAGAAAGTCTTTCTTGCGTGATATTTTCCACCAAGTAAGACAACTATGCTAAGATCCTAAATAAACGATTTTCGACAAAAAGACAATGAGTCTCTTTTCGATGCTTGGGAAAGATATAAAGAAATGTTGAGACTTTGTCCGTATCATGGCCTAGAAGAATGGTTAATTATCCATACCTTCTACAATGGTCTCCAGTATAACACGAGATTAACAATAGACGTCGGCGCAAGTGGCGCACTTATGGATAAACCCTATAACATAGCCTATGCACTCATAGAGAGTATGGCCCAGAACCACTATCAGTGGGGAAGTGAGAGAGGTCAAGTAGAGAAGGCTTATGGAGAGAAAGCACCAACGAAAAGTGGGATGCACGAGATTAGTAGTGTCGACAACATCCATGCTAAGGTAGACGCTCTCACCTAGAAAATAGAAAGCTTAACCGCAATACCTCCAGCCACCGTGGCTGCCATAACTTCAAACTGCGATATATATGGAGTACTTGGGCACGCTGCTGCTGAATGTCAACTATTAGAAGGAACTCCCACCGACAAAGTTCATTATGATCAAGGAAACTCTTATTCAAACACATACAATCCTGGATGGAAGAATTATCCCAATTTCTCATATAAAAACACCAATGCGTTGTATGCGTCAGGAGAAACACCTGCTGTGCCACCTGGATATCAAAAAGCACCCACAGTTGCTCCCAATATTCCTAGGAAATCTAACCTCGAACTAATGATGGAAAATTTTATAGCTTCACAATCTCAAACCAACAAGGATTTTCTAAACCAAAATATTCACACTGGTGAAGAAACTAAGTAGTTAGTGAATAAAGTAGATGCTTTAGCCACCCATAACAAAATGCTAGAAACTCAGATTTCACAAGTGGCCCAATAATAAGCACCTACTGCTGCACCTCCCGACACTTTTCCAGGGCAACCTCAACCTAATCCAAAAGGACAAGCTCATGCCATTATATTGGGAAGCAGAACCAAATATGATGGACCAACTGATCCTAGACTTAAGGATCCAGCCTCCAAAGCTATGGAAAAAAAATTGAGAAGGAAGATGAACTGAAAGAGAAAGAGAAAGTAGGTGATGGAGAAACAGTAGAAAAGGAAAAACCATATGTTCCTCCGCCACCTTACAAACCACCGATCCCTTATCCTCAAAGACTGACTAAGTCTAGGAGTGCAGGGCAATTCAAGAAATTTGTTGAACTTCTTAAACAGCTCAATATCACCATTCCATTCACAGAAGTTATCCCTCATATGCCCTTGTACGCTAAGTTCCTTAAATAAATACTATCTAACAAGAAAAGGATAGAGGATAATGAGACAGCTACACTCACTACAAAGTGTAGCGCAATCATTCAGAACAGGATTCCACAAAAGTTGAAGGATCCTGAAAGCTTCTCGATGCCATGTAATATAGTCATAGACAAGGCTCTATGCGACTTGGGCGCTAGTATCAGTGTTATGCCCTTGTCAATATCTAAGAAGCTCGATATGAGAGAATTAAGACCGACCAAGATGTCTGTACAACTTGCAGATTGTTCATTCAAATATCCAGTAGGAATTCTTGAAAATGTTCCGGTGCGAATAGGTCATTTATATATCCCTACAGACTTCATCATTATGAACATTAGAGAAGACAACATTACCCCCATCATACTAGGAAGGCCATTTCTAGCCACTGCCGGAGCCATAATAGATGTTAAGAAAGGAAAATTAACCTTTGAAGTTGGAGAAGAGAAATCCAAATTTATCCTGACACAATTCCTACAAGCCCCAACTATCGATGATACGTGCTATATTTTAGACGTAAGTGATGAATGTGTCAAGGAGATAGAATTAGGATAAAAACCTCATTCCAAAATCATGAAGATCCCGATGCCCCTGATTTTCGAGGATGATAATTGATGTCCTGAATATCAAGATGATAACCTAAGTGAATGTCTAGCACTGACACCAAATCATATGCCCTGTCCGAAGAAACCTGATTTGGAACTCAAGGTTTTACCAAAAACCTAAGGTACAAATTACTAGATTCTAAACTCAGAAAACCAGTAATAATAAACGCAGACTTAGGACAACTCGAGACGGAGAAACTGTTGCATGTTTTGCAAAAATACCCATCCGCCTTAGGATACAACATCGTTGATTTAAAGGGAATAAGTCCTTCCATTTGCATGCATCGCATCATGCTGGAAGATGACTTTAAGTTGTCTAGAGAATATCAGAGAAGGATTAACCCGATCATGAGCACTATAATGAAAGACGAAGTAACTAAACTTTTAAATGCAGGAATCATATACCCGATCTCTGATAATCAGTGGGTTAGTCCAGTCCACTGCGTACCCAAAAAGGGAGGAATCACGGTCACAACAAACAAAGCTGGAGAACATATAAAAGAGAGAGTTGTGAGTGGAGCTAGAATGTGCATTGACTATAGAAAGCTAAACAAAGCCACTCGAAAAGACCATTTCCCTCTACCCTTCATTGAACAAATGCTTGAAAGATTGGCTAAGCATTCTTACTACTGTTATTTGGACGGTTACTCAGGATTCTTTCAAATTCCTATCCACCCTGATGACCAAGAGAAAACAATGTTTATGTGTCCTTATGGAACATTTGCTTACCGACGAATACCGTTTGGATTATGTAATGCACCTGCAACATTCCAGAGATATATGATGTCCATCTTTACCGATTTCATAGACGATATCATGGAAGTATTTATGGATGACTTCTCTGTATATGGGCAAAGCTTTGAAGGATGCTTGTCAAACCTGGAGAAGGTACTGAAGTGATGTGTATAAGTAAACCTGGTATTGAACTGGGAAAAATGCCATTTTATGGTGAAACAAGGAATCGTGCTTGGACACATAGTTTCCGAGAAAGGGATCGAAGTAGACAAGGCAAAGATCGAAGTAATAGAAAATCTCCAACCCCCTAAGACAATAAGAGAAATACGAAGTTTCTTGGGCCACGTCGATTTCTACCGACGTTTTATTAAAGATTTCTCAAAGATTTCTAAACTGCTCACCAACCTCTTAATGAAAGAAGCTGAATTCATCTTTGATGATGATTTCTTAAAGGATTTTGAACGGTTAAAAACAGCTCTCATTTCCGCACCTATCATACAACCACCTGATTGGAGTCTACCATTTGAGATAATGTGCGACGCAAGCGATTACGTGGTAGGTGCAGTCCTAGGAAAAAGAAGAGACAAAAAGCTCCGTGCCATATACTATGCAAGTAGAACTTTGGATGCTGCACATATAAATTATGCTACTAAAGAAAAGGAACTTTTAGCCGTAGTTTTTGCATTAGACAAATTCCGTTCCTATCTAGTGGGCGCCAAGATTATCTTTTACACTGACCACGCAGCTATCAGATACCTATTAGCTAAGCAGGATGCCAAACCAAGGTTATTAAGATGTATCTTACTTCTACAAGAATTCGATATGCAGATTAAAGATAAACCATGATCCGAGAACCTTATAGCCGACCACTTATCCAGAATGGAGAACCTTAAACCTCAAGATGTACCTATTGATGACGATTTTCCATATGAATACTTAGTGGCCCGAATGGAATTATAAAACCCAGCTAAGAAGTGGAAGCAATGTCTGCTCAGATATCACTGCCTTGGTACGTTGACTATGTCAACTACTTAGCAGTGAGAGTTCTTCCACCCGATTTAACTTACCAACAAAAGAAGAAGTTCTTTCATGATCTTAAACACTATTATTGGGACGAGCCCTTACTATTCAAGCGAGATCCTGACGGTATCTTCCGTCGGTGCGTTCCAGAAAGCGAAATAGAAAATGTAATTTCTCATTGTTATGAAGCCCCTTGTGGTGGCCATGCTAGCACTTCGAAGACCTGCGCAAAGATTTTATAAGCTGGCCTTTATTGGACCAGTTTATGGAAAGATGTTCACACTGCAATCATAAAATGCGACCGGTGTCAACACACTGGAAACATATCTAGGCGCGATGAGATGCCTCAAAAGGGTATCCTAGAAGTAGAGGTCTTTAACTTGTGGGAAATTGACTTCATGAGACCTTTCCCATCTTCTTTTGGCAATAATTACATACTAGTTGCGGTAGATTATATATCTAAATGGATAGAGGCAGTAGCCTCTCCAACAAACGATGCACAAGTAGTGATTAAATTATTCAAAAAATATAATTTTTCTGAGATTCGGTGTGCCAAGACTAGTCATCAGCGATGGTGGCTCCCATTTCATTTCCAGAATTTTTGATAAACTTTTAGGGAAATATGGAGTCTGACACCGCGTAGCAACACCTTACCACCCACAAACAAGCGAGCAAGTGGAAGTCTCTAACAGGGAGATTGAGCGAATACTTGAGAAAATTGTTGCTACGTCCAGGAAAGATTGGTCGTCTAACCTACATGAAGCACTGTGGGCATGTAGAACAACGTACAAGACACCCATCAGAACCACACCTTTCAAACTAATTTATGGTAAGTCATGCCATTTACCTGTGGAACTCGAACATAAAGCCTATTGGGCTATTAAAACCCTAAATCTGAATTACAAAGCTGTTGGAGAAAAGAGAATTCTAGACATCCATGAATTGGAAGAACTTAGGCAAGATGCATATGAAAACGCCAAGATCTATAAGGAACAAACTAAGAGGTGGCACGAAAGACGCATCTCTAGGAAAGAATTCAAAAAAGGTGATGTAGTACTCTTATTTAACTCCAGACTTAAACTATTTCCAAGAAAACTCCGTTCCCGATGGTCAGAACCTTTTGAAGTTATTAAAGTACTCTCGAGTGGCGTTGTTGAAATTAAAGGAAAAGCTAGTGATTCGTTCAATGTAAACGGGCAGCGTTTGAAGCACTACCATTGTATCGAGAATAAAGACTACTCGACTAGTCTAAGACTTATACAGCTGCCGGCTGAGTCACCAAAATATTATTCGATTTTCAAAATAGGTCGAGCTTCTGACGTTAAACAAAGTTCTTTGTGGGAGGTAACCCACCAATTTTATTTAAAGTTTTCTTATCTATTTTTGTTAAATGTTTTTCTTAAAAGTTTTTTATAAATTTTTTTTCTTCTTCTTTTCTATTATTTTTTGGCATTAGGCCGATGCTAACTTAAAACTATTTTTTGAACTACTTACAGGATTCACATTTCTTTTTCTTCACTAATTTTTGCTATGGATTTTTCTAACACTATACCTATCACATTCGTGAGCGATGCTCGTCAGAGACGTTATGAGATGCTTGCTCAGAGAGAGATGTGTCCCACCATCTATGTGCATGATCCTGCATTGTACGCTTTGGGCATTAGGGAAAGTGTCTGCTTCATGTTTAACCAGATTGGGTGAGACTACTTTATTCATCACCACCATTCTACATACCGCAATCTGACACCGAAGTTTCTCAGTTCTTTGCACTATAACCCTGACGTTGGTTTAGGATTGGCTAGAGGAGTGTTCTCGTTCAGATTATTTGGTTTCACTCACAGGTTCACCACCCGTGAACTTACTGCATTTATGGATTTCCCCGTTGATGCTGATGCTGCTATTGAGATTCCTGATGACGAGTATTTGGACATCCAGCTTGACTACTTTTGGGGAGAGATATATGACTTGCGACGGGAGAGCTCTATTCCTAGGCACTCATCCGAGATTCATAACCCAGCTATTAGATATTTCCATATGATTATGGCATTTACCTTCTTTGGAAAACCTCAGAATGATACATTCGTGTCTAAGGAAGAGTTGTTTATTATGTTCTGTGCGTTTCGATCCAGACCAGTAGTTGGTGTTTGTGTTATGCTTGCTCGTCTGCTAAGTATAGCCCAGGCTCCTCATGGCCCGATATGTGTCAGAGGCTTAGTGATTATGATTGCTACTAACCTGTTTTTAAGGGAGTCATTATCCCGTTTGACCCCTGCTGCTGACTTCATCCCGCTAGACTTGTCTCTTTGCTTTAATGTTGGGATGATCAAATATTTAGAGCCGAATCAGTTTCAGTTGTTGATTCATCGCATGCCGATCTACCACTTTACACTTCCTAACATTGTGTGATCTAGTGTACTTGACAAGAAGAATTGGATTTATGACTTAGAAGGCGTAGCTGAGAATGACATGGAGGAAGAAAAAGATGATCCTTTGACACCTCCCCATTATTATGACCCTCCAGCACGATTGGATGAGTCTGACCCAAAGATGGTCGAGATGATTGAGGCTGATCCTGTTACATCGCCTCTACTTGACTGCCATCCGGCTTGGGATCTACCCATAGCCCCTACTGCTGTTGATGTCCAGATGCCACAGCCCGACTATGTTGCTGCCATTGATGCACTCACAACGGAGCTCGCTGCTATTCGTTCAGATCTTAATTCGCTCCACACTAATTTTTATGGTTTCATGGATCTTGTTACGACAAATCTAGATCACCTTTTTCAGCAGTTGAATTCTAGAGGTGGCTGACTTTTTATTTATTTTAGAACATTGAGGGCACTGTTCACTCTTATTATAGGGGAGGAGTGTCTATTTAGATTTCTATTTCATATTTAGTTTTTCAATAGCATCAATCTAGATTTATTTCGGTTATTCATTTTTCGAATTTATTTGTTTCAGTTACTTTATTTATTTCATCATTTTATTTTTCTATCTATTTGTGTTATATCTCTCATTGTGCTCTGTTACTATTATGATATGATGCTATTGTGTTATTATTAAGTTTCATCTAAAAAAATAAAATGCATGAATATTAACCTAGTAGTCCTAGTATGCAACTGTCATTGAATAACACACCTAATAAGTCATTCATTGTCTCTCATGCTCAATTTATAATTTATTCAATTAAGACATTGAAGTGACACAACCTACCATGCCACGGTCATCAATAAGGAATCTCATGCATGCTTCCTTGTCCCGTCCGTTGCAGGCACGCAAGATTCTTGGGTCTACACTTTGTAACGACCGTTACAAGGGTGGCAGGCTAGGCTTGCAAAAGAGAGCCATGTGTAACGACCGTTACACACTGAAGCAACTCGATTTTTTCTTCAAAAAATCATTTAAATGAATTTTCAAAAATAAAGTGAAATCGCCACCTAATTTTATTTGTTCTAAAAAGAACGGGGAAATATAGATAAAACCCACGAAAGAAAAGGATAAGACGGTCTACGAAATTAAGAGATATAGGTTCGGGAGTTGGTTATGCAAGGGGAAGGTATTAGCACCCCTCACATCCATCGTACTCGATGGTACCCATTTAGTTCAAAGTGTGGTTGTGTGTTAGTGTGAAAATTTTACGATCTTCTAAGTTTAAAAATGAGAAAGAAAGGGAGAAGAAATGTTTTTATTATTTTGAGTTTGACACGGTTTCGAAACCGCGTGCCTACGTATTCCCTCGTGCAATGAGAAAGTCAAAACTCCGTAGTTCTTCTAGAAAATATTGTTTGTTGATTGATTTTAAATGAAAAAGACAAGTCGTCATTTTTAAAGGAGAGGACTCATCTAACGTCCACAAGTTGTGATAAAGAATAAGGGACTACGCACCAACATGAGGGAGGGTTTGAGAACACCTCTAGTACTCAAGTGGAGAAGTCGAAAACCTTGGGAATAGAGGAAGAAACATCTCAATTATAAATGAATCATGTCTAATCTTAAAAATGGTTTAAAGGTAAAGGTGCTCGAGCACACAAAAGATATTGAGTGTGTTAAAATTGATTTTAAGTTGTGGATGACAAGTATCAAAACGTTGGGCTACCCTCTAACGATTCGAATACTCGAGATTGGTGATTGAGGTCAACCGATCATCTCTCATCCAAAATCTTTATTATGAAAAGAGTGAGGTGAAACAAAGTTCACTTTTATTAAGTGTATGGAATAAAGTATTTAGGTCATTGGGTTACCTCTAATGGCCCAAATATTTACATTTTAATTAAATCGTCGGGCTATCCTCTAACAATTTAATTAAATACCATAACACTATTTTTTGTTTAGAACATGGATTGAAAATAACTCGATGTTGAATCGAGGTTTGAGAAGAAGACTCGAGTTCACTTTTATTAAGTGTATGGAATAAAGTATTTAAGTCATTGGGTTACCCTCTAATGGCCCAAATACTTTACATTTTAATTAAATCGTCGGGTTGTCCTCTAACGATTTACTTAAATACCATAGCACCATGTTTTTTTTGTTTTGTAGAAAAATTGATTTTTTTGAAAAATAACTCGACGTTGGATCGATTTTTATTGAAGGTGTTTTAAATGCTTGGTGAATGGAGAAAGAATAGGATCGAGATAATTGTAAATCACAAATAAAATCGACAAAGCCCATACAAGGTGGCCAACCTAAGTATAAAATAATTAAATTACATGTGTACTAGCAAAGTGGGCTAGTCTACTATAACGACTAATTGGAACAATTAATCGAAATAGGCTCACTGTAAGAAGGCCCAGGATCAAGCGTACATGTGTGCATGTGAGGTCATCGCGACGCTTCGTAGCTTTGTCGACTTACGGGTTAAAAATGATTTACAATTATTAGTTTAAAAATATTTTTTTGGTTTTGTGTAAGTGACAGTTAAATTAAATAAAATAAATGTGCACTAAATTATTACAAGAATTGTTTTTTGGGAGAGGGATACATGAACTATAAATGGGGATTAAACTGTAAAATAAAATAGAAAGCGGTAAAATTATTTACAACGCAACAAGGGGATTGGGATACATTATTCGAATGGGGATAGAGATAAGTTAACGAGAAACTGTAAAGTAATTGTATCTTAACAGAATAATAACAAAAGTTAAATGCGAAGAAGCTTAAACGCAGATTATTGTATTTTATTATATTAGAACAGATTATAAAAATTAAATCTAAGAAATTAAATACTATACTTGTGTTCATACATATTCAAAAATTAAATTGAATTAAAAATATGAAATTGCCGCACAAAGAAGATTAATATAATTAGATTCGAACTTATTTACGAATTAATAGATAAACTATAATAATAATAGTATGTATATAATATATTTACAATACTAAGCATAAAAAATATAATATGTATATTTACAATACTAAATGTAAGAATAAAAATAATAATAAGTATAATTATATTTACAATATAAAATATAAAATAAAGTAAAAATGCAAGTATATTGTATGTACAATACTAAATATTAAACATTAAATAAAAATAGTAATATGAACAAGAGTATATAAAAATGTATGTAGATGCGACAGTATAGAATGTATGCTTGAACCATCCTCGGATATCTTCACAAATAACAGATACATTAGTAGCATAGTGTGAAATAAAATGAACATAAAATCGCATCGAATCAAAACATGGTTAGTAATGAAGAAATAAAATTAAAAATGTAATTAACATGAACTATGTATACGAATAAGCAACAGATTGTAATTGAAACCAAAGAAGCCGTGCACAAGTTATTAATTAATCCAAAGTTGAATCATGGAAAATCGAGTTCTAAACACATTTAAACCACATGAATCAAAACCGGGCAGCACTTATGCACATGAAATAAAACTAGAATTCGAATCCGAAATTAATTGATTGAAGCAAAGTCCGGACAGCCACTATTCACTCAAATATACTTGAAATAAAATGACTTTCTTACTCGAATTCAATATAAAGGATATGGCACGCTGCCCCAAAAGTTTCTCGGCCAAATTCACACGCAAGTAAATGCGGTATCATTGTCAAACCATCATCGAAACTAAACAAATATATCTTTATTCACAAACTTCAATCGAAATAAAAATGAAAGAAATACAAAATTTAATGGTTTCTCGGTTAGATTTTTACACGAATAAACGTGGCATTATCGTCACCTTCATCGAAACTACACTAATATTACTTCCCTCGCAATTCCAATTCAAATTGAAATAAAACTAGCATAGTAACATAGTTTGAACTTTGATTGAGAATAACAATAAAAATGATGTTACGACAAATATTCTTGCTCGAAATCGCCTCAAAGGGAATAACAACAAAGCTGCCCGCATAGTTTCTCGGCTAGGTTCCTCGCGAATAAACGCAATATTACCATTACCTTCATCGAAACTACACGAGTATTGTTTCATTCACAATTCCAATTGAAATGAAAGTAGCATAATAGCATGGCTGTCCCGACATGTTTCTCGGTTAGATTTACACGCGAGTAACGCGGTCAATCATAAAACCATCATTGAAACTATCCTCGAATATTATTCAGACACAAACGATAATCGAAATTAAAATTAAAACAAGATAACATCCTAAAAGTTTCTCGGTTAAGTCTTACGCGAATAAACGCGATATAGACATCAAACCTTCATTGAAACCGATACGGAATCTTCGTATCAATTACTCGTCATAAACCAAACCGAATACTCTAAATCTATGTGTCCATACGGTTTTCGTAACCAAATTGAATTCAAGCTTCGAAACACAACATAATAAGAAAATTGAATTCAAGCTTCGAAACACAACATAATAAGAAATACAACAATATATATCCTTAGTTTTCTCGGTTGTATTAGACGCGGATAAACACATCATCGATACTAAACCATCATCGAAACCAAAAAATGGATATCAACACTTTTATCAACACAAAACCGCATCTGTCGAATCAAGGCAGCAAATTATAATAATAGAATTATTCTGTTCAGAAATTCACCATAACATTTTAACAGCATATCATGGGGTTCTTGCATCCACATATTCCAATAAAATAATTATTACAGCTCAAAACATATTACATTCACAAAACATTTCAATCAATAGAAATTACCAAGGTTTAACTCAAACAACTCAGATTAAATAACAATGTATGATAAGGATGTCGAAGTTTACCGAAACTTGTCGAAACCTGAAACAGAGGCAGAGAAGTTCACTGGTGGCTTCTGTAGTGGATTTACGGTGAAGAGACGGCAGGAGATGATGGTTGGGTAGTTGCTGGCTGGGAACAAGAACAGGGTTGTTGCTGTTGGAAACACGATTCTACGACAGAGGCTGTTGATGCGAAACGGAGACGAAGGTTGGGTGGTAACAGTGAAGGAATGGATGTACGGTGGCTGGAACGGCGAGGATGGGTTGCTGGAAACGAGAAGATGGAAGGAAAGCGGGTTTGGTACAGGGTTTGGGGGTTCCGGCAGCGGTTGGAAGGGATGAAGGTGAGACGGTGGAGAAGATGAGGATTGAAGGCTGTGAGCAGGGAGGAACGAGGTGAACGGTGTGGGTACGGCAGGGAGCTTCCGATGAGTGAGCTGAGAGGGTTTCACGGCGATGGAGAAACAGGCAGCGGATTGAGTGAGAAACAAAAGGGGGGATTTCGGATGGTGGCTGTAGGGTGTGTGTATCGCCGGTGAGGTGGAGGTGATGATGATATGGAAATGGAGCTGTGAAGAGAGGATCCAGAAGAGACGCGGGTTACAGGGGGTGGATGAAGAAGAAGAAAACACTTCTTCTTAAAAAAAATTTATAATTTTGGTTTCCTTTTTGTCCGCCTCTCTCTCCGTGTTTTTGTTTTCAATTTTTTTTGGCCTCCCTTGTAACAAACACATGTAGCATATATATATCCATAAAAATAGGGTTTAACAATTTTTTAAAAATGCCTAAAATGCCCTCTTCATAAAATGGGCCTAAAAATTGGAACTAGTAAAAATAAAAAGCCCAAAAGTATTTTGTTTTGATTTTTTTGAGATAAAAATTATACACCTAAAATTGTCAAAAATGGTCAAAGTTCGGACAATAAATTATCCGAAAAAATAAAATGAGTAAATTAAAATAAATTACGAGTCTTGTAAATTAAAGAAAAATTATTGAAATGGTTAAAATTAAAATAAAATGATAATAAAGAATATCCGATTTTAAAATACTTACAGTTAAATACGAGTCTTCAAACTGTATCGAAAAATTAGGGAGAACACATTTTCATGATCTACGCGACACGTAGATGCATAAAGCAGTGAGTAAAAAATGAAAACTTGAAATATTTTCTCCGCTAATTTTCGACAAGTCAATTGCTTTTAATAGTCTGTTTATAAAATCGAAATATCGATATCACCGACATATAAATAATTTAAAAATCAATGCAATAAACAGAGAGACAGATAAAAATGCATGAAGTAACATAACAGGTATTTTACAACTAAAAACGATGCAAACATCAATTTAAACTAACTTTTGGTCAATTTAAATACGACGAAATGATGCAAATGCAATGTGTGAATGACTGTTTTTTTAATTTTAAATATAATGCAAGTAGAAAAATAGCAGGGTAAAATTTGGGGTGCAACAGTTGCCCCTATTTAAATATCTTCGACCAGATGATATGAAGATGATCAAGCTTCATATTATCGCAGTGGGAGATAGTTAAATATCAAAACCCAAAATTTTGCCCCGAGATGCAATGGGTATCTTTGTGAATAAAATATAATGAGAAAAGTCTTGAATGCAATTTTTGACATATTTTTGAATG
Source organism: Vicia sativa (assembly GCA_021764765.1). Taxonomy (NCBI): domain Eukaryota; kingdom Viridiplantae; phylum Streptophyta; class Magnoliopsida; order Fabales; family Fabaceae; genus Vicia; species Vicia sativa. Next base: position 76,650,434 of record CM038795.1, read on the forward strand.
ATGTATGATATGAGACAAATTTGTGGTAGACAATCGATTTTAAGCAGATTTGAAGCTACATCGAGAAATAAACGGAAAAGACAATCGATTTTAAGCGGATCCGAAGCTACATCGGGAAATAAACGGAAAGACAATCGATTTTAAACAGATCTGAAGCTACATCAGGGAGATAAACTGGAAAAGACAATCAGATTTTAAACAGATCTGAAGCTACATCGGGGAAATAAACTGGAAAAGACAATCAGATTTTAAACAGATCTGAAGCTACATCGTGAAGATAAACTGGAAAGACAATCATATTTTAAGCAGATCCGAAGCTACATCCGGAAATACATCGGAAAGACAATCGATTTTAAACAGATCCAAGCTACATCAGAAGATAAACTGGAAAAGACAATCGATTTTAAGCAGATCCGAAGCTACATCGGGAAATAAACGGAAAAGACAATCGATTTTAAGCGGATCGAAGCTACATCAGAAGATAAACTGAAAAGACAATCGATTTTAAACAGATCTGAAGCTACATCAGGGAAATACACTGGAAAAGACAATCAGATTTTAAACAGATCTGAAGCTACATCAGGAAGATAAACTGGAAAAGACAATCAGATTTTAAACAGATCTGAAGCTACATCGGGGAAATAAACTGGAAAAGACAATCGATTTTAAGCGGATCTGAAGCTACATCGAGAAGATAAACGGAAAAGACAATCGATTTTAAGCGGATCCGAGCTACATCGAAATACGGAAAGACAATCGATTTTAAATAGATCGAAGCTACATCGAGATAAACGGAAAAGACAATCGATTTTAAACAGATCCGAAACTACATCGGAAATAAACGGAAAAGACAATCGATTTTAAGCAGATCGAAGCTACATCGGGAAATAAACTGGAAAGACAATCAAATTTTAAACAGATCGAAGCTACGTCGGAAATAAACTGGAAAGACAATCGATTTTAAACAGATCGAGCTACATCGAGAAATAAACTGAAAAGACAATGATTTTAAACGGATCCGAAGCTACATCGGGAAATAAACGGAAAAGACAATCGATTTTAAGCGGATCCGAAGCTACATCGAGAAATAAACTGAAAAGACAATCGATTTTAAACAGATCCGAAGCTACATCGAGAAATAAACGGAAAAGACAATCGATTTTAAACAGATCGAAGCTACATCGGAAATAAAGCGGAAAGACAATCGATTTTAAGCAGATCGAAGCTACATCGAGAAATAAGCTGGAAAAGACAATCAGATTTTAAACAGATCTGAAGCTACATCAGGGAAAAACACTGGAAAAGACAATCAGATTTTAAACAAATCTGAAGCTACATCAGGGAAATAAACTGGAAAAGACAATCAGACTTTAAACAGATCTGAAGCTACATCAGAGAGATAAACTGATAGGTACCAAGTAAGTTGGATTTTGACTGCAAGGTAAGACATTGATTGTAACAAGACCTCGGGAAAATGCAAATGAGGATAAAACACTCTTGCTATGCATGATATATGAATTTTGTGATGCATGATATATAAATGATCTATGCATGTAGTATGTAATGCAGACATTTATGACAATGGAGATTGATTCATTTGTGGAGGTAAGATGGGAACTCTGATTCCTCAACACGGAGAACACTACCAACTCCGCTTGGAAATAATGTCTTGAGAAACACTTCTAACACACTTGTGAATTGCATTGAAATGATGATCCTTGAAGGGAGGACTGCAACGCTGCTTAAGGATTGCCCCTGACTAGCTGATTGTTGAGGATAAACCGATCATGGCTTTAACTCTTGAAATGACTGAGGGGAAAGGAGTGCCCCGGTGTAAGTCTTGAAAATGCTCTTCTGATTAAAACAATTCTGATAATGACTTGCGCTGAGCAACAAATCTTGAACTAATTCACAACAGGATCTGAAAGATACTTGCCCCTGATTAGGATCACTGACCAAGTTTCCTAACAATTTGGACTTCCTTGATGATGAGGAAAACTTGTTTACAAGCAAAAATTGTTTATTCAAACATGGTAAATTTAATGCAAAGTTCATGCAAAATTTTTGAAATAAAAATCATTTTTTGAAATGATGTAATTGCTGTATAGAAAATGGATCGCTGGTTAAAACACAGTGGTTTAAAAATTTAAAAGTGAGAGAGAAAACAACAGTATGGATATACCAATACAATTGATTTGCAAAAGACCTTAGGAGTCATATTACGCAACCTTGTTGTAGTATGCTTTCAAAAGAAACCTGACTTCAATTAGGTCTTTTGAGGGTTGTAACGTGGTCTGGTTCACGGTTTAAGAAACAAAGGATAAAGGCTCAAAATTTAATTGTACCCAACCCAATCTTCGTGATGTTCTTCAGTCCTACGCTCAGTTAACTCAGATTGTGCATTTTAGTTCCAATTGATTTTGGATTGTACACTGATAGTGATGATGGTCAGAAGTTGATAGATTCTTGAAATAGCAGTCACTTCTTTTTGCAACATTTGTTGTTTGAGGACTTTTGTCAACTCTTGTTTTGAATTTCGTCATCCCTAACTTTTGCCTGAACCGTTCCGCTTTAGATTACGATCAGCGGGATGCCCTAATTTTTTTTTTGCCTAAGTTGCCTTTTAGTTTTAACTTGGCGGCTTTATATATATATATATATATATATATATATATATATATATATATTTGAAAGACAGTGACTGTTTGACTTTTATGATTACGGAGAACCATCATCATCACTTTTTGATGACATCTTCGACACTTCTTTGATGTGTGTGAAGGAAGCTTGATTGAATACAACCTCTATTGAAAGGCGTCTTGAATGAATGCACATCCGAATTAACTGAGAATTACCCTGCCCCAGGTTAAAATTGCGGGTTAGAAAGAAACTCCAACTTCTAGGCTCAAAGGGGTTGACAAAGGTTGACTTCCTTATTTCTCCGGTGTTTGGGAATTGAAACAATGCCTGTATATCATCAGCAAAGTTTTATTCGAAAGCATACCAACATCAATTATGGGTATCTTGTTTTTATCATCCTCCCTCCAATCTTTGCAAAAAAACAAAAGTTTGGTAAAGAAATTAAATAGGAAAAATATATATTTGGAAAGAAAGCAATAAATAAAAAATAAAAAATATTTGAATCAAAACAGTGGAATGCTCATTTCATTAAAATTAACTTGAAATTACAAACAAAATTTGAAAGCAACAATTTAACATAAACAAACGAAAATGCAAACAGAAAAGAAACATGGCCTAGTGACTAATCGCCACAAGGATGAGTCATCTGTCTGAAACATCTTTAGGAGGTGACATGGGATATTCGACCCATTCTTCACCACTTTTTCCGGCAATGGATTGTTGATAACATTTGGCGGATCTCGAAATTTATCTCCTTGCTTCTGATTAGCTCTTGAACTCTAGCCTTCAATGGGTAACAACGTTCCAAATCGTGACCAGCAGCTCCCTGGTGGAACTCACAATGAAGATCAGACCTGAATCCGGATGGGAGAGGATCTGGAGGAGTCAGAGGCCTAGTCGTGATTAGACCTAGTTCAACCAAGTGAGGATACAATGCGGTGTAAGTCATTGGAATAGGGTCAAACTGATTCCTATTCCTTGCATTATAGTTCTGATTTTGTCCGCCAGCTTGGCGTTGAGGAATCTGAATTTGTTGAGCCTTGACTGTAGGAGTGATGGCATCTACTTGCGGTTGGTCATAGTATTGAGGCCTACGACGAGGTCTTCTCCTTTCAATCGAGACAACATTAGTTTCACCATCTTTCTTCTTATGGAAGTTTCCAAAAGATTTCTTGGCACCACTAGAGGATTCACCAGCAACAGACACTTTTCCTCTCTTGATTCCCTCTTCTAGCCTTTGGCCAATAGTCACCAAGTCGTGAGGCGGGACACACTACCAATCATTTTCTCCCAATAGAAAGGGGATAAGGTATCCATAAACAAACCAGTGAGCTCCTTCTCAGATAAAGGTGGTTCAACTTGTGAAGCCAGCTCTCTCCACCGTTGAGCGTATTCCTTAAAAGATTCCTTATCACTCTGAGACATATTTTGTAATTGACGGCGATCAGGAGCCATGTCAAGATTGTAATGGTATTGTTTCATGAAAGCATTAATCAGATCTTGGAAGCATTGAATATGGTCTTTCTCAAGTCCCATATACCATTTCAATGAAGCTCCACTCAGGCTGTCTTGGAAACAGTGGATAAGAAGCTTGTCATTCCTCGTATAAGCAAACATTTTTCTGAAGTACATCAGCAAATGACTTTTTGGACAAGTGTGCCCCTTGTATTTCTCGAAATCAGGAGTTTTGAACTTATGAGGCATAACTAGATCAGAAACAAGACACATGTTCTCTGCAGCAATACCAAAGACATTGTTGCCTTCCATAGCTCTCATCCTTCTTTCTAGAGTCTGATATTGCACGCGGACTTCTTCAAGTTCATTAAAATCTTCTCGGCTCACACTTCGTGGAGTGTCAGCACGGTAATCAAAGAGAGGATTCTCATAAGCAACTTGCGCAGTAGGTTGATGCACAAAAGGTCGAAGAGGCGGTATGCATGATCGGTTGAGGCTCGGTGGCGGAGCTCGGAAACTGATCGGGAAGACTCGCCAACCATTGGAGTAGTTGCAGTGGGTGGAACGTAATTTGGGTAACCCAAATTCGGCCAAGTAATGGGCATCCGAGAAGACCGAGGATCAACAACGGTGAGACTTGAAATTAGTCCTTTAAGGTTGCTCACCGCGATCGAACTTGCATCATTTCAAAGTTTAGTCATGCCGACTTCAACTCACCGATAGGCATGGCAAAAAACCCCCCCGCCCGCCGAAATTAACGGGCCCGGTTTAACAGGGGCGGGGCGGTAAAACCGTTTTATTCTGGTGGTGCGGTGCGGGTGATGGTAATACCCGCCCGCACTCACCCGCCAACTAAATTTATTTTATTTTATTTGTTTTTAATAGTTTTATTACTTATTTACACTTTTTTATACTTTTTAATATTATAATATTATGTTTATTAGAATTATTATTTATTTTTTTGAAAATAAAATTTAAATAAAACTATCAAACTTGAAAAATACTTTTAAAATAATTAAGTATTTAGTTTAATTATTTATTTTTAACTTTATTGAAAAAAATATAAATTTAAAAATAAAATAAAAGTTTTATTCGGGCGGGTGCGGGGCGGGTGCGGGTAAACCCGTTTCTTGTTGGGGGCGGGTGCGGGTGAACAAATTTTAGACCCGAACGGGTGCGGTGCGGGTCGGGTCAGGTGCAGGAGGCGGGTGCGGGTGCAGGTGCTTAAACCCGCCCCCGACCCGCCCCGTTGCCATCCCTACTCACCGATTTCCATTTGGACTTCTGCATTGTGTTGTTCTTGGTATTCCATTCTTCTCTTGACGTTGGCTCTAGTTCCGTGCTTGTGCAGAGGAATCAGCTTGACAGCAAGTCAACAACTGGAGATGGAGACAGACGAAATGAGTCTTTTGACAACTTGGATGTATGCATGAAATATGCAGATGATGCATTGAAATGTAATGTCATTAATGCGGAAGATGTGGTGAAATGAAATGTCACATATACAAATGGAATGCAACATAATAACAGTAACAGGTTCACAGGGATGGTACAGGTAATCAAACAACTTAATTAGGTGGGATCCTATGATAGGATGGTTTTAAGTTTTCTACCCAAGTTCCCCATGGGATGGTTTTAAAGTTTTCTGCTAAGTGTTTCTCGGAGTCTCAGATCCCCTTTTAACAAATACTATCATCACGCGAGAGGCCTACGTGGTAACGATATTTGGAAAAGTATACCCCAAGAAACGGCTCTTAACGGGATACTCAAAATCCGAAATTTGAGCGTTTGGTCTCGGTTAGGACAACATGAACAAACTTAGAGTTATAGGTCATTTGTCCAAAGATTGATGTCCTGCGCTATCGCGGGCCAACAACCTCCTTAAAACAACCAACTCTAAGCCGGAGTCTTCGCTTCGGGCCAACAAGACAATGGAGTCAGGTGGACCTAGGCTACGCAACCCCTCTATTCCTAAAAAGGTGACCTAGAAGCCTGGGTAGTGGGCTTATCTATGCATCAATAATCCCATCAAGAATTCCCACACAATGGATATATAAACAAGATAATAAATGAAGCATAGAAAAATAAATAACTGAAACATAATATAAAGTACAAAGAAGAAAGTAAAATAAAATGATAAACACACAACCACACAAAGAACTAAACTAGGGTTAACTCGCTTGAGAAAATGTCCCCAGTGAAGTCGCCAACTGAAGCAACTCGATTTTTTCTTCAAAAAATCATTTAAATGAATTTTCAAAAATAAAGTGAAATCGCCACCTAATTTTATTTGTTCTAAAAAGAACGGGGAAATATAGATAAAACCCATGAAAGAAAAGGATAAGACGGTCTACGAAATTAAGAGATATAGGTTCGGGAGTTGGTTATGCAAGGGGAAGGTATTAGCACCCCTCACATCCATCGTACTCGATGGTACCCATTTAGTTCAAAGTGTGGTTGTGTGTTAGTGTGAAAATTTTACGATCTTCTAAGTTTAAAAATGAGAAAGAAAGGGAGAAGAAATGTTTTTATTATTTTGAGTTTGACACGGTTTCGAAACCGCGTGCCTACGTATTCCCTCGTGCAATGAGAAAGTCAAAACTCCGTAGTTCTTCTAGAAAATATTGTTTGTTGATTGATTTTAAATGAAAAAGACAAGTCGTCATTTTTAAAGGAGAGGACTCATCTAACGTCCACAAGGTGTGATAAAGAATAAGGGACTACGCACCAACATGAGGGAGGGTTTGAGAACACCTCTAGTACTCAAGTGGAGAAGTCGAAAACCTTGGGAATAGAGGAAGAAACATCTCAATTATAAATGAATCATGTCTAATCTTAAAAATGGTTTAAAGGTAAAGGTGCTCGAGCACACAAAAGATATTGAGTGTGTTAAAATTGATTTTAAGTTGTGGATGACAAGTATCAAAACGTTGGGCTACCCTCTAACGATTCGAATACTCAAGATTGGTGATTGAGGTCAACCGATCATCTCTCATCCAAAATCTTTATTATGAAAAGAGTGAGGTGAAACAAAGTTCACTTTTATTAAGTGTATGGAATAAAGTATTTAGGTCATTGGGTTACCCTCTAATGGCCCAAATACTTTACATTTTAATTAAATCGTCGGGCTATCCTCTAACAATTTAATTAAATACCATAACACTATTTTTTGTTTAGAACATGGATTGAAAATAACTCGATGTTGAATCGAGGTTTGAGAAGAAGACTCGAGTTCACTTTTATTAAGTGTATGGAATAAAGTATTTAAGTCATTGGGTTACCCTCTAATGGCCCAAATACTTTACATTTTAATTAAATCGTCGGGTTGTCCTCTAACGATTTACTTAAATACCATAGCACCATGTTTTTTTTTGTTTTGTAGAAAAATTGATTTTTTTGAAAAATAACTCGACGTTGGATCGATTTTTATTGAAGGTGTTTTAAATGCTTGGTGAATGGAGAAAGAATAGGATCGAGATAATTGTAAATCACAAATAAAATCGACAAAGCCCATACAAGGTGGCCAACCTAAGTATAAAATAATTAAATTACATGTGTACTAGCAAAGTGGGCTAGTCTACTATAACGACTAATTGGAACAATTAATCGAAATAGGCTCACTGTAAGAAGGCCCAGGATCAAGCGTACATGTGTGCATGTGAGGTCATCGCGACGCTTCGTAGCTTTGTCGACTTACGGGTTAAAAATGATTTACAATTATTAGTTTAAAAATATTTTTTTGGTTTTGTGTAAGTGACAGTTAAATTAAATAAAATAAATGTGCACTAAATTATTACAAGAATTGTTTTTTGGGAGAGGGATACATGAACTATAAATGGGGATTAAACTGTAAAATAAAATAGAAAGCGGTAAAATTATTTACAACGCAACAAGGGGATTGGGATACATTATTCGAATGGGGATAGAGATAAGTTAACGAGAAACTGTAAAGTAATTGTATCTTAACAGAATAATAACAAAAGTTAAATGCGAAGAAGCTTAAACGCAGATTATTGTATTTTATTATATTAGAACAGATTATAAAAATTAAATCTAAGAAATTAAATACTATACTTGTGTTCATACATATTCAAAAATTAAATTGAATTAAAAATATGAAATTGCCGCACAAAGAAGATTAATATAATTAGATTCGAACTTATTTACGAATTAATAGATAAACTATAATAATAATAGTATGTATATAATATATTTACAATACTAAGCATAAAAAATATAGTATGTATATTTACAATACTAAATGTAAGAATAAAAATAATAATAAGTATAATTATATTTACAGTATAAAATATAAAATAAAGTAAAAATGCAAGTATATTGTATGTACAATACTAAATATTAAACATTAAATAAAAATAGTAATATGAACAAGAGTATATAAAAATGTATGTAGATGCGACAGTATAGAATGTATGCTTGAACCATCCTCGGATATCTTCACAAATAACAGATACATTAGTAGCATAGTGTGAAATAAAATGAACATAAAATCGCATCGAATCAAAACATGGTTAGTAATGAAGAAATAAAATCAAAAATGTAATTAACATGAATTATGTATACGAATAAGCAACAGATTGTAATTGAAACCAAAGAAGCCGTGCACAAGTTATTAATTAATCCAAAGTTGAATCATGGAAAATCGAGTTCTAAACACATTTAAACCACATGAATCAAAACCGGGCAGCACTTATGCACATGAAATAAAACTAGAATTCGAATCCGAAATTAATTGATTGAAGCAAAGTCCGGACAGCCACTATTCACTCAAATATACTTGAAATAAAATGACTTTCTTACTCGAATTCAATATAAAGGATATGGCACGCTGCCCCAAAAGTTTCTCGGCCAAATTCACACGCAAGTAAATGCGGTATCATTGTCAAACCATCATCGAAACTAAACAAATATATCTTTATTCACAAACTTCAATCGAAATAAAAATGAAAGAAATACAAAATTTAATGGTTTCTCGGTTAGATTTTTACACGAATAAACGTGGCATTATCGTCACCTTCATCGAAACTACACTAATATTACTTCCCTCGCAATTCCAATTCAAATTGAAATAAAACTAGCATAGTAACATAGTTTGAACTTTGATTGAGAATAACAATAAAAATGATGTTACGACAAATATTCTTGCTCGAAATCGCCTCAAAGGGAATAACAACAAAGCTGCCCGCATAGTTTCTCGGCTAGGTTCCTCGCGAATAAACGCAATATTACCATTACCTTCATCGAAACTACACGAGTATTGTTTCATTCACAATTCCAATTGAAATGAAAGTAGCATAATAGCATGGCTGTCCCGACATGTTTCTCGGTTAGATTTACACGCGAGTAACGCGGTCAATCATAAAACCATCATTGAAACTATCCTCGAATATTATTCGGACACAAACCATAATCGAAATTAAAATTAAAACAAGATAACATCCTAAAAGTTTCTCGGTTAAGTCTTACGCGAATAAACGCGATATAGACATCAAACCTTCATTGAAACCGATACGGAATCTTCGTATCAATTACTCGTCATAAACCAAACCGAATACTCTAAATCTATGTGTCCATACGGTTTTCGTAACCAAATTGAATTCAAGCTTCGAAACACAACATAATAAGAAAATTGAATTCAAGCTTCGAAACACAACATAATAAGAAATACAACAATATATATCCTTAGTTTTCTCGATTGTATTAGACGCAGATAAACACATCATCGATACTAAACCATCATCGAAACCAAAAAATGGATATCAACACTTTTATCAACACAAAACCGCATCTGTCGAATCAAGGCAGCAAATTATAATAATAGAATTATTCTGTTCAGAAATTCACCATAACATTTTAACAGCATATCATGGGGTTCTTGCATCCACATATTCCAATAAAATAATTATTACAGCTCAAAACATATTACATTCACAAAACATTTCAATCAATAGAAATTACCAAGGTTTAACTCAAACAACTCAGATTAAATAACAATGTATGATAAGGATGTCGAAGTTTACCGAAACTTGTCGAAACCTGAAACAGAGGCAGAGAAGTTCACTGGTGGCTTCAGTGGATTCTGGTGAAGAGACGAGAGATGATGGTTGGGTAGTTCTTGGTGGGAACAAAACAGGGTTGTTCTTTGTTGGAAACACGATTCTGACAGGCGAGATGAAGGATCGGTGTTGATGCGAAACGGAGACGAAGGTTGGGTGGTAACAGTGAAGGAATGGATGTACGGTGGCCGGAACGGCGAGGATGGGTTGCTGGAAACGAGAAGATGGAAGGAAAGCGGGTTTGGTACAGGGTTTGGGGGTTCCGGCAGCGGTTGGAAGGGATGAAGGTGAGACGGTGGAGAAGATGAGGATTGAAGGCTGTGAGCAGGGAGGAACGAGGTGAACGGTGTGGGTACGGCAGGGAGCTTCCGATGAGTGAGCTGAGAGGGTTTCACGCCGATGGAGAAACAGGCAGTTGAGTGAGAAACAAAAGGGGGGATTTCGGATGGTGGCTGTAGGGTGTGTGTATCGCCGGTGAGGTGGAGGTGATGATGATATGGAAATGGAGCTGTGAAGAGAGGATCCAGAAGAGACGGGTTACAGGGGGTGGATGAAGAAGAAGAAAACACTTCTTCTTAAAAAAAATTTATAATTTTGGTTTCCTTTTTGTCCGCCTCTCTCGTGTTTTGTTTTCAATTTTTTTTGGCCTCCCTTGTAACAAACACATGTAGCATATATATATCCATAAAAATAGGGTTTAACAATTTTTTAAAAATGCCTAAAATGCCCTCTTCATAAAATGGGCCTAAAAATTGGAACTAGTAAAAATAAAAAGCCCAAAAGTATTTTGTTTTGATTTTTTGAGATAAAATTATACACCTAAAATTGTCAAAAATGGTCAAAGTTCGGACAATAAATTATCCGAAAAAATAAAATGAGTAAATTAAAATAAATTACGAGTCTTGTAAATTAAAGAAAAATTATTGAAATGGTTAAAATTAAAATAAAATGATAATAAAGAATATCCGATTTTAAAATACTTACGTTAAATACGAGTCTTCAAACATCGAAAAATTAGGAGAACACATTTTCATGATCTACGACACGTAGATTCATAAAGCGATGAGTAAAAATGAAAACTTGAAATATTTTCTCCGCTAATTTTCGATCGAATTGCTTTTAATAGTCTTTTATAAAATCGAAATATCGATATCACCGACATATAAATAATTTAAAAATCAATGCAATAAACAGAGAGACAGATAAAAATGCATGAAGTAACATAACAGGTATTTTACAACTAAAAACGATGCAAACATCAATTTAAACTAACTTTTGGTCAATTTAAATACGACGAAATGATGCAAATGCAATGTGTGAATGACTGTTTTTTTTAATTTTAAATATAATGCAAGTAGAAAAATAGCAGGGTAAAATTTGGGGTGCAACACACACCCCCTTGGCCATGCAAACTTTATAAACCGACCAGCACCATTCATTCTCATTCATTTCAATTCATATCAATTCAAACCATTTCAAAATATTCCCATCCGTTTCAATTCTATTCCACGCAAATAAACACCACTCTAAATACCATTCAATACCTCAATTCATCTTCTCTTCACCATTAAAAACTTCTTTCTATTTAAACCTTTGAAGAGAACTCCACCATTTCACCAACTTTCTTCAACAACCCTTCTACCCTTTAAACAACCTCATTTTCAAAACCTTTCACAAAAATGGCCAGAAGAGCTCAAGAAGACAGAGAGGAACCCAACCTCACAGATATGGTGTTAGAGATGGATAAGCCGAAGACCGACAAAAGCAACTCTACCGAAGATTTCACCCAAGAGGTATACTTCCAACAAGGTATATTGATGAAGATTGTCTACGCGATTTGGGGTTGCTTGATAGTGTGCAATTCATGCTTCATGCATCTAGTTTACACCACATTGCCACTATGAAACTGCCAACTTATGAACCCCTCACGTTGGAGTTCTTGAGTTATTTTGCATACCAAACACCACCTACTCCAGAAGTCGGCCAGTACCTGATCGACGCGGCAACATTCCGATTATTCAACACGGAGTATGTCATGAACCAGGAGACTCTGAGTCAAGTACTTCATTTCCACCATGGAGAGGGCGTGGAATACCAAATTCTGCATGATGAAGATTGGACGGCAAGGTCGTTTGAAATGTGGGAGCGTTTAACTGGCACTCGAGTTGATAATTGGGTGGAACTTCTGTCCACTCATATCCATAATCCGTGCATCCGTTATTTCCACTGTGTCCTGGCCAATACAGTGTTCGGGCGAGAAAACAACAAGGTAAACGCTAGGGAGATGTACTTTCTGCACTGTGTTTTTGATCCCGATTTGAGTATAAATGTTGCTCCGTTCCTTCTCAACCACATCCAGTCGCTGTTATCAAAAAAATGCAAACACATCACCTTTCAGTATAGAGGGCATAGTCACAACTATTGCCCAATATCTGGATTTGCAAGCTAGGTTGAATGAACTACCTTTTTGGCAAGCCGAATTTCTAGATATCGATTACTTCCAGTTTGGTCACATTGTCAAAGCAAGAAGGGACAGGAGATACAACCTGATGGTGAACAACATAGTCGTTCCAGGCTTTATTCTGCCAAATCTAGATGTCACAAGAATTGATGTTGCTGCGAATTGGATTTATGATCTTCAAGCGCCAGCCCATAGAGCGAACATGCAGAATAATCAAGCAAGTGTGGATAATGCTATACCGGAAGTAAATCATCAACCACCACAACCAGATTCCCCACCACAAGCACAACCCGGAAATGATCCTCAGCCAGCCGCACTTGACGCTATATATGCATCGCTTTTACTTCAAGATCAACATCAGTAGGAACTGATGCAGATGATGCAAGAGATGCAGCGCGATCAATGCAACGCAACCTACTAGAACCATCACGACATTTATGACTTGACTGATGAAATACGCTACTTATCATTCCGCGTTAAAGGTCTGCATGCCTATGTATACAACACTGGTGAGGAGCCTCTTAAACCCACACGAGGTGGAGTGAGGACACGTGGTGGAGGAAGAGCACGAGGCGAAGCATCAAGCAACAGAAATGTCGGAGACAACAATGAGGAGTGATCTATTTTGCTTGTTTTCCTTGTATTTTATTTTCTTTATTAGTTTTCTTTCCTCACTTTAGTTGTCGCATTGAGGACAATGCTCAGTTTAAGTGTAGGGGAGGAAACATTTGTCTTTAATTTCTAGTAAGTTAGTTTTGAATTTTAGTTATTTCCCTTCAATAAAATTTTTTTCTTGTCAAATTGATTTCATTTAAGCATTCATTTCCATAAGTTATTCCTGCTTTCACAACTTTCTTGAACCATAACAAAAATTTAAAACATTTTATTTTTCGACGCATTAGCTCGGTACATTCGAAAAGTATATAGGTTGCTCAATTAGGCTTCGTTAGAATTTTTGAACAAGATTCGACAAAAATAATACCGCCTTGGCACCTAAATTTTCCAGATCATACAGATCAGTTTGAGTAGTTATGGTACCAAGACCTTAAGTTTTAAGTTTTAGATCATCCCCGAGTAGTTTATACAAGCAACCGACACCGTCTTATCCACAAACTACGTAGGGAGCCGATGAACATAAGTGACTGGTCTTAATTAGAAAAATTTTAAGCATCAAGATATAATAGGGAATGCTCTAATTAAGTTAGGTGACCCTCACTAGGTCATTTAATCCAACAGACGCAGAACCTAGAAAACTAATATGAAAACCAGTTGTAAGCCTGTTCAGTGGTATCTGGTGCTGAACTTGGTAGGGAGGACTACGGTTCGATCCCCGAGAGTTATAATTTGGAAAAGAAAAGGGTTACCAACTTGCGTACCAGAACCCTATGCATAAAATGACCAGAATCACTAACCGGCTACTCTACTATGTGCGTGCGAGAGATAAAGGGCTTAATGTCATTGCGCGAGAATAAAAGCGGTTGATTTAGAATGAAAAGAATTAGGTTGAGCTATGATAACATGATTCGGAATGGTTTGTATAGGAAGTAAAGTTTTGACCATGTTCTATGGTTTCGTGTCATCTCTATATCATTAGTGTTGAAACCCAGTTCCATTTTTCTAAATGTTACGCCCCTTAACCACGTACGATTCGAGTTGCATCGTCCGATTGTGTCAAGAACTATGAGCTAAACGATTTTTATTCTATCATTTGCTTGAGGACAAGAAAAGGTTCAAGTGTAGGGGAGTTTGATGACCAAAAAATGTATCGATTATTTGAGTCAATTTACATGAATTATATTTGCATTTCAATTAATTAAATTACTCTTTATTCGTATTATGCTGGTATTTTCTATGTTTTCAGGTTTTTACCAATTATAAGGCATGTGTGAAGAAAGTCGAGAAAAGATGGATAAATCATACTCAAAATCCACAAAAGAATAGCATATAAAGCAAATATGGGTGTATGACAAGAAGTGGGGGTGTGAAAGAAGCAAAGCTGAAAGAATTAACAAGGAAGCAGGCCCAACCCACTTCCAAACGTGCGCTTCTAGCTGGCACAAGGGTGTAACGACCGTTACACCCCACCAAAGAAAACCTAGCGACCGTTACGCACTAGGGAGTGACACTTCCTCACCAAGGAAGCCTGTAACGACCATTACAAGACCCCAACAGCTTCGTAACGACCATTACTTTGTCAAATTTTATTTTCAATATCAATTTTATTTCCAGTCGATTTATTTTAGTTTATCTGCTTTCTTTTCTCGTAGCAATTTCCACATCGGGGATTGCTGCGAACCTTTGCCAATTCTAACCTTACGTTAGTATTGCGCCTTTTTAATTTCTTTCATCGCATTTGATTTTCGGACAACGAAGGGCAGATCTCACCGACTTGTGGGAGACTCTTGGAACTTGCCAAATATTCTTCCTTTTATTTTCAGGTTTATTTTAATTAATTTATTTATTGGCTTATTTAATTTTGTTTGTTTATTTATTTATTGGTTTATTTAACTGTTTATTTATTTTAAGCCCGATTTATCTGAAATGCATGTTTTATCTGAATTGTCTGTTTATCACTATTGCGCTATAACTGAATCGTTAAACATGCTAGGATAAATTTAGTTATCGGTATGTAAGGTTATATAGCCGACGGGGTTTAGCAACGCCATTCGATTTATTCTGTTTTAAAATCGATTGACTTTCTGGTTTCGATTACTAGTTCTTAATGCAACTGTTTTGTTACGCGAGTAAAATACAGACTAGAAGTTAGGATCAATAAAGCGAGAGTTTGAGATAATAACTGGACATTAGTAATTGAGCATCAACTTAAAATACAGCAAAAGCGCTTTTAAGTTGATTAGGTTTTATTTATTTTCAAAAACTATTTTTAAACTCTAGTTGAAACAGCGAGAGCATTCATTTAGGTTTGATTATAGGATCTGAATCAATAAACACGAGAGTGTGAGAAGAGGGTTTTCAAATAAATATTTCCTACTGAAACACGTTTTGATAATACAAGTTTGAGTCAATGAGTTGCTAAAATCCCCAAAGTCCTACCATTACATACTGATACTTTTTCTCCTGAATCTAAACTAGATTACAAATAGTTAGGTTCCCTAAAACCCCAATTATTTAAATCATTAGCCTTAGATTACGTAGTAACCTTAGATAATGATAAGTTGACATTTAGTCCCTTGGGATTTGATAATCTTTAAGCTACATGCGATAGGATTGTATACTTGCAGTTTAGATGCTATAAGACGTATAAAGTCGCGATCACTTCTTCTTCAACAATGTCGACTGCTCAAAATAGTCATCATCCAAGAACAAGAAGGCTAGGAAATCAAAGGCTTCTTCTTCACAAACGGAACTCACCACTCAACTTCTGACATTCGGAAATTAAGAGTTCACCACCACTCCTAAATTTACACTAGAACAAAAAGCTATTTATACTTCTCAGGTACTCATTCCGACCTCTGTATCTGACAAAACCCTAGGTTTTATGGGACCTTTAATTCATGCCGAAAATGTAACCATGTTTGCTAAATTTTTTCCTATTTACCATGAAACAAAACCCATAGCAAATAAAACTAAACCACCCAAGAAAACAAATGATGATTATGCTGTAAAACCTACTAACATCTCAAAAAAAAAAACTTCTGAAGAGACCTCTGTAGTTCTTGAGGCTAAAACAAAGATTTTCCGTTTTGAATACATCATTGAAAATTTTAAGCCTTTTCGATCACTTGACTTCTTGCCACCACCAGATTGATGTTTCCTCTTTCATACTGCTTCCCACGTAATTGACCTTTTCCTTTCCTATCATTCACATCCTTATAGTAAGAAGCACTCTCCCTACTATCTTCATCATAAATCCTACTCTTGTTAACCAACTCGGCAAAACGAGTAATCTGTTGATATCCAATAGCCTTCTTGATATCAGGTCTCAAACCATTCACAAACTTCAGACACTTAGATCTCGCAACATTCATAGTATTGTAATGAGGACAATACTTAATCAGCTCTTGAAATCTTGCAGCATACTCAGCCACAGTTCCATTACCCTGCTTTAATTCAAGGAATTCCACTTCTTTCTTACCACGCACATCTTCTGGAAAATAGTTCTCCAGAAAAGCATCACGGAAAAGAGCCTAAGAAAATTCCATACCTTCCTCATCAAACCTTTGAACAGTGTTGCTCCACCAATCTTCATCTTTTTTCTCCAGCATATGCGTACCAAATTACACCTTCTACGCATCAGTATAATTCATAACTCTGAAGATCTTCTCAATTGCCTTAAGCCATGATTGAGCCTTGTCAGGTTCATTCCCACCCTCAAAGATAGGAGGATTGTTCCTCTGAAACTTCCCCAAAGCACATAACACATCACCCTCATCTCTAGGTCCAACATTCACCTGCGAAATCTGCCCAAGAGATCCAACCAACATCCTCAAGGCTTCAGCAATAGCATCATCATCCCTTTATGCAACCATCGTCCTAAGACATCCAACAACAACAGACAACAACATTGATCATGTTAGATACATAAATCAAATACAACAGGAATTAAATTCATTAATAACCTGGCCAAATCTGACCGACCATTGCTCTAATACCACTAATGTAATACCCCTTTTCTAAATCCAAATAATCATGGCATAAATCAGAGTAAAATAAAATGCACACATACAAAGGGTGTCACATGTTATTTTCCGCACAATGGAAAACCAACAATACAGACATAGCATGCACCTGGTCATATATCATAACACATATTTGAATTTCATGCTTCAATAAAGTATGCATTTCACAGCGGAATAATTAATTTATCAACAAAATAATAATGATTGGTATCCCATACTACCAATCATATCATAAGTACTAGGCACCAAGGCCATACATCTCATCATCTCATACATATCCAGATAAAAGAGAATAATAACAAATATTTCTCAATCAAGTCATAACATGAATCCAAATAAAAATCCCCGTGTTACATGACCAGAGCAATGACTCACTACCTAGTATAAGGATAACTAGATAAACTCCTCAACTAGTCTTGTGCAAAGCACCACTTTCCTTGGAACCTGCACATTACCCACATAGAGCCAACATTACAACAGAAGGGTGAGAATTCACATCATTATCCAAATGTGTATAAATTGGAAGAAATATAGAAATAACATCTATTAAAGAATTCTACACGCTTCATGTGATATTCCAAATAATATAATTATACAAACGTTCCAAGTATAACATATCCACATTTATCACAAATAGCATAAATGTCATCAATACAATCAATTCAATGATTAATATAATCAATTACCACAAATTCCAACATACAACACACATTCTTTAATGACTCATGAGACATCAATGCAATGTGACTCATGCATGTGGTACCATCGTGAACATTCCACTCACCTCGATTCCGATTAAATAACTTAGAACCAAAGTCACGCTTTCGATTCAGACAAGACCAAAACCACCAATATGAACATATAGTCCACCGCTTCTTTTTCCATATAGGATCAAGCACATTGTGAATCCAAAGTTTCACCGCTACTATTTCCATTCAAGGATCAAGCCAATACCGAAGTTCCAACTCCCCATGAATGCATGTGCAATTTACTCAACAACATATACAATTAAGATTATTACCAACCTTAAATTATCAAGCATACCACAATAATCCAACACATTTGAATTATCCACCATTTTGCACAATCATCATATTTCATCATCAACAAACAATACACATAGTATTTACTATCATCACACATCACAAATAACACACAACATACAAGCCAACACATGTTATTATCAACAATTCATCCAAAACATAACATACATACACTAATTCAAGTAGCATGTATTCATTGAAATCACATCCGAAAATAATCCAAAACTCATCAAAACAATTATTAGAATTCATGTAAATTAATGATAAATCATAACTAAGAAATCCCTAAGTCAATCATGCCTCAATTAAACAATTTATTTTTCTGCACACAGGTGACCGCACTCAGCGGCACCTCACGTGCTCATCACCCTCCTAATTATGCAGAAAAATCTGCTACGGACCTGCATCTGTCCAGCCACGAATTTCCTTCTCCAAAATAGTTTTAATGCTTATTTATCATCAATTAAACATCATCTAACATGTATACACTATAGGGAACCTATTCATATCATCAAATCTAGTTTTATTAATCAAAAACCCCAAATTACAACTTCAATTTGAGTTAACCAAAACCTATAAATTGAGATACCCAATCCTATAGCATGTTACTAATCACTACTCAACAACATACAAATGCATAATAATGAAGATTCTCCCCCTTACCTCTTGAAGATTCTCTTCTTAGGGTTTTTCCTTCTCTTCTCCTCTTCTCCTCTTCTCTTCTCTTCTTTTCCTTCTTTCCCACCAAATGACAGCACTAACTATGTTTTCCTTTAACCCTTTACTAACTAATAAACTCAAATTGGGCTTAACACTTAACACCTCCTTATTACTTCTATTCTTATAATTAGTCCCAATACTAAATAATCTAATTTCTACTCATAAAACCCAATTATTCAAATAAAACACATATTTAAATAATTCAAATATTCATTTAAATCACTCAATTAAATTAATTATCACATAATATAATAAATAATAATAATTAATAATTAATAATTAACTATTAAAATTGGAATGTTACACTATTCCCATTTCATACATTGAATTGTACCCTGCAATGGTCCAAAGAGGTTTGATTACAACTAGGCCTCTGACTCCTCCAAATCCTCTTCCAGTTGGATTCAGATCTGACCTTCATTATGAGTTCCATCAAGGAGGTGCAAACCATGATTTAGAAAATTGTTATGCACTGAAGGCTAGAGTACAAGAATTGGTGAGAGCAAAGATTCTTACTTTCCAATATACCAATCCTAATATTGTCAACAATCCTTTGCCGGGGCACGACAAGTGAAACCTATATCAGATTAAGATGATTATCTCTTAAGGCCAGTGTTTCAGACATGATAAATCATCCTTGTTGTTGTTTAGTCACTAGACCAAGTTTACTTTTTGTTTTCAACTTACCTTTGACTGTAGTTTGCTATTTGCTTTCAAGTTGTGTTTGTACTTTCATGTTGACTTTAATGAAATGAGCATTGCAATATTTTGATTCGAATCTTTCTGTGCTTTCTTTTCAAAGTATATATATATATATATATATATATATATATATATATATATATATATATATATATATATATATATATATATATATACTTTTCTTTATCAAACTTCTATTTATGCAAATATTTGAAGGAGGATGATGTAAACGAAATACACATAATTGTTGTTGGTATGCTTTCGAATAAAAAATGCTGACGATGTAAGGCATTGCTTAAATTCCCAAACAATGGAGAAATAAGGAATTCAATCCCTCATTCATCCCTATAATCCTAAAAAGTTGGAGTTTCTTTTTGTACAGAAAAACCCGTAATCTTAACCCTGGGATGGGTAGTTCTCAGTTAATTTGACTGTGCATTCCATTACAAGAGAATCATTCAAGGCACCTTTCAATAAAGGTTGAAACTACGATTTTTCCTTCGCACACACCAAAGAAGTGTCAAAGATGTATCTCAAATAAAAAGCCAGTGATGGTTCACTGTAATCATTAAGCCAGACAATCATTATCTTTCCAAAAAGAATAATAAACAAAATCAAAAGAAAAATCCCGCTAAGTCAAAACCTATGAAGGAGACTTAGGAAAAAACTGAGGCATTATGCTGACTGTAATCTTTAATAAAACAATTCAGGAAAACATTAGGGATAACAAAAGAAAATTCAAAAGAAAGAGGTCCTCAAATCCTGAAAATTTCGCCCCCGTAGTAGACAAAAACAACAAAATATTGTAAGAAGAAGTGATTGTCATCTCAAGAGTCCCTTGTCTTTTGAACTATCATCATCATTTCTATCATCAGCATAATTCCAACCACTTGGGAACTTGAATCCATAGGACGAGTTAACTGAATGTAGGACTGAAGAACATCAAGAAGAATGAGTTAGGTACAAATAAACTTTGAGCCTTTATCCTGTGTTTCATAAACTGTGAACCATGTCATGTTACAACCCTCAAAAGACGTAATTGAAACCAAGTTTCTTTTGAAAGCATACCAGAGCAAGGCCGCGTAACTGACTCCTAAGATTTTTGCAAATAATTTATTTTGGTAATATACCTTTGCCTTCTCTTTCACTTTGAATGTCTAGAATGATGTGTTTTGACCAGTGATTCATTTATAATATCTTTCAAAAAATGATTTTGATTTCAAAACTTTTGCATGAACTTTGCATTAAATTTACCATGTTTGAATGAACAGTTTTATTTACAGACAAGCATTCCTCATCAAGGAATTTCAAACAGTCAAAAAATTTGGTCAGTGGTCTTATCAGGGGCAAGTTACTTCCAGATCTTGTTATGAATCAGTTCAAGAATTGTTGCTCTGTGCAAGTTATTCTTAGAATTGGTTAACCAAAAGATTTCTTTCAAGACTCATACTGGGGCAAGCTTTCCCAACAGTCATTTCAAGAACTAAAGACATGATCAATTTATCCTCAGCAGTAGTCGAGTTGAAACCATGATCACTTTATCTTCAATAGTCCTTTCAAGAACTAAAGATATGACCAATTTATCTTCAACAACCATTTCAAGAACTAAAGACATGATAAATTTACCTTCAATAGTCATTTTCAAGAGACATTTATCTACAACAATCAACTGATCCATGGTAGTTTTCTCCTGCAAAATTCCCTAGCAGTTCTTCAGTCCTTTCTCTAAGGATCATCAGCTCATACACTTCACAAATGCAACAGAGATGTGTTCAACATTTTCCCCAAGCAATGTTTGAAGTGTTCCCTTTATTGAGGAATCAAAGTTCCAATCTTGTTTCTCCCCAGAAGAGTCAAGCTCAAATGTCTCAATCATTTGCATATCATGCATTAACCATTCATATATCATGCATAAAAAATTCAATATCATTGCATAGCTCGAAGCGTGTTTCGCACTCGTTTGCATTTCCCATGTCTTGTTACTATAAACATCTTACCTTGTGGTCAAAATCCAACTTACGTGGAACCTACCAAAGCATATATCTGTCTATTTGTCTCTTGTTTCCCACGTGCCATTCTTGGGTATCCTATTGCTCTTTTTTATCCAGTGTCATTCTTGGGTGTCATGTTTTTGTTGCATCCGATGCTATTCTCGGATGTTTGTTTGTCTTGCTTTCCTTTAACTCTTGCGTCATTCTTGGATGTAGTGATTTACCCATTCTTTCAGTGCCATTTCCGAAAGCCCTTTCCCACTTTATTCAATGTCATTCTTGGATACGTGATTCCTTTTTATTCGGTGTCATTCCTGAGTATTTTGTTTCTCTCCTCATCCAATGTCATTCTTGAGTGTTTTGACTCTTTTTCATCCAATGCTATTCTTGGATGTTGATTGATGTATCCCCAGTAGAGTTTACCTTCGTCCAGTGTCATTCTTGGATATTTCTGGTACTTACTCTCCAACGTGTCTTTCCATCTCTTCATATTCAATCTACCATAAATTTCTTGTTCCGAGTCTTATTCTCACAGAATCGATCTTTCATATCATATCATATTAAAAAAAAAATCAAAAAAGAGTTCATGCATTGCATTGTATTCCATTTTCACCCAAAGGACAAAATTTGAGTCTAATTAAGAATAATTAAATAGGAATATCTGTCATACCCCAATTTTTACACGAATACTTCATCTTCATATCCTTTTTTGTGTCAATTTATTTCGAACAAACAAAATGAAACAATTGATAAAGGAGTGTGTCTAAGACTTGTGAGCGAGAGCTCATAAGTATAAATCCCTTAACATATATATATTATACCATTTGTATTATTCATTATTATGTAGATTTTCTTTATTATTATTACTTTTTATTATTGTTACCATGATTTTTTTTTTAGAATTTTAACTGTGTCACTAATTTTTGGGTTAAGGTTATTAGACTTCATGTGTTTTTGTTTTTAAATTCATATTATTATTATTATTATTATTATTATTATTATTATTATTATTATTATTATTATTATTATTATTATTATTATTATTATTATTATTATTATTATTATTATTATTATTATTATTATTATTATTATTATTATTATTATTATTATTAAAAAGAAAAAAAATCATAAAGATAAAAAACAAACCGTGTATTCTAAACCTTCCAAAATCAAAACTTTCAACTCAATCACAGACAATCTTTTTATTCATTGTTGATTTAAGCTGTAACCTTTTATTTCCAAAGATATACACAAACTTGATCTCCAAAAACGAATTGAATCAATTTCAAATAAAATCTGATCAAAACATTCTACAATTAAATCAATCAGCCTTAAATCAAATTGAATGGCAAACCTTAATTCTTTCCTCTATAAAAAGCTATTGAAAATCAGAGCACATGGGAGGAGGAAGTAAAATAAATAAATCTCAACAGCAACGTACATCACAGTGCAGAAAACGGAAGCAGCCACCGTTCTGGAGGTTTCTCACTCAAATCTCATATTGTTCTTCTTTTATTATGGTTATTGTTTAATTTTATCATTATTAGTTATTATTTAATCTTCAATGAATTTTTTAACTCTAGAACATTGTCCAAAAGATCAAGTAGCAGCAATTGTATGAGGTGGCATTGTAATGGTTTTTTTCTTATCACATTTACTTTATTTTTTTTCTGAGTCCATGTTATTATGATAAATATTTGTTTTTATTTATTATCTATTTTCTATAATTAATTTTTAGTTTAGATAATGTAGTTTATTTTATTAGAGAAATCTCAAAAATCAAATGAAAACAAAAAAATATTTAATGCGTTTATTTAATTACAAGATAATAGAAGTATCAAAAAATAATATTAGGATTTTTTTATTTAGTTTCATTCTATTTAAATTATTTAGGTTAGATTAACTTTTAATTAGTTGAATTAGATTTTTTAATTGATCATTAACTAATTTTAATACAAAAAAAAATAAACACGTTTTTTTATTTAGTTTTGTTAGATTAATTTAAGTTTATTGTTAATTTACTTTCTTCAGTTTAATTTTATTTAGTAATTAATGATGATTAATTTAATTTAGTTTAAGTTTAATTACATTTTTTGTTTCTTTATTTTTCATGATTCATGAAATTGATCTCCTTAATTTAAATTTTTTTATTTTAAATTTGAACAGTTTTGCTTTCTTCTTATACTTTTGCACTTAAAGTTAATGATATTTTTTTTTTTAAACGAAAAATTACTTGTAAAATATAAAAAATTATTATGTATAATTCTTTTATTAAATTTTATAGTTAAAAATATAAATTAAAAAACAAAAAAGTATCATCAGTATTTTATAAAAAACAAGAGAAGGACACTAAATTGTTTGAATTTAAAATAAGAAATTAAAACAGTTTGAATTTAAAATTGGAAGACTAATGTCCTGAATTAGAGAATGAAAATTGTAATTTAACCTTTGGTTTATTTATTTTAATTAATAAAAAAAGTCAAATGCAATGTACATGTTACTGCAACTTAACTCTCATTTATTCCTTTACACTTCTCCTTATTATTATTTTTATTCATTCTTTTTTTAAAAAGAAATTGTTGTAGTTAAAATCATGGTCTTGTAATGTGCTGTAGTCTCAATTATATATACCAACCCATGGCTAATTACACCTTTTAGCGGAGTTAGTCTTTTCTTTAGATTTTTTATTTTATTTTATTTTATTTGAGTAATTTAATTTTGTTTATGTACATATTTTATATTTTATGTAGTTTACAAATATCAAAATATCCAAAAAAAAATTAACAATAAGATTTAAAATAATAAAAAACATTTCTTCCTCATGTACAACCAACTCTATACATTTATCTATTTATTTTTATGTGTTTTATTAATTTTTTATTTTATTTTTGTGTCAAAACTCAAAACAATAAAATATGTTGGCGGCTCTTAATATACAACCAACTCTGTACATTTATCTATTTATTTTTATGGGTTTTATTAATTTTTTATTTTATTTTTGTGTCAAAACTCAAAACAATAAAATATATTGGTGGCTCTTAATATACAACCAACTCTGTACATTTATCTATTTATTTTTATGGGTTTTATTAATTTTTTATTTTATTTTTGTGTCAAAACTCAAAACAATAAAATATGTTGGCGGCTCTTAATATATTTGTGCGTTAAACTAATCTCAATAGTTTAATCTCAGAATTTTTATCTCAGATTCACGCTGTTGGACTACACACTAGGCGGTTAGATTAAAACACACATAGTCGGACATAAAATTCGACCCGCAATATAGTTAATAATTCTCCGACGACAAGTAATAACGGCTATATTTGTGGTATTTAGTAACTCTCTCACAAGGCTGAAACGATCAATTGAGGCTGTGAATCAAAGAAAAGCAAATCATTGTTGTGTTGTGAATCTCTCTACTCATTGCATAAATTGACATACATTAATAATATTCAACATATTCGCCAGTATACTTTTGTCATTTAGTCACTTGGTGCCACCACGACTACAGTTTGCATTCACCATTTCACACACACAAATATTAAAAAAATAAATAAAAAATAAATAAACAACGTGTCTAACTTGTTGAGTCACACATTGAAGATTACGTTTTTAAGTAAGATAGATAGTGTTGACGTTTCAACTACACTATACCATGTGGGAAGACTTATTGGTCTACGCTTATGTAAGCATTTGGCCTATATAACAACTTGCCAACTTCATCTTATACTTAACATTTTGATACACTTGAATAAGTTTTAGTGTTTGTTCTTTTCTCATAGTAT
This sequence comes from Vicia sativa, assembly GCA_021764765.1. NCBI lineage: Eukaryota > Viridiplantae > Streptophyta > Magnoliopsida > Fabales > Fabaceae > Vicia > Vicia sativa. Next base: position 76,675,948 of record CM038795.1, read on the forward strand.
CAAGATGAGTGAAAGTAAGGTGGTTGAAGCAAAAGCTCAAAAGAACCTTCAAGATTTCGATCCTAAGAAGAAACCTAAGAGAAACAAATATGCTTTTGCTTGTGCTATGTTAGCTTCCATGACTTCCATTTTACTTGGATACGGTAATTAACTAAACTATGTACAGTGTAAACTATTTCATTACACACTATTTCATTTTTATAAAATCTTCTTTATTTATAATACTCATATATATGAATCATATCCACTTTCTATTGTTGATACGTTATCATTATGTTACAGATATTGGTGTTATGAGTGGAGCTGCAATCTACATAAAAAGAGATCTTAAAGTCTCGGACACAAAAATTGAGATTATGATGGGAATCATTAACATCTACTCTCTCATAGGTTCGTGTCTTGCCGGCAGAACCTCCGACTGGATAGGTCGCCGTTACACCATCGTTTTTGCCGGTGCTATTTTCTTCGTCGGAGCCTTACTCATGGGTTTCTCACCAAACTACGCTTTCCTCATGTTCGGCCGTTTTGTTGCCGGAATCGGCATCGGCTACGCCCTCATGATTGCCCCGGTTTACACCGCCGAAGTCTCCCCCGCTTCCTCTCGCGGCTTCCTCACTTCTTTTCCTGAGGTAATTAACCTATTTAATTATATTCATCTGTACAACTATTAACTGAGCTGACTAAAAAAATATTATGTCATTTTTATCTAATCATATACAGTTCTAAAATTATGAAAAGTACTATTCTTTCTTGAAAAAGAAAAAGTAACTGTTACTTTTTTTCAGACATGCTGCTGCTGCATAGATTCTTTACGAATAATATTTGAATTGATTCTATATTCTCAGGTTTTCATAAACAGTGGAATATTACTTGGATACGTAGCAAACTATGCATTTTCAAAACTCTCACTTCAAATAGGTTGGAGAATGATGCTTGGAGTAGGAGCAATCCCTTCCGTAATCCTGGCCGTTGGAGTGTTAGCCATGCCAGAGTCACCACGATGGCTCGTAATGAGAGGCCGTCTAGGAGACGCTATAAAAGTCCTCGACAAAACCTCCGACTCCAAAGAAGAGGCTCAGCTTAGGTTAGCCGAGATAAAACACGCCGCCGGAATTCCGGAAGATTGCCACGACGAAGTTGTTGAGGTAAAAAACAAAAACACCGGCGAGGGTGTATGGAAAGAGCTTTTCATTTATCCTACACCCGCAGTTCGTCATATTGTTATAGCTGCATTAGGGATTCATTTCTTCCAACAAGCATCAGGTATAGACGCGGTTGTTTTGTATAGTCCTAAAATCTTCGACAAAGCTGGGATAAAAGGTGACACCAATGTTCTTCTTGCAACCATAGCCGTTGGATTTGTTAAAACTGTTTTTATCTTAGTGGCTACTTTTAACCTAGACAAATTCGGTCGTCGTCCGATGTTGTTAACAAGTGTCGGAGGTATGGTGGTCTCGCTTCTCACACTCGGTGTCAGCCTCACGATTATTGATCATTCGAAAACGAAACTGATCTGGGCCATTGGATTGAGTATTGCGACTGTTTTGTCTTATGTTGCGACGTTCTCGATAGGTGCGGGACCCATCACGTGGGTGTATAGTTCTGAGATTTTTCCTTTGAGATTGAGGGCACAAGGTGCAGCTGTGGGTGTTGTGGTGAATAGGGTTACAAGTGGGGTTATTTCAATGACTTTTTTGTCGTTGCAAAAAGCGATTACTATTGGTGGAGCTTTTTTTCTGTTTGGAGGGATTGCTTCGATTGCGTGGATATTCTTTTATATTATGCTTCCTGAAACACAGGGGAAAACACTTGAAGAAATGGGTGAGTCTTTTGGGAAAATTTGGGCGAAACCAAAGAATGGTAAGGGAGTTGAGAATGATAATGATAACCATCGTGTATCACAAGTTCAGTTAGGGACCAATGTGTCAACTTGAGTATAGTAGATAAATGTGATATATTATTAGGGGTGATGTATAATTATATAATATATAGTTGTGATGTGTGTTTTTAGAGGGATGATGATCTTAGACTTATCAAAGAAATGATCAACTTTATTTATGAGACAGAAAGATATATTGAAAATTAGGTGGATCTTGAGCTTAGTAGAAACTATTTTAGTGGATCTATCAAATTCTTTAATGTGCCATTCTCATGAATTTAACTCTAAATAATCTTCATCTTTTAGAGTAGTTCTTTTAAAAAACATGTATGGAAAAAGAAATTTGCAACATATTTCAATGATTAGAAAACAAAAAAAGGTTCCATTATAGTTTTCTTAGAAAATAGATTCCTTCCTTTTTCTTTTCTTTGTTTTGTCTTTCTCGTACAATTTTAAACAGTTGGATAAATTAAATAACTAAATATTTAGATACAATTTGCGGTGATATTTTAGATACAAAATTATTCGACTCAATTCATATAAAAAATACTTTTTTGAAAGCTTCTTCAACGTCTTTTGAAGTCAGTAAGTTGAGTCTAATATTTTTGACTTGTTTTTTTTTAAATCATATGAAACAATAACATCTAAAAAAGGATGAGAGATTGCATTAAATCAGAGTTGAAGGAGCCAAATGAGATAAAAAAATTAGGAAATTTTCATTAAAACTGGTTCGTGTTTTGAGGTCAAGGGGGGTAACTCATAAGAATTTACAAAGACAACTTAAGATTAATTTTCTAAGACAAACATTTTGCTGCTCATGAAGCTGGGTTGCTAATGGTATGGATTTTTTTGGCTATTTGGAGAGAGCCAGAACAAAAGATGTAATGAGATAACTAGAGGGTGAGGAAAGCGACGTGCTCGTCAAAAACTTCCTTAGTTTGTTCATGTTGATTTAATCTAGGTGTGGAAACCAACATGGTCGAATATGAAATTAGGCCTGGTCTTGTTCCTGGTAGTGGGATTGAAAGTTTCCCTTATTGGTTGAAGATAGATGATGTCAACAACATCGAAAAGCGTATGAGTTATCATACCGAAGGAAAGCTGAAATGTGTTGGTTGAAGATTCTCGACATTTGAATTAAGTCGAAGATGCCTTGGTTTTTCCAGATTTTTCCTTTCGACTTCTCTATTATATTTAATCAATTGATTTAAGTTTTATTATTGGAGAAGAAGAAGAACGAAATACACGATTGGGTTGTTCCATGAACCCTAACTCAAAACTTATATCCTCAAATGCACGGGGTTTACAAAAGGGTAGACAAGGGAAAAAAACCTTTCAATCTATCAGGTTTCATAAACGATCTAGGTAAAGGACGCAACAATACATGAGTGTTACCTACAATAAACTAAATCAACACATTTTAGCTTAGTAGAGCAGTGATGATGATCTTAGACTTCTCAAAGAAAAGATGAACTTTGTTTATGAGAGAGAAAGATATATTAAAAATTTGGTTGATCTCGAGCTTATTAGAAACCAGTTTAGAGGGTCTACCAAATTCTTTAATGTGTCATTCTTTCTCATGAATTTGACTTTACGTAATCTTCATCCATTTTAGAGTAGTTCTTAAATTCAACTTTTGCTTTTTCCTACTTTCACTTTACTCTTGTTTTATGACATTTACTGCATTTTACCTTATCATTTACTACAACTTAATTTCAACTAAAGGTTGTTTTTGTGTCATTATTGTGAAAATGACAACCGCATTCCATAAAGTTTGTTTCGCGCACGTGTATTCACACAAATCATTTGCACAAATTGCTTTAGATATTTTCTGAGTCAATCCCACTAGCTTTCTAAGCATGTGATTGTTTACCAAAAACATCGGTAAACCGTGTGACACTATATATGAAATAATTTTATTGGGTTTTGCATTATTGGGCTTGATGCTTCGATTTTTCCCGTATTGTAACTTAGACCGACCCAAAACAATTTTTTCTCAAGGTTTGTTAGGTGTCTTATCATCCGAGAAGTCTTTCGAAGTTAAGGTCGATGTCTCTTCATCAAGTCGACCATGAGGAAAAGTGGGAAGACCATGAGGAAATTGCAAAATTAACGAGGAATATAAAATTTGTTTCCCATCATTAAGACGTTTCGTCGATTTTTTAGACGTATGGCCTTAGGATCATAACTTAGGGCGTGGAGCTCATCTCTAGGGAATTTGGGTGTACTAAAGTTAGCTTGTATTTACAAGGTGAAATATGACCGTTAATTTTAACTTTGCATCCTCTTTTTGATTTGGCCCATTGTTCACTTCCCCTATATAAATGTTTCTTGGTCCTTTAGAATAAATATTTTGCCATTCCTTCTAACTGAACCCATGTGAGAGAAATTATTTTCCTTTTCCCTCGAAAATCTTTGTTTAAGCGTTTGATTTCTCTATGGAGTAGAGCGTTCTTCATCATGTGTTTTAATATCCACTTTCTTCATTTTTTCTCTTCCTATCTAGGTATCATTCTTAAATTGAACTCATTTACATGTTTCTAGTATTTATTTTCACCATAGCTCACGTAAACTATAACCTTGTAAGTCTATCTAGTGGTTCTAATGGTTCCTATCCCTTGTTAGAGCAAAAACTCCTTCTTGTTAAGACTTTAAACTTTCAGTTAATGTTCTTTCTTCTCTTGTTATAACAAAGGTGCCTGATGATTTGAGTTTGAGAAGTTTTCTAGTGATTCATGTGATAGAGAAACTTATATTGACGAGACTTATTTTTATACACTCTTTTCTGAGTGGGGTGTCAGAGTTGATTGTGCAATCATTATCATGTTCGCTCCCTTCGTAACTGTCAAGACCTCTCCCCTTCCTCCCCTGGCTCTATTGGAGGTGGAGGTTACTACTCTAAAGAGGGAATAAGTTTTCCCATTCATCATAATTTACATGTTTACCATTAATCCAGCCCCAAGAGATGTTTAGATTATAGATTACCTCAAGCTAGGGACTTAGTCTGTTGATATTAATTGGCTTTGGATGCCAACTATCAATCGGGAAAATGAGGTGCCCCAAAGAAGTATTAGTCTTGTGGAGTCGAATGATGTGAACATATATATCTAGGTGGATTATGTGATATTAGGGACCCCCCTCTCAGGATAGTCCTGGGACCGTGAAAAAGGCTAATATAAAAATGGACAGTCCTACTGATTGGTTGGCTATTCCTGTAGAACCAAGGAAAATGATTTGTATAAACTTTAGAGAATGCTCTATCTCTTTTATGAGTGTTTGCTTACGTGGACAAACTTTAAGTTGCCACTAACTAGATTCGAAGAAGAAGTGTTACGGTTCTTAAAGATTTTCCATTCACAGTTCATCCAAGTGTCATGGCTTTAATAAAGGCGTTTCAGCTCTGGGATGACTACCAAATTTGGAAAACTTTATGTGGCTATTCCTCCGCATTTTTGTCGTGGTGCATACCTCACTAGATAACTTTTAGTATGTTCCCTAGTTTAGTACTTACACATAGAACTTGGATGAATTACATGATCATCTATTTCTAGTAAATGTTCGTACCTTGGAGGCTTATTTTGTCGTTTGCCTGGTTCCTGCTAAGTTACCTCTTCTTGTTGGCTTATAGTATTTACCTCTGAGTAAATTTATATATACGATTCAAAGGTGTTGGGCCCAAATTCATTTTAAAATAGAACCTCGTAGATATGTTGTCTCCTTATATTCCCTTACCACTAAAGAGATTATGATCACGAAAGATCTTAACACTTTTATGAGGGTCTCAACTGTAAAGAGGGTTTTGGCTCTTCTGATGTACAACCCTCAATGTAAAGGAAGAAGTTGATCAACACTCGTGCCATTGTGGAAGTAGCCAATAATCTTGAGAGGAAAAGGACTTTTTATGGGGATATAGAATCATCCCTTTATCACACTTTTTTTGACATGACTTATTTTTCACTTGCATATAAAATGACTTCCTTAAGGAAAATCTTATATTTGTAGAAAGAACACAAAGATAAGATCGATGTAACAACTTCTTTAGCTCGAGCTACTACTCCCCCCTCCAATTGGATTTGGTGTCCCTTCCGCAACTCAAACTCCCTCGACCTCCTCTGATGGAGGTCAATATTTTGTCAAGACTGCTACCAAAGGTGTTGAAAATCGGGTTTTTCTTCCTCCTGTTAATAATGAAGACCATGACCCTTTTCAAGAAGAAAGCTCAAACCAATGAGTTCATATGTTTTGGGACTCCTAGATAAGGTTATCTTATCCTTTACTCAAATTGTTGGCTATTATTCCATCCAAAATTCCATGTACCTCTCAAGAAGTTATCACTTCCATATATGAGGAATGTCTTATCTATCTCTATAATCTCCTAGAAGCAAAGAAAATGGAATTCTTTTTGGAGACAAATTTTTATGCTTATCAAGCAACTTCTTTATTTTCCCTGGTTGCTCCTGTCTAGGGTGATGTTTTAGATATGGACAACCCTTCAAAGGAAAGGGATACTTATAAGGGTAAATGTGAGGTGAACGAGCATGAGAAATCCCATGTCTAGAATAACGTGCTAGATATTCATGAAGAAGTAGACAAGTGAGATTTCTTCAAGAAGAAGTGAAATTAATGTGACCACTTCTTCCCTTGTTGTTAGAAACATTGAGATTTAATCATTCTTGTTCGTGAAAAATAAGTTTCTCGAAGAGGAAACCACTGTTGTAGTGGTGCGAACATCCCATGCTAACAAAGGTGCGAAGGATCTTTAGAAGGTGAATGAGTCTCGGGAGAACGAAAGATTTACGTGGGATAAATGGTCATCATGAGGAAGAATGTTGGTGACTCTATTGAATAAAGCCTCAAATATGTGTGTGACATATTCGACCTAGAGAACGACCAACTAGAAGCTCTCTGCCTGGGTTTTTAGGTTCCTCACTCACAGGTTAACCCATAGAAGGTGCTATTGCATGAAACTCTAGTGTAGGATGAGGATGTATCTAATCAATGAGGCGATGCTTGATTTTTTATTATTTTGATTGGTTGTTGTGACCTTAAGTGTTCATGTAATATGTATGAATTAAGTTATTTATTTACCTTCATTAAGTTATGTACCTTTAAGCTTACTGCATTTTGTTCAACATTTTCTTTGTATCTTTTTGTTATATTGGTGTAATTATTCTCAACTTTGAGTAAGTTTGTAACACTTTACTATCACACCCTATCCTACTAGGGTAATTTCTCCCCATGTCTTTTCCTTGGAAGAGAACTAGGGTAATTTCTATAATTTTTCATTACATGTTCCATTTGGGGAAACTACTGTATTTATCAAGCTTCATAGTTAGTCGTCCCAGTTAATGAGAATTGGCGTAACCACTAAGCTTTTCCATTACTCATCCCAATCGATGAGAAATAATATAAGTCTTCAATGTTATAGGGAACAATCCCCGACCAAATGTGGGGTTCTTGTCCCTGTCTCAAGATTTTAACCAAGTTCAAGGTAGACATCTCCTGGGCTCCACCATTTATGCTCTTATGATAGATATCTCCTAAGATGGGGTGCTCCATATGCGTCTTAACACACTTTATCTCATAGAACCATGTTTCACAAATAGAATCCATGCTACATTGGCAATAAGTATAATATTATTTATATTAGAGGTATTTTTTTAGACATGATATTTATCTCTAAGATTAATCTCTTAGATTTATATTTTAGATTCACCTATTCGGGATCTACATGCACTCCTTCAACTATTGTCTTGACTGCAAGCTTTACCTTTGATAGGGGGATGCGCATTAGATTTTATGTTCATGTTCCCAGGGCCGCTTAGGTTAGTCTTTATTTATTTAGGGGTCACCCACTCCTCTAATAAGTCATGGGGTTTAATTCTCATAGGCTCTAACACTTAGTGTTTATCCAAAATTGCGGCCTCATGATTTCTTCCGGTCTTCTTCCTTTGTCAAGCACGAACGTGGATTGTGTAAAATCTTTCCTAATTTCCTTAATATGGTCTTGGCTACAGGCATATGTTAGCTTCATTTATCGATTTTCTCTATTTTTATAGTTCAACTTTATTTGTAGCTACTTATGGAAATTTTGTTGTTCCCTTTCTAGAACTATTTCTTCGAAATATCTAAAGACTATTTCATATGCCTGTTGATGAGGTTGTCATTACTCGAATTGTATTGAAATGTGTATATGCAACTTTCTCATTGTTTACTCTCGACTTAGGTTTGGAAGGCCCACCACCCTTCGCAGGTTTTTGTTGAATTTGTGGATATATGTGCTTTGAGGTAACAACCAAGTTTTGGTAACAACAATGTATCTACAAACATGAAGTAATCAAGGTCAATTGAAAACAACGTGAAGTACACAAATTCAGTTAACAACACAAGAGAAGTCATAAAAGTCTCTTGAAAAAGAAAGATGTGGAAGCTCTCTAGATCTTGTTGGTATGTCTAAGTGAACCAGGTATTGTAAAAATAACATAGTAGCTTAAAAATACTAAGACAACTCCCTCTCTCTCTCTCTCTCTCTCTCTCTCTCACACACACACACACACACACACTAAAAACTCTTTCCAAAATGAAAAACACTTAAAAAAGATTTGGAATCGGTGCCAAATACTTTAGGAACTCTAGAAAGGACCAGAGGGAAACTTTTGTCTAATCTTTATTATTGGTTTATTAAGCTTAGCCGGAAAAAATATTTGTTTTGTTTAAAAAGATCAGCCACAAATCTCTAGTAGTCTCAATAGAATAATATTGGGGTAAAAGTCGTCTATAGGTTGGGAATAAGCTTGTTCAAATTCAAAGATCATATTTATATTAAGATTCGTGGACATAATCAATAAAAGCTCACAAGTCAATAGTGAAAATCTCAAGAAGACCTCTTGTAGACAGGATTAGGTCTAACATTCAAGAAAACCTGGATAACTCTATTGTGCAATCATTTTATCCCTATTCTCTTTAATTTTTTGCAATTTATTTTATTCACTTCAGCAACGCTTTACTACTCAAAAATATTACTAACGCGGTTTTAATTGAGAAAGGGAAAAAATATTCACATTTTTCTAAAACCACAATTCACCCCCCTCTTATGCTTAAGGTTACTTGCTCAACAAAACTCACTAAATTCATGGGATTTTTGCTTCTGACCCCTACTCGACCTATGTGCTCGAGATCTACCTTTGGGTTCATCTTGGAACACATAGAATTAGTTGAATTTACATTGTTGCTTGAATGTCCTAGCGTATCACACCTATTGTAATGATATGGGCATGTTTCAAAGTTTGCCTCAAAGGTTCATTCGCTATGGCGTGATAGCATCATCTCTTAACTTCTTTCGGTTTATCTCTCCATATGAGATTTGGTGGTAAAAGATCGTTATTTGTACAACATTTCCTTCTTGATCTCCTGATTATAGTATCAAAATCGATGATGGATCAAGAAATTTGAAGGAGCTTTTTGGCGCTAGATTGGGGATGAATTCCTCTTTTCTAGTGTGATTTAATCGCGATCTGACTTTTGGATCAAACAAGATATGATCATTGAATTTTTCGGGAACTAATTTTTGTTTCCCCACAGATGGTGCCAATGTTCTGTATTCGAACCATAATTATGATTTGATTACGATGATAGACTAATGATACATCGATATGGATTCTCCTGTACAGAGGTGAGGGGTTAGACCTATAAGATTAACACTTTGATGCTCAAATCAGTTACTGAATCCAATATAAATAAAATGTAAATCTGAAAAAGAGTGTGTATCTTATATCTGGCGTATGCCACTTATATATGATACTTAATTTTATTAAAGTTTGCATTATTTAATATAATACTTGAATTTTATCTTTGTTGAATCTGACATTCCAGAATAGTTATAATTTAAAATTGAAACTTAATCATTTTATTAATTATATTTAGTCATCCTTAATTAATTTTTAATCTTACAATTAAGTACAACTAACTAAACCAATACCTTCTGTTACTATTACAAACTCATTTGCAGTATTCACAAATACAATTACATTGTCTTTTAGATACTCTTCGTGTTAAGATAATTTTATTAGACCTATTGAGATTTTTGTTGATAGATATTATAATGAAACTATTTTTTTTTATCTTCAATAAACATTGGAGAAAGAGAAAAGAATAAACATTGGAGTAAAAAATTGTATATTAAAATCTTACAATTTTTTTTTAAACTTTTTTTTGTTAAAACCCTAAATACAAAGTTGTTTATATAAAAAATAAACTGTTGCGTAGGCTATAACAAAAGTAAATTTAATAGTGTTCTTGTAGGAAGAGCCATGTTATTGATTTTAAGGGATTCAGAGGCTTATACAAGGGATGCATGGCCTCCAAGCTAGGGGTCTAACTTACCCCGCATATGGGAGCCCTTAGATATGATGTAGGAGACCTCTCTTGAGTGTGTAGCTAAGAGAGGGAATGAGAGAATATCTGAGATCTTGGAGCAAGTCTCTTATTTATAGCGTAACCATGATTTATGATCATGATGGCGTAACGCTTGTAACCAATTATTTAATGACTTGTAACGTCCGTAACCGATCCATAAGTAGCGTAACGTATAACCGCTCTCTAATAAGTTCAGTAATAGAAACCATCCCGGTCTGGTACTACTCGGCCAGCACAGGTCGGCCGCAGATATACGTCTAGCACGTCCGGCCTAAGTACCCCCCGGCTCCGACCTTGGAGTCTCGCCGAAGAGCTGTCTGATTGTCAACTAGTAGACCCATCTTGGTCCCTATTTATCACTCTTAGCCCGAGCAATATATTTTATGTATGATCAAATAGTTAAATTAATAAAACAAATTAAACTTAATAATTAAACTAACAAAACAATCTCAACTCCTAAAGATAAACACCCGTTTAGAATAGTCACACTATTACTGGTAACTAAATAATCTCATAAGCTTATAACTTCTTATTAATAGAAGCTGAACTGCTTCTAAACAGTACTGCTTCTAAGTAAAGATCATAGAAACTTCTAACTCTAACAATAACTTCTGACTGAAACAACAAATTCTGAATATGAATTACTTCTAACATTTACTAGTATGTCATATCAAAATACATATATTTTTGTTTCAATTTCTATTTTCTTATTGCCTTAGTGGTCCATATTGCTGTCTATTTGATGTAAAAAGCATGACTACAACAAGCACAATGATCAAGTACCTTAATTTCCTTTAGTTGCCTTTACAATTTCCTTCACATTAATAGATACTTTTCTTCTCTTTCTATAATCACTCTTAACAATTTTCATCTACATAAAAACAATGACAACATAATTTATGTATACATGTTTATATAATACTAGTCAAATAAATTATAGATGATATTTGAAAGAAAAAAAACAAATGCGTGTAAATGTAATAATTTGAAATAATATTGAATATAGAAACTTTCCGTTTTATTAATAGACATCGGGATATAGTCTGCAGCAGACAACCACCACTAAACTGTTGTTATTCTAAATTAGAGATGTATGGTATTTGATTTTGTGTTTTAGAAGAAAATAGTTATTCGGCCTTATTATTAACCACGATAATGACATGTGGTCCCTTATTATGTTGCATCCAAGGATCATGGAAAAACATCGAATCCATCTCATTACCGATCAATGATCTTACCTAAAGTAATTTCGTATAAAAACTGAGAGTGGTTGGTTAAAGAAATAAGCAAAAATAAAATTATGGATTATGTTTTGGGTAGTAGTAGTTGAGACCGAAGAAGGTCTATTAGCAACGTTGAAAAAAAGGTGTATAAAGTTGACGAGTTATCACTTTATCGAGAATAAACGATTACGTTCTTCTACATTATATCTCTTGAATTGAAACTAATTGAATATGCTTAAAGCGTTCAATCACACGGAGACGATTTTAATTGTATATACTATTTAAGGATCAAATCACACATTTTTTAGAATTCATTTCATTCTCAATTTCACACTACTTTTTATTCAATTACTAATTTGAGAATTAAAGTGCTAACTATTTTTAGCCGGTCACAAGCTCCAAAAGAGGAAAGTCCAGTCATCAGTCCAACAAAGGTATTGATAGTAGAGTGTAACCATGCTCTAGAGTTTCACATTGGATCAACGCTATGGATTGCTGTCTAACATTAAATGTCATTAGACAACTTCCCGCATTCCATGCTAAAATGATAGTAAATGTAACGCCCGTTTTATTAAATATTATATTATATTAATATTTTTGAATTACTGTTTAACGATTGTTTTGATGACGAAAATAATTATATTAATCGGTATATCTATTAATATATTTGGCGACGTTCCGTTCGGTTCGGTTAAATATTATTCGGACCGATATTTAATTCCCCGAAATTATAATTAATAGATTGATTAAATGATATAATTAGATGATATGATTAAATGATATAATTAGTGTGTTAAGAATAGTAGGGGTGTGAGAACAATTAGGGAGAAGTTGGCTTCTCACCCTTGGTTAGTATGACAACACCCTTATAAAAGCATTTTTTTCTTCATTTTCTAAACACAACACCAAAAACACAAATATAGAAAGTTGGAGAAAAGCTAGGACTTTGGTAGGAGAAGAAGAAGAGAACAAGAAGAAGAGCAAGACTTGGTTGGAGAATCATCTAGAACACTCAAAGCTTGCTAGGTAAGGGGTTTGATTTCTCTATCACATATGTTTGGGGTTTGATGGTCATATTTAGGTTTTGGGAAAAATTGATAGTTGATTATAGGGTTTTTGTTGGTTGATTGTTGAAATAGCATAGGAAGGTTGAGTTAGGAGTATAGATCATTGGGTATTTCTTTGCTAGTAGTAGGAATGGAAGTTGTGAATGGAAATGACAAAGAAGGGTTCAAAAACTCAAAAGTGAAGTTTTCACACAGACCAATCAACACGGGTCGTGTTGATTCACACGGGCACCCGTATTGATCCCGTGAACGAAGAATAGTTTTCTGCAGACCAATCAACACGGGCCGTGTTGATCCACACGGGTGCCCGTGTTAATGCACTGTCTTGGGTTTTTTTTGCTTGTTCTGGAGGCTTTTCAACACGGGCCGTGTTGATTCACACGGGGGCCCGTGTTGATGTGTCTGTAGCCTCCAAAATTTTGATTTTTCGCACTTCCTTTGAAACCCGATTGTGTTCCGATTTTCCGATTTCGGTAAATTCGACGACGGAGCAAGTTGCTCCGAATTCAACGAAAATTGACGTGCTAGCTAAGTTCTACACGTAGTGGTGAGGTTAGTTTTTAGAAGTTGCGAGTTTTTGCGGAGCGACTCGAAATAGGTCAATTTACGGTAAATTGAACCGGATGGCGTTTTAGTCAATTTAAGACATACATGAACTATCCGATTTTGATGTTGATGTTTATAATTAATGCCGGTAATTAAGAATGGCTTTAGCGACGATTATTGGTGTCTTTGGCTACTTCTCCGTTTTTAGAAATGGGTGGATTAATTGATAATGATGTTTGTGACAGTGCATTTAATTATGAATACTTGTTGTTTATGCGAGGCGATGACATGTTTATTTAATGTGAATAAATATGGCGATGTGGACTATATGTCAATTGTGATGAGCGATGATGATGTGTTGTTGTGTGGTCTTTACTATTGAGTCACATACATTGCATATGCGACGAGGGCTTTCATGCCAAGCGACGATGGCTTCTATGCCGAGCGACGATGGGCTTTATACCAAGAGTTCCGAATTATGGACAAAGCAACGGGTACCACATGCATAACATAGTCGTGTCTCATGGAATCAGTTATGTTTATTTTGAGTCTTTTGGTATTGAGTTTTATTTGATGGCTTATGGTGAATTGCGATGTTATGTGATACCTTGTTTTGTGATGATTTTTGTGTTGAACCTAAATTGATTATGATGTGGTAATTTCATGAAAATTATGCGATGGATATAACATGACGATAAAATGACGATATGAGTTTATAGTGATGGAGTTTATGTCTTATTTTGACATGATTATGGTGACTATGTGATGATATTTAAAGTGTTGATTTTATACACCAAATGATGATTTAAAATGTGTGAGATTTGGATATTTATTGACATACTCTTACCATCATATATCATTTATGATTCCAAAACTATATATATATTCTGTCATGCTTATAATTATATGTTTTGGAGTATCTCACCCCTTTGCTTGTTTCGCTGTTGCCTATATATTGGTAACGTGCAGGTGATCCCCGAGGATGAGGAGGATTGACTCGAGTCACTCTTTTTGTGTCGTTCTGCTCTGATAGTTGTAACACTCAGGGTTTGGGCGACGTCTTTTTGATAGGATAGTTTGTGTAAATTATCTTATGCTGCTATAACTTGATGTATTAATGATAACATGATGTAATGCCTCAATTTTGTTAAATGAAAATTTGAAACTCTGATTTTATTATTAATTACGCGGGGTAGAATTGGGGTGTTACAGTAAACACCCAAAAGATTTCCTCTCATATATAAGGCATCCTAGATGAAACATAAGGTATTCTTTTCATCCATAACTCACATTACTCCCCATAATTTTACTGACTCTTTTCGCGAGAGTCATGGTTGATTCCACATTCAAACATTTTATTAATATATCTCAATTCTATTGTTAGGGTGATGCATCCAAAGTCTCTCTCTTCATAACCTAAACTCTCCCAAAATGAGGCGAAGTCATTTTTCATTGATTCTTTTTTCAGGGCCAGAGAGGCAGAGGCAAAGACATATGTTTGTGGAGAGCGAAAGGAATGGTTTTTCCATATCCCGTCTTTACACTTCACTGGATCTGAACAAAGGGGTTTGAGAGGAAAGTATCGCCTTCTGGAAGAATGAAAACTAAAGAGAAAGCCTCTTGTTATCACGGGGTCACAAAAAATTAATAGTGTTTGAAGTTTTTTCAGTTCTCAAGATAAACGTCAAACATCTTTAATGGTTGGCAAAGAAAGAGAAAAATTGTCCCTAATAACTAATGGCCAAATTCCACGTCATATTGAAAAGGGGGGAAGAAGAATCTCAAGGTCGACAACTTTCTATGATACTTTGAAGGGGGACATTCATCTACATGACAAGATCTTGACGATTCTTTCAAACCACGACTTCCTATATATATATATATATATATATATATATATATATATATATATATATATATATATATATATATATATATATGTCATGAGACACAAAATGGCTCTAAAAGTTGAGATGGTACCTAAAATCCTTATTACCAAGTTCACGACCATTTATAGATTTAAGAGATTTAATAAAGAGACGAGTTCCTGATTCATCCCAGTGAGCCTCAACATGGCCTAGATCTTCCATACATTGGGAAAGAGAAGGAATGTTAACATCAACATACCTAGTACCGGGACCACCGAAATCATTTATATCACGCCAAGGGGTTCCTTGCCATATTTGATAGAACTCCCACCAAAACCAGAAATATCACTAAGAACAATGAGTTAAATATGGGTTGATTAATTACTAAAAATGCGACATTTTGCATTTGGGTCTACTATTTCAGTGCAAGATAACGTGTCACTCATATCTTCACCATTAGACATGTCTAGAACATTCAAACGTTCATCTCCCATATTAGCCATGAATAAAACGAGGAAAAAAACAACAAGCGGTAAACAAGGAGAGATAAGTGGCACTTGAAAGAGCTGAAGGTCGAGAAAGAAATTAAGATAAAGGATATTTTTTAGGGTGAAATGAATCGCAAAAATAAAATACCCAAAGAAAGTAAAAGACAAGTGAATCTGAAATCACTAGGGCTCAAGAGAAATCTACCAGAGTTGGTAGAAGAAGAAAATGATCACAGTTAACGCAAAGAATGGAAACATGAATAGAAAGGTGAAGTAACATTTATATGAAAAGACGAGGCAAGTAAATAATGGTCCCAAATTAAAGAAAATGAACATATGAAAAACAATAATATGATTTGACTTAATATTATAACGACACTCGAGTACACTTGAACATCCTAAAGGGAAATGCCCCGCACTAGTATGAGAAATTAAGGTCACATGTAAGAACAATAATGCAATATGTTTTAAATAACAAGACTTATATTTAATGTCCTTGTTTCCAAGATCACTCATGCTAACCCTCAAATATTTCTCACTTCTCCCAGTAGTGAACCTGTCATGATAAGCCCAACTTAATTTTTTGAAAGACTTTCAATTGCTACACCATGATAAGCCTTAAAGGCCACTATTCTATACTAATAATAAGTCCAAAAGGAGGAAGTCAAATCATCAACCCAAAATCTCTCCACCAAGGTGTTGAAAGTACAATGTATGAATGTAACCATGCTTTAGAGCTCTACTCTAGATCCAAACCATAAATTGTTGTCTAGTATTAGATGTCATCACGACTTACCACATTCCACGTTAAAATGGAAGGAAACATTCATAACTGCCTCTCATATACTTTTACTGACTTGAACTTAATGTGTTAATCTTACTAGTTCACCCTCGCGTCGTCGTATCGAAGATTCGCTCTACTACATTAAGACTCTACTCCATTATTTCACCAAACAATTATAATTCGTTAGGATAACACTAATATTATAGGTAGGGCCGACCTTCCCCAGGTGCAGCAAGTGCTGCAGCATTAGGGCCCCTAAATTTTGGGGCACAATTAATTTTTTTTAATTACAAAAACGATATTTTTTACACCTTGTTTTTAAAAATTAGCTTTGAAATCTTAATTCATTTTCAGGCATCTATAGTTTTCACTATGCCAAACAAGGGATTAAACAGCGCTTTTTTAGGCCTTTAACAGCGCTGCTAATACCACCGCTGCTAAAGGTATAGACAGTGCTTAGGTTACTATAAAAGCGCTGCTATAGGTACCCTCTTTAGCAGCGTTTTTTCCTTAAAAGCGCTGCTATGGGTACCCTTTTTAGCAGCGCTTACACTTTAGACAACGCTTTTGAAAGAATTTAATGTGGAGCTTTAGACAGCGCTTAGTAAAAGCGCTGCTATAGATACCCTTTAGGCAACATATTTTTCTGAAAAGCGCTGCTATAGATACCCTCTTTAAAAGCGCTTTACTTTATACGACGCTTTTTTATTTACCCTTTAGCAGCGCTTTTCTATTGCCCCCTATAGGAGCGCTTTTTCAACCACTTTAGACAGCGCTTCTCATTAAAAGCGTTGTCTATTCCCCCCCTTTAACAACGCTTTCCCTATTTAATTTTTTAATATAATTTATTTTCATTTAAAACAAAATGCTGCCTATCAGATTTAATTTCACCATTTTTGCACTAGATTTTTACCAGAATTTGTAGCTTCAATATAACATTTTAAACAACATCAACATCAATATACAACAATGAAATAATATTATAACAACATCAATATACGTCAATATACATCTTCAATCCTTTTTTGCACAATATATACAACAATGAAACAACAACAACATTAATATATACAACAATGAAACAAAATCAACAATGAATTACAAAATAACTTTATCTTCTACATCGATCTGCACCTATATAACCTGAAACAAAATCAAAAAATCGAAATTCATACAAGTTACCAAATAACAACAACAAAAACAATAATATTGTAACACAACTATAACGACATATATTATATTCTCAAAACTCAAAGTTATACCTTATACTAAAATTCTCAACTCCAAAACAAATTGGCACCAATCCTCCATAAGTTCATCCAATTGATCTTTTGAGTAATAAGCACACTTGAATTCATCAAAGTACTACATAATAATATAACATAGTATGATTTACTTAAAACACTAAGTCATTTTATGAGAAATATTAAAATAATTCCTAAGTTAGAAATTCATATCGTTGATAGAATCTCTAATCGGTCCAAAAGAAGAGTTTCTTTCATAAACCTCAACATAAAATAACCGCAATCTACACAATTGTGTTGACGAGGACACTACACATGGAAAGAAAATACGGATATACATCAAGATATACACCTTAACTTATTTTATCAAGTATCATCGCTATATAATCAAAATTGTGAAAATATATACCTCCACTTTGATCCAAGAAATATTGTTGACTCTACTCCTTGGTACTTGAATATCTCTTTATGCTCGAAAATTTTGTAGAATGCTATAATAAAATAATAACGAATATTTAGAACTATTGCACATAAATAGTTAAATATACACATGAATATTTTAGAACAATCTCACTTATGTGTCAATCGTCTTCTTCATATCTGGGTATGTTGTCCAATCATTGCCCAATGAATCCAGATAATATACAATTTCTCTCACAGGATTAATTGCAACCAATAACCAGTGTCCACTGTAATATTAAACAAAGGTTGGATGGAAACTTTCTACACAACGTTAAAAAACGAAAAAAATTATAATAGAGGAAATTTAGAATGAAAATCTTACTTGTGGTCAGTATTATATGGTAAAAAGAACAATTTTTCTGTATCTTTGCTGGCCATAAATAAACGAAGTACAAATGCTATTACTTCATCTGGTTTTGAGATGATTGACCTTGCATGGACAAAGTTTGGATTTATGAAAGCGAATCTGGATTCTAATCCACGCGGGCGAATCTGGATTATAATCCACGCGGGCGAATCTGGATTATAATCCACGCGGGCGAATCAACTTGTCATACAGAAACCTTAAATAAAAACATCATTAACATTAATTATTCATTGAAATGAGTAAATAAATTCTTCAATTAATTAAACAAAGTTGATTGGAGTATACCTGATGTATGTATTGATAACAGCGATGCCTAATGTCAAGTGTCCAAAAACTTGTTCCAAATCCTCCTTACCAATTTCTGTCATGCCTTCAGAACCATAAATCCCTTCATCCAGGGGTATAAGAGAAGTACCACCTTGCGAAATAGTTTATGAACAAGCAG
This sequence comes from Vicia sativa, assembly GCA_021764765.1. Lineage (NCBI taxonomy): Eukaryota > Viridiplantae > Streptophyta > Magnoliopsida > Fabales > Fabaceae > Vicia > Vicia sativa. The sequence continues at coordinate 76,694,736 of CM038795.1, forward strand.
AAAGCTGGAAGAACGAGAGAGAGCAAGGAACTGATGAAAAGCAGGATTTTTGTTCATCTGTGAGCGAGAGAGAGGAAGACACGGTGCTGTAAATGTCGTCGCCGCCGTGAGAGGGGTTATGTTGGAGAAGAAGTTGTCGTGGTTACGCCGTGAGAGGGGTTCTATTGGAGGAGAAGAACAGTAATGGAGGGTTTCGGTTAATCTGTGAGCGAGAGAGGGGAAGATAGGGCGTGCTGTAGCGGTTTGTGGAAGCGGTGGTGGTGGCGAATCGGTTTGTGGAAGAAGAACATGAAGAACGAGCGAGATTTCTGATTATTAATTTAGGGATTAATCCACGAGCGAGATTTTTGATTATTAATTTAGGGATTAATCCACGAGCGAGATTTTTTATTTTAGAATAATGCCTTTACCAGCACTTCTGGAAAGCGCTGTCTAACGTATAACCTTTAGCAGCGCTTTAGGCTTTAGCAGCGCTTTCAAGAATAATTCCTTTAGCAGCGCTTTTAGTAAGCGTTGTCTAAAGTATAACCTTTAGCAGCGCTTATTCTAATTTTTTAATTTTTAATTTTTTTGAAAACCTATAGCAACGCTTAGGAAAAAAAGCGCTGTCTATGTTAAGGCCTATAGCAGCGCTTATAAGAAGTGTTGTCTAAAGTATACCTTTAGCAGCGCTTATGCTTAAATTTTTAATTTTTAATTTTTCTGAAAACCTATAGCAGCGCTTTGGGCATAAGCGCTGTCTAAAATCAATTTTGGCTTAGTGTTTATACCAGTTTGTATGAAAAACAAGTGTAAAATGACAAATTTTAAACTGTATTTTTTTTTTAATTTAGATCTATTTTTTAAATTTGAACGGTGTCCAGATTAATTGGACCGGCCCTAATTATAGGTCCACAGCTTGCTACACCACACCAAATTTTTAATTCACCATTTCAATATACATTTTGGGATTCCTTAATTGAACATATTAAATTCTCATTCTTCCATTAGTTGGACAAGCGGGAGTCGTGTCTTGCATACCGGGTGGCAATTGTGAGGGGCTTTATTATCACTAAAAAATTTAGTATTGGGACAAGGATGTTTAATTGCATGGTGTCTAGATTCCTTATTTAACTAGCACATGAAAGGAGGCAATGCATGTGGGCAGGCGTTATTTGTCTTGTGACAATTAATTAAGATGTATAGGATAGAGTCAATACATCACTGAACAGTACACGTGAATGTGGCGATTTTAAAAAACAAAAAATGTGTAAATGAGGCATGGGAGGCGAGATATGCGTAATGGTTGTAAGTACAATATAAAATAAATCTCTATTGGCATTCAATAGAACAATATAATGAGCGTTACGCTAAAATACAAAATTATAGACTGCTTTTTTTAAGCTGTAAACAATTCTTTTTAAATGTTGTGTATTCTCCAGCGCTATTAGAACATTAGTTATTGATTTTATCTACCCAAAAGAGTAGTTTTTAAATGGTAATCTTTGACAAGGCTTTTGTCGGAAAATCTCTATCACAAGTTGGTTTATACACTGTTTTCTCCGCTCCAAATAACAAAGGTTAAATAATCGTTTATAGACGGTGTCTTTTTAACAAGTGGTTATATACATATTATGAGTTAGAAATCTCTCATTGTTTAAATGTTAAATTACTTCCAAGGATTCTTTAAATTATTTAATTGTAATAGATTGGTCATTTATGTTGTTTTCGCTACATGTGGGTCTTTTGTGTTAACTAACGCTTGGATCGATGACCTTTTTCTCAAACTCCTTTCTAAAAAAAGTTGAAGTGACACTAATGATACAGATATGTCACTTAACATAAGTCAGAGACCACCGTTGGATTATATAATAAAATTTTCAGATTTTTTTAGTGCATAAAAGTATTTTTAAAATAATTAAAATGCATGAAAAGGAAAAAATTAAAGAAAAATAGTAAAATAGAAAAAAAATTCTTAGAAAATTACACGATGTGTAAAACGAGAAGAAATACTTTTAGAAATTTTTTCATGATTTTTGGATAAAAAACAGATTTAATATGAATTTTAGAAGTTAAAATAAAATTAAAATAACAAAATAAAGCAACATAAAGGTCAACGATGCAAACGTTAGTTAACATAAAAGATCCACATGTAGCGAAAACAACATAAAGGACCAATCTGTTACAATTAAATAACTTAAAGGACCCTGAGGGGAATTTAGCCTTGTTTAAAAAAAATAAAGTTCAACACTTCATAAATGATGATTTATATACTTAATATTTTAAAGTTTGTTTTTCTAATCCTTTTTATAAGGTGGTGGCCATACAACAAGTTTTGTTGAAATTTTTGTGATGTGATAAGATTGTCAACGACAATACAGTTGTATGTAAATAAAAGAGTTTATGCTTGAGAAAAACATACAAGCGTGATTTGAAAGTGTTGTGAATCAGATGCCTTGGAAATAAAGTATAAATTTGTTCCTTAATGATCAAGAAACAAACAAGGATAGAAAAGATGATAAAATAAGAACACAAAAATTGGTTATTAAATGTTATTCTTTCATTTATCTTTAAACAAGATTACAAGTATACAAGAATAACAAATAACCCTTTCACCCTAAATTAGGATTTGCAATATGCAATGATGAGATTAGTATGTTGTTTATAATAAATCTAATATATTAAACTAATGGACTTTTTATCACAAATACCCATTTTTTCTTGCTAGAAAAACTGGATACGTATGTTTAGGTATTCAGAGCTACAAGTTAAGTTACTTGTGCTCCAAGCTAATTGTCTTGCTTATTCCTCATTCGAGAGCCCTTTATATAGAGGTGTCAGGACCTCCATGATTAATGTCTGTAACGACTATGCCTTCCTAATTCCATAACTGAACTTCCTTTAAGGAAGATAACATCCGCCGCCTATGAATGATGACCCCAAAGTGTAACGTGTGCCGTCACACTTAAAGCGGCAGTTACATCTTTAGTCGTCGGCATCCCCGACCCCTAAACCCGGATGAGACTTCCCTAGAGGTCCAACATATACTATTTACTGGAGACCCTTGCTTGATCACCATACCTCGGATAATGGATTTTATGCATGAACATAAGCCCCCCGAGCATATGGCTTTTGCTCAAAAGACTTGTAGTCGATAAGGAAAGCATAAATCCTGCCCGAGGTATGAGTCATTTTGCAACGCGTGCGCTTCACGCTCTAGATGCTCAACAATCACCTACGAATTTTAGGTGTAATGATGATAGTTAGTGGGTTTTAAAAACACGCTAACCCTTACATAACGTCTCTCTTCCAATTCAAAATTTATTTTCTTTTTTCAATTCCTCCTTCAAAGCCCTTTTCTGCTTCCGATTCTTACTCAGAAATTGCTTCTGCCCTAATTTCCCACCATTTAGACTAGGTAATCCTCTTCCTTTTTTTCGCTTACTTTTCAGTAGTTTTTTAAAACATGGTTGTTATTAGGGACTGCGATGACTTAGGAAATAAGATTCATTTAAATAGTGATGAGCGTAGGGCTTTATGGGAATAACACATGCAAGAGATGAGAGATGCGTTAGGGGTAGAGGAGCTTGACAAGGTTATGAACAAGATAAACTATGAAGTTCTAACCACTGAAAGTGATTCTGACCCTTAATTTCCAAAGCGTAGGTAAACAACTTCTGAAGAATCATCCCAAAATGATCTTAGCCCAAACTTCCAGATAGGGTTGAAGATCTTTAACATACTTGGAACTTTTCTTGTCCAGAAAAATCTTTGAAGCCAATGATATCAATATTTTCTTGTTGATTTGCTTATCACTAAGATTGTAGTAGTTTTTACCAAATCCATCATGATTTAATAACAGTGCAATGGGTCTTTCAGTGATAAACACATCGATACCAATTACATTTGCTGAAATTTCTTCTCTAGATTCCTTAGCATTAATCCAAAACTGCTTCACCAATTCAGGAAGAACAAGTTTGTTGAGAAGATTGAAGAAAGTTCTCCAGCCTTAAAAGTCCACAATTTCAGTTAGATCAACCCCATTAACTTTGAGATTATCAAAGTCCACTGTCGATTAAGATTTGGGGTATGACAAAACTGTATATTGACCTTTTGCTCATTTTTAATATATAGAATTAAAATATAAATGAGAAAATCTTTTTGAAAGTTATATTAATACTATTACGAAGAAAATTAATAAAATAGAAAGAAAAAAAATTTAAACATACTAAAATGAGAGCTATGAATAAAAAAAATTAAAGATTTTATATTAAAGTAAGTGAAAATTAATAGTAATAGAAGTTGCAATATAGAAAAAGATGTAATTTAACTATTTGTGTGGTTTTACTGTATTTTTTCATAAAGTACAAATTTAAATTATTATTTTTTGTAAAAAATTGAAAATTCTAATAAAGAGTATGATCTAGAATTGTATTAGAGTTAGATTTGTGTCTAGAATTGTTATAGTAACATCCTTAAATTTATATTAAATAGATACTAATAAAGAGTGAGATCTATTTTGCAAAAAAATAATAAAAAATTGAAATCTATTTATAATGTAAAATAGGTGAACAAATAAAGCAACAAATTCAAATATGGAGAAATTATTAAAAGGCTCAAATTATATTTTGGTTTGGTTTTAATTTTCAATCACTTTTAACCAATCAACTCAATATTTTCTTAAATTTCTTTACTTGCCAATCAAGACATGCAAAAAAAAAAAAACAAAAACAAATTAGATTAAGATTTTTTTTTTATGTTTGACCATTTAGTACATAAAATAATGAATTAAATAAAAATTTAAAAATTTAAAAAACATATAAATAAAAAACGAAAATTATATTAAAAAACAAAAAGATAAGCAATATTTGACTTTTTAATAAAAAACCAAAAAAGAAAATTCATACTTTTCACTACACATTCGAAATAAAACATTCTTGAAATAGTAATAAACAAATTCTGACAAAATTAGAATATGATAATTATAATTTAATATTAAGATGTTCAACTTTTAGTGCGATAAATGTTATGGACAGTTATGTTTTTTTTTTTTTTTTTGGATAATATGGACAAGTGAAGTTTATTCAAACCAAAACCATCCTAACGAGTTCAACATCATCAATGGTCCGTGAATTAAATAATTACACAAAGTAAGTAAATTAGTAAATAATTTTAATTAAAAATAATCTTAAACTCCAAACTCATATTTTCGACTGCTTTGTGTAACTTTGATCATGCATACAAATATTAACAAGCAAGCATTATTTAATTTATGATACATGAAACAAGGAATACACATAGGAAACTAGTCTTCACTCATCACTCACAAGCAAGCATTATTTAATTTATGATACATGAAACAAGAAACAAGGAATATACATAGGAAACTAGTCTTCACTCATCACTCACAAGCATGCATACTATTGATAATTGTGGCTGATTGATAAGGTTGATCGGCCGTTATATACACAATGATAGATTGACTGACTTCCCAGGGTGGCTTTTGAATCTGGAAATGGAATCCACAAAAGATGGTTTATAGAAAAGAAGTGACACACAGGAGTATCCTTCCCAGGCTCAACTCTTAGTGTCTTGAATATCATATGATTTGGGTTCCAATCAGATGTAACCAAATGGCACATGCTTCCATTTTATCTCCATTTGCATCACCAACAAGTGTGACTTTGAACACTATAGTCCCTGTAGTCATGGTGTGACAATAGTATATGGCATATGGATAAGGTAGGGGATGACAAGATACCCATTTGGGAGCATCAATGTCATGCGATACTTCCAAAATGGTGTATTTCTGGAGAGGGATGGCTGAGGGCGATGAGTTGCTGGTAGAAAGAACCATATGCTTGCGTTCCGAACCAATTATTGTGTCAACAAATTCAAGCATGGACTCAACAGAGTTGGCACAAATCTTGGTCTCTCCTATGACAGTTTCTTCTTGACAATGTTCAAGTGTACCTCTCATGGTTTTGGCTTCCAGAGAGTCTTTTGGGATTGAGAAAAGTTGAAGAACACTTGAGAGTTGTGATACTGAGAAAGGAATTGAGTCAGCCTCTTTTCTTGAAAATAGGGGAGAAGTCTCTTGAACAGAAAATTGGAGGGTCATTACATTTCCAACATGAAGATCCTCTAGATTGAAAAATCCTTTCTCAAAAGCGTCTGTGTGATCAAAATAAGTATTGGGATCATGGGTATTAACTTCATAATTGTAGTTAGTTTTTTTTGTTTCACGACTACCCCAAGGGAGCCAAGAATTATGATCATGGGTATTAACTTCATAATTGTAATTGGGGTTTTTGGTTTCATGACTACCCCAAGGGAGCCAAGGATTAAGATCATGGGTTTTAACTTCATAATTGTAATTAGGTTTTTTGGTTTCACGACTAACCCAATGGAGCCTAGAATTAAGATATTGGGTATTAACTTCATTGTTGTAATTAGGCTTTTTGGTTTCACGGCTACCCCAAGGGAGCCAAGGATTAGGATCATGGGTTTTAACTTCGTAGTTATAATTATGTTTTTTTGTTTCACGACTACCCCAAGGGAGCCAAGGATTATGATCATGGGTATTAATTTCATTATTGTATTTGGGTTTTTTGGTTTCATGACTACCCCAAGGGAGCCAAGGATTAGGATCATGGGTATTAACTTCATTGTTGTAATTAGGGTTTTTGGTTTCACAATTACCCCAAGGGAGCCAAGGATTAGGATCATGGGTATTAACTTCATAGTTGTAATTAGGGTTTTTGGTTTCCTGACTACCCCAAGGAAGCCAAGGATTAGGATCATGGGTATTAACTTCATTATTGTAATTAGGGTTTTTGGTTTCACGACTACCCCAAAGGAACCAAGGATTAGGATCATGGGTATTAACTTCATTGTTGTAATTAGGGTTTTTGGTTTCATGACTACCCCAAGGGAGCCAAGGATTAGGATCATGGATATTAACTTCAAAGTTGTAATTAGGGTTTTTGGATTCACGACTACCCCAAGGAAGCCAAGGATTAGGATGATGGGTGTTAACTTCATTATTGTAATTAGGGTTTTTGGTTTCACGACTACCCCAAGGGAGCCAAGGATTAGGATTATGGTTTTTAACTTCATAATTGTAAATAGGTTTCTTGGTATCACGACTATCCCAAGGGAGCCAAGGATTAGGATCATGGGTATTAACTTCATTATTGTAATTAGTTTTTATGGTTTCACGACTACTCCAAGGGAGCCAAGGATTATCACGGGCTTTAACTTCATTATATTTTTTAGTTTGTCGACCACCCCAAGGAAGCCAAGGATTAGGATCACGAATATTAACTTTATATTTATAATTGAGTTGTTTAGCTTCATTGATTGAGTTATGCAGATAATTGGATTGTTTGGTTTGCTCGGTATCCTTTTGATCTGGCAACTCTATTTTCAAGTCTTCAGCAATAATGCCTTCACCAATCTACAAACATTTGAGGCAAATATTAATGGCCTAATTAACCTGATATGTACTATACTAAATTAGGTTGTAGTATCCTTTATTTTTCATGATTCTTAGACGGTCAATTTTAAATTTAAACAATTTTGATTTTCTCTTTCATTTTTATTCTTAAAATTAACTGTGTATTCATTTTAACTGACATGTCTCTTGCGAAATGTAACAAATGTTCATATTTTTAAAAATACTATAGATAAACAAATAAATAAATAGAGACGTCAAAAACGTGAGATAGTCTAAAATTATTTAAATTTAAAATATAACAACTAATTTCATAAATCATATAAAATATGAAAATTAAAAATATTATTAAACCTGTAAATTATTACTTGATGTTTTGATTACAAGGATTTTAACTATAAGAAAACGAAAAATACTTCAACACCATCTTGATAAATAAATATTTCTTACGTCTTACATTAGGTGTCGTCTTTAAAGTTTTCACATTTTTTAAGAGAGAAATAATAAATATCATATTTGTATTCTAAAGAAAAAAATAATTTGAGACAAATAAAAATAAGAAAGAAGATATCTATTGTAAGACAAACAAATATATATAAGTAAGATTAATAGGTAAGCAAATTGCTAAAAAAAAAAAAGAGTTAATATATCTGTATAAGATTTTCTTAAATATAGTACCTTTGCAATATAATGCTATTTATACCACTACATTAAATAGAATATTATAAAACAAACAAAATATGAAATAATATAATACTAAATAATTAAAAATACACAAATTGATTTATATATAGTACACATGATACAAGACAAAATCAGAAAAAGCCAAGAAATATTGTATACCAATAATGCATGTGACATAGTATAAATACGTTGGTTGAATACAAATAAAGTAGTATCCAATAATGCAAATGAATAAAGACTATTCAAATACAATATGAGTTTAATTGATATCCAATTGAGTGTATTGATATTTTATTCAGTCAATTAGAATTTAATAGGAATAGTTGGATTATATATTAACCTAAAATCTTAAGGTATTATATATCAATTACAATAATTAAATTAAGGATTTTTTTTAGTTAGGGGAGTTACATCATGAGTTATACTCGCTTAAAAATGTCACTTCGGATTAATATTTTTTAAAATTAATTGTTGGATTGAAATATACCATCATGTAAATCATACATATAAAGTTTAAAATTAATCTATAATGATTTACTATACGATCAAGATATCCAAAGATTAACGTCAAAATAGATTTTCATATAACGTTTATTTTGATGTAGTTCAATGACATAGTAAATTATTATAGATGAATCTCAAACTTTAGATATGAACTCTATGATGGTATGTTTCAATCCAACGGTTGATTTTAAAAAATATTAATTCTAAGTGACGTTTTTGAGTGACGTTTTTGAGCGAGTGTAACTCATAGTGTAACTCTCTCTTTCTATCTATCTATCTATCTATCTATCTATATATATATATATATATATATATATATATATATATATATATATATATTTGAGACAGTCCAAAACTTTTTAGTTATTGTTAATGGAAAATAATATTATATTATAAAAGGATGAAAAAACACTAAAATACAATAAAGGAAAATTGAAGCAGAAGGCGTATCAAAATATAACTAAAGAGTAAAAGGACAACGAACAACAAAACCGATTTTACCTATAAACTAGGCAAAATGATCCTCAAAGATAAAAGTCAAAATTATTAAAATCTACTTAAATGACATCATAGATCAGGCAATAGCATGTTAAGTAAAAGGATAATCACCCCTAACCTAAATCATACTTCTAAAAAAAGATAAAAAAAATCAAAAAGAACCATAGGGTTATTAGGTATAACGATTTGTCACCTAACCACTAAGAGATACTATATGACCAGTTGTCACGAACGAATCAAAACGAGTACATTTGAAAACTGTAGTTTAACAACAATAACTCGAGTATCGTATCGTAAGAATTTTTGTAACATTTTTAAACAACTCTAAACGATTATGAGGGAGTTGGAGTTTCGGTTTCAATTTAAGAAAAAGTGATTAAAATAAGTGATTATAAAATAAGATAATCTGCCGATTTGATTCCTACCTATCATCGATTATTATAACTTCAGTATCTTAAGCAGATCTTATTCCTATTCATGTTCTATCATAATATCAATCAACAAGAGTGAACAATATTATAAGAATTATGTTTGTTGTTTGCCTAATTAAGCACCCGGTTAAATATAAAGTGAATTAACAGATTAAACATACATTATTAACACACAATCAAATTTAAGGAACATAAATCAATCGAACTAAACAAAAATACTATATGATAAATCAGATTAAACAAATGATAAACACATAATAGAATTGAAGGTAATAGAAATTATATTGCAAAGTTATATTAATCTCAGAGTATTGGAACCTGAATACATCACATCAACAAAGAGCGGTTAGTTCTCCATAACAAAAGCAAATGTTTCTGTTGCGCAACAAATTCTTAAAAGCTTTCCTTTGTGTTCGTTATTAAGGAGACATTCGGCTCCAACTAAAGATATATTTGAACCCTTGCTACGTGTTTCTGCTACAATTGGTCTGAACTTGGATGTCTCATCATCAAAAGCATGGGTTGATTCTCTTGACCTAACTATGGGTGATGATCAATACTTCAACAAGTTGATATGTATTCTTGCCACTAGATGCATGAGTCGGGCAGTTTATTTCTTTTTTTGATAAGCAACTTTGGATTTAATAAAGGAGTACTAGGGGTACTCCAACCCAAACAAATACAAATACAGGGGATGACAATAATTTAGCATTTAGAAATTACAGACATAACTCAGGTTTTTTAAACCATTCATAATAACTACTACGTATTCTATCCTTTTCATCTATCGCTAGCCACCACCATGAGAACCACATAACTTTGTAAAACAGTTCATCTAAATCGCTTACAGCATTTCTGAAAACAATTTCATTCCTCTGATTCCAGATGCACCAACAACTAGTAAACCAAATACTTCCAGCATTCCTACTTGGTATTTTTCCTTTCAATGCCTCTACGAAATTTAACAATTGGTCACTGCAGTCTACTTCCTGAGTAAATTCCAATTCCCACCAGCAGTAGATCTTCTTCCACAACAACTTCAGCACTGAGCAATGCACAAAGATGTGATTTACATCTTCCTCTTGTTCTTTGTAGAAGACACAAACTACATCTTCTTGCTGCAAAATTATGTCTCGTATGCTTAGTTGTTTCTTGGATGGTAGCCTATCTTGCACGAGTCTCCAACTAAATAACTTTATTTTCGAAGGAACAGTTGCCCCCCATACCAGTTCCAGCACCTGTTTTCTTCTACCATCTACTGACTGATCCCTTCCAACCTGCATAAGAATCTCACCAGACTTAACAGAGTATTGCTTTGATTTGTTAAATGGCCATATGATTTGGTCTTCTTGGTCAGCTACTGGAGCAACGCTTGTCAAAATTTCCCCTAACTCCCTTAACTGTTTTGTAGCTTCCTTCCCCCAAACTTCACCTCTGTTACACAGGTTCCAGCTCCACTTTCCTCCCTCCCAGCAGCCTTTACTACTCACTACTTCCTCCTCTGACCAGCATTCGAGATACAGATCCGGAAACACTTATGCCAACTTTTGATTTCCCAGCCATTTGTCCTTCCAGAATAGAACCGTGTCACTGCTTCCTAATTTTATCGTAATGTTGTTAGATATCCCTTTGACATCCTCACACAGCTGTAAAGTCCTTCCACGAAAGTGATTGTTTCTGTGTTGATCTATGCCCAGCTTCTTGCGCCGGAATTGGATCTCCGTATCTTGCTTGAATGATACCCCTCCATATGGCTTTTTTGTCTACCATGAACCTCCAGATCCATTTCGCAAGTAAAGCTTGGTTGAATTTCACTATATCCTTAATCCCGAGTCCTCCCTCCTCTCGACTCCTACATATGTTTTTCCAACTCACCCACGCCACTCCTCTTTTATCCTTCACTCCGTGCCAGAGGAAATTTCGTTGAATGGTTATCATTTGACGAGCAATACTTGCTGGCACTCTGTAGAAAGCAAATTGATGAATGGGAATGTTAGTCAGAACAGTTTTAAGGAGTGTTACTCTGCCTCCTATGGATAAAATTCTGCTTCTCCAGGAAGACAGTCTTCCTCTTAGGTTTGTGAGAACTGGTTTCCAGAAACTAATTCTCCTGTGATTGCCTCCTATATTTACTCCTAAAAACTTAAATGGGAATTTTCCTATTCTGCACGCCAGGAACTGTGAGGCAGCCACCATGTCAGCCCATGCTATACCCGTTCCGTATAGATTACTTTTGCTCATGTTTATCTTCATTCCAGAAACCATTTCAAATCCTCTTAGAACAGCCTTGATTGTCTAGTAATTTGACCACGTTCCTTCACCAATCAGAATTGTATCGTCTGCAAATTGTAGTATACTGTATTCAACTTCGGCATCCACTTTGAATCCTTCATATAAACCTCTGCTGGCTGCACTCCTAACCATACCTGCTAACCCTTCAGCTACAATTGTGAACAAGAAAGGAGAAAGTGGATCTCCCTGTCGTAATCCTCTTCTAGCTTGAAAATCTTTCGTTGGGCTTCCGTTGACAAGAATTGACATGGAGCTTGTGAACACAATAGCTTCCATCCATTTCCTCCACCGCTCACCAAACCCCATCTGTTTCAACATGTTTCTTAAGTAATTCCAATCCACACAGTCATACGCTTGTGCAAAATCAACTTTGCATAGTAAGCAGTTCCTTTTATTTCTTTTTGCAAAATCTGCAATTTCATTTATCACCAGAACTCCATCCAGAATTTGTCTCCCCGGGATAAACGCCGATTGAGTGTTGGATATTAGTTTACCTATGCACTTCCTTAATCTGGCAGCTAGAACTTTCGACAAAATTTTAAGGAGACCAGAGATTAGGCAGATCGGTCTGTATAGGTCAAAACTCTGTGGGTTTTCACATTTTGGAATAAGTGCTAAGAAATAAGAAGTAACAGCTTTTGGTAGTTTTCCCAGACGATGAAAGTCCTGTATAAATCCCACAATGTCTCCTCCCACTGTACTCCAGCAGTTTTTCATAAATTTCAGATTGAATCCATCTGGCCCTGGGCTTTTATCTCCATCTCCTTCAAAGACTGCATTTTTAATTTCTTCCTCAGTGAACTCAGCTTCCAGACTTTCATTTTCCTGCACTGATCAACAATTGAAACGTATGTTCTTTAGAGTTGGGCGTGGGTAGTTATCATTTTGGAATCTTGCTTCAAAGTGACTCTTAATTGCCTCCTTGACTTCCTTAACCGTTTCTGTCCGACCTCCTTCCGTGTTTACTGCCACTATTGTGTTGCGCCTTGTTCTAACAGACATGGTAGAATGGACGAATTTTGAGTTATTGTCTCCCTCCCTAATCCATTTGTATCTAGACTTCTGTTTAAGGAGGCTTTCTTTGTAGTGTAGTTTTTTCCACAGATTCTCTTGGTACTTCATCCTTTCTGAATTTCTATCTTCGAATTCTTGTTCATTTGGAACTTGGCTTATTGACATCAGCATATAGTCTTCTATTTCATTGAGATGCCTAACTTCTTCTTCTATCCGCAAGTCAACCCATCCGAATACATTTACATTCCACCAGCGAAGTCTTTCCCTTAGATACTTCAATTTTTCTTTGAGTACGAATGCCTTTTTACCTTTTGTGGTGTTCTCGTTCCAAGCCTTTTCTACAAAGCTCAGGAAATCTTTATGGTCATGCCAGCAGTTGTTAACTTTGAATACCTTTGGCCCCCAGTCTAGACAACTTGTTTTCAGCCACACTGGTTTATGATCAGAAATGTCTCTTTTCCCCCCTCTTGTGCCACTACTCCCCATCTATTAATCAACTCTTCTGATAATAATATTCTGTCTAGTCTACTGCATGCCTTTCCATTTGGTTTCATCCAAGTTAATATATTACCCAGAACTTGCACGTCTACCACTTCCATCGCCTCAATGAAGCTACCGAACTCTTCCATTTCCATTCTTCTTATATTTCCCCGCTGTCCCCTTCTCTCCTCCTTGTTTTTTATAGAGTTGAAGTCGCCTCCTACGATCCACTCTCCCTTCTCTAATTTCCGTTTCCAATCCAGAATTTCTAACCATAACCTCCTTTTGTCAGCGAGCAGGCAAGGAGAATATACATTAACGAAGTAGAGGTTTTTTTCCAGTTTTCCTAGCCTTTATTCCTATGAATCCTTTCCCTGAAAAAACTGAGTTCGGGTGTTAACAGATTTTTCTTCCAGATAGTTAATATTCCCCCGACCTTCCGTCCGCTTCTCGGGCAGACCACTCATAGTCCCTGGATCCCCACAGTGAGGCCACGATATTGTCTTCCATCTTTATGACCTTCGTTTCTTGAAAAAACATGACATCGGCATTAGCTTTCTTTAAAATTTGGAAAATTCTACCCCTCTTTGCAGAATTCCCGCACCCTCTAATGTTGTAAGTGCCTATCTTCATTGATCATGTGTAGCAGCCTCCTTCTCACCCTCCCAAATCTCGCGCTCCCTATCCTCCAAAACTCTGACAACACCTTCAAAAATTTCATCGTCTTCTTCGCCCTCAATTCCCATTTCTTTTATAATACTCCAAACTTTCTTTGGCACGCTTTCAACGGATTTTATGATTCTGTGATTTCCCCTCTGTATGTCTGAGTCATTAATTGAGCTTCCTTTGGATTCTGTTTGAGCTTCACACCTAGCTGATTTTGTCTCCTCCATTTCTGGGTTTGATATTGATAGCGGGATAGAAGATGTGTTGTTTTGGATTCTCCTAGGGTTGATTTGGGAATGAAGTAATGCTGTGAAATAGGAGGGTGCATATGGTATTTTCAAGTTTTCTAGCACTTCATCCAGCGCTTTTTCCTTACTGGGCTTGGGGTGACGGTTTGGGCCTCCAAACATTGTTTGAGTATGCTCTATTGGGTCAGATTCCCCTGATTCCAAACCCAACATGTTTGACTTTTGCTCCTCCCCCAGTGGGTCCCCTGGGCACAAACTTCCGTGTCTTTGTGAGTTTACTTCTTCCCCATCACAGTCTACAATTAATGTTGAGTAAAGTCCTCTGCACTTTTGTCCTGCTTTACCTCCTCCATAATTAGAGGAAGACTCTCCACCCCTATTGTCCTCTGTGTCTTCTGAAATAACTGGTTTGCTTGATGGATCCTTGGAAAGTTCCCTGGACCGATTATGGCTTGTGACAAAATTTCCATCACCAGAGTTTTGGTGATGCGATTGGGATTCATAATGACCCATGTTGTTTTTCGAGCATTCCTCTAACCCCTTCTCCGATACTCCTTCACTCCACGCGCCTCCGTCACTCTCCTCGTCTTCCCCATCTCCCGACCCCGAAAAAGCCTCCATGTCTTCCGCTGATTTCTTTTTGTCGCTCGGAACAACTATACGTTTTGGTCCATGCATATCTTCTACTAGCTTGATTCCATAGACATGGTCATTTACTTCGAGATTAAACGTTTCATTAAGAACCATTGAGCTTTTTGTTCTGATGAGAAATCTCGCCACATCCAGTTCCGACTGTTCCCGTGTTTCATCGTCGGAGCAGACATATTCGCCTACACATCTTGATAGGAATTCAAATAGCTTTGGATTCCAAGCATGGCATGGCAATCCGTAGCAACACATCCAAGTTAGCCTATCATTATCAACATCTTCTGGAGACCATGGATGTATGTCAGAGAACCATTGCCCTATCCAGTCTGTTGCTTCCTCCACTAGAGCCTTGATCTCACCATCCAGCAAGCATAGATTCGCCCCCATAGGAGTAACCTTGATCCCAAAGTATCCTTCGCCATGGAAATCTTCTTGAATGTTGTAAGTCATTCCAGGTGTTTCTACAACCCCAACGAAAGCTTTTTCAAATCTAACCATGTCTTTTTCCTCAATCTGAAACTGAAGGTGAGCAAATGTTGGTTTTCTTTCCCTCGTTCTCCATCCTCTTCTAGGTCTCTCTCCAAACTTCTCACCGAAATTGTCATTCACGGTTTGTATCCTACTCTCATCATTCTTCTTGTTCCCGTTCACTGCCTGTGCATAAGATTTCATTTTATTGACGTTTTTGTACCTGATGGTTTCATCTCTACCTCCAGTTTGTTGTTCCTTTCTGATGTTTTGGTTGTAACTAGCTTCCCTCATTTAGACCTCCTGATTTCCTCTCTGGAACCTTGGGGTATTCGCATGTAGCTTCTTGCCTTTGATGAATATATTGTCCAGACGTATAGCAAGCAGTCCTGCATCTCTCACTTTTCTGAATCTTACGAAACCAAATCTTTTACCTCTCTTGTCCCTTTTTGGATGAATGGCCACATCCACCACCAAACCATGATCCTTGAATATTTCAAAAAGATCCCTAGCCTCATAGTTTTCAGGGAATTCCGTAAAAAAGAAACTTGATGTTTGATTTTCTGAGTGATCTCCTTTACCCCTTCTATCCACCCAGTACGATCCTCTGTTGCTGAGCCTTCTGTTTGCTTTGTATTTAACTTCAGTCCATTCCTCATTGTTTCCCTCATCTGCATGGTTTCAAATTTTATGGTATTTTTTATTGCCTATGTTTACCTCTCCTAAGAAACCAGACACTCTCTCACTAGTTTTCTCTCTCATCTGAATTAGATTTCTCTCTCACTAGTTTAATGCTTGTTTAACGGTGGATGTCGAAGGGAGAAGTGAAGGTCTTGCGGTCTTGTGGAGGAATGCTGGGAGTTTCAGTGTGTTAAACTATACCAGAAACTATGTCAATATCATGGTTATTGATTCGGGCAGTTTATTTCTGTAGTGGGGACCTCAACCCTCCAGAACATCATCATTATGGGCTTGCAAACACCTTTATATACCCATTTCACATCACCTATTAGAAGATATGCAGATGTCATGGTACACAGGTTACTTGCTGCTTCTAAAGGGATATCAAAGTTTCCATTTTGTATTTTAAGACAAACCTGCAACAAACAATGGCAAGTTCATGCAATGCAATGTCATCGAATTCAGTCAAACTTGATTCAAACAAAACAGATACAATCCAATGATTTCATGATGACATCCCAACTCACCAAGCGGGTGAGTTCAAAAATACATGCAAAAGCAGAAAATATCATGAAAAAAGGTCTTTCATGGCACCATACCAAGCAGCTACAAATCCATCATTGTTTCAGAAGTAGAAATTCATAAGCTATAATTTTACAAAGATACAAGCAAGCAACAATTCATATAGCAACCACATTCAAAGGTCATGATTTGTTCATTCCTACAGTTAGGACATAACTTTAAAAAAAAATCAATTCAAAAGCATGGAATGTTTTACTATCAGCCAGTACCATATTTATTCATGTTTGAATACTGGTTCAAGTATTGCAACTGACATTGCAAAGTACAAAGTCATCAAAAATGGAACATACATTTCATATCGCAATTTGGTCATGAAAGCAAATGCAAAATAATGCAAAATGGAGTTTATTCTTTTATCTTAGTTCAGAAAAGTCATGTCATCCTAAATGTACTAAACACACATCAAAACTTAAAGCTTTGTTTTCAGAAAGAGAAAACTGATGTGTGGGACCTTTTCATTTTTAATATCAAACAAATTTTCTTTTACCATTTTGACTTTTAACTAATGGCAAAAGTTAACATGTGCTTTTAATAGCATGGATTAAAGATATTATTTATAGTAATATTTTTTCTGAAATTCGTAAATTTAATTTATTAAAATTTTAAATATTATTTTATTACACACATTTTTCTAATTATAACATCTTAACGGACCATTCACCAATATATCCTTACTTTTGTCTTATTAACAACTCATTTTTCACTTTCCCTCACACTCAAATCCCCACGAATTAAGTTCCTTTGCACCTATTTTTCCCCTCAAGTTTCACCTATATCCACCATCCTTTGGCTTGATCCAAAGGCTGTCATTATGCCAGCAATTTCACTCAAGTTTTTTACTATTACATTTGTAAAATTTTATGACAAACAAAAAGGAAAATTAATTTGAGTTTTCATAAAAATTAATCTGATGATAATTTATGTTCAGTTGTTTTTTTTATTCAAACTTGATTTGTGTTATTTTAATTTAACCGAGATTTAATCTTGGGTTATTTTTGTGGTTAGTTGCTTTAATGCAGTTTTAGAAAATATAATTAATCCAAGTGCCAAATATGATTGGTTTAGTTGGAAATATTATTAATGGATCTGATGAGTTGGTTATATTTAATGTTATGGTGTATCTTGGATCTTGGCCCTTTGATTGGATTGACTCGTAGAAGCATGCCAATCCAATAGCTATGCTTGGATGTATCACTAACCATTGATCAGATTAAAATGTTGTAGTTTTTGGTAGACTATTGAACCACCGGGTGGACTATTTAGTCAATCTCTCTTCTCCTTCATGACCATTCGGGAACATGTAGCCAAGAGGATTGTTTTTGCTATTTTATCCCTCATTTTTCTATTGTATATGTTGGGATTTTGACCTCTGGGCCTAAGGATTTTATCAGATCATACCCCCAGAACTACTTATCCTCCTGACCCATTTTCTCTTCATTTTTTTTTTTTGTTGATATTTTCTTTAGTTGCTTTGATTTAAATTAAAAAATATGTTTAAGTGATTAATTATCTTAAGTACTTTTATAATTTATTAATTTATTAATTAATTCTATTAAATAAGTTCATTTAAATTAATTAATTGGTTCACTGGTTTATATGTTGTTATTTATTTGAATTGTTTGAATTAAATTGTGTTGTTGTGTGATGGATACCTTGTATGGGCTTGTGTTGCTTTACTTTATTTATTGTGATTCAAAGAAGTGTATCTCCCATTTTGGACATGTAATAGCTTAATAATTTTATTTCATTTTTTTCTTTGTTTATTCATTATTGTACACTTGTTTAAATTCATCAAACCCTTTCATCTTGGTTCACATTCTGAATCATAACCAATTTTATAAGTCAAATTTTCTTTATGATAAGTGCCAAAAGGTCGAGATTTTGTGTATATAATTTGTGGCACTTATCTGTTCTTTTGTTTATATTAGGGGAATAATTCTCCGCTTTGTGTTTAAATATATTTAATTTATGTATATTTGTGTCTTTATGTACATAGTGTACTAATTGATAGTTTTTCATTCATTTTGTTGGAATTTGATCATGGTTGGAGCATTGAGTAATAAAATCTCCAAGATGCAATTTTGGAACAAGAAATGAATAAGGAAAAGAAAGTAAGCCATGAAAATAAGAAAATACTTTGGCAAGAGCGTCAGGTGGTGGTTAGGCACTGTGGTTGCTGAGAGGTGGTTAAGCGAAGCAGGGGTGAAAAAGGAATAAATTCATGTTGCTACGGTTTGGTGTCGCGCCTTCAGCATTGTGCAAGGAGCGAGGCCGTCTCTGGGCAATAGTTTGGAGCATCGGGCGATGCTGGATATTTTTGCCTATTTTCCCATGTGGCGCAAGATGAGTGGATAGAATAAAGGGCAGTGTTGGGCGGTGCGTTTGAGCGTCAGAATGTGCGTGTTTGGGACAATTTTGTATAAATAGATTTTGACATATTTTTATGTTATAGTTTTTGGGTTATTTGTTCCCAAACTTCATCACCTTCATTGTTTGATTATTAGAGCTTAGAAAACAACTATGGAGCTTGCATCTAGATGATCCGGAGTCGAATCTCTCATTAATTAGAGTTGAAAAATCGATAAATGTTTGGTTTCTCTTCTTCTCTTCTCTTTGTAATTTCTATTTTTTGGTGTATGTATGTAAATTTACCTTGATTATATGTATATTTATTGCTCATGGTGTTGTATGAAACTTTCTTTATAAATTGGTATTGGTGATTTCTTGCTTTATTTGGGTTTGGGTTGTTGTAGTGATGGACATTTCGAATTTGAGTTTAGGAAGAACACCTATTGGGTTTTAATTCTAGATATAGATTAAGGCTTAATATTCACTTGAGTGTATGCTCTTAATGCCTCTGTGTTGTTTTTGTTGTGCTGAGAGATCGTCAGCGTAAGTAATATAGTTGTTGTCTCACTCTGTGTTAGAGATAACCTTTGTGTGAGAGATACATGATAATATTGACTAGTAATTTAGGTTAAGTGCAACCGAGTGTGATTTTAAGTATTTGATAGGGTAGACGAGATGCAAACTCGGGAGCTCTCTACTATTTGAAGAATGAAATTCTTTCATGTTTATAACTTTTTATTCCTGCACCTTACACTTTAAAACCATTTAAAATTAAACTCATAAACGCGAGACTTTTCGAATGGCAATTCAGTAGTACTAATTCCTATGGAGACGATATGATATAACCTATAAAAATACTTACTTTTACTTTCCTCTTTACCGCTTCAGCAAAATGGCGTCGTTGTCAGGGATTGGTGTTCTTATTGGATTGCATTGCAATAATTTTATTTGTTTTTGAGTTTTGCAAATAATGTATATATTGTCTATATTGTGTAAATAAAAACTTGTTTATAATAATACTTGTATATGTTTACCATATTTGTGAATTATTGTTTTGCATACTTGTGAATATAGAATATATATTTGTTTCTCTTTGTAACACCCCCTCTAATTACCCGCAATTTAGAATTTAATAATGAGAGTTTTTAACACATGTCAAGAGGCGTCACAATTTTAATATAATTCAAAATTATAACCAAACAGATGTCATGCTTTCACTGAAGGAATTCATTAAATAAATAAACCAAAAGTTATGTTTAACAGCGTAAATGAAACATAATAACTCCTGAATACGTCGTTCATAATTATTCCAGGACGATAAACTGAAACATTAATCAAAACTAATATTTAATAATCAAAAGAATCTCAATCAAACGTTTCCCCAATATTAAATCTACCAGAGCACGACACTGACACGCGGATTAACTAATGACTCGACTCTAGAAGCTATCCTCACTGATTTCCAAGCAGCTAATCACTTCAAATATGAAATCATCAAAGTAAAGGTGAGATTTCTATCCAATATAAAATGCATTATACGTTTTTAAATACAACAGAATAATCGATTACATTAGTCCATTATCCAAACACATAGTCGTAGTCAATTCACAAGGCATCTCACACAATGAACATGTAATATAACAAACAATGGAAATTGCAACACTGGAAACCATCCTAGCATGTTACAATCCCATATGCAATGCAAACTCTATGCATGTGGTACCAAAACGTGAACCGAGTTCACCCACTGCTCCGTTTACATGTGGAAAGACAGCGGAAATCCATGATTCACCCATAACCACTGGGTCAAGAATCCAGCCTCACTACCTCTAAATCCGGGTAAGTCTATTGGCTCAGCCAGTTCACTTCCGCACAATGGGAATGAACCAAATTAACAAATGCTCATGCATGCATCATAAAAGCATGCAACATCACTTCACAGATTATGATATCAATGTAGTTCACATAATGCCAATTATCAATGTATTACATTCAATCATAATGAATACCAAACATAACATTGTAAGCATTATTCCTCACTCATTAACTCAGACCATTTATAATAATTTCCCATTATCCTTAACAATCCACACTTTTCAAAATCGGAAGCTCGACTCTTTTTAAAATAATTTTAGCAAAATAATATTTTTCCCTTTTTAAAAGATAGTATTTTAAATTTAAGAAATAATGCCGAAAACGGCACTCGAATCGGAGTTACGGTTTAGAAAATATGAATTTTTGAAGTTTAAGTATTTTTGAACTCAATACAGTGGAACCCGATTCCTACCCTGGGACAACCCGGTTCCCACTTTTTGAAAAAGTCACGTCCCTGGAATTTTTTATGGGAACCCGGTTCCTACCCTACTGGGAACCGGTTCCTACGTACAAAAATGCCCAATTTTGACAAATTCACACTGGGAACCCGGTTCCTCCCCACTGGGAACCGGTTCCCACGACCTGCAGAACCAAATTCTGCTATTTTGACAGCATTTACCCATTCCAAATCACTTCCAAACATTCCCATACGAATTGCAACATGAGGAACACTAAAATACATCCATTTTACACCATTATAACATCAAACAACATTATTTCATCATTCCTATTTATTATTTGACACACTAATGGTTTCCGACCTACAATCCGACACAAATAGGGTTTAATCCTACAAACCTATATTACTCCAAATCGAATTTCCTAACGTACCCAATTATCCATTTTATTCCCAAAACCCATAAGGCATTAAAACCGAATGAAATCACCCCTTACCTCGCGATGATCTTTGATTTCCTCGGCGTTGGCTTTTTCCTCTCTTCTCTTCTCTTCTCCAATTCTACGTGAAATGATTTTCTAAAAAAAAAAGACTCCTTTTTCCTTCTTTTCCTTTTTATAACCCTTGTTATATTCCTTTATTATTTCCAAATAAAACACATAATTAATAATTAGTAAAAGTAGAGTGATTTACTCCTCACACCCACTATTTACTCTGCACACCTCCAACCCTTCTTTCTTCAATTAATCCAATTAAATCCAAAAATATAAATAACCAAGCCTTTAATTAATTAAATAATTAAATTCCTTATTATTTAATATTCGAATTAAATCAGGGTGTCACAACTCTCCCCTACTAAAAGAGTTTTCGTCCTCGAAAACATACCTTAAACGAAAGTTCGGGATCGAGTCCTTCATCTGACTCTCCAGCTCCCAAGTCACATTTCCTCCAGCTGGTCCTCCCCAAGCTACTCTTACCAGTGCTATCTCTTTACCCCGCAATTGCTTCACTTTCCGATCCTCAATTCTCGCAGGTACTGCTTTAACAGTTAGATTATCCCGTACCTGTACATCATCTACTTGAATCTCATGAGACAGATCCGCAATGTACCTCCTCGACTGAGATACATGGGAAACATCATGCAAATTCGCAAGTGACGACGGTAAAGCAATCTGATAAGCAACCTTCCCAACTCTCTTGGTAATTTGAAACGGACCAATAAAGCGCAGAGTCAACTTCCTTGACTTCAAAGCTTGACCAATACCAGTCATCGGAGTAACTCACATGAACACATGATCTCCTTCACTAAACTCAAGATCTTTCCTCCTCTTATCATGATAACTCTTCTGACGACTCTGAGAAGCCCTCATCTTCTCCTGAATCATCTTGATCTTGTCTGAAGTTTGTTGAACAATCTCCGGTCCAATTACAACACTTTCTCCAGATTCGTACCAACACAACGGTGTCCGACATCTCCTACCATACAATGCCTCAAACGGAGCCATACTAATTCTCGAATGAAAACTATTGTTGTAGGTAAACTCTATCAACGGTAAGTAGCTATCCCAAGCTCCACCTTTCTCTAACACACAAGCCCTCAACAAATCTTCTAACGACTGAATCGTCCTCTCCGTCTGACCATCTGTTTGTGGATGATATGCAGAACTCAATCGTAACTTAGTACCCAAAGCTTCTTGCAATCCTGTCCAGAACTTAGATGTAAACCTCGGGTCTCTATCTGACACAATGCTAGACGGAATACCATGCAAACTCACAATCTTCTCAACATACAATTCGGCCAACCTCTCCATCGGATAATCCATTCTTATCGGGATAAAGTGAGCAGACTTTGTCAACCTATCAACAATAACCCAAATAGAATCACAGTTCTTCGCTGTCCTCGGCAAACCAGACACGAAATCCATAGAAATGCCATCCCATTTCTATTCCGGAACAAACAACGATTCCATCAACCCCGACGGTTTCTGATGTTCAATCTTTGATTTCTGACAAACCAAACACGCATACACAAACTCATAAATTTCCTTTTTCATTTCAGGCCACCAAAATAACTTCTTCAAGTCATGATACATCTTAGTAGCACCAGGGTGAATACTCAACCCACTACGGTGTCCTTCTTCCAAATTACTTTTTCTAATCTCAGCAACATGCGGAACACACACTCTATCACCAAATCTCATAACGCCATTCTCGTCAATTCGGAACTCACCTCCTTGACCTTGGTTAATCAATGTCAACTTGTCTACCAAACCAACATCGGATTTCTGTCCATTTCGAATCTCTTCCAAAATACCACTAGTCAGCTTCAACATGCCTAGTTTCACACTATTCTGAGTAGATTCGCATACTAAACTTAAGTCTCTGAATTGTTCCACTAATCCAATTCACGAACCATTAACATCGACATACGCAAGGACTTCATGCTTAACGCATCTGCCACCACGTTTGCCTTACCAGGATGGTAATTCAAACCAAACTCATAATCCTTGAGAAATTCTAACCACCTTCTCTGCCTCATATTCAACTCTTTCTGGTCAAAAAGATACTTCAGGCTCTTATGATCACTGAACACCTCGAACTGTGAACCATACAGATAATGCCTCCATAACTTCGAAACAAACACGACAGCTGCCAACTCTAAATCATGAGTCGGATAATTCCTTTCATGAGTCTTCAACTGTCTTGTAGCATAAGCCACAACTTGCCTATCTTGCATCAAAACACCTCCTAAACCCATCAAGGACGCATCACAATACACCACGAAAGATTCTGCCGGATTCGGTAAAATTAGAATCGGAGCACTAGTCAACCTCCTCTTCAACTCTTGGAATCCTTCCTCACAATCTGTATCCCAAACAAATGCTTGACCCTTTCTAGTCAGCTTAGTCAACGGTAACGCTAGCTTCGAAAATCCCTCAATGAATTTCCTGTAGTAACCTGCAAGACCAAGAAAACTACGAATCTCTGAAGCATTCTTCGGCGCTTCCCACTGAGATACAGCTTCTACTTTCGTAGGATCAACAATAATATCATCCTTGGAAATCACATGACCAAGAAAACTCACTTCGCTTAACCAAAACTCGCATTTAGACAACTTCGCATAGAGTTTCTTCTCCTTCAATAATTCCAATACAATCCTAAGATGCTTTGCATGCTCTTCATCATTCTTTGAATAGATTAAAATGTCGTCAATAAATACCACCACAAATTGGTCAAGATACGGATGAAATATCCTGTTCATATACTCCATAAAAACACCAGGTGCATTAGTAACTCCAAATGGCATAACAGAATATTCGTAATGCCCATACCTCGTTCTAAATGCAGTCTTCTGAATATCTCCAGCCTTAACACGAATCTGATGATATCCAGACCTTAGATCAATTTTACTAAATACACAAGCTCCAATCAACTGATCCATCAAATCATCAATCCTCGACAATGGGTACCGATTCTTGATTGTTACTTTATTCAACTGCCTGTAATCAACACACAGTATCATTGTACCTTCCTTCTTCTTAACCAACAATACCGGCGCACCCCACGGCGAAACACTAGGCCGAATAAACTTCTTCTCAAGCAACTCTTCCAACTGTTTCTTCAACTCTGACAACTCAGATGCCGACATGCGATAAGGCGTCATCGACACCGGACTAGTTCCAGGAATCAAATCTATAGCAAACTCCACTTCTCTCTCAGGTGATAGCTCACTAACATCTTCCGGAAACACTTCTGGAAATTCATTCACAACAGGTAGTTCACTACTCTTAGCCTTTCCTTTCACTTCTGTCGAAGAATACAACATAAACACTACCGCACCATCTCTAACGGTGATTCATCCGCTTGGTGACATAGTCACATCTTGACTTTAACTTCTTCAGGGAATATGACCGTCTTCTCAAAACAATTGATATGAACCTGGTTGAAGACCAACCAGTTCATTCCAAGGATAATGTCAAGTTGTTCTAAAGGTAGGCACACTAAATCAATATCGAACCCTCTACCAAAATTGACAATAGGACAATTCCTACAAACATCTGAAGTAGTCAACCCGACGCAGAGGTGTCAATGACCATACTTCCAAATTAGAAATTTCATTTAATCTCTTAGCACAATCCAAAGCAATAAAAGAATGCATCGCTCCAGTATCAATAATCGCAATTAAAGGTATGCCATTAATAAAACATGTACCTTTAATCAACCTATCATCTGGCTTAACGTCTGATCCTGACAAAGCGAACACCTTCCCACCAGCTTGCTCTTTCTTTGGCTTAGTACACTGCGGACGAGTATGTCCTTCTTCGCCACGCTTGTAAAAGTTATCATACGGATCTCGCACTAAAATGACCAAATCTTCCACAATTGTTTCACTTCCTCACATCATTCTTGCATTCAGGAGCTCGGTGACCCAATTCACCACATCTGTAACACTTTAAGGAAGAACCAGAAGAACCAGAGTCTCCCCCACTAGGCTTCTTTCAACCTCCAGATTTCTGATTATTCCTATCATAGGGTTTACCACGATCCATTTGTCTCTTCCCTTTACGGTCAGCATAACTCCGAGCATTTGACTTAGTACTAGCAAGATCCTCTTCTAGAATCCTACTACAGTCAACTAAATCAGGAAACCTTCTAATGCGCTGATACCTGATACCCTGCTTGATCTCATCACGCAGACCATTCTCAAACTTGATACATTTGGAAAATTCTCCATCTGCATCGTTAGTGTAATGAGCATAATACTGCTAATTCAAGAAACTTGCTGCATACTCACTCACACTTGTTTCCTGCTGAGCTCGAAACTCAATCTCTTTCTTTCCTGAATGTCTTGAGAAAGTACCTTCTCGAAAAGCTCTCACAACCCAAGTCAATGCAATGCCATCTTCTTCCATTTCGATCCTGGTAGCAACCCACGGTCATCACTTCCTCTGCCGATGTGAGTACCATACCTCACCTTCCCCAAAGACAATCAATCACTCAAGATCCTCTCGATCTCCTTCAACCACTTGAGCACCCTCGGGATCATGTGCACCTTGAACAATGGAGGATTATTCGTGAAAATTCCCCAATTGTCATCGGCACCAATACGCTCCTGCGATTCCTCCGAGCACTCCAGCTAACATTCCCAAAGCTTCAGCAATAGCATCGTCGTTCCTTCCATTACCTCTTCCCGCCATTGTTCTATAACATTACAAAAAAATCCACATCAGCACACAAGTATCGACAGTGTTACCTTACACTAGTCGCATACTAAAGGGATAACGACACTAAGACAAGACCGACTATGCTCTGATACCACTATTGTAACACCCCCTCTAATTTACCCGCGATTTAGAATTAAATAATCAGAGTTTTAACACATGTCAAGAGGTGTCACAATTTTAATATAATTCAAAATTATAACCAAACAGATGTCATGCTTTCACTGAAGAAATTCATTAAATAAATAAACCAAAAGTTATGTTTAACAGCGGAAATGAAACATAACAACTCCTGAATACGTCGTTCATAATTATTCCAGGACGATAAACTGAAAGATTAATCAAAACTAATATTTAATAATCAAAAGAATCTCAATCAAACGTTTCCCCAGTGTTACATCTACCAGAGCACGACACTGACACGCGGATTAACTAATGACTTGACTATAGAACCTATCCTCACTGATTTCCAAGCAGCTAATCACTTCAAATCTGAAATCATCAAAGTAAGGGTGAGATTTCTATCCAATATAAAATGCATTATACATTTTTAAATACAATAGAATAATCGATTACATTAGTCCATTACCCAAACACATAGTCGTAGTCAATTCACAAGGCATCTCACACAATGAACATGTAATATAACAAACAATGGAAATTACAACACTGGAAACCATCCTAGCATGTTACAATCCCATATGCAATGCAGACTCTATGCATGTGGTACCAAAACGTGAACCGAGTTCACCCACTGCTCCGTTTACATGTGGAAAGACAGCGGAAATCCATGATTCACCCATAACCACTGGGTCAAGAATCCAGCCTCACTACCTCTAAATCCGGGTAAGTCTATTGGCTCAGCCAGTTCACTTCCGCACAATGGGAATGAACCAAATTAACAAATGCTCATGCATGCATCATAAAAGCATGCAACATCACTTCACAGATTATGATATCAATATAGTTCACATAATGCCAATTATCAATGTATTACATTCAATCATAATGAATACCAAACATAACATTGTAAGCATTATTCCTCACTCATTAACTCAGACCATTTATAATAATTTCCCATTATCCTTAACAATCCACACTTTTCAAAATCGGAAGCTCGACTCTTTTTAAAATAATTTTAGCAAAATAATATTTTTCCCTTTTTAAAAGATAGTATTTTAAATTTAAGAAATAATGCCGAAAACGGCACTCGAATCGGAGTTACGGTTTAGAAAATATGAATTTTTGAAGTTTAAGTATTTTTGAACTCAATACAGTGGAACCCGATTCCTACCCTGGGACAACCCGGTTCCCACTTTTTGAAAAAGTCACGTCCCTGGAATTTTTTATGGGAACCCGGTTCCTACCCTACTGGGAACCGGTTCCTACGTACAAAAATGCCCAATTTTGACAAATTCACACTGGGAACCCGGTTCCTCCCCACTGGGAACCGGTTCCCACGACCTGCAGAACCAAATTCTGCTATTTTGACAGCATTTACCCATTCCAAATCACTTCCAAACATTCCCATACGAATTGCAACATGAGGAACACTAAACTACATCCATTTTACACCATTATAACATCAAACAACATTATTTCATCATTCCTATTTATTATTTGACACACTAATGGTTTCCGACCTACAATCCGACACAAATAGGGTTTAATCCTACAAACCTATATTACTCCAAATCGAATTTCCTAACGTACCCAATTATCCATTTTATTCCCAAAACCCATAAGGCATTAAAACCGAATGAAATCACCCCTTACCTTGCGATGATCTTTGATTTCCTCGGCGTTGGCTTTTTCCTCTCTTCTCTTCTCTTCTCCAATTCTACGTGAAATGATTTTCCAAAAAAAAAAAGACTCCTTTTTCCTTCTTTTCCTTTTTATAACCCTTGTTATATTCCTTTATTATTTCCAAATAAAACACATAATTAATAATTAGTAAAAGTAGAGTGATTTACTCCTCACACCCACTATTTACTCTGCACACCTCCAACCCTTCTTTCTTCAATTAATCCAATTAAATCCAAAAATATAAATAACCAAGCCTTTAATTAATTAAATAATTAAATTCCTTATTATTTAATATTCGAATTAAATCGGGGTGTCACACTCTTCACTTTTGTCAAAAGTGTGATTAGATGTGTTGTTCCGGTTAGAGCTCGAAGAGATGAGAGCAAATGCGGGAGTGAATGCATTTGGCTCTTCTGAAGCAACGTGCTGATTTGTAAATAACAGATGTCGAGCTTAAGATGTAAAACAAGCATGTTTTGTTGTTTTTAGTTATGTTGTTATTTTTCTTTGTATTATTATAGATAGTATGGTGGGTGTTGGTTAAACAAGTTGAAATCAGACCAATCTTAAAATTCTCCAATCTTCACTTTTCAATTTGTTTATCTAATTTCACCTGGTCCTTTAGTATGTTTATTAGTAGTATGTTCTAATGTTTTGTTCATTGTTGGGACTCAAATCTTTGTCTTTTGGTTTGAAGTCGCAAGTGGTGATTTTTCAAGTTTGATTGTTTCAACTTGCGGATGTATGATAATGATATTGTTTGAAGTTAGTACATGTAAGGTACTCGTTTATCGCTTTCTATAGCATAACATGTTTATGAGACTTTTCTTTTGTACAAAATTTCACGTCATTTATTCTTTTTCCATACTTGTTCATTCTTGAATCACTTTAAGACTAAACCCTTTTTGGTGAGGTTGCTTTCTATTGTTTACTATATGTACGGGAGACCAACAATTTTTGTCTTAAATCGATTTTATTATGTCTAATCTTGCGTTTATGTTGATTTGTATGAAATCATGAAATGAACAAGGCATTTTGTTGATTTTGGAAAAAATCACGTAACCAAAAGTAATTCACCTTGTGAGTGAGCAATCATTTGTGAACACCTTTGATCCTTTTAGTTAGAATTCATCTTGGTGTTGAACTATGAACTTTTGCATAAGTAATTAGTTTATCATGGATTTTAATTTGTTTCTTGGTACTTGACCCTCAACCATTTATTATGGTTAGATTTTTCCTTGCCTAGCTAGTTTGGGAGCATTCATTTCACTTTTTGTTTTTGTATTCAAGTTGGGGAGAATAGATGTCTGTTTGTTTGTAAGATGGTTCTTTGAGGTTGAAAATAAATAACTGGTGGAAGTAGAAAATAAAAAGAAAAAGAAAAAGAAATAGAAAATAGAAAATAAAAGAAAAGAAAAATAAAAAAGAGAAAAAGTTTTGAAAAAGAAATAAAAATTTGTGTTGGTGTAACATTTGGGAAAGTTGAAAAAGTTGATTGAGTTGGGCTTGAGACTTTGTGAATTGATCACCCCCATAGGTTTAGACATTGATATTGTTTCAATTACCTTTAGATATTGACCCTTGTTTGTTACCCAATTCACACTATAACCCTTTTAAGCCCTTGTGATTTTGCTTTTGTCCTTTTCATTATGAGTATTTTTATGAATGCATAATTTAGTTTTTGTTAGCAAGATTTTTGGGTGATAGTTAAGCCCCTCGCATTTTTGTTCTTCATCTACTGATGAAGTGTGTGCTAGGTGTAATTCACTTTCTAACATTGTATTGTTTTATAATGTATGACATGTGTTTTGTATTTAGAAGTTATTTCATTTTCATGTTGTCGTTGTAGTTTAGTGGTAAGTATTTAATTTGTTTGTGCATTTTTCTTTGAACCATACATTTATTTTTCATTTTCAAAACTTGTTGATTTGTGATTCTCTGATTATCGTGTTTTAATTCTTTAAGTTTATTTTACTTTATTTAAGGACAAACAATGTTTTAAGTTGAGGAGAGTTGATAAGTGTCAAAATGAAGAGATTTTGTGTATATAATATGTGGCACTTGTCAATTATTTTGTTTATATTATGTGAATAAATCCCCTCTTTGTGTGTAAATACATTTAGTTTGTGTATATTTGTCTTTTTATGTACATAGTGTATCGTTTGATAATTTTCCATTAATTTTGTAGGCATGTGAGCATGGTTGGAGCTTTGAGTAATAAAAGCTCCAAGATGCATGTTCAGAACAAGAAATGAATAAGACAAAGAAAAGAAGCCATGAAAAAAGAAAATATTTTATACTTTGGCAGTAGCGCTGGGCATCGCTGAGGCGGTACTAGAGGTGTTGTGAGCGTCAGTCAATGGTCAGGCGAAGCAGAAGCAGTGAAAAGGGAGAAATTCATGTTGCTACTAACTTAGTGTCGCGCGATCAGCATTAGGCGAGGAGTAAGGCTGTTGCTGAGCGGTAGTTTGGAGCATCGGGCGGCGCTAGATATTTTTTCCTATTTTCCCTCGTGACGCAAGCTAAGTGGGTGGATAAATGGAAGCTCCCTACGGTGCGTGTCTGGGAAAATTTTGTATAAATATATTTTGACAGATTTTTAGGTTATGGTTTTTTGGTAATTTTTTCCTAAGCCTCATTACCTTCATTCTTTGATTATTAGATCTTAGAAAACAACAATGGAGCTGGCATCTGGATGATTTAGAGTTAAATCTCTTATTGATTGGAGCTGAAAAACTGAGAAGTGTTTGGTTAATCTTCTTATCTTCCCTTTGTAATCTCTATTTGTTGGAATTTGTATGTAAATTTACCTTGATTATATGTATATATATATATATATATATATATATATTTCTTATGATGTTATATGAAACTTTCTTTACAAATTGGTATTGGTGATTGCTTGTTTTATTTGGATTTAGGTTGTTGCAAAGATGGACGGTTTGAATTTGAGTTTAGGAAGAACACCTATTGGATTTTTGAAATTATGGTATCAAATATAAGATGTTGAAGGTGATGTCACGAAACTGATATTTGTCTTATGAATTCTTACAATACAAAATGTTAAAGTGCAGAAAACAGTAAGAACACAGTGGATTATTTACCCAGTTTGGTTCCAACCAACCTACGTTTGGGGGCTACCAAACCAGGGATGTGTTGCACCCCAAAATTTGCCCTCCTATCTCGGTTGTATCTGGTTTAGGCTTCACATTTATCATGACACTCACATGCATTCATACCACTGGTTCTATGGTTACGGATTGGAGTTGATTCCCAAAGATTTCTCTGGCAGGGCGTGGTGCTTTCAACCAATCAGATATTTGAAAGCAGCGAGGTTTAATATTGAATCTTATCCGTTCATATCTTTGGGTTTTCGGGGCTTGATGTTCGATTGTTGAATTGAATGGTTTGTTCTTGATGGAGCTACGGAAGTCTGGTTATTTTGAATGTCATTACCTCCTGATTCAGGAGATCAATTCATCACGAGTTTGGGTTTCTTTGTTGTTTCGAGTTCATTGTTCAAGATGTAAAAGGGTGGATTATGATTATCCGTTTATTAATCAACAATACAAGTTCTAGTGCGTTTGGTTTGCTCGTCGACTTTGTTCGTTCTTGGCAATAGTTGATTGTATGTGAAATATTCATCCAGAGGACTTGTCTACACGATTCTGAATGTCAAATTGCCGCATGTTGAGATCTTTTCTGTCGCGTCATCGCTCACAAGATTCGAGGCATTCTTTTTAAAAAAAACTAGAAATTTCCTTATGGAATTCGTTTGGTTCCAAATCTTTCTCTACTACTGAATGTGGTTCGATTTGGAAATGCGTTGATGATTCCAAGTGGAATCTATCGATCAATTCTAAAAAAAATCAATCGTCAAGATTGACTAAGGTTTTAATCAAGAATTTTATTTGAAACTTAGAGTTTTAATTTTTGTTTCAAGTGGCAAAAGGCTCGGGACTTTTACATGAGCGGATCAACATGAAAACTTTATGGCCGAGAAATTCAAAAGAATTCAAGTATTGCTTATTTAAGCCATCAAACCATCTTCGCATTTAGAATTTAATTCTCAAGTTTCATATACTAGAGGATTCAAGTTCTAAAAAATGCAACAACTATGTTACTACCCGTTTGATTCAAGACTACAAATTGGAATTATAGATTGAAGTAGGAATTGGATACATTTGATTATCAATATTTCAACATGTTTTGTTTTAACCAATTTTAATTTTGGTTCATGACAAATTTTTTGGGATATTTGATGCATAATGAATTTCCAATTTTTATACACAATCAAGAATTCAATTGGGTGCATATTTCTCCAAGCTTGTGTTCATAAAATTCCAAGATTTCCAAGATTGCTCTAAAAAAGTTTTCTGTTGTACAAGGACACGAATCGAATTACATGTTACAATTTGTCAAATCTTAAAATACAAGTTTCAATCCAAAAAGCCAAACAAATTCATTCAACATTCCATTTCCTTTCCTTGTCATTCAAGTTTCAAAATCTTATTCGAATTCAAAATGACACCCGTTTACAAGGTAGAATCAAACTTCCGAATTCAACATTCACTTAACTTTAGTTTGTACAAATGCTACATGAGTGATGCAACTCGATTTTCAAAAATCTTTTAAATTCTCGAAAACGGTGAAATTGCCACCTAATTTTATTCGTTCTAAAAAGAACGGGGAAATATAGATAAAACCCCAAACATGCGGATAAGGCGGTCTTCGTGACCAAAAAAGTGGAATCGGGAGTCGGTTATGTAAGGGGAAGGTATTAACACCCCTTACATCCATCGTACTCGATGGGACCCATTTAATTCTACGCATTTGTGTGTGTGTTTACTAAGTTATGGGTACTAAAAAGAAAACAGAATTTGTTTCTTATTATTTTGAGTTTGGCACGGTTTCAAAACCGTGTGCCTACATATTCCCTCGTGCAATGGGAAAGTCAAAACTCTGTAGTTCCTCTTAAAAAGGCTTTAATTGGTTGTATTGATTTTATCTGAAAAATCGTGCGTTTAGACGTTTCAAATGCTTTGAACTAGGACTTGTTTTGTTTGTTTGAAAAGCTTAAGTCCTCGCTCGCATTTTGAAACGACTATTGCACACTCTTTATCCGAAAATAGTTTAATGATCGCGTCTGAGCGATAAAAGAATTTGAGTGAGTTGAATTGTTTTTTAAAGTGGATGAAAAAGTACCGAACAACGAGGCTAGCGTCTCACGATTCAAATACTAGAAACTCGCGGAACGAAAGTTCGCACAAGTCGTCTATCATCCAAAAAGTTTTCTTTATGAAAGAGTGAGGTGAAATGAGTTTCACATTGTTTAGAGGTCTTTAAGCAATCGACCTAGCGCCGGACGACTTAAAGACTTAAAGTTCAATTAGGACAAGTTTTTAAGCAACTGGTCTAGCGTCCAATGACTTATAAACTTGTATTTGATTATGAAAAGAACTTTTGAAAAGACACTCGACATTGGATCGAGGTTTGGAATTGTAATTATGAAAGTGTTTTAGATGGAATTCGGTAACGGACCGAGAGAGAAAGAATGATTCGGGTTGAATTGGTGCTTTTTATGTGGATGAAAAAGTACTGAACAACGAGGCTAGCGTCCCACGATTCAAATACTAGAAATCCATGGGCGGTGCTCATCGAATCGTCTATCACCCAAAATATTTTCTTATGAAAGAATGAGGTGAAACGAGTTTCACGTTGTTTAGGGTCTTTAAGCCACGTGTCTAGCGTCCGCGACTTAAAGACTTAAGGTTCATTGGGACAAGTTTTAAGCAAGCGGTCTAGCGTCCAACGGCTTAAAATTTGTATTGATTATGAAAAAGGTTTTGAAAATGCACTCGACGTTGGATCGAGGTTTGAAATTTAATTGCGAAGGTATTACGATACGTCTTGCTGAGATGGAGTGGAAGCGGGTTATGGTTAATCAAGTATATGGACTTAATTAACCTCGTGAGGATAGGTGCTCCTATCCCCACCATGAGACCACAGTGCATGGTGATTGGTATATAGACCAATGTTATTTTCGGGTTATGATCGGTTAAAGCAACAAGGGCTTTAACCAATCTCGTGAGGATGGCCATGCCCATCCCCAACCATGAGACCCTTTAAGAAATCGGCGTATGAGCCAATCAAGATGAAATCGAATTGATTTTAATTTTGATTGTGTGCACAGTGTACAATGGTGAATAATTGCTGAATGAGTAAGTAAACAGACAAAAATACCATACAATACAATCGGAAATTTAAATAATTATTAGAGATGATTTTTTCTGTTTGATGAAAAATCGGCTAATAGTTTAATCGATAAGTCGTCAAACAAAAACTATCAGATCCAATAACTATTTATTACATCGCAACAAAATATTATTTACGACAAAATAAAATTAATTGGAAGAGATAAAGTTTAGAAATAGCCTGATTGTCGTGGTTCTGAACGGTGTATGAAAAGAAAACCATCTGAACTTTGGTCGGTCAACAATACCTCCACGTACTAGCGAACCGGGTGTAATGCTTCCACTTCAAAATGATCTGATTGTTCCAAAATAGGCAAAAATCGCGCCACATGTTGATACTAGGCTAGTGCTAATATTTTTTGCTAACAATTTGTTTAGTAATAACAAAAATAGATTTTTGTTCTAAAAAATAAGGTGGTGACACTTGTCACCACCAGATTTAAAAAGGGAAATTTTATATAAAAGAAAATAAGGTGATTTATATATTATTATTATTATTATTTGGAAGAAATTAAAAAAATAAAATAAATAAAAAAAATAAAAAGTGAGAGTTGTTGTTTGATGAAATAACAAAACTCTCTTCAGTCAAAACCTCACGTTCTCTGGGTTCCTCACCGATGTTCCTCATCATCTTCTCCGGTCCTTCGACGGAACTCTCCTCGACGCCGCTCTCTCCTCTCGTTCTCGGCGATGTGCGAACTGTCTCTCTCTCTCCGCGATACTCACCGATCTCTCTCGCTCTCGTTGCTCCGTCTCTCTCTCACTCATCGCGATTTCGCGATCTGTCTTCTCCTTCGCCGCCGCGGTTGCTTGCATGTTTATATTTCTGAGTTTCGATCTGTTTTCTGATGTTGTTTTCTGATTGCATGACAGATGGTTGGGAAGATGATTGGAAAACTGAAAGGGGTTACGAAACCCTACCCACCGATAGCGATTCCGGCTTGATTGTTGGTCCTTGGAGACGTGTCGGTGCGAGGAAACAAATTCAGACGTGTGCCTGGGTGAGTTCGTTCTAATTTCCTCTCCTCTTCTTCTTTCTCAAACTGTCAGAACATAGGATTTCTGAGAAAAGATGATTCTGAAGGCTTTAGGTGTAGGAACATGATGAGTTTTTGCTTGCTACTTGTTTATGTTTGCGTTTTCGGTTGTTGTTGTTCTGGGATTTTCTGGACTTGGTTGATTTCTGGTTTTGTGTTCGAATATAGAACGGATTCTGCACTTTGGTCTTGCTTGATTTTGGTTATGTTTTTGAACCTATGAACTGGTTTTGTGTTTTGTCGGAGCGATACTACATTTTTTGAGTTTGAAAACAAAGTTCTCTTTTTCTCTTCAATGTTAGTCTCCTCTCAATTTTTTTTTGGTATTTTATATCCGAACGGATATATCATTTGGTCTTAGTCGTCCTTGTTTGTTGCTTGCATTGTTGGTTCCAACCATCTTTGTGAAATGATGACCTTCCAATTCGAGTTTCTTTACTTTCTCTTTTTCACGAACATTGACTTTTGTGGCTTATTGTTGGGCTCAAAGTGGTGTGATGATTGCTTGTCAACTTTGTTGACTTTGTGGCTTATAACATGGGGCTCAATGCTGGCTGTCCTACTTCTTTTTCTCTGATTCTCTCAATGTCCCTGCTGCCTTAGATATTATACTGCTGCCTATTTGCTTCTTGTTGCCTTGTTACTTCTTGTTTTTTGTTGTTGCCTTGAAACTGTGGGATTAATTGCCTTTTCTTCTTGCTGCCCGAAACTTCAAACGTATGCTCGTCGTCCGGAATAAACTGTCGCTTTCGTATGCTAGTTGCCTTTGCTGCCCGGAATTAATCATTGTCGCTTCGTATGCTTGTTTGTGAACCGGGTTAACCCGCGATTTGCGAGCAAGCTGTTCGCCGATGATTAATCTTCACGATTATGAGGCTTTAATGAAAATCCTGATTCCCGCCTAACCGCCTAATGATGATGTTTCGACCAAAAGAAAAATCTTTGACAATTTCGCGCATTTTGCTTGAATTTATGCATTGTTACTTCTAACTTGATTTCTTTTTGTTTCATGTGGCAATGGATGGCAAGCTTGAAAAGAAAATGGCGAGGGATGAAGAATAAGCAAGCATGAAGATTGAATGGCGATGTTGGCACGAAGACGGTGACGATCTGAAGATATTGTCGCTTTGTAACTTTTAGTTTTAGGATTTAGGAATTTGTAGAAACTTGTAAACAATCAACTCTTATGATTTGAATACAAATGTAACAAATGATACAAATGTAAACCGTCTTGGATTTGAATAGATGTTGAATAGTTCTTATTACTACTTGTAACAAATCTTGAAATTTGGAATTGATATCAATGTAAACATTTGAGTTTGAATAGATGTCGAACAATTCTATCATTGTTTGTAACAAATCTTGTATTGATCCTTTGAAATTTGAATAGAATTTGAAATGACACGTGAAAATGTCTTACTTTACACAACTCGCCATATTGGATTAATTCGAAACAAATATGCTTAAACTTCCTTTTTGTACCCATAAGCATTCTATGCTTGCAATAACATCACCATCGTTTGGAATTGGTTTGAATGGACTTGTATCGATTACATTCCTTGCGTTCCGTAATTGATATAGAACTTGATTGTACAAAATGGCCTAAAATTCAAATATTGCATAGATCCTAAAATCTTCAAACAAACTTGAAAGACAACCGGAAAATGGAGTGATTGAAACCAAAGATCATGAATTCCACAAAAACTCAAAACCATGAATCTTGACAAATTACTCGTTTCGAGTCACTTGAATCAATCTTGAACCTTGAATGAATTTCGATAAAAAATCCAAAATGAGGTACTTGAAACGGTAATAATGACGTATCCCAAAAATTAAGAATTTCAGCAAATCTTAGCATTATTCACTCGAGTCACCAAACTTTGAGTACCAAGCAAATTATTCGCCTTGAATCTCTTGAACCACTTTTGCATTTGGTAAATTCAGATTAACACAAACTAAGTTTCTTCAACTTCACAAAGCTTCGAATGAACTTGATTTTTCCGTCGTGCGATATTCGAATGTATCTTGAACCAAAGTTTGAATTAATTCTGGTTGAAACAAAGAATTAAGCATGATGGGATGTTCCAAGAAAAATATGATAAGGAAGGTAAATTTTGGGGTGCGACAATGAGTCATTGAATTCACAATGTCAATTTGAATTTGTAAGATTACAAAATTTCGAAGCCTCTAAAAAGTTCCTAGATTACGAGTTTTAAGTCCTAGCAAATGTTACTAATGCTATGTCCTAATCCTATTTCCTATGAGAGTGATGTTGTTCTTTGGCTTCTATGTCTTCTTGTTCTATCTTCGAACCGTGCCTTCTTGACCAACCTTCTTTCACCGCTTTCCCAAGTTTGCACCATCGTTCGCATACATGAAACAAACAAAAGAAAACAGTTAGCAAGTAAACGGGCAGCAGTAATAACGCAAGGCAGCCATACATAATTCTATCTCATCATTAGGATTTTCTTTTCGGAATCAGGTTGCAAGGGGGTTTCGATCATAACCGAGGCCTCATAACAAATCATTGGCCATAAAACTCACTATTGCAAATCCTCAAGAGTGTTAACCCTTGGTTCACAATAGGAGGTGTAGAAAGAAGAAGAGGAAAAGCAGTTTGGCATGACAGTACAGCAACTTTACACAGGACAGCAAGGGTAGGCACCTGAAAAGGCAAGTTTTACCACAAACAATACACCAACAGCCTAACACAATCAGAAAGATAGCAGCCTAATGCATCTACAGCATAACATAGTCAGAAATTATCAGCCCAATGCAAAAATGGGAAGCCCAACAAGCATTTTCGTAAGGCCTTGTTTTTCAAAAATCAGAACAACCAAAGTTCAGCCAAACCCTATTTCTGACACTATATAAATATTCAAAGCACAAGAACCAAAGGAGGCAACAACTGTTCACCAAACCCTAGCCGAAATTCATCAATCAAGAACCCTAACAGCATACTAAACACTGCCAAGCCAAAACCCAGAACAACATTCATCAGAAAACCAAACACAGAACAATACCCATCTAAAAATCCATCATCATTTTCCAAAAAGAAAGACCCTTCAGAAAAGATATAACGAGGCAACAGAAGCAGAAAGCAAGGTATACAGAAAGATCTCACCGGGGTTGCGGCCACAGGCCGCCGTCCACCGTCATCCCGACCTCATAATCATCTTATGTTCTTCCTTTCCTTATTTCCAGCATCCGGTTCCTCATAGCATCACTGTCTTAGCCAAGTCAGAGTTAGGGTTTCACCCCCTTTCTATTCCCGATCTGTAATCAGAAACAAAAAAATCAAAACAGCTTTAAGAAATTAACTATAATAGTAAGAGAGACAACAGATCGAGAGAGAAAGACGGTTAGTCGCCGGAAATCGGTAGCCACAGCGAAGATCGGAGCGACGAGGTCATGAGAGAGATGAACCCAGTGAGGAAATCGCGGCCGAGAGAGATAACCGGAGCGACAGAGCGAGAGAGATTCGGTGAAGGCCATCAGAATCACGGCGGCGAACCACGATCGAGTGAGCACGGTGAGCGGCGGTGAGAGAGCGAAATCGCGAGGGACGGTGAGGGTTACGATCGTGAGGATGAGAGCGGCGGATAGGGTTCGTGAGAGAAGAAGGAACTGAAACATATCGTGAATGTGAGAAAGTGAGGTGTTTTCTTTTCCACTTTTGTTATAATTTAGATTTAGTTTGTTTTTTTCCTTCTTAAACATTCAAGTTTTGTTTTAAATAAAAACTGGTTATAAAATAACTCATTCTTGTTTTTATAATTTGAGTTTGTAAACTTTTTATTAACATTATTGTTTTTATTTTATAAAAAAAAACTGGTTTTTGTTTTATTATTTTTATAAAAATCTGTAATTTATTTTTTTTCTTCTGTTATTATCATGTTAGTTTTATATAAAAACAACTTAGTTTAGTTTAATATTAAACATATTTAAGATTAATGTTTAGTAATTTAGTAAATAAAAAAAAACCTTAGTTTAATTTAATTTTTTTCTTTCATATATATATATATATATGGTTAATGTTTATTTAACTAATAGATAGATTAATATAGTTTAAATAGGGTGTTTTAGTTCTAAGATGAGTTGTTTAGTTCAAGTGGTGACACTTGTCACCACCTATGTGGTCTATTTCGAATCTGGTGTGTGTATGTCAATGTGTGATACGGTGAACTGACTTTGTAGGATTTTTGTATCCAAATGTGCGGATAGCAAGAGTTGCCACCGACTTTTATTTTTATCCAATTAAGGGAAGGTAAAAGTAACAGAAAAGACCTTCGTTAGATTCTGAGTTCGGGAGAATGGTTATGAAAAGGGAAGGTATTAGCACCCTTTCCATCCGTAGTTATCTACGCTCTTAGTTGCTCTAGATCACTTTTTAAAATTGCTTTCTGTGTGTTTGACAAAGATGTTTTGAAAAAAGGCATTTCGCTTTGACTTTGTAATGACTCATGTAGGAGTGTATACAAAGTGTTCGGAAATGTTTTTGTTTTGAAAAGAATTTGAACTTCGAAAAAAGTGTGTGGTGTGAAAAGCATTTGGTTTAGAGCAAGCAACTAAAAGACTTATTTACCCACTCAGAATTGGTCATTTTATTGTACTTCTACGTTCCTTTAGAATAGTGCTAGCCATACCATTAGTTAGTAGGTAGCTCCATTCGTTGGATGTAAGCGGGACATTCGAAGGGACATCGGATGGTCATAGAAAGCAACTTGTAGGAAGTATCCTAGCACATTCGAAGGGACTATCATCATTTTTCGTAGGCGACAATCGAGGGTCAAGATCATGTATTCGGAAGCGACATCGTGGGTCTTATGATCTTTGTATCGAAGGGACTATGATGATTTGTTTTGAAGGCAACGGTGCTAGAATACCTCTACGTTCGAGGGACATGACCATTTTGAATTCGCAAAGGCAACGAGAAATTACCCTAAGGTGCGTGTGTGAAAAGTGTGTTGATTTCAGATATTTTATCTTGAAAATTAGTGGGCTATGCTCAATTTTAGTCTTGCCATACACGCCTAATTACTAGCAATTTATAGGGTGCGGAAATTAAAATGCGGAATGTAAAGTGCGGAAAGGTAAATGTCCTACGCTATTACAAGGCTTTGGGGCAGATACATAATTTAAAATGCGGAAAATAAAATCCTAAATTAAACTATTACATCCCATATACAGCTACATTATTGGAAAAAAAATAGAATGATAAAGGAAAAATCGTCTGAATCGGAGCAACCTGTGAAACGAACAAGAAATTGGAAAATATGATGAAATCGAAATAAGAGAAAATGTTAGGAAAAATGCAAATTTTAAATTGGAAAAAATATGACATGCTGGAAATAATGTAAATATACTAAGATAATTTTTTGGGATTTTTTGGATGCAATTTAATAATTAAAAACTAATTAAAAGTGATTTAAATGCAAAATTATAAATAAAAATAAATATGCATGCAAAAATATGTTTTTTAATTTATTAAATTAAATAAAGATTTTTAGAAAATAAATGCAAAAGGAAAATTATTTTTGACAATTTTTTAATGCATAAATAAAATTGTGAAAAGAAATCAAATAATATGCAAAAATATTAAGTAATATAAGAAAATAGAAAAATAGAAAATAGTTGAAGTTTGGAAAAAAGAAACAAAACCGGTGCAAGCAGGATTCGAACTCAGGACATGGGAGGGTATCTGGAAACAGTGAATGCTTTTACCACTACGCCAGCTTGCACTTTGTGTTATGAATGGAAAACGTGGAATCATGGATGAACACGCGTCGCTGTTGGGATGAGTCAATGCACAATCAGCATGGTGGACCCCAGGTGGAACGGATGGACGAATCGGAGCACGCTATCTCGCCACGCCAGCCTCCCCGCCGGTCAACACATTCAACGACGCCGGAGCCCTAGCTCCGGTCGTCTTCTCCGGTGAGTCCGACGTTCAAACCTGCAAAACAACGCGAATAAAAGGAAAAGGAAGACCTTGTCCACCTAAATCGGACCTTCTGAGTCCATTGGTGGTATCAGTTTCGACTGAAAATGCCTGTATCAATCAGTTCGATTCAAACCGTTCTTAAAGCCCTAACCATGGCAATTGGCACTCTGGACGTTAAAGCTTGCATGTTATGGTTCTAATGCAACCTAACAATCATCCTGAGATCAAATAAACACAACAAAAATGTTAACAATGCATGAGATATCGAAATCGAAATTGCAAAGAATAGCAAACCAGTGAGAGTCCAAGAACGAGTTCTGGGCAGCATGGGCTTGATGTAAAGGTTGGTATTGCTTGCTGGGAACCTCCTGAGGAGGATTGGATGGTTAGATTAGCTTGGAACTTGCTGGTTTTTGAAATTCGAATTTCAAGAATGTATGAAAATTTTTGGCAAAGTAAGGACTCTCTCTTGGGCTAGGGTTTCGTCCTTGTTGCTGGCTGCATTGCTTGGTATTTATAGAAGAGATTTGGAGAGCAATAAGAGTGAAAAAAGATTCAATGATCAATGTGCAAATATTTCCTCTTTAAAACAAATCAAATTTTGAAAAAAATTGATTTTCCTTCCATGTAAAAGGCTAGCACGAATTCGGCAATTGTTGTGGGCTTTCTTGGACATTAAGGAAGATATAAAATCAGCCATTTTGAAAAAATAATTAATTTTCATATTTTATACAATTTATTTTTGAATTAAATGTTATAAAATTCAAATATAAATCATAAAAATAGAAAATTACCAAGGCCAAGCATTTATGGGTCAAGAATCATGTCATGAACAAGTTTGGATCAAAAGATTATAGGCCCATTTGGAAAATTTTGCATTTTGACCAAAATGTCCTTTTGTGCAATTGTCCAAAATTGCCCAACGAATAGTGTATCTTGCTCAATTGTCCACATTTTGAGTGTTCTTGGACTTTTGGAAAGCTCTAAGAGTCCTCTAACCAACCTTTTTGGTCTCATCTCAATTGGAGTTACCATGCTCAATATATCTTCAAAGCAAAAAGTTGACTTTTGGTTGACTTTGAAAATGACACATAATGTTTTGAGCTATACCTCTCAAATGAAGCATTTTTGGACATTCTTGTGAGACATGAAGTTGTAGAAATTGAATTTCCTTCAAAACAAGAGGTGGTGGAAAAATTTACGTGAAAGTATGAGAAAGTTATGATCATCAAAGTTCAGTTGACTTTTCACCTAGAAACCCTAATTTAGAAAGTTTGACTTTTGAGCAAATCTTGAGTTTTCTTGATGAATCATGATCAAATGATGAATGTAACTTCAAAATGAGGATGTTGACCAAAAATTATGAAGTTTGACTGTATGTTGACCACAGTTGACTTTTTGTCAATCTGTTGATTTTCAACCATCGAGCAATTGTCTGAGGAAACTTGACTTGTGAAGCTTGAAACTTGACCTGGAGAATCTTTGAAGCATATGTGGAGGCATGAAGACCATTGGAGATATTGGAAGTCCATGTTGACTTGAGAGATACCAAACCCTAATTTGGGTTGATTGTCTAGGAGAGAGTTTGTCTGATCAACTCTTGAGGAATCCTTGAGCATAGATGTATGAAATCTCTTGAGTAGATGGAGGGAAAATTTTGGGGTATGACACCATGGTATCAAATCTGCACCCTCCTGCTTAAGCCATCAGATCTGCCAAAGGTCCAGATCCAACGCACCAGAATGGTGGACCACGGTATGCCTCATGGGAGCTGCTACACAAGATCCAGCAGCTTGGTTTTGGGCTTGGGCTCAGTTTGCTGTTTGCACCCTCCAGTTTAAAGCTCCAATCAGGCCCATTTCTAAACCCTCTCTTTAAATTCAAT
This sequence comes from Vicia sativa, assembly GCA_021764765.1. Taxonomy (NCBI): domain Eukaryota; kingdom Viridiplantae; phylum Streptophyta; class Magnoliopsida; order Fabales; family Fabaceae; genus Vicia; species Vicia sativa. The sequence continues at coordinate 76,738,136 of CM038795.1, forward strand.
ACTATGCAAGTTTTTTTTTTATAATGATGTATTAGATAATATTTGGTATATGGTAGTTTTTTATTTGTTGAATTATCAATTAAATTGTTAGTTGATTTTTTATCAAGTAAAAAAATATCTATACTAATAATTATTTAAATTCCGGTTTGTATTGTGTGTTAATTTATTTTCTTTCATTATCCGCTTTATCATTATATGCTTGTATATTTATTACACGATTGTACACTCCACTCTCGCATTAATATAAAAACAACAACGCCTCCGCTCTCTCTCATTTTTTTGGTTACCCACACCAAATTCTCTAAGGGTCTCATGGTTGGGGATGGGCATGGCCATCCTCACGAGGTTAATTAGGGCCCTCGTTGCCTTGATTAATCATAACCCGAAAAATAATTGGTCCATATACCGATCACCATGCACCAGGGTCTCATGGTTGGGGATAGGAGCACCTATCCTCACGAGGTTAATCAAGTCCATATACTTGGTTAATCATAACCCGAAATATCATTTCTCTACGTCCAACGCCGCAATTTTCAACACACTTTCAAGTCAAAAAACATAGTGTTATGGTACTTAATTAAATTGTTAGAGGTTCGGCCAACGATTTAATTAAAATGTAAAGTATTTGGGCCATTAGAGGGTAACCCAATGACTTGAATGCTTTATTCCATACACTTGAACATTTAAAACACTTTCATATTAAATTAATTAATTGAATTTGTTTTCAAAAATCAATTTTTCTACAAAAACAAAAAAACATAGTGGTATGGTATTTAATTAAATTGTTAGAGGTTCGCACGATTTAATTAAAATGTAAAGTATTTGGGCCATTAGAGGGTAACCCAATGACTTAAATACTGTATTCCATAACACTTAATAAAAGTGAACTTTGTTTCACCTCACTCTTTTCATAATAAAGGTTTTGGATGAGAGATGATCGGTTGACCTCAATCACCAATCTCGAGTATTGAATCGTTAGAGGATATCCCAACGTTTTGATACTTGTTATCTACAATTAAAATCAATTCAACCCATTCAAATTCCTTTTCCGCTCATACGCGATCATCAAAAACATTTTATTCTAAAATCAACACAACCAATCCAAGACATTTTCAACAAGAACTACGGAGTTTTGACTTTCCCATTGCACGAGGGAATACGTAGGCACACGGTTTCGAAACCGTGTCAAACTCAAAATAATAAACAAACAAATCCATTTTCTTTTCATTCATGACTTAGAAATTAGCGATTACACACACAAACACATTTCGAACTAAACGGGTCCCATCGAGTACGATGGACGTAAGGGGTGCTAATACCTTCCTCTTGCGTAACCGACTCCCGAATCTATGCTTTTTGGTCTTGTAGACCGCCTTATCCGATTTTTGTGGGTTTTATCTATATTTCCCCGTTCTTTCTAAGAACGAATAAAATTAGGTGGAGATTTCATTGTTTTTTGAAAATACATTTAAATGATTTTTGAAAATCGAGTTGCTTCAGTTGGCGACTTCACTGGGGACAATTTTTAAAATCTTTTTGACTAAGCGAGTCAACCCTAGTTTAGTTCTTCGCATGTTTGTGTGTTTGTTTATTGCTTTCTTATTTATGCTTATCTATTGTTTATTTGCTTATTTTTCTCTATGCTTTATATATTAATCTGTTGATATATTATTGTGATGGGAATTCATGGGCATTGATACATAGATAAGCCCACTACCTGTGCTTCTAGGTCACCTTTTAGGAATAGAGGGTTGCGTAGCCTAGGTCCACTTGACTCCATTGTCTTGTTGGCCCGGCGAAGAATCCGCTTAGAGTTGGTTGTTTTAAGGAGGTTGTTGGCCGCGTTAGCGAGGACATCAATCTTTGGACAAATGACCTATAACTCTAAGTTTGTTCATGTTGTCCTAACGAGACCAAACGCTCAAATGTTGGATTTAGAGCATCCTGTTAAGAGCCGTTTCTTGGGGTATACTTTTACAAATACTATCGCCACGTAGGCCTCTCGCGATGATAGTGTTTGTAAAGGGATCTGAACCCCAAAACATTTAGCCAAAAACATAAGATTAGCCTTACCGGGAATTGTTGGGTAGCGTCGAAACCTTGACCGGCCGATCCTATGAACCATTCTATTTAATTTGCAACATGCATTGCATACATTTGCACAAAACCATTTAGCATATAACTTTTATTTTCGTGGAACCTTATAGATTTTGTTGGTGCGATGAGAAAGGAAGAATGAATCCAACTGTGAAGATCGTTCCATGTCTCAAATTCAAAGAACTGAAGTTGGGGAGGCTGATAACTCAAAGTGAAAAAATTCCGCCTGTCAGTAGAGCTTATTTTGGGAAAAGATTTGGGAACATCCTAGATCTTTTGACTATCAATGTGGACATGGAAGCTTTGATTGCTCTGGAAAAGTACTATGATCCTCCTCTTCGATGCTTCACATTCCAAGACTTTCAGCTCGTTCCTACAATTGAAGAGTTCGAGAGAATCCTTAATTGGCCTTTGAAGGACGACATTCCTTTCCTCAACATAGGGCAAGACCTGGATAAGGCTAAGGTAGCTGCTGCCTTGTTTCTTCCTGTAAGGGAGGTGGCACCTTGGATTACAGACAAAGGTATTCTTAGGCAAAACTTGGAAGATAAGTTGTCAAGTTTGAGTGTTCAAGACGATTGGCCGACTTTCAGCTCCATTCTTGCTTTGCTCATCTTTGGGGTGGTTTTGTTCCCAACTAATGAAATTGGTTACTTGAGCCCGTCTGCTATTGGCATATTCATGTCAAAGAACCCTGTTCCTACACTGTTGGCTGATGTTCTTTACCACCTCCATGAGAGAAATCTGAAAAAGCGAGGGGTGGTTCTGTGTTGTTCTCCACTGCTATATTTATGGTTGACTTCTCATATTCCTCAGAGTGGACCGTGGGAGAAGATCCTGAGAAACTTATCTTGGTCTCAAAAATTGGCTTCACTAACAGCCGATGGTGTGATGTGGCATTCTCCAGGTTGGGGATTCGTTGATGTTATCACTCACTGTGGTGGATATTCTAATGTTCCTTTGATCGGGTCTATGGGTTGCATCAATTATAACCCAAGACTTGCAACAAGGCAATTGGGGTATCCAATGGAGAATGAACCAAGGCCTGAGCACTTGGAAAGCTTCATTGTACGGACTTGGTAAAAGGACCGCATAAGTATTGAAGATCCGAAGAGCTTGGGGTCAAATCCATAGGGAAAGCCGAGAGTTAATCAAGAGGGGCGGAATTGATGGAAGATCTTATCGCCAGTGGGTGATAGAGAGGGTCCAAGAAATTAAGCTGCCTTACTTTGTGGAGGTACCTTCTGATCATCCCGAACCTACAATTACTCATGTGCCGATAGAGGAGAATATGAGGCTTCAGGAAATTATCAGGAAGATGGAGGAGGAAAGATTGGAGCTACAAAGCTCTAATTCTCGCATTTTTCTCAGAGCTGAAAATTTGGAGGCCAACCTCAAGGAGGTAAAAGAAGAATTAGAGGGAAGAAGAAAACAGAATGAAGAGGATGAAGAGCTCCTGATGAGATGTTCTGAGGACTTGAGGAGTGCTGCAAGTGGGGCAAGGGACCTCCGTCGATAATTGAAGACCGCTCAGCATCAAAGGGGCCAGGCTTATCTAGATGAAGGAAAGGCCGTTGAAGAAAAGAGAGCATTGAAAGCACGTCTCGAAGCAAAGATTTCAAAATTAGAAGCTTCTCTAGCACGAACCTATGAAATGCTAGAGAATGAGATAACTGCAAAAGAAGAAGTCTGCATCGCCTGAGAATTGGAAGCATTTGAATTAGCTGAAAAGGTTCAAGAGCTGAACATTACGAGGGAAGAAAGAGATAGCAATAGGGATGCTTACGAAGGCCTTAGAGAGCAGTGCCAAGGTTTGATTGATGAGATCCAAAAGCTGAATCGTCTGTTAGATGAAAAGGATGAACTGGTGTCCTTTCTAGAAGAGCAGAATGGGCATTTCTATTGGAAGTACAGTGGAATGGTCGACATGTGTAACCATTTGATTGTTGACGTACCTTGGAGGCTCAGGTCGGCCCTAGAAGACCTCGAAGGCAACCCGATACCTCCTGCTGTGAGTGACTTCCTCTTCCTCTATCAAGAGGTGGTGAAGTGTTCAAGGCGAAACTAGAGATTTGAAGCCTCGTCGTGGACATTTCTAGTTTTAGCCACTTATCTTATTTGAATATTTGAATCTAATTATTAATGTAATGATTTAAATCCGATCGAATCTTATTGCTCTATTTGAGCTTGAAACCTTGTAGTCACAACTAACACTTTGAGTTTCTATGAGATTTCGTGAATTGCGGTTTAATCGCTTTTCTCTAATGTTTATTGTTAACTAACGAGTCTTCAAAGAGTCCCTGAAAATAAAATGTACGCAAAAATATCATGGGCATGCATACATACTCCCATAACATATCATACATGGCAGGGTATTGAGATCACCATCTTACTGCTTGATTTTCTTCTCCACACGAGAGACTACGGTTTCGCGCTCATCGTTACCGACAAGAAGTAACTTGAAGAAATTGATGGAGAAGATGGAAGCGACATGGCTGCCACAGGGACAAGAATGGATACTGATAGGGCAATTGATGGAGATAATTCAAAACATGGCTCTGCAACAAGAGGAGTTGAGAGCCTTGGTTGTGAGGCCCGCCGCAACCACTACTGAGGAAGCCGCAGTTGTTCCTCCCCCTCATGGGAATGCTTTGTCCGGAATTAGCTTGGAGGTCAACACCGGTCTTGGGGATCTTACCGGAGAGAATCAAGCTGCTCAAATGAATCACGCTTCGGTGGTTCCTCCTCCGCCTCTCCACATCGCCACCCGAGCTCGGTGGATTCCTCCACCAGGCAGAAGGACTATTCAGATTCCTGCTCCCAAGATTGAGGAGGATAATTTTGAGGATTGGTTTTCCAATGTGGAAGAGCCGACCGAAGCTGATCGGAAGTTGAAGATGCTCGAGGAGCGCATGCAAGCCTTTGAGAATCAGGATGTTTTGGGGTTCGACATGTCCAACTTGGGTTTGGTTCAAGGAGTGAAGATTCCTCCAAAATTCAAAATCCCAGAGCTTTCAAAGTACAAGGGCAACTCTTGTCCTAAAACTCATTTGAGGTATTACTATAGGAGGATGTCTGCTTACACGAAGGATGAGAAGCTCTTGATGCATTTCTTTCAAGATAGTTTGACTGATGGGCCATTGGATTGGTATATGGGCCTTGATAGCTCCCAGGTGCGAACTTGGAGAGAGTTGGTTGTAGCTTTTGTTCAACACTATGGCTTTAACACTGATATGGCACCTACTAGAACCCAGTTGCACAACTTAGCTCAGAAGAAAACTGAATCTTTCAAGGAGTACGCGCAAAGGTGGCGCGAGGTAGCTGCTAAAGTTCAACCCCCTATGGTGGAACGAGAGATGGTGGAAATGTTTACAAGCACACTAGATGGGCCATACTATGCCTCTTGTAGTCTGACCAGTACTTTCGCTGACATGGTGATGTTTGGTGAAAGAGTTGAGATGAGGATTAAGTTAGGAAAGATTCAGGATGTTGGTACTGACAAGAATCAAGTTGGTGGCGCCAAAAAGTCTTTTGGTGGTTACCAGAAGAAGAAAGAAGGCGAGTCGAGCGCACTGTATGAGCGAAGAGGAAAAGAGAAGCGCCGAGAATTCAGTCGCCAAGTTGCTGCTGTAACTATTCCCGCTAGCATTCCAAAACAAGATGTTGTTCCAAGACAACCACCACCGAGACCCGTGAAGAAGTTTGATCCCTTGCCAATGTCTTATGCAGATGTATTTGCTCATTTGCAAAGTTTGAATATGATTGAGCTGCGCAGTTTGAAGATTGACCCGGATAACCTGCCAAAGTACTTTAATGCGAATGCTCGTTGCCTCTACCACTCCAATGCCCAGGGGCATTCCATTGAGAACTGTATCGCCTTCAAATACAAGGTTCAGAACCTGCTTGACACAGAGGCAATCAACTTTGGACCTCCTCCCACCCCTAATGTCATTCAGCACCCTTTACCTCCTCATGGTGGAAACGCTGTTAATGCAATTTGCGAAGATGGAAGTTTGAACCTGATAATGGATGTTAATGATCTGACCACCCCGTTGTGGTGGATAAAGAAGCAATTGTTGTTGAAGGGAGATTTCCCTGGTTGTGATGATAGTTGTAAGCGATGTTTGACCCAAGCTGAAGGTTGTGATGGTTTGAGAAACGAGATTCAGCGTTTGATTACTGATGGGACTCTCCAATTCATCCAGAAAGTGTTTGATGGGCAGATTGGTCAAGATGAGGTTGACGTGGTTACTATCCCCGTCACTTCTAGAAAGATTCCCGTTACAATCCCCGTGCCGACTAAGAAACCTCCTGTGATCATCACTTTGGGTCCAAGACCTACACTAGCGAAAGGCCATCCGTGGAATTATGGGTCCGAGTACTACCGTGACGACAAGAAATTGAATGTGGAGACCTCTCGGAGGAAAGTCGATGAAAAGAAGGTTGGAAGATTTGAGCTCGCAGCATGACATTGCGGAAGAAAGTCGGATTACCGAAGTGGACGAATCTTCTCTCCACCCAATCTAGTTGAGAAAGTCCAAGCTTTGGCCAAGGCTAAAGCAAAGGGAAAGGAGTCATGATTGGGGTGAGTCAACACCAAAGATTTCGAACCTTACGAGCCCGAGTTGACCAAAGATGTTGAAGAACGATGAGGTATATAAGGAAGAGCGATTACAAGATAATCGACCAACTCGGCGACGCGCCAAGATTTCTATCTTAGCTTTGTTGAGAGATTCGAGCCTCACCGCAACGCCTCGATGCAGCTGTTGGGAACATCCTTCGTTCCCCAAGAGATCTCGGTTAACCAATTTGGAGGCATTGTGAACAACATTTCGGCAAGTAACGGTCTCGGTTTTACTGACTTCGATTTACCTCCCGAGGGAAGGAAGCATAACAAAGCGCTACACGTTTCCGTGGAGATAGCGAGAACTACTTTATCCGTGTCTTTGGTTGACACGGGATCATCCTCAATGTTCTTCCAAGTCTACTCTTGAAGTTGGACTATGAAGGGGTTGTCGAGGCCCAGTGATCTGATAGTTAAGGCGTTTGATGGGTCAAAAAGGTCAGTGTTTGGCGAGGTGGATTTGCCTATTAAGGTAGGCCCTTAGGTTTTTGATGCGACTTTTTTCGTCATGGATATTAATCCCTCCTACTGTTGTTTGCTTGGACGCCCCTGGATTCATGGGGCTGGTGCTGTGACATCCACTTTGCACCAAAAGCTGAAGTTCTTAATTAATGGAAAGGTGGTCACCATTTATGGTGAAGAAGATTATGTCGTCAGTCATCTGAGCAACTTTCGATATGTTGAAGTGGAGGGAGAAATCCACGAAACTCCATGCCAAGCTTTCGAGGTCGTATCAATCGATAAGATCCCTTTGCAAAAAGGTGAAGTCTCCATGGCATCCTACAAGCAGGCTCAGGCTATTGTCAAGTCAGGACATCCTGAAGGGTGGGGAAGAGTGCTAGAACTTCCTACCCAGACGGATAAGAGGGGTTTGGGTTTTGCTCCCGGAATGAAGGTCTCCGTCTCCACCCCAGTGAGCAAAGGGGTGTCTCCTCCTGTCAAGTTTGTCAAAGGTGGAATCCAGATTGAAGATGTTGATGCTATTGATGGTGAAGCGGACAGTGGCTGTGATGTGGACAAGTGGATCTACCCAACTGTTCCAGGACGTGAGCTTTCAAATTGGTTCGTTGAAGATGTTGTTGTGGTTACCCGTTTTGAAGAGTAATTTTCTGTTTTTATGTCATGCCATAATTCCTACGTTATGCCCAAGACGTAGTGATCATGCTGTAGGGCCACCATGTTTTTAACTTTCAAGTTTATCATTAATGAAGGACGTCCTTTTTGCATTCAAATTTTTCTCTCTTTGTTTTTTCTTCACTTATTTCTTTTAAAGGTGACAATATCAAATTTTACTTTCTTTTTATACAAACCTTTTGTCTTTTCTTTTTTATTTTATTATAAAAAAAAACTTAATTTAAAAAAAAAATAATAATAATAAAAATAAAATTACCAACAACGCAGATGCGGTCCTTCGACGGACCCGGATTTTGTCGACGATGATTCCGTGGCTCATTATGATTTCGACGAACCGATTTATCAAGTCAAGAGGAAGCCAAGAGGATGTGAATTACTCAAGAATTAGCCAGATGTTGAGGCAAGAAGAAAAGGTCATCCACCGCACCAAGAGGCTCTAGAAGTGATCAATCTAGGAATCGAGGATGCTCGAAAGGAGGTCAAGATTGGGGCAGCATTGGAAGATGGAGTTAAGCAAAAGCTTGTCGAAATGCTACATGAGTACGTAGACATCTTTGCTTGGTCTTATGAAGATATGCCCGGTTAGATAATCGATATCGTTATGCACGAGTTGCCCTCAAAGAAGGATGCCCACCGAAAGGAGAGCTTCACATCCGAAATGTCAAGAAAAATCAAAGAAGTTCAGAAGCAAATGGAAGCAGGTTTCCTAAAGGTTGTTTCTTATCCCCCATGGGTTGCAAACATTGTACCAGTACCCAAGAAAGACGGCAAGGTAAGGATGTGTGTTGATTATAGGGATTTGAATAGAGCTAGCCCTAAAGATGACTTCCTCTCCCGCACGACATTTTGGTCGATAATATCGCTCAAGCTAAAGTATTCTCCTTCATGGATGGTTTCTCTCGCTACAACCAGATTAAGATGGCGCCCAATGATATGGAGAAAACTACTTTCATTACACCGTGGGGAACTTTCTGTTACAAAGTGATGCCTTTTGGTTTGAAGAACGGGGCAACGATCGGTTTATGGTTACTCTCTTTCATGATATGATGCATAAAGAGATTGAAGTATACGTTGATGATATGATCGCCAAGTCCCGCATGTAAGAAGAACACCGTTCACTTGTTGAAATTGTTCGAAGGTTGAGAAAGTTCAGCCGAGGTTGAACCCAAGTAAGTGCACCTTTGGGGTGAGATCGGGAAACTCTTAGGCTTTATTGTGAGCGAGAAAGGTTGAGGTTGACCTAAGATAAAAGCGATACAAGAGATGCCGAGCCAAGGACAAAAGGAAGTGTGAGGTTTCTTGGGAAGATCAATTACATCGCTAGGTTCATTTCTCATCTCAGCCTACCGTGAGCCCATTTTCAAGCTGTTAAGAAAGAATCCAACGACCAGGTGGAACGACGATTGTCAGACGGCATTCGACAGTATAAAGAGGTACCTACAAGAGCCTCCAATTCTCTCACCCCCGGTGGAAGGTAGACCGTTGATTATGTACTTGACCGTGTTGGAGAATTCCATGGGATGTGTGCTCGGTCAACATGATGAGACAAAGTAAAAGAGCACGCCATATACTATTTGAGCAAGAAGTTCACAGAATGCGAATCGAGGTATTCATTATTGGAAAAGACTTGTTGTGCACTCGCATGGGCAGCAAAACGACTCAGACAATACATGTTGACTCACACTACTCTCTTGATCTCCAAAATGGACCCGATAAAGTATATCTTTGAGAAGTCGACTCTCATCGGAAGGGTGGCCCGTTGGCAAATGATCCTGACGGAATATGATATCCAATACACTACTCAGAAGGCTATCAAAGGTAGTGTGGTGGCGGACTATCTCGCCAACAACCATTAGATGATGACTATCACCGATGAAGTTTGAGTTCTCGATGAGGACATCATGTATATCGTAGATTGTAATATTCGTGCCCTGAAGAGGGACCCGAGCCGGCTCATGGTGGACGATGGCATTCGATGGAGCCTCAAATGCATTAGGAAATGGTGTTGGCGGCATTATCACTTCTCCGACGGTTTTCATATCCCACCGCGCGGAACTGCTTCGATTGCACCAATAATGTGGCCGAGAAGCTTGTATTTTGGATTGAGCGCCATTGATCCGAGAATCAAAATCTTAGCGGTGTATGGAGATTCCGCTTTAGTAATTAGTCAAATCAATGGAGATTGGGAGACCCGCCACGAATTTGATTCCATACCGAGATCATGTCTTGAAGTTGATCCCTTATTTCGACGAGATCACTTTTAATCACATCCCAAGGGAGGAGAACAATTTGGCGATGCTTTGGCTACTCACATCCATGTTTAAGGTCGATGGGCGAATGATGCCCGCCTATCACTATAATGAGGTTGGATAAGCCTGCGTTCTGTTATGAAGTAGAAGGTGAAGCAGATGAAAAACCTTGGTTCTATGACATCAAAAGGTATCTCGAGACGAAAGAATACCCCGGTGATGCTTCCATCGTTGATAAGAAGGCCTGCAAGTACTCATTAAATTTTCCTCAATGGGGTGTGTTGTACAAAAGGAACTATGACTCTGTTTTGCTCAAATGCGTGGATAGACACGAATCAAATAAGATTATAGAAGAAATTCATGAAGGCTCATTCGGGACGCATTCTAGTGGACACACTATGGCCAAGAAGATCTTGAGAGCAGGCTATTATTGGTCCACCATGGAGAATGATCGCTACAACCATGCTAAAACATACAAATGTCAAATCTACCGATAAGATGCATGTGCCACCTTCTTCATTGAATGTTTTGACTTCTCCATGGCCTTTTGCGATGTGGGGCATTGATATGATTGGAGAAATTAAGCCCACCGCTTCTAATGGACATCGATTCATCCTTGTTGCCATTGACTACTTTACCAAGTGGGTTGAGGCAGCATCTTATGCTCGTGTCACTAGACAAGTGGTCACACGTTTCATCAAGCATAATATCATTTGTCGTTATGGGGTTCCTGAGAAGATCATTACTGATAACGGCTCGAATCTCAACAATAAAATGATGAAAGAGTTGTGCGACAGTTTCAAGATAAAACATCATAACTCTTCTCCATACCGTCCAAAAATGAATGGTGTTGTGGAGGCGGCAAACAAGAATATCAAGAAGATTGTACAGAAGATGGTTGTCACTTACAAGGATTGGCACGAGATGCTGCCATTTGCCTTGCACGGCTATCGCACTTCAATACGCACGTCAACAGGGGCAACTCCTTTCTCCTTGGTATACGGTATGGAAGCAGTCCTACCCGTGGAAGTTGAAATTCCTTCCTTAAGGATTTTAACAGATGTGCAACTCGATGAAGCTGAATGGGTTCAGAATAGACTTGACCAATTGAATCTCATCGACGAGAAGAGATTGACAGCTATTTGTCATGGACAGCTATACCAGAAGCGTATGAAAAGGGCTTTCGACAAGAGAGTGTGTCCTCGAAATTTCCAAGCTGGTGACCTTGTGCTGAAGAGAATTTTGCCTCCCAACAATACGGACGCTCGGGGCAAATGGGCTCCAAATTATGAAGGACCGTATGTTGTGAAGAAAGTTTTCTCTGGAGGAGCTATGTTGCTCGCGACTATGGACGGAGAGGATTTCCCTCACCCGATCAATGCAGATGTAGTCAAAAAATACTTCGCATAAAAGAGACCTGTTAGGTTGACTGGCCTAAGCAAAATAAGGGCATCTCGATGAACCAAGAGGTTCGGGCAAAAGTTAGGGATAAATACAGAAGATTGTACACCCGGCAAGCCGAAAACCTGAAAGGGCGGCTTAGGCAAAAAAGGGTATCCCGGTGGATTGAAAACCCGAAAGGGAGGTCCAGGCAAAAATTAGGGATTCAAGGCGAACAACTACAATCTGCACGGAACTTGTTTTGGTCAGCTATCTACAATAACTTGATAATCCAGAGGGATTGAGGGTTAGGCTAATCGGAGCATTTCGGATAGCTCGATGTTAAGGGATGTTGAAGTTGTGAAGGGCATGGCAGATTCAGGATTCGACAAAATCCATGATTTTATTGTCACCTTTTCTTTTAACTTTGATGTATAAGCAATTCCCTCTTTTCAGGATTTGCTTCTTGATGTAAATGCTCATTTATGGGCTAATCAATCAATAAAATTACTTTCATCCAAACTGGGTTTTTCTATTATTTATCTCTGTCTTATTTTCATGTTTTCTTTAACTGTTTTGTTTGCAAAAACAACGTCCGATGTTTTTAATAAACTTTGCACATAAAAACACCAGTGCCCCAACGGCACGTGGCATAATTTCTGAAGTTACTCGGAATGTCGGGTACACTACATTAACGAATGAAACAGTTGATCTCTGTAGCAGAATTATTGTTATGTCTCCTGTTTTACAGTTTTTGTTAGGCAAAGATTTTAAATAAAGAGCGTGATGCGCCTGAGCCTTGATCACCGACAAAGTTTCTTTCTCTCCAACAAGAGTTATCTATGGCTTATGTGTGCCCTTGGATGTTATCACCCCTTCCCCGACGCGGAAGATCGCAGAGAGCGGCTTACGCCAGCAAGATCATTTTCAAAGGCTCACTTGTGCCAGAAGATGTTGTCGACTCCTCTTATGCAAGAGCTCGTAATCTAGAGCTATCGAAATCATGAACTCTACGCAACAAGATCATCATCCCAGATGAATGTTAATCTCTAAGAGTTACTTCCCCAATGATGTTGATCATTGAAAGTTGATGCTTCTATTCTACAATCCCCTGTTAGGGTCCAGACTATCATCTCTTTGATCAAGATCAGATGATTTATATTCAATTCATGGAGGGTTGATGTTTCCTCGGCAGCTCACAATTGCCTCTAGTCCTAGACGAAATATTAAAACATGCATCATTGCATTGCATAACATCCTCAAAAAAGCGTAGCATTTCCATTGATATGGAGCATTACGCCAAAAAATAATAAATCTCAAACATGCATCTAAGCATAAGCCAGATTAATGTGTTTCTCGAGTACTTTTTGCGTCTCCGAAGAGAAGTTTATCCATAAAAATTCCCAAGTGGTATTCCCAGTCAGAGTTCCCTCAAGAAGTTCTTCTTGTTGTTATCTGCATTTTTGACCCCGTGTCGGTCTTCTACATTATTCAAATTCAATTTATTTACCAAGCGTCTTGCTTTTTGCAAATTCTTATTCTTGGTATTCTTACCCGTGTTTGCCTCCGTCATTAGAGTGCGAATAAGAGTTGATGTCTAACCTTTCTTGCCATACTGGGTGTGTGGTAATTCACATAATTGCCACTCTTGAAGAATTACACCCCACCTTTGGCCTGTGGGATATTGTATTTCTTGCACATTTGCAACCTTTTAAAGTCCAACATAGTTTGGCAACCCTTGCTAGAGTCCCCTTTGTTTGGCCTCTTTCCCCGTGAATTCGTCTTCGATTGACGATTTTTACCATTCCATATATCTTTCCCCCAGTGAGTCTGCTCCAGTCGGTCTCATTCTTGCGTATGTCTAATATCCTTACCCGACATATGCTCCCTATATGTGTTCAATATCCTTACCGAACATGTATATTTGATATTTATGTGTCCAATATCCTTACCGGGCATGTATATTTTCGAAACCTTTGTTAGAGTCGTCTTCGGTCGGTCTCTTTCCGGTGTATGTCTAATATCCTTACCTGACATATGCTCCCTATATGTGTTCAATATCCTTACCGAACATGTATATTCGATATTTATGTGTCCAATATCCTTACCGGGCATGTATATTTTCAAACCTTTGTTAGAGTCGTCTTCGGTCGGTCTCTTTCCGGTGTATGTCTAATATCCTTACCTGACATATGCTCCCTATATGTGTTCAATATCCTTACCGAACATGTATATTCGATCTTTATATGTCCAATATCCTTACCGGGCATGTATATTTCGAAACCTTTGTTAGAGTCGTCCTCGGTCGGTCTCTTTCCGGTGTATGTCTAATATCCTTACCTGGCATATGCTCCCTATATGTGTTCAATATCCTTACCGAACATGTATATTCGATCTTTATGTGTCCAATATCCTTACCGGGCATGTATATTTTGAAACTTTTGTTAGAGTCGTCTTCGGTCGGTCTCTTTCCAGTGTATGTCTAATATCCTTACCTGACATACCAGAATTTTTGTTCCCAATCCCACTGCTCACAAAAAATCACAAAAAAATTGAAAATACGGAAAACAAAATATTTCTAGTTGTTCTTCGGAGCGCAAATTTTAGGGTTCTTTTAGTATTTAATCTTCTTCTACCTTGAAAGTTCAAAAGGCTACCGCCAATTTCACTTTCAGGTTTAAGACGATTAAATAGGGGCAGCTGTTGCACCCCAAAATTTGCCCTCCTATCTCGGTTGTATCTGGTTTAGGCTTCGCATTTATCATGACACTCACATGCATTCATACCACTGGTTCTATGGTTACGAATTGGAGTTGATTCCCAAAGATTTCTCTGTTGGGCAGAAAAGGCGTGGTGCTTTCAACCAATCTGGGATATTTGAAAACGACGAGGTTTAATATTGAATCTTATCCGTTCATATCTTTGGGTTTTCGGGGCTTGATGTTCGATTGTTGAATTGAATGGTTTGTTCTTGATGGAGCTACGGAAGTCTGGTTATTTTGAATGTCATTACCTCCTGATTCAGGAGATCAATTCATCACGAGTTTGGGTTTTGCTGTTGTTTCGAGTTCATTGTTCAAGATGTAAAAGGGTGGATTATGATTATCCGTTTATTAATCAACAATACAAGTTCTAGTGCGTTTGGTTTGCTCGTCGACTTTGTTCGTTCTTGGCAATAGTTGATTGTATGTGAAATATTCATCCAGAGGACTTGTCTACACGATTTACGAATGTCAAATTGCCGCATGTTGAGATCTTTTCCTGTCGCGTTCATCGCTCACAAGATTCGAGGCATTCTTTTTAAAAAAAACTAGAAGTTTCCTTATGGAATTCGTTTGGTTCCAAATCTTTCTCTACTACCGAATGTGGTTCGATTTGGAAATGCGTTGATGATTCCAAGTGGAATCTATCGATCAATTCTAAAAAAATCAATCGTCAAGATTGACTAAGGTTTTAATCAAGAATTTTATTTGAAACTTAGAGTTTTAATTTTTGTTTCAAGTGGCAAAAGGCTCGGGATTTTTACATGAGCGGATCAACATGAAAACTTTATGGCCGGGAAATTCAAAAGAATTCAAGTATTGCTCATTTAAGCCATCAAACCATCTTCGCATTTAGAATTTAATTCTCAAGTTTCATATACTAGAGGATTCAAGTTCTAAAAAATGAAACAACTATGTTACTACCCGTTTGATTCAAGACTACAAATTGGAATTATAGATTGAAGTAGGAATGGGATACATTTGATTATCAATATTTCAACATGTTTTGTTTTAACCAATTTTAATTTTGGTTCATGACAAATTTTTTGGGATATTTGATGCATAATGAATTTCCAATTTTTATACACAATCAAGAATTCAATTGGGTGCATATTTCTCCAAGCTTGTGTTCATAAAATTCCAAGATTTCCAAGATTGCTCTAAAAAAGTTTTCTGTTGTACAAGGACACGAATCGAATTACATGTTACAATTTGTCAAATCTTAAAATACAAGTTTCAATCCAAAAAGCCAAACAAATTCATTCAACATTCCATTTCCTTTCCTTGTCATTCAAGTTTCAAAATCTTATTCGAATTCAAAATGACACCCGTTTACAAGGTAGAATCAAACTTCCGAATTCAACATTCACTTAACTTTAGTTTGTACAAATGCTACATGAGTCATTGAATTCACAATGTCAATTTGAATTTGTAAGATTACAAAATTTCGAAGCCTCTAAAAAGTTCCTAGATTACGAGTTTTAAGTCCTAGCAAATGTTACTAATGCTATGTCCTAATCCTATTTCCTATGAGAGTGATGTTGTTCTTTGGCTTCTATGTCTTCTTGTTCTATCTTCGAACCGTGCCTTCTTGACCAACCTTCTTTCACCGCTTTCCCAAGTTTGCACCATCGTTCGCATACATGAAACAAACAAAAGAAAACAGTTAGCAAGTAAACGGGCAGCAGTAATAACGCAAGGCAGCCATACATAATTCTATCTCATCATTAGGATTTTCTTTTCGGAATCAGGTTGCAAGGGGGTTTCGATCATAACCGAGGCCTCATAACAAATCATTGGCCATAAAACTCACTATTGCAAATCCTCAAGAGTGTTAACCCTTGGTTCACAATAGGAGGTGTAGAAAGAAGAAGAGGAAAAACAGTTTGGCATGACAGTACAGCAACTTTACACAGGACAGCAAGGGTAGGCACCTGAAAAGGCAAGTTTTACCACAAACAATACACCAACAGCCTAACACAATCAGAAAGATAGCAGCCTAATGCATCTACAGCATAACATAGTCAGAAATTATCAGCCCAATGCAAAAATGGGAAGCCCAACAAGCATTTTCGTAAGGCCTTGTTTTTCAAAAATCAGAACAACCAAAGTTCAGCCAAACCCTATTTCTGACACTATATAAATATTCAAAGCACAAGAACCAAAGGAGGCAACAACTGTTCACCAAACCCTAGCCGAAATTCATCAATCAAGAACCCTAACAGCATACTAAACACTGCCAAGCCAAAACCCAGAACAACATTCATCAGAAAACCAAACACAGAACAATACCCATCTAAAAATCCATCATCATTTTCCAAAAAGAAAGACCCTTCAGAAAAGATATAACGAGGCAACAGAAGCAGAAAGCAAGGTATACAGAAAGATCTCACGGGTTGCCAGGCATACCGCCATCCCGACCTCATAATCATCTTATGTTCTTCCTTTCCTTATTTCCAGCATCCGGTTCCTCATAGCATCACCTTAGCTAAGTCGAGTTAGGTTTCACCCTTTCTATTCCCGATCCGTCGAAACAAAAATCAAAACTTTTAAGAAATCAACTATAATAGTAAGAGAGACAACAGATCGAGAGAGAAAGACGGTTAGTCGCCGGAAATCGGTAGCCACAGCGAAGATCGGAGCGACGAGGTCATGAGAGAGATGAACCCAGTGAGGAAATCGCGGCCGAGAGAGATAACCGGAGCGACAGAGCGAGAGAGATTCGGTGAACGCCGTCAGAATCACGGCGGCGAACCACGATCGAGTGAGCACGGTGAGCGGCGGTGAGAGAGCGAAATCGCGAGGGACGGTGAGGGTTACGATTGTGAGGATGAGAGCGGCGGCTAGGGTTCGTGAGAGAAGAAGGAACTGAAACATATCGTGAATGTGAGAAAGTGAGGTGTTTTCTTTTCCACTTTTGTTATAATTTAGATTTAGTTTGTTTTTTTCCTTCTTAAACATTCAAGTTTTGTTTTAAATAAAAACTGGTTATAAAATAACTCATTCTTGTTTTTATAATTTGAGTTTGTAAACTTTTTATTAACATTATTGTTTTTATTTTATAAAAAAAAACTGGTTTTTGTTTTATTATTTTTATAAAAATCTGTAATTTGTTTTTTTTCTTCTGTTATTATCATGTTAGTTTTATATAAAAACAACTTAGTTTAGTTTAATATTAAACATATTTAAGATTAATGTTTACTAACTTAGTAAATAAAAAAAACCTTAGTTTAATTTAATTTTTTTTCTTTCATATATATATATATATATATGGTTAATGTTTATTTAACTAATAGATAGATTAATATAGTTTAAATAGGGTGTTTTAGTTCTAAGATGAGTTGTTTAGTTCAAGTGGTGACACTTGTCACCACCTATGTGGTCTATTTCGAATCTGGTGTGTGTATGTCCATGGTATCAAATCTGCACCCTCCTGCTTAAGCCATCAGATCTGCCAAAGGTCCAGATCCAACGCACCAGAATGGTGGACCACGGTATGCCTCATGGGAGCTGCTACACAAGATCTAGCAGCTTGGTTTTGGGCTTGGGCTCAGTTTGCTGTTTGCACCCTCCAGTTTAAAGCTCCAATCAGGCCCATTTCTAAACCCTCTCTTTAAATTCAATACTATGCAAGTTTTTTTTATAATGATGTATTAGATAATATTTGGTATATGGTAGTTTTTTATTTGTTGAATTATCAATTAAATTGTTAGTTGATTTTTTATCAAGTAAAAAAATATCTATACTAATAATTATTTAAATTCCGGTTTGTATTGTGTGTTAATTTATTTTCTTTCATTATCCGCTTTATCATTATATGCTTGTATATTTATTACACGATTGTACACTCCACTCTCGCATTAATATAAAAACAACAACGCCTCCGCTCTCTCTCATTTTTGGTTACCCACACCAAATTCTCTAAGGGTCTCATGGTTGGGGATGGGCATGGCCATCCTCACGAGGTTAATTAGGGCCCTCGTTGCCTTGATTAATCATAACCCGAAAAATAATTGGTCCATATACCGATCACCATGCACCAGGGTCTCATGGTTGGGGATAGGAGCACCTATCCTCACGAGGTTAATCAAGTCCATATACTTGGTTAATCATAACCCGAAATATCATTTCTCTACGTCCAACGCCGCAATTTTCAACACACTTTCAAGTCAAAAAACATAGTGTTATGGTACTTAATTAAATTGTTAGAGGTTCGCCCAACGATTTAATTAAAATGTAAAGTATTTGGGCCATTAGAGGGTAACCCAATGACATGAATACTTTATTCCATACACTTGAACATTTAAAACACTTTCATATTAAATTAATTAATTGAATTTGTTTTCAAAAATCAATTTTTCTACAAAAACAAAAAAACATAGTGGTATGGTATTTAATTAAATTGTTAGAGGTTCGCCCGACGATTTAATTAAAATGTAAAGTATTTGGGCCATTAGAGGGTAACCCAATGACTTAAATACTGTATTCCATAACACTTAATAAAAGTGAACTTTGTTTCACCTCACTCTTTTCATAATAAAGGTTTTGGATGAGAGATGATCGGTTGACCTCAATCACCAATCTCGAGTATTGAATCGTTAGAGGATATCCCAACGTTTTGATACTTGTCATCTACAATTAAAATCAATTCAACCCATTCAAATTCCTTTTCCGCTCATACGCGATCATCAAAAACATTTTATTCTAAAATCAACACAACTAATCCAAGACATTTTCAACAAGAACTACGGAGTTTTGACTTTCCCATTGCACGAGGGAATACGTAGGCACACGGTTTCGAAACCGTGTCAAACTCAAAATAATAAACAAACAAATCCATTTTCTTTTCATTCATGACTTAGAAATTAGCGATTACACACACAAACACATTTCGAACTAAACGGGTCCCATCGAGTACGATGGACGTAAGGGGTGCTAATACCTTCCTCTTGCGTAACCGACTCCCGAATCTATGCTTTTTGGTCTTGTAGACCGCCTTATCCGATTTTTGTGGGTTTTATCTATATTTCCCCGTTCTTTCTAAGAACGAATAAAATTAGGTGGCGATTTCATTGTTTTTTGAAAATACATTTAAATGATTTTTGAAAATCGAGTTGCTTCAGGATGAAGTCCACTATTAGCAGTATTAATTCAGAGCTAAAGCTCCCTGCTTACATTCCTCACTTAATTAGTATCCAATGACCCTTCTACCTAGGAAACCTATCCTAGATATGAGAACCTTCGTCCACTTCCTAAGTCACACGTGATGACAATCAACAAAAGCAAATACTGAAGATACCCTTCAAAGACACACAATCACTCTTGCTTCAAAGCTTATGGTGATTGAAAAAGTAAAACTCAACAAATGTCCTACTCAAGTATCAAAGAATACTAGAGAGGGTCACAATTAACAACCCAGAAATAAACAACCAAGAAACAAACAACCAACAATGTAAATTCTATGTCTAAATTCGTCTGGAATAACCAACCTGCAAAATAGGGTTTGCAGTCCTTAAATAGAGTAACAAAAGCTAGGGTTGCTTTACTCACAAGTCTTTAGCGTCCTAAGCTTTCTCCACAGAATTAGGACATAAGATCTCCAAGAATATTGCTGAAGAGCGTTACTGTTGCACCCCAAAATCTTCCCTCCTATCTTAATTTTACTTGGCTTAGGCTTTGCATCCATCTGCATACACTTCCATTAGGCCATTGGCATTAAATACTCATTCTCTCAAAACATTTGCATTGTTAGTTACGTTTAGGTTGACCGAAGGTCATTTTAAACCAAAACTTGCATCATTTTGTGGTTGTAAAGTACCCGTTATTGCACGCTCAGGCATTTATATCGTTGGGGGTTTGAAGTGGCTCCACGTGTTTCTTTCATAATATGTGGAAGATGTTTGTGTTTGGTATTGAATTTTATTTCCTCTTATCCATCGGTACTAGTGCATAGGTTTCTGTTTCAGAGGTCGCGTTGAATTTATCTCCTTCCGCAAGTCAATTGCCCATCAGAAGGTTTAGAAAATGAAGTTGAGGAATTATGCCTATTTTCCCATCAGAGTCTTGAAAGTGAGTTAGAGTCTCCTTCTGTGTTTCCCCAAAGCATTCTATCATCCTAGATGTTTCATTAAAATTTTCCATTAATATTTCGAGTTCGGATTTATATGGTTCTGGTGACTCCTCAAAATATTTGGCGTGGCAATTGTAGAGGAAATTGGGTTGAGGATAAGTTTGGTTGAAATTATGAGTTTCTTATGGCTCCTCAAAATATGGGGATTGGTAGTTTTGGAGGTAGTTTGGGTAAGAGTAGGTTTGTGAAGCATTGAAATCTTCCATTAGTATTTCGAGGTCGGATTTATGGAATTCTTGTGATTCCTCAAAATACTGATAATGGGTATAGAAAAATTTTGGGTGATACATAGTAAATAAGGTAAAGGTGCCTTAGTCTATATGGTGTAACACGGGAGTTACAATATCGACTTAAATCGTCCCCGGCAGCGGCGCCAAAAACTTGATCGCAACTTTATCGTCTATTATAATCGGGAGACTGCAAGTGCACAGTCCTATCGCGTAGTTTTAAAATATATCAAACCCACAGGGACTATAAATCGATCTACTGTTATCCTAAGTTACTGTATATAGCTAAGGCGAATAATGTCACGTTTGGTTTTTGGAAGTTAAGGTAGAGGTAAACTAATTGAATTAAGGAAATAATAATAAAGCCGTCGGTATGTAATATAGTGAACCTAAACGGATTTAATCGAACCTAAGCGTATAAAGATGGTCAACTTAATTGTTCTGTAGAGATTATCAATTTAAAAATCCTCAACTCACACTCTCGTGGTCTTATCTCGGATTATACTCCTAAAGCCCTATGCCTGCTCTCGCTAGCCCATAAGTGTTTAGAAAAATATTCTTTGAAAACTTAATAAAATCTAATTCGTTTTAAAGCGCTCTCGCTGTATTTAAATCGAATGCCTAACTTTAGCTATCCGGTTAAAACCTCACACTTTCGTAGTCTCGATCCCAACCTATTCTACTTTTCTTACTTTCGTAACAAAAAGATTGATTTTTAATTACAAAAAGTCATAACCAGAAATTAAGTTAATTAAGATTTTAGCTTGGGAACAATTTAATTTCTACTGTTACTGCTATTACATACCGATACCTACTCGGTTTAGGCAGACGTATTTATTAATTCGGACGTGCATAAATAATAAGATTCAATATATTTAGACATTTCCATAATCAAATAAATATCAAGCAACAATATTTCAAATAAATTAAGATAATTAGATTAAAAACCTGAAAATAAGAATACTACAATAAATCTTGTTCTTCGAAATAAACGAACACTCCACCACAAGTCGACTGGATCTGCTCGGAGACTTCTCGAATCGAAAGGAAAATACGACAAGAAATAAAAGAATATAACTGCCTAAAACTAAAAAGAAAGGAAAATCTAAGACTAAAAATAAAATAAGAATGCTGAAAGAATATTGCAATGTTTGGTAAAAATGTCGACCCTTTCTCTGAAACTTGTATGCTGTATTTATAGCTTTCTTGTGCAACTTCCGTTTCCAAATCTCGTATGAACATGTGATCGTGGAGAAAATGGGATGCCTTTAAAGTAGGAGAGATGGACGCGTCATCTTGAAGAGAGAAATGTGAGACGTGGGAGGAGACGTGCGTCTCAATTATGTTACGTGGAAAAGGTGGGGCCCCTTAGATGGGAGGCGGGCGCCTCCTTGTAGAAGAAGAAAAGTGAGACGTGCGTCTCACTATAGTGGGGCATGAGAGGATGGCGTCTCCAATGGGCCAGAGCATCCGTCTTGGCTTTGGACTTTAGCTTGGGCTTTCTATAATTGTTTCTCATCTTTTTACTTCCTCCTTTTGCTATCACACCCCTCTTTCATTTCTCTAACACTTTAATTAAATAATTCTTCAATTTCATTTCTTTGCTCAATTGGTCTTTATTTATTACAAATACCTGAAACATTAGAAATACCAACGTAATACAGAGATAAAACAAAATAATTAAATAAAAATACCAACATTATTCATGAAAAAATAAATCAAATATGTTATATAAATTCGTGTTATCAAACTCCCTTATACTTGAACCTTTTCTTGTCCTCAAGCAAAAAGTAAAATGAAAATCTTTTAAGCATAAGTCAAACGCAGATATATACAACATACTTCAATTCGTACTTAGTTGCATGTCAGTTCTTTGTTGGATAACTTAAGTTGGACTTCGACACCAAAGTTAGCGTAAAAACACTAGATCACCCCATTTTTGCAAACCAATTAAAGTCATGCTATTATAGCTCGACCTAATACTTTCGTTTCGTTTCACCCGTTTTCATTCTGGCGCAATCACATTAATCCCTTTGCCTTACGCGCACATAGTGGAGTAACAAGTTAGTGAATTTGATCTTTGTAATCCAGCTAGGAGTTCTGGTAATTCTGTTTGGTACTCCTTTATCCAATTACAAATTGTGGGGGATCGGACCGTAGTCCGCCCTACCAAATTCAGCACAGGAACCACTGAACCAATTCATAATGGATTGTTTGCATAAAGATTTTATAGTATCCGCAACTGTTGGATTAAATGATCTGGTGAGGACCATCTAACTTAGTAAGTGCATCTTCTGATAAAAATTTCTCTTAAAAATCTTGATCAATCACTTATATTCATCGATTTTCCACGTAGTTTGTCGTTTAAGGCGGTGCCGACTGCTTTTATAAACTACTCGGGGTTACTTTAAAACTAAGTTTTAAGGTGTTGGTATAATAGGTACTTAAATCGATCTAACGCGTTGGGGTTTTGAAGTGTTAGGACGATAACGATTTTGCCTTAGCCGCACTCGAGTTCTTATTTATAAAAATAATCAACCTTAATACTAGTTGAGTATGTCAAGATATGCGTTTGAATTTTTTTCGTTATGGCTCAAGAAAAAGGAGGAATTCGAATAAGCACGAGATTTTTACATAAAAGATTTAAAATTACATAAACATGTTTTTTATTGAATAAATTTTTTGCAATACATGGAAAAAGGAAACAAAAGGGAAATACTAATAGAGCAGAGAAAATAAAAACGAACTAAGAAATGTTCTGACTCCTCTAAACTCCGAATGAGCATTGTCCTCAATGCGATAAAACTAGGAAAATCAGAAGGGAGAAGGATGATCACTCGTTGCTTGGATGATTGCATCCTCTTGCTCCTCTTCCTCTTGTACAAGGTCGTCAACGCCTGTCAAAATCAGAATCGTTAAGGTGTAAAGCATCCGCCATGCGAGCTGACATCGCTTCGAAGTTACGATCGTTTTGAAAAGCATATTCGCGTTGGTCGCGCTGTAACTCTCGAATAAGATGCATTGTTTCGGTTTGGTTTTGTTCCATTGCTAGGAAACGCTGATCCTGCCGCAAGATGGCAACATACATTGCGTCGAGGTGTAATACGGTGAACTGACTTTGTGAATTTGTTTTGCTTTTTATCGCAAATGTGCGGATAGCAAGAGTGGCCACCGACTTTTCTTTTATCCAATTAAGGAAAGGTGAAAAGAACAGGAAAAGACCTTCGTTAGATTCTGAGTAAGGGAGAAGGTTATGAAAAGGGAAGGTATTAGCACCCCTTTCCATCCGTAGTTATCTACGGGCTCTTAGTTGCTCTTAAATCATTTTTAAAAAATTGCTTTCTGTGTGTTTGACAAAAATGTTTTAAAAAGGCATTTCGCTTTGACTTTGTAATGATTTATGTGAAAATGTATACAAAGTGTTCGGAAATGTTTTGCTTTTGAAAAGAGTTTGAACTTTGACAAAAGTGTGAGGTGTGAAAAGTATTTTGATTGAGCAAGAAACTAAAAGTCTTATTACCTACTCTGAATGGTCGTTTTCATGTTATTTTACATTCCTTTAGAATAGTGCTATCCATACCATTAGTTGATAGGTAACCCTATTCGTTGGATGTAGAAGGAACATTCGAAGGTACATCAGATGGTCATAGAAGGCAACTTGTAGGAGTATACTAGCACATTCGAAGGGACGATCATCACTTTTCGTAGGCAACAATCGAGGGACGAGATCATGTATTCGTAGGCAACATCGAGGGACTATGATCTTTGATTCGAAGGGACTATGATGATATGTTTCGTAGGCAACTTGTGCTAAGATACCTCTACGTTCGAGGGACTTGACCATTTGTAGGGCAACAAGAGAGAATAACCTAGGGGGTGCATGTGTGAAGAGAGTGTGTTAAATTCAGATAATTTATCTTGTAATTAGAGTTAGCTACGTTGATTTTATCTTGCCATACACACCTAATTACTAGCAATTTATAGGGTGCGGAAAGTAAATTGCGGAAAGTAAAGTGCAGAAAGTAAATCCTACGCTATTACATGGCTTTGGGGCAGTTACATAATTGAGGAGTGCGGAAAGTAAAAGTCCTAATTAAACTATTACATCCCATAGGCAGTTACATAATATTGGAAAGAAAAGCGAGAAAAATAGTCCGAAACGTCACAACCTGTAAGCAGATACATAATCGAAAAATACGAGAAAATTGCATAAGAGGAAAATGTTAGCAAAAATATGATTTTTGAATGAGGAGAAATATTTTAGATTAGTAATGACAATTAAATGATAAGATAATTTTTTGGTAATTTTATGAATCGATTTCGATAATTAAAAGCAATTAAAAGTCAATTTACTGGTTAATTAGCAATTAATTAAAATATGCATGCAAAAATATTAATTTTAATGTCAAAAATTAAATAAATATTTTTCTGATTAAAATGCAATAGGAAAATATTTTTGGTGATTTTTAAATGCATGAGAAAATTGTTTAAAGATTAATTAAATTGAATGAAAAATATTATGAAAAATAAGGAAATAGAAAAAATTTAAGGAAAAGTGTTAAAAAAGAAATTGCCATGCCAGGGATCGAACTCATGCCCTCTGGAGAAATCAACCAACACGTTGCCATCTGAGCCAAGGCGCCTTGGTGTTTGTAATCTGCATTCAATGTGTTATAAGTGGTAAAACGTGTCATATTTGAATTTCAAACACAGTCAACACGCGTGGGACCCAGATGTTATGAATGAGCGAATCAGGACAAGCCATGATGCCACGCCGGAGTCAGCTCAGGTCAACGACGCCGGAGCCCTAGCTCCGGTCGTCTTCTCCGATCAAACAAAATCTCAAACCTGCAAAATAAGCCAAATAAAGAACAAAGGAGGACCCTACCCCCCTAAATCGAGGGTTGCGAACACGATGGTGGTGTCCGTTTGCCCTGAAAGTCCCTGTATCAGCCGGTTCGAAGCAAACAATTCAGAAAACCCTAACTATGGCATAACGCGATTTGGACGTTCAAGCTTGAGAACGATGACCCAGATCATGTCTATGATGTCTCATGATCATGTTAGAATGATTAGTTTCGATTAAAACAAGCAGGTATTAAAAATTCGAATTCAAGAAAAATATGAATATGTATGTTCATGTATGGCTCGATTCAAGCATGTTTAACCATGGTTTTTGATCTGTACTTACTCAAACTTACCTCAGGAACACAATGGGATGCTTGAGAGTGGCTGGAAGTGGCTGAAAACTCAAACTCGAATTTGCCAACTTTGAGAAAAAATTTGGAATTTTAGGGTTGCTTCAAGAGGCTAGGGTTTCGTCCTTTGGTCTTGTGGATGTGTTGTGTATTTATAGAGTGAAAGATTGAAGAAAAAAGAATGAAAAAAGATAGGCTCTTCAATGCAAAAATATTGTCTCTTTAAATTCAAATCAAATCTTTTCAAAATTTGATTTTTCCTTCCTTGCATGAGCTAGCACGAATTTGGCATGTCTTGTGGGCTTCCTTGGTCCTCAAGCTTGATAAAATTCCAACCCAACTTAAATTATACCTTGTTTTCATATTTTATTTAATTTAAATTTGAATTAAATGCTTTTAAATTCAAAAATAAATCAAAAAAATAGAAAGAGGTCGTGGCAAGGCATCAAGAGGTCAAAAATAATATTATGATCAAGTTTGGATCATAAAATTATAGGCCCATTTCGAAAAAATTGGATTTTGTCAGATACTTTTCTTTGTGCAATTCTTCAAAAATGTCCAACTTGTGCAAGGTGTATTTTGCTCAATTTTTAACATTTTTGAGTGTTCTTGGACTTTTTAGAAATATCTAGATGTCCTATAAACAACCTCTTTTGTTTCATCTCAATTGGAGTTTCCATGCTCAATAACACTTCTTTACAAAAAGTTGACTTTTTGTTGACTTTGAAAAGGACCTGTAATGTTTTGATCCATATCTTCAAAATGAAGCATTTTCTGACCATGCTTGTGAGACATGAAATTGTAGAGAATTGAATTCTCTTCAAAATGAGACGTGGTGGAAAAATATCTGATAAAGTATGCGATTGTTATGCTCAGTCAAAGTTCAGTTGACTTTTCACTAGAAAACCCTAATTTGGAAAGTTTGACTTTTGATCAAATCTTGAGTTTTCTTGATGAATCATAATCAAACCTTGATAAAATGATGAATGTTACTTCAAAATATGGATGTTGACCAAAAATCATAAAGTTTGACTGTATGTTGACCACAATTGATTTTTTGTCCAATACAACTGATTTTCAACCATCTGAGCAATTGTTTGAGGAAACTTGACTTGTAAAGCTTGAAACTTGACATGGAGATTCTTTGAAGCATATGAGGAGGCATGATGACCATTAGAGATGTTGGAAGTCCATCTTGATATGAGGATAGCCAAACCCTAGTTTTGGTTGATTGCTTAGGAGAGGGTTTGTCTGATCAACCCTTGAGGAATCCTTAAGCATGGATGTATGGAACGTCTTGAGGAGTAGGAGGACAAATTTTGGGGCATGACAGTTGCCCCTGTTCAATCTTCTTGTACTGGAAGGGTTAGATTGGCATGCTTGCCTTTCGTGACCTGGAGGTAGAAGATGATTGAACACTCGAGTACACCTGAAAATTTGCACTCGTCGTTGATTGATGATGCATGGGAATGGGCTTACAGATGCCATTTGGAGGAGTCGGAGGCTTTACTGGGGAATGAGTCGTACATTAGACTCAAGAACGTCGCCTGAATAGGAGAATCGTCGGAGATGGGCTTAAGATGCCATCCGGAAAGACTGATGCTGGGGAACGAGCCGTACGTTAGGCTCTGCAGATGTTCCTGAAGATAGAAGGGAGCATGGAGATGGGCTTAAGATGCCATCCGGAGGGAGTCGTACGTTAGACTTCGTGCTCGTCTTTGAATGAAGTTATTGGTTTGTATTGGTTTTAACCAAATATGCAGCATTCTGAAAGTGGAGAGATATCGACAAATAGTCGGAGATGGGCTTAAGATGCCATCCAGGGCAACTGAGTCGTATGCCAGACTCTGTAGTTGCTGTTGATAATAAGAGAGAGTCAGAATAAATCTTCGTCTTGATTATTCTGAGGGGATAATAGTCGGCAGAATGTGGATAGCTTCCATGTTGTGCTTCGGGTGTTGATCCAATGCCTGTTGTTTAGAAGTGATTTTCACCTGTTTGTGAAAAACAAAATAAATTTGGATAGAATATTGTTAGTCTTATGCAGATTATGATGCATGATGTAATGTGTATGAATGATATATGCACAAATTATGACTTATGAAAAATGTATGAATGATAGATGTCAGCTATTTCAAAACATATCCATCTTGAAGAAGATCTGGATGTTCTGCTTGGGGATTTCTGGCTTCTGTTTGGGGACGAAACGGATGGAAACCCTGCTTTTGAAAGAGAAGACATCCTTGATTCCTCCGATGCACTATCTGACCAAGTTTCGAGCCTAGATATTAATGCTGTTGAGGATAGTAGAGATCAAGAGGTACATTACTGTGGATCTTGTGTGTAGACCCTGCTGGGGAAAATTTAGGAGGTGCTCTACTGGGGGACAGGGCTGGAAAGATCTGGAGCCCGTCGAAACCTCTGGCTGGGGAATAAAAGATGTAGGTTTCCTCTGATGCACTATCTGACCAAGTTTCGAGTCTGGATATTGGTGCTGCCGGGGGAATGGTAATTGTTGAGAGATATTTTGTTGGGGATAAATACCCCTGATGGAGATGAACCGTTACTGCTTTGGGGGCTGATGTAACAGGGTTCAGCTGGTTGGGATCACTGCTCGGGGACTAACGTGATGAAGCTTGGAATGTCTGGACTAGTGGAGGAAAATGTGTACTCCGCTGGGGAAGGTTTGTAGTGAGCGACACCTCCGTGGGGATTGAACTCTGCAGGGGAATGTATTGGTGACTTTCTTCGTCATCTCAATTCCTAAAGCCCGTAGTAATTATCCTTGTTCGTTCGCTTTTCGCATGCTTGTAAATAGATATTTATTGTCAGATGCATATAATCATTCGAAGCAATCATTGGACTTTATGCAAAAAGAAACAAACAACAGCAAACAAAAAGAAAGAACTTATATTAATTTGAAAGGTGGCGTATGGCCAAGCAGTTTGTATACAAGAAAAGTAAAAAGCTATGCGGCAACAATCTCGTCGAGTTTCAACTATGCTAGTACTCATATATTTCGACTATCTTATCTCCTTGCTGTCAGTAGAAAGTGAGTGAATTGATTTTCGCCATTTGAATCTTGAATGCTGATAGTAGTCTGTAGATAGGTGATCTAGACGAGACATAGTCGTACGCTTAAATCCCTAACTTTTGCCTAGACCGCCCTTTCGGGTTTTCAGTCTACAGGGATACCCTTTTTTTCCCAAGCTTTCCCAAGCTGCCTTTGCAAGTTTTCGACTTGCCGGGTGTACATGTTTTGTATATATCCTTAACTTTTGCCCAAACCCTTTTGGTTCTCCAGGATGCCCTTATTTTTGCCTAGGTCAGTCGACCTAGCGGGTCTCATTTATGCGTAGTATTTTTTGACTATGTCTGCGTTCACAGGGGGTGGGAAGTCTTCGCCATCCATGGTGCTAAGTATCATAGCTCCGCCGGAAAATATTGTCTTGACTACAAACGGTCCCTCGTAGGTGGGAGTTCATTTGCCCCTGGGATCACCTTTTGGAAAAATGATGCGCTTGACTACTAGATCGCCGACTTGGTAAACTCGGTGCTTGACCTTCTTGTTGAATGTTCTGATCATCCGCTTCTGATAGATCTGTCCATGGCAAATGGATGCGAGTCGTTTCTCATCGTTCAAGTTGATCTGGTCAAGGCGAGTCTGGACCCAATCGTCTTCGCCTAACTCTGCGTCCTAGAGGACTCTGGTTGAGGGTATTTGAACCTCGATTGGTAGGACCGCTTCCATACCATATACAAGAGAGAAGGGGGTTGCCCCTGTTGACGTTCGTGCTGTAGTGCGATAACCATGAAGAGAAAATGGTAACATCTCATGCCAATCCTTGTAAGTCACTGTCATCTTCTGTATAATCTTATTGATATTCTTATTGGTGGCTTCCACTGTGTCATACCCCAATTTTTGACCTAATATACCACCTTACATTTGCATCATTGCATCACTAACAGTTCAAAATTAGGGTTTCATCAGATTTTCATCTGATTCAAGAGGCAAAAAATTAGGGTTTGAGATACTCACTTCATTTGATCTATCTTGATCAAATCATCAACCTCTGATCATCAGATACCCAATTTTTCTCACTAATCAATCAAGGATCGACCAATTAGGGTTTTGATCGAGCATGAGTATTCTCTGACTTTTTGAGCATTGAATGACTTTTTTGGATAGAGATTGGTCATTATATCTTAGATACAACATCTTGACCTAATTTCTGGATTCAAAACATCACAAAAGTTCACAGACTTCATCAGTCAATTTCAGAAACATCTGATGAAAATTCATCTGCACAGAAAAGTCAAACTTTGACTTTTGGTCAAAATTTTCAAAACAAAACTTTTTCCATCATCAAAATACTTCAAATGATCCATCATGATCATAAAAAATCAAAGAATTTGGAAAAGTCAACAAAAAGTCAAAAATTCCAACACTTAGAAAAATATCTAAGTGTCAAAATTTCTTATTTTTTCCAAACTTCATGGCATTTTTTCACATAGTTCCATTTTGAATTGGAAAAAACTCAAAACATGAAAGTTGTAGCCCTTGAAACAAGCTTTCCAAAATGTCCAAGAACTCTCAAATCCATGGAGTCTAGCTATACTTTTGAAATTGAAACATAAGGCTCCATGAACATGGTTTTTCAAGGTCAAAACTTCACACTTATAAGTCATTTTGTGATTTCTTCATCTAGAAGCAATGCCACCTTGCCAAATGGAGTTTAGAGCTGATAAATATCAGCTAGAGATAATTGAGAAGAGATAAGATCAATTTGGGATTTTCACACATGGTAAAAAGAGGAAGCTTCCTTTTTCCTTTTGAAAAAGTCTTTCTTACCCTTTAAGGCATCTTTGAATTACAAAGCCTTGTACTTGTGCCTAACATTTTCAGAACTATTGGCCTATAAATAGAGCATCATTTTCAAGTTCAAACTACACCAAAGCAATGCAAATCCATGCTTTCTCTATTTCCTTGAAATTCAAGCAACATAGTGCAAAAGTGAGAAACATTGCAATTTTGAAAATCTGTAAAAACCATGATGAAATTTGGTGTCTAACATAACCTATAATCAATATGGAACATGTTTGAATCATAAAATCAACACAAGAACCACTGAAAATCAGATTTCATATTTCATGATCCAAACTTTCCAAAACTGCCTTAGCATTCGAATTTGAAGTTTGGCTTGAACAAGTTGTGTTCTAATCACTCAAACACCTTCCATATACATCATATGAATGATCCAGACCCTTAGAAACAAACTGTAACAGCTTTAACATCGATTTCCAGTTTTCATTTTGAGCTTGTGCAGGTCGACTTGGGTAGGATGATCCAGATGAATTCATGATGTGCAGACCACTTCTACACCTTCCATATAGGCCGTTGATGCTCTAAGAATCATAAAATCAGTTCTGGAAACACTCTTGCATTGAATTCGATCTCAGCTTGAACAGGTATAAACTCAAACTTCAATCTCATTATTCTTTGCACTTAAATGAAAAAACTCTTGGCCAATCTTTTTCTGCACCTAACACGATCATAAACCCTCAAACAAATTGAAAAATCATCAATCATACATCATTTAATTTAGAATTTTCAGTTTTAGGGTTCTTCACGATTTCTAAAAATTCAAACGTGTTAGACCAAAAATAAATGCAATTAACATCCACCATCGTGTTCCTTGTGAAAAATCGAGCAACTTTCATGTTTACTTCATCTAATTTCATTGAGAAACGAAGATTATAGCATGGATGGAAGGATCTGAGAATCAAAGAGGAAGAACATGGCTTCGCGCGTGTTCTTGAGTTTTAAATTCAAACTTTCCAATATGTTATCTACACGTGTTTTGATTCACAAACACAAACGCGCGCTTATCCCAGCGGTTGCCAGCTTGCTCGTAGTCCTTTGTGCCACGTAGCCACCCCAATGGTCATGGGTTCAACCCTCCAAAGGACCATTCTTTTTAAAACTCTTCATATTTTTTCATGTTTTTTACAAAACTTCAACATTTTTTTTAACCAATCAAAACTCCTCATTTTGAGGTGATTTTTTGTACACTTGTCAATAAATACATCTATTTTATGATAGTGCAAAAATTTTCAGAAAAAACTTTCATCTGATTATGTTTTAATCGAGCCGAAAATGACGCTTTCGACACTTTTCAAAACTCCTCTAAAAGGTGAATTTTTCAAACTTTCGACTTCCGATTCTTTTCAAAACTTCTCATAAATGAACTTCATATTTCAAAACACTTTAAAAATCATTTTTTCAAAACTTTTCATCAAACTTGCATCTTTTTCCATGATCGATCCGATTTAAACGATAAAACCGATTCGTTTTCTCTCGAATTTCTCAATCGATCATGGGCCTCCCTCACGGTGTAAGTCCCATAACATTCTTTTATGTACATAATATTTCATTGTACATATCAAACTCTCTTCAGATACATACAAATTTTTATCTGTACATAATACAGATACTTTTTATACTCAAGTACAGACAAACTTCGATCGTTTGTTTTCCCTTCACTTGTGTATACACAAACCAACATTCTTTTATGTACATACATATTTTCCTTGTACATATCAAATTCTTTTTATACTCATACAAATATTTGTCTGTACATGATACAGATACTTTTCACAGATAAACTTCGATCGTTCGTTTCCGTTTCATCTGTATATACACTGAATACCATTGGTATTGAAAGGAGCATTATTCCCTGTGAAACTGCTTTCAAACCAATGGGCCACTCTTATGGTGTAAGTCCCAACCCTCCTATGTACATCCATCTTTGTCTGTACATAAATACTCGTTCGTGTACATATTTACTTCCTTGTACACATCCAAACTTGTAAATAATCAAGTTACGCTCGTTTTAAACGTTCGTTTCACAGACACTTGTTTATATTTCAAATCATAAACTCTTGTGAATAAACATCATGCATTGTTTATATTTCCTTCGTAAACTCCTATGAATACATATCACACACACACACACACTTGTTTATACAACTGTCAAGTTATAACATAACAACTAGTCTAACCAATAGGTTCCCCACAGTTTTAGCCTCCTCTTGGGCTTTATACAAGATAACTCTCCCCACAGAGTTAGCCTCCTCTTAGGCTTCATATAAGAAAACTCATTCATCTGAGTTTAGCCTCCGCTTAGGCTTCATATAAGATGACACTCCCCTGTTGAGTTAGCCTCCTCTTGGGCTTCGTTCAAAAGAACTCCTCATTGAGTTTAGCCTCCTCTTGGGCATCATACAATGAAAGAGACAGGAAATCTCTTAACAGCCTCCTATTGGGCTTCCAATACAAAGAATCACCCGCGTTAGGATAGAACCCAGAGAGTATAATTTCCCGGTGAAATTGCTCTTATTTCCAAAAGGATGGTTTCCCGGTGAAATCCCTTTTAAGACAAAGCCAACCATACCCTATAGCTTCCTCTTGAGCTTCATACAAGGACCCTCGATGACCCTCGGGATGCCTCTTCTTGGGCTAACAATACAAGGACCCATGGGCTTCTTAAAATCATCCCCTAATCCAATCAATTTCTCCTCGAGATTTAGACATTTATCATCTCTATGGAAGAAGTATCTCGTCTGTCACATCACATACAGTCAAAAACTGTTCAAACTCTTTTCAAACAAAAACATCTCTTAATTGTAAGTGGTAACGCTTGTACACTCAAGAAAAACACCTAATGCTTACAGTTAAAAGATTTAATCTTTTTCAAACATCTTTCTTAAACATGTAAGTGGTAGCTTTGTACACTCAAGCAAAACACCTGTAACTTACGATGAAAGATTTTTATCAGACAAACTTTTCAAAAATGTATGTGATGAAATAGATTAGATACATTTTTCATTAAGATGACATTTGTCTGTCTCTTACTAACATCCCGTTGCTTTCCACTAGCATAAGTGGGAACTACGATTGCTCTGACTTTCTCAACATCCTTTTGAGAATACGTAGGCACAAGGTCTCATCCTTGCCGAGCAAATTTCTTTCTCCCTCAGACCAAAAAAACCTTAGATCCCTGTAGATCCGAGCTACAAATGCTCTGATTCCCACTAGGGGATATGTATGCAGAAGATCCACAGATCTTTGCGAGCACAATAATAACAAACACTAGGATCCCACATAATCTATCTTTCTTAAAATCCCAAAGGAGAAACTTTCCCAATCATAGAAATAGCAATTAAAACACACAAACATATCAAACATATTCATATATAAAGCTATAGATAACTATATATATTTAGGGTCCTCCATCTATTCCCTTTATATAACAATCCCCCTTACCCGGAATACTCCCCAATGCGTTGCGTCTAGTTTGCTCTAGTCGTTACGCATATCAAAATCAATTGAGGGTATTAACAGCTTTCCCCTTTTTCATAATCATTAAATCATCTTTCTTGTGTTGAAAATAATAAAGCTTGATGCTCGCGGAATCTTTATAAATAAATCAAAAGAGTAAATCGTTTCGAGCCAGAGAATTCGAATTCATATTCGAATCCTCTAGCGCGTCACCTTTTAACGCGAACACACTGCATCATTCATCTTAGGCCGATATGGAGAAGAGTTGTGATGCTTGATCTTGAACTGCGTGCAGAGTTCGGTGATCATTTTGTTGTTGAGATTAGAGCCGTTATCTGTGATAATCCTTTCGGGAGTGCCATACTGACAGATAATATTATGCTTGATGAATCGAGCCACAACATTCTTGGTTACAGATGCGAACGAGGCTGCTTCTACCCACTTGGTGAAATAGTCAATTGCCACAAAGATGAAACGATGCCCATTGGAAGCGGTGGGCTTGATTTCTCCGATCATGTCAATGCCCCACATTGCGAAAGGCCAAGGAGTAGTTAAAACATTCAACGGTACTGGAGGTACATGCACTTTATATGCATATATCTGGCATTTGTGACAAGATCGAGCATAGCGGTGACAATCAGCT
This sequence comes from Vicia sativa, assembly GCA_021764765.1. Classification (NCBI taxonomy): domain Eukaryota; kingdom Viridiplantae; phylum Streptophyta; class Magnoliopsida; order Fabales; family Fabaceae; genus Vicia; species Vicia sativa. Next base: position 76,772,921 of record CM038795.1, read on the forward strand.
TCCGTTGTGGAGCAATAGTAACCTGTTCTCAGAATCTTCTTAGCCATCGTATGTCCACTGGAATGGGTACCAAATACGCCTTCGTCTAATTCTTCCATGATCCGTTCTGCAGTTTTCTGATCTACACAGCGGAGTAAGCACAAGTCATGATTGCGCTTGTATAAGATGTCGTTGTTGAGGAAGAATTTGGATGTGAACCTTCTCAAGAACTTCTTATCGTTGACAGATGCCCCTGCGGGATGTTCCTGAGTCTCAAGATACTTCTTCACTTCGTAGAACCAAGCTTTCTCTTCTATATCAAGTTCACAATAGTATGCTGGTTCATCAAACTTCTCAATGATGATTTGGGGAGCCTCGTTGTCCCATCTGACCTTGAACATAGACGACATAGTAGCTAACGCGTCTGCCAATTGATTCTCTTCTCGTGGAATATGATCAAAAGTAATCTCTTCAAAGTAGGGAATCAAACTTAGAACATGCTCTCGATATGGAATAAGGTTCAGATGCTTTGTATCCCACTCGCCTTTAATCTGACTGATCACTAAAGCTGAGTCTCCGTACACTTGTAAGAACTTGATTCTTAAGTCAATAGCAGCTTTAATACCCATGATGCACGCTTCGTATTCGGCCATGTTGTTGGTGCAACTGAAACATAATCTGGAGGTGAAAGGCGTATGTCTGCCTGTGGGAGATGTAATGATGGCACCAATGCCATTGCCAAGTGCATTTGAGGCTTCTTCAAAGACCATGGTCCATCGGGATCCTTGTTCAGGGTCCTTCGTCTGGGCCTGGTTCTTCGCAATCAGTAACTAGTAAAACATCTTCATCGGGAAACTCGAACTGCATAGACTGATAGTCATCTATGGCTTGATGAGCCATATGATCGGCTACTATACTTCCTTTGATCGCTTTCTAAGAAGTATACTGGATTTCGTACTCGGTCAGGATCATTTGCCATCTTGCTATTCTTCCGGAGAGAGCTGGTTTCTCAAATATGTATTTTATCGGATCCATCTTGGAGATCAACAAGGTAATGTGAGTCAACATATACTGTCTTAGTCGGCGAGAAGCCCAAGCCAAAGCGCTGCAAGTTTTCTCGAGCTGTGAGTATCTCATTTCACAGTCGGTAAACTTTTTGCTAAGGTAGTATATTGCATACTCTTTTTGACCAGACTCGTCATGTTGCCCCAACACACACCACATTGAGTTCTCTAACATTGTTAAGTATATGATAAGAGGTCTTCCTTCAGCAGGCGGCATCAGGATAAGAGGATTCTGTAAGTACTCCTTGATTTTGTCAAAAGCGATCTGGCAATCATCGTTCCATTCTACTACTTGATCTTTCTTAAGTAACTTGAAGATTGGCTCATAAGTAGCAGTTAAATGTGCAATGAATCTGGAAATGTAATTTAATCGTCCCAAGAAACCTCTGACTTCCTTCTCGGTGCGGGGAGCTGACATTTCTTGAATAACTTTTACCTTGGCGGGGTCAACTTCAATACCCTTACCACTGACAACAAACCCTAGGAGTTTACCGGATCTGACTCCAAAGGTGCACTTGTTAGGATTAAGTCTTAGTCTGTACTTCTTCAATCTGTCAAATAGTTTATGCAAATGATCGAGATGTTCTTCTTCAGTCTGGGATCAAGCTATCATGTCGTCGACATAGACTTCTATCTCGTGATGAATCATGTCATGAAATAATGCCACCATGGCACGCTGATAAGTGGCGCCAGCGTTCTTCAACCCGAATGGCATGACCTTGTAGCAGAAAGTGCCCCACTGTGTAACACAAGTAGTCTTCTCCATGTCTTCAGGAGCCATTTTGATCTGATTGTAACCGGAGAAACCATCCATGAAGGAGAAAACCTTGTGCTGAGCGGTGTTGTCAACTAGAACATCAATATGAGGAAGTGGGGAATCGTCTTTCGGACTCGCTTTGTTCAGATCTCTATAATCCACACACATTCGTACTTTTCCATCTTTCTTAGGTACGGGTACCATGTTTGCCACCCATTGCGGATAAGAAGTAACAGCTAGGAAACCGGCATTGAACTGGTTCATAACTTCGGCTTTGATTTTCTCGGACATCTCAGGACGCATGCGACGAACCTTCTGTTTCACTGGGAGAAAACTTTCTTTTGTCGGTAACCGGTGTACCACAATGTCTAGACCTGGCATGTCTTCGTATGACCAAGCAAAAACGTCGATATATTCTCGTAGCATCTGAACCAATCTTTCTTTGACACTGTCCTCAAGACCTGGTCCTATCTTGATCTCTTTTCTATCTTTATCAGTACCTAGATTCACAACCTCAACTAACTCTTCATGTGGCTGTATAACTCGTTGTTCTTGCTGTAGCAGTCTGACAAGTTCTCCTGCCACTTCACAATCTTCCTCACCTTCATCTTCGGCTTGGTAGATCGGATTATCGAAGTCATATTTAGCAATAGCATAGCTGTTATCAACGAGATTCGGAGTGATTCTACAGTGTATCACGTGGGTGTGTGTAAGAACACATGGCTTTTGAAGGGGTGATAAAGTAAAAGAAGGAAACATTTAAATTCAAAAGTCCAACGATTTTATTGAATGAAAATATGCAAATGACAGATAATAACCCTCACAAACGATCCATGATGCCCCGGGCAAGGCACTAGGCTTTAAATTTTATTGTTCAAAGCATAGAAAACGAAAAGCAAAACAAAAAACAAAAGCAATTACTCCTGTCTAAAGGAGATTGGTATGACGTCTTTAGTCTTCCAATTGCTGAGTCCGTTGTCGGGAGTTGGGAAGATCCATCTACTGATGTCGGAGTCGTTGTCGTCATTGTCGTCGTCTTCTATAGCATGGACTCCATTCTGGCTGATGCGGAAAGGAAGTTGGCCGGCACGTTCGTGGCGTATCATCTTCTGTCCTTTGATGGTAAAGCCTAAACCAGTCTTGTCAGATTTGAAAGGAAGATCAGGGAGCTAACCCCAAATAGTACTACCTCCTTCTTCGACTGCAGCTTGAGCATCCTTTAGCGAGGCCATCCTAGGCGGAACTTGTGTAACTTCAGGAGTGACAGGAGAGTCAACAGGCACGACCCTTGGAACTGTTTCGAAAGCTTGACAGGGAGTCTCAAATAATTCACCTTCCATTTCGAGGTATCGGAATGACTGTAGATGACTGACCATATATTCCTCTTCACCATATACTGTAACAACCTTCCCCTTCACCGGGTACTTCAGCTTCTGATGCAAGGTAGAGGTAACAGCGCCTGCCCCATGTTTCCAAGGGCGTCCAAGTAGGCAAGAGTAAGCCGGACGGATGTCCATGACAAAGAAAGTGGAGTCAAAAGTCTGGGAACCGATTTTAACAGGCAGAGTGAGCTCTCCAAGCACTATTCGCTTAGAACCATCAAAAGCTCTCACAACTATGTCGCTGGGCTTCAGAAACAATCCCTCAACATCAAGTCGATCAAAAGAAGTCTTTGGTAGGATATTCAAAGCAGAACCAGTATCCACCAATACATGAGACAATGTAATGCCCTTGCATTCAACAGAGACGTGTAAGGCTTTGTTGTGTTTCTTTCCGGCAGGAGTCAAATCAGCATCAGAGAAGCCTAGGCCGTTGTTGGCAGCCAGGCTAGCAATACAAACTTCAAATTGATCGGTAGTAGTGTTTTGCGGTACGTGAGCATTCTTCAGAAACCTCACCAAGGCTTTAGCATGAGCTTCAGAGCACAAGAGCAAGAGCAAGCATGGAGATCTTGGACGGAGTCTGTCCCAACTGTTCCACAACATTGTAGTCACTCTTGTAATTCCTGGCAGCAGATACGTGATGTCACAGAGAATGTTATGACACAGTATCTAACACTCTGTTAACAATTTACACAGTTAATTTAAACAGCAGTAAAGAACACAAACAATTGTTTACCCAGTTCAGTGTGTAACTACACCTACATCTGGGGGCTACCAAGCCAGGGAGGAAATTCACTATTAGTAGAATTAATTCAGGAATAAACCAACCAGTTTATCTCCTTCACTTAAAACCTACCCAATGCAACTTCGATCTAAGTCCTACTTAGACCTGAGTTCCTACTCACTCTCCCTCAATCACAGCAGTGATATCAACCTATTGATTAATTGAATTGTGAAGACACTCTTCAATAAACATACTTGATCTTGCTTAAAAGCTTTAATCAAGAGACACAACACTCGTGCTTCAAAGCTTTGAGTGATAAACAACCCTTACAACCAAATCCTAATCCAAGGCACTTATCAATTGATAATTGCTTGGCTCACAAGAGTAACTAGAATACACAAATAAACAACCTGCTAAATCTTCAATACAGTTCAAGAGGCGCAGCAGCAGAGTAAGGGTTCTTTTCCTATTATAGAAGCAGCCCTGAAACTTCAGTTTTGGGCTTCCATAATAATAGCTAGGGTTCACTTAATTAATCCTAAAAACTTGTTCTTTTTAACAAACCAATTTAGGGTTAACTAAGATTAACCAAACAGCCACGTGAGCATGCAATCCAATAACATAAAACATAATAAAAACAGCTCAACAACATTCCTGAAAAGACTCAGGAAAAGTGATTCTGCAGAACAGCAAATGTCACACACAGAATGTCATAACATCAGTTATGACATCAGTTAATTTTCTGCAGAATTCCAGCACAGTATTTAGCTTCCAGTCTGAGCTGTACTTGAATCCATTCTTCTCATGCAGAATTTATCTTCAACTCTGAATGTCATGACATCAGTCAAGACATTTTCATATCCTAGTTTTACCAAAAATTAATGCCAACATAAAAACACTTACAACTCTTCTTGATGATCTTCAGAATTTCCTCCATTTCTTGTTTAGAGGTATCTTCAGCAACTTCCTTTGGTACTTCTAGCTGAGCATGATGAGTTACTGGTTCTTTCCCTCTAGCTTCGGGAACTGGTTGAATAGCTGGAATGCGAGCTGGAGTCGTAGTGTCTTTTGGAGGAGAGATCTCTGGAGAAAATACTCTTCCAGTTCTGGTCACCTTACTTGATCCGGTGATGTTGTCAATGTCAGGAAAGGTAGCTTCAACTATAAGATCCTTAATGGTCAGAGGGTCTTGCTTGACGCCATGATAGTAAACCTCAGCTCCATAGTTCCAGGGGATAGCTTTGTCAGAGGAATATGGAAATGGCCTGGGAGAAGTAATGATGAGAGGTGCCACTCTAGACACAGGATCAGCAGAGGAAATCCTTATTGTGTTAACATCAGCATAGTCTTATGGGAAATCGTCTCCCCATCCGGTCGCCTTAACATCTTCAATAGGAATCTTGTAGCTTTCAGGAACAGTATACTTCACCATGTAATCATACTTCCCACTTGGCTGCCCCAAGGTATCCCAAACTTCTGGCACAAATTCACTCACATCTTCGATCTTCAGTTTCTTAGACATGTCTTCACACAGATTCTCCACAGGTGAAGGTTTCAGAAATAACACTTTGCGGTTATCCATCATGCACTAAATACGTCTTCTCAACCAAGCACAACCATCAGGTGCAGATGGGCACCAACGACAATTCTCTGGGCATCCTGGATTGACACCGGCTTGCAGAGACTTCTTCTTAATAGTCATCAGAGGAATGGTCAAGTCATCTATATTAAAAACATAAGAGTTCTTGTCAATAGCATTGGCACTCTTGGCGTGATTAGGCATAGGGGCATTGATCACATTCAGAGTCTCAATAGGAGGATCAAACTCAATCTCTTTAGCTTCAATCATATCTTGAATCTTGTTCTTCAGAGCCCAACAATCATCAGTGTTATGCCCTAGGCTGTTGGAGTGGTAAGCACACTTAGCATTAGGATTGTATCTCGGAGAGGAAGTGTTGATGTTCTGAGGAGGATCCCTCAAGGTAATCAGCTCTGCTTTCAACATGTGTTGCAAGGCTTGCGACAATGGCATGTTGATCTTGGTAAACTGTCTTCGTGGCGCGTTCTGGTTATGCGCGTTGTCTCGCTGAGGTTGTGCTGATGTAGGATTAGAGATCACAACTGCCCCCACAGATTGAGCACGGTCGGCCTTGGCTCGGATTTTCCGACCATACACAGCATTGGCTTCTTTCTTTCCGCCAAAAGATCTCTTCGTAGCACTTGAGGATGACTCTACCTGAATCTGTCCGCTCTAAATTCCAGCTTCAATGCGCTCTCCTGTCAATATCAGCTCGGTGAATCCGGCTGAAGAGTTTCCAATCAGATGATTAAAAAATGGACCTGTCAGTGTTCCCATAAACATATCAACCAAATCCCTATTGGACAAGGGTGGTTGAACTCTGCCTGCTAGATCTCTCTATTTCTGAGCATACTCTTTGAACTTCTCATCACGACCCATAGACATGCTCTGTAGCTGCATACGAGTGGGTGCCAACTCAGCATTGTACTCATACTGCCTGTAGGAAGCATCTGCTAAGTCACTCCAAGTACGAATATGGTCACTCTCTAGCTGATAATACCACTCCAACTGAGTTCCGGACAAACTCTCTTGGAAATAGTGCATCCACAACTTTCTGTCGTCAGTGTGGGGGTTGATCTTATGAACATAGGACTTCAAATGCAGCTTCGGACAAGAAATGCCATCATACTTGGCAAAAATTAGGAACTTTGAACTTGGGAGGAATCACCACACCAGGGACAAGACTCAAATCATCAAAATTCAGCCCTGACATCTTCAGATTTTCCACAGCATTCAGACGGTCTTCAAGTTGCTTGTATTTGTCATCCTCATAAGAGTACTGATCATTCTCATAATCTTCTTCCTTCTTTTCAGGCTCACGCTGGTCATCTTCGTTGCCCTTGACACTTCCCTCAGTTTTGACACTTCCTTCTGAGAACTCTATCCGGCTAACCACCTTAGGACCACCTTTGTGACATCTTCCCATGTTGAGAACGCAAATGACCTTCTTCTTTTTGTTGATGAGCTTCTTCATATCTTCTTGGCCTTGGACCAAGCTGGTGAACATCTCCTGGAACTGAGCATTCTGAGCCTGGAGATCTTTGACAGTCTGTTCAAGAGCCATTTCTGCTAAAATAAATAGCGAGAAAATGAGAAAACCAATCTTCAATGTACCTGTTATGAAATGTTATGCCATGATATGCAATGTTTATGCGAATGCAATGCAATGTTTTCAAGGACCTTAGGAATTTAAATTTGTTAAACAAGCATGAACAAACATTTATTAGTTCTCTTTTTATTCTTTTTCTTTTTAAGTACAAAAGATAGTTCAGAAAAATAAAAGAACAACAATCCTAAAGCTCTAAGTCTCCCATGGGCGCTTCTTCTTAGTGCCGAGGTAGGCGTTGATGTTTCGCTCCTCGTGAAGTAGCTTGGTCAATTATAGTACCTTCTTCTCACTTGCATAACACTGAGCTTTGAATGTATCCCTTTCTTCTTTAAGTTGAATCCAGGATCTCTTCAAGTCTTCAGAATCAGTAGGCATGTCGGGATGGAGAATAGTATAGGGTACGTCACCTATAGCAACAGGGTTCCATAATTACTGGTAGAACAGGCGTGAATGGCATCATGAGGTTTTGAGCTCGAGCTCGCACCCATTTGAGGTAAGGCTCCCAAGGAATGGAGTTTTGGTGCCCCAAAGTCTTGGTATCAGTCTTTTTTACCATGCCCTAAGCATGTATGAACCTTCGTCGGTAATTTTGGAGATCGTGGTTGTAGTCGAACACAACATCTTGGAGAAGCATATCATGTGGACCATATCTTCGAGCATAACCAAACTGACGTAGATCTAGAGAAGGGTTGTAAGTAATACCTCCCCTCATACCAAGGAGTGGTACATTAGGGAATTTTCCGCAACGCTCAATGAATGTGAAATCCTTTTGAGAGAAAAGACACCAACGGATATCTGAATGAGAGAGTGACATTAGTCTTTGAGACCACTTCAATCTTTGTTCGTTTTTCAAAACTGATTGAGGAAGGTGCGAAATAAACCACCTAGAAAGTAACGGTATGCAACACACGACTTCATTGTTTTTAAAACAACCAATGAAAAAAACCAGTCATCACAAGAATCATAAAGAGAGTGGACCTGAAGCCAAAATCAAATGTCAAGAACATCTCCCCTGACACCAGCAGGACTTATGATTCAAACAGAAGAGCAAAGGTGACTCTGAAAGAGACTTTGTAGACAAGTCATAGTTAGAAGATGATTCTGAAGTTTCTGAAGATAAGTTAGAGTCTAAAGGTGACTCTGAAGAAGAATATGACTCTGAAAGCGAGTCTGATTGTGAAAGTGAAACTTATTTTGATCTAGATTCTTATGATGATCCTGAATATGGTGGTAATCCATTTTCTGAAGGTGGTGATACTTCTGAAGTTGGATTTCAAATGGTGGCCATGCTTCTGAAAGTGGAGCTTCTATAGGTGGTCTAGCCTTTGAAGGTGGTCCAACAGATGATATGGTTCCAAAATCAGAAGGATATTATGAACAAGTCTAGAGCCCATAAATAAGTAGACAAGTACCAGCGAGATTCATAGAGTTTGACATGTTGCAAGATACTTAAGTAGATTTTGAGAGAGAAGTCTTTCAGTGTGCCATGCTAGTAGACTTTGAACTAGTTGGTGTTGAAGAAGCTCTCACGTAAAAGTGTGGCTGAAGGCCATGAGAGAAGAATTTGAGGCTATATAAATAAATAAGACTTGGGATTTGACTAAGCTTCCAAAGGAGAATAAAGTCTTCAAAGTCAAATGGGTTTTCAAGGTAAATTTGAAGTCAGATGGATAAATTGAGAAACACAAAGAAAGTTAGTAGCTAGACATTTTTTCAGAAATATGGACTAGATTACTTTGAAGTATTTGCACCTTTAGCTAGACATGAAACCATCAGATTGATGATTGATATAACTACAAATAGGAATTTTCCATTGATACATATGGATGTCAAATTTTCATTTCTTAACAAACCAAATCAGGAAGAGGTATACGTGTCACAACCTCCTAGATTTGTGAAAAAGAATCAGGAAGGGGTGTTGTACAAATTACATAAAGTATTGTGTTGACTGAAACAAGCTCCTAGAGCTTGGAATTTGAAAATGATTCATTTTTCATACTGCACGAGTTTAGAAAGTGTGGGATAGAGTATAACATTTATTTGAAGTATACTTCTAGAGGAAATATGGTTATGGTGTTGATGATATATTACTAACACAGATTTGTCCAGAAGAGATAATCAAGTTCAAAAAGGTGTTGATGAATGAGTTCGAGATGACTAATTTGGGAAATATGGTATATTTTCTAAGAATAGAGATTTTGTACTCTGAGAAGGGTATCATTTTGCATCAGCTGAAGTACGAACTTGAGCTTTTGAAGAGATTTGATCCAAAAAATTGTAAGCCTACAATCACACATACTGGGACAAATTTTGATGTTAAGGATGATGACGTAGATGCTACAATTTTCAAACAATTGGTTGACTCATTGAGATATTTGTGTTACACCATACCTGACATTTGTTATGCGTTTGGAATGATGAGTATGTTTATGAACAAATCGAAGTGGTCACATTACCACGTTGCTATTAAATTATTGAGGTACATTGAAGGGACTATGAAGTATGGAGTATTATTCCCTTCTGGTGTTAAAAATGATGGAGAGATGATATGTTATTCAGACTCTAATTGGTGTGGAGACAAAGTTGACAAAATAAGTACTTTTGAATATTTTTTCTAGTATCTATGAAGTCTCATTTCTTGGTGATTCAAGGAGTTATCCGTGGTTGTGTTGTCAACTTTCCAAGTCGAATACGTTGCATGTGCTTTGACTACGTGTCAAGCTATTTAACTGATGAAATTGTTGCAGAATATGAAGATCAAGGTGAGCAAACCTGTAGAGTTGATGATTGATAAAAATCAGCTATAAGCCTTGTCAAGAATTCGGTGTTCCATGGGAGAAGCAAGCACATTGGCACGAAGTTCTATTTTCTGAGAAGTCAAGTCTAGAATGGAGTGTTAGAAGTTGTGCACTATAGCACTCAGAAGCAACTTGCAGATGTTCTGACGAAGATTTTCAAGACTAAACACTTTTTCCATTTGAGGGGTGTAATTGGTGTTGTAGAATTTAATTAGCTAGATATGAATTAATGGATGGTGTTAGAAGTAATTCATATTTAGAAGATGAGGTTACTCATAAGTCGAGGTTACTCAGAAGATGTTGTTAGAATTAGAAGCTTTTGGGTCTGTTAGTTAGAAGCAATATCTTCTGAAGGTGTTAGCTATAAGTATAAGCTTCTGAGAATATTTAGCTAGAAATAGTAGTTTGATGTTAGTTAGAAGCAATAGCTTCTGAAGGTGTTAGCTAGAAGTTGTAAGCTTCTGAGACTATTTAGTTAGAAATAGTAGTTTGATATGTTCTAAAATCTACTTTTAGTTGTTAACTGAGCTATTAAACATACTTTTGTTAGGGCCTATATGATTGTTTATTTTATCTATATGAGCAAGTTTGTAGCTAGGATCTTTGTAATAAAGTTAGTGTAACTGTGAATAGAGTTTCTTTCACAACAAATTGTTACAACCTTCATTCATCTTTATTCTCATCTTCAACCTTTGTGCAACAACATCCATTACTTAAGTTTGGTCTTCAATAAAATAATTAGGAGTTTTTGCATTTAGAGGCAGTCCATCAAATTGAATATAGATTATGAAATGATGGAAGGATTATGCTATTAATTTATGTGATTTAAATGCTAATAGATTGTGAAATGTGAAATGACTTAGTTCTTTTGCGTTTTATCACAAATGTTGCGATTAGCAAGAGTCACCGTCGACTTTTGTTTTATCCAATAAGGAAAGGTGAAAAGAACAGGAAAGACCTTTTATCAATTTTTAGTTCGGGGGGTAAATTATGAAAAGGGAAGGTGTTAGCACCCTTTTCATCCGTAGTTATCTACTGGCTCTTAATTTCTTAGCTCACTTTTAAAAACATGCTTTTGTATGTGATTTTTTTGAAAATATTTTGACTTTAACTTGGTAATGATTATTGTATCAATCCTCAAGAATGTATATGAAGTGTTTGAAAATATTTGTTCGAAAATGGGTGGTGTAAGATATGTTGTGTTTTGAAAAGTTATTGCGAGCAAGCAATTAAGAACTATTTACCCACTCAAAGGTAATTCGTTATTATTTTCCTTCTAAATTAAGGATAGTGTTATCCAAACCATTAGTTGGTAGTAGCCTCATCCATTGGATGTGAAGGGACAGGTGTAGGGTCGTTGTATGGTCATTGAAGGTAATGTGTAAGAATACCTTAGCAACTTCGTAGGGACTATCATCATTTTAATCGTACGCAACATCGAGGGACTATGATCTTTGAAGGGACTATGATGATTTTAACCGATGGTCTTCGCTAATGGTATCCCTACATTCGATGGACATGACCGTTTATTCGTAAGGCAACAGAGAGAGGTTACCCTAGAGGTGCAAGTGTGCAACAGTGATTAAATTCAGTTATTTATCTTGAATTAGGGTTTTCTAAGGTTGATTTTAGTCTCGCCATACAAACCCTAATTACTAATAGTTAAATATATACAACAAGTACAAAGTGTGGGAATTAAAAGTGCGGAAAATTAAATCCTAAGCTATTACATCCCATGAGCAGTTACATAATTAGAAAAAATACGATAAAAGATAAATCTACGCTATTACAAAATAACTGTGCGACCTATACATTCGTTTCTAAAATTTAAAGGTAACAAAAATAGTAAATAATAATAAGAAAATATTCACACAAATGTCAAAATGTCCTAATATTCTAAGTACTAAAAAAACTATATTTTTAAATTTTTATGATTGATTTTAATAGGAAAGAAAATAATTTAAATTAATTATGAAAAATATTAAACTTATTTAAAATAAAATTATTTTTTATGTCAAAAATTTAAAAATTACTTAATTAACCTAAAACTAAAATATAAGTATTTTTGATGTTTTTTTAAAAATAATTAAAAAGAATGAAAAGAAATTAAACTAAAAAATAAAATTAGAAAGAAAATAGAAAAGAGGAAAGAAAAACAAGTGATAAAAATAGGGATGGGACTGCCAGGGCTCGAACCCACGCCCTTGAGGCTGCAGGCGTAAAACATTACCACCAGGCCATGTGCCTGTGGTGTTATTATGTTGACTCTGGAAATATATTAGTGAAACTTGCGTAAATCTGGAAAATATGAAGAAAAAAAAAGCAACAGGTTAGGATCGAACCCACACCCTGGTAGACCAAAGCCTTATGCGCGCAGGTCTTGCCACTAGGGTGGAGATGCATCCATTAATTTACTCGCTTCCATAAATATATAATATGAAACAATTTCCAGAAATTCAAGTTAAATAAAATATGCTAGGGTGGGACCCTGATATTTGAATGAACCAATCAAGATATGCCACACCTTGGTCAACCAATCAGAGGGACCGGAGAAGCACTAGAGCCCTAACTCCGGTCATCTTCTTCGGTGAGTCAATTCCTCAACCTGCAAAAATAGCCAAAATCAAATCAAAAGGATGACCCTACCCCCTAATTTGCCCCCTGTGAATCTAATGTTGGTGTTAGTTTTTATTGAAATGGCCTGTAACGTGAGATTCAAATCTTCTCGTTCATCATGCCCTAACAATGACATCGATAGATTCCTGCATCAAACCTTGCAAACGATGGTTCTAAAATGTTCTAAACATCAATATAAGCAAGTATATGCACATAGAATCAATTAATAATGCATGAATTATGAGTTTTAATTTCGTGATTGTTACCTAACCGGTGAAACTTGAAGGAGACGTTCTGGTGTGCTTTGAGCTTGAGTAAGGAGTGGTACGAATTCCTAGGACCTTCAGGAATCTAGTGTGATTCCTGAAACTGCTTGAGAATGGCTGGAGACAAAGGTTTACTCGTGCCCTACTTCTTAAAAAAGTTTTTTAGGGTTTATGAGAGGCAGCATTCGTGTTCTTGGCTTGTGATGTTGTTGTGTACTTATAGGAGAGTGTTTTAGGTGAACAAATATGAATCAAATCTATGGCCTTGAGTGTGAAAATATTTGATTGGCAATTTGTCTTAAATCTTATTTTTTTGCTCAATCATGCAAAAATGCTTCCCATGCGTTTTTGCCAACAATGTAGGAGTTGTTTGGACCTCAAGTAACTCAGATTTAAAGCCTTCCATGCCTTATACGTTAATCTTATATTTTATTTTATTTGAATTTAAATGAATAAAATAAAAAATAAATAGAATAAAAATTAAGATAATGCATGGATGGGTTTAGAGGTCCTTGATAATGTTATAAACATATCCCAAACCTTAAAATATAGGCCCATTAGTCAAAAACTCAAGATTGCTCAAATTTCACTTCATGCATTTTCTCAAAATTGCCAAATTTTCACTAGTCATATCTTGCTTAATTCTCAACATATGATGGTGATCTTTAACTTTTAAGAAAGCTTGATATGTCCTCTAAAACCTCTCTTTGTTTTTTTTTCATTTGAAGCTTCCAAGCTCATGTAAGCTTCTTTGAGAAAAGACCTATAATGTTTTGGCCCATATCTCTCAAATGAGCCATTTTTGGACTTGATCTAAGAGAGAGAAATTTTTAGAGAATTGAATTTCCTTCAAGATAAGCTTTGGTTGTGGAATTTTTAATGAAGTGTGTGAAAGTTGTGCTTGGTCAAAGTTCAATTGACTTCTCCTAAGGGAAAGGTCAAAACCCCTAATTTAGTAAATTTTGAGTTTCTGAGCATTTCTTGATGAATCATGACCAACCCCTGATCAAATTATGAATATGACCTCAAAATCTTGATTTTGACAAAAAATATTGAAGTTTGACTGTATGTTGACCATAATTTACTTTTGGTCCAATACGATTGATTTTTAGTTATCTGAGCAATTGACTGAGCAAACTTGTGATACAAGGCTTGATTCTTGACATGTTGGTACCTTGAGACATACAGGGAAGCATGAAGTCCACTTGAGGCCTTATAAGTCTTATTAATATTGAGAAAAACAAAACCCTAGTTATAGGTAAGTTGCTTAGGAGAGGAGTTTTCTCTAATCAACTCTTGAGTAACCTTGAGCATGAGAAGGTATCCTGAATCAATTGACCTCAAAGATGGGAGGGAAAATTTTGGGGTACAGCAGTGATCTATGATGTTTTATCGAAATACAATTATTTTGGGTTGTAAGATTGAAGCAACTCGATTTTCAAAAATCTTTTAATTCTCGAAAACTTGTGAAATCGCCACCTAATTTTATTTGTTCTAAAAAGAACGGGAAAATATAGATAAAACCCCAAACAAGCGGATAAGGCGGTCTACGTGACCAAAAAGTGGGATCGGGAGTCGGTTATGTAAGGGGAAGGTATTAGCACCCCTTACATCCATCGTACTCGATGGGACCCATTTAATTCTACGCGTTTGTGTGTGTGTTTATTGCTAAGTTATGAATACCAAAAGGAAAAGAAATTGTTTGTTATTATTTTGAGTTTGGCACGGTTTCGGAACCGTGTGCCTACATATTCCCTTGTGCAATGGGAAAGTCAAAACTCTGTAGTTCCTCTTAAAAAGGTTTTAAGTTTATTGTTTTGATTTTATAAGAAAAATCGTGCATTTAGACATTTCAAATACTTTGAACATAGGACTTGTTTTGTTTGTTTTGAAAAGCTTAAGTCCTTGTTCTTATTTGAAATGATTATTACACTCTCTTTATCCGAAAAGAGTTTTTTACGATCGCGTATGAGCGATAAAAGAATTTGAGTGAATTGAAGTGTTTTTTTATGTGGGTGAAAAGTACCGAACCATAAGTCTAGCATCCTATGATTCAAATACTAGAAACAAGATGAACTCAATGTTCAACGAGTCGTCTATCATCCCAAAAGTTTTCTTTTATGAAAGAGTGAAGTGAAACAAAGTTCACGTTATTAAGAATCTTTAAGTAGTTAGTCTAGCATCCAACGACTTAAAGATTCGAAGTTCATTTTTTTGCAAGTGTTTAAACAACTAGTCTAGCATCCAATGGCTTAAACACTTGAGTTTTCTTTATGAAAGAATTTAGAAAATGCACTCGATGTTGGATCGAGGTTTGTAATTTTAATTGCGAAAGTGTTTTTGCGATGCGAGTTATGGTTAATTGAGCATATGGTCCTAAGGTGCGGTAATAGAACTGAACAAACAATTGCATACAAGCATTAAATAAAGCAAGTGAATAAATTAAAAGCCCATACAAGGTGGCTTAAACAATCTATTGTGTAGGTGCATGCACGAAATAAATTCAATCAACTAATTAAACGAAACTTAATCAAGTAATTAGTTTAATAAAATTAATTAGGTAAACTAATTAATTTTAAATAACCTAATTAGATAATTAAATAATGTTTAACTAATCAATTAAGGTTTCGTTGTAAGCCCAAGAGTAAGCGTGGTGTGTGCAAAAAGGTGTGGCCGTTGGGACGCTTCAAAGCTTTGTCCACTGAGGGTAATAAAAGATGGCTCGCACGAGTATTAGTTTGAAAATGTTTTTGGTTGTGCTTTGGGAGTAATTAAATAATAAAGCAATAAAATTATTTACTAATTATTACAACAAGTGGGGAATGGGGGTACAAATTTACAAATGGGGATATATATACCGACAAAGGAACAAAATGCTAAAAAATTCCTAATAATAATAAAGTGTCTAACTATACTACTATTATTATTTTTGGTATTTTGGGGTATATTAAATATTTTAAGTTGAATAAAACAAAGAAAAAGAATTATATTAATAATAATGGTTTTTTCTTATAATAATAATACTACTACTTATAATCCTATATGTTAGTAAAATAAGTAATAATAATAATCTAAGTGATAATATAATAATATAAGTAATAATAGGAATTAGTAGTAATGGTACAAATAATAATATAAGTAATGGTAGTATAAATAATAATGGTGAATAATAGTAATAATAATAGATTATTAATTAAGAAAATAATAATAGTTATTAATAATAATAATATTTAATAATAATAATAATAATTACTAATAATAATGAATGGGAAAGAAGAAAAGGGAAAATAGAACGAATAACACTCTGGTTCTCTTCATCGTGTTCTCACCTCTATTCCTCTCTCGCTTACGCTCTCTCTCACCGAAACCCTCATCGTCTTCTCCGATCCCTCGCCGGAACCCTCATCGGCCGTGGCTCTCTGTGCTCTCTCTCACCGCGATTCTGGGTCGCTCATCTCTTTCTCTCACGATCGCGATTTGCCTCTCTCTTCCTCGCCGTCAATCGCGATCGTTACTCCTACTCTCTCTTTCTCACTTCGACTGTTTGCATGCTTCGACTCTTGTTTTGATTTGATTTTCTGATTGTTGGATACAGGTTGATGGAATTGGAAAAGGGAAAACGAACAAGGAAAGAGGAACGGACGGCGACGAATCGCAACCTCCTCGTCGAACAAAATCGGGTATTACCTTTCTAAGACTCTTCTTTCTCAAATCGGAATGTATTTCTGAAACAAACTATGTCTGAAGGTTGTTGGTTGTGTGAAAATGATGATGTTGGCTGTTTTGTGTTTTTCTGGGTTTTTGAATGGCTTTGAACTTTTGTGTGGGCTTTGTGAAATGATAAGAACAGATGCTGGTTTTTGATTTTCTGGGTTATAGAATGGCTTTTAACTTTTGTGTTGGCTTTGTGAAAAATAAGAACAGATGCTGGTTTTTGATTTTTTTGGGTTTTTTTCTCAATGGATCATTGCCCCCTCCAGATTGGTTTTTTGAACTGGTTATATTGAACAGATACTGTCTTGGTCTTTGGTCTTTGGTCTTTGGTCTTTGTTTTATGATCTGTATCCTGCTATTTCCTGGTCTCTTAGACTGCTACATTGATAAATACTACTCTGGGTATTTTGTAAACAGATACCAAGCTGGTATTTTGAGATGCTATCCTCTTTTCTGATTAATTAGAGTTGTCTTGCCTTGGTCTCTCTGCTGCAGTCTGTGTTACTTGTTGCCACATTCAAACTTCCTCTTTTATGCATAAGTCCTGCTGTATTATTTGAAATTGTATTTGGCATCTTTCCATTCTTGTATATGCTGCCTGCTGCTGCTGTTGGGTGAAAAATGGTTACTGTGTGGGGTAAAAAAATGCTTCTGGTTTTTTGCCATGCTGAAACATAACTTATTATTTTTTCCTGGGCTGAATTAATTCTTTTTGACACTATTGGGCTTTTCTTTGGAAAAGTGATGTTTCCTGATTTCCTTCTCTATACCTCCTTTGTGAACCAACAACGAAAGTTGTTGTGATTTGCAAAGGAAGTAACGGTAATGGCCGATGAAGGAACTTCGATTTTGAGGCTTTTGAAACAATTGACCTTTAACTGATTCCTCAACACAAACCTCATGATGAGTCAAAAAAAGTATAATTCCTTTTGGTTTTTTTTCGTACGAAAATTACTTTTGTAACTGCTAATTATGTTTCTTTTGTTGTTTCAGGTGGATAACATGGTCCGAAAGCGAAAAAGAATGCCCGGATGACAAGAAATTCGGAGGAAGACAAATAGCTCGCTCAAACCAAGAACAAGCCTTAAAAGATTGTAGCAGTATTGTAGAATTAGGATAGAATTAGGACTTCTGTACTTGTAAAACAAAACTAGAATGCTCTGTAATAACGAACAAAATTCCGAAATTAATTCCAATTTCTCTTGTGAAATTTGTATTCCAAACTTAAATATTTTGTAATATCAACTTGATATAAAAATGTTCAAATTTGAATTACAATTCTGGTCTCTTCTTGTTGTGAACGAAACCTTCGTAATGCTTCCGCGTTATAAACAAAACCGATTTCCACAGAACACAGTATCCTTCCTTTCTTTGTGTATTTTTGTAACTTCCTAATTTGAAATTATACCCGAATTCTAAAGAAACACCAATTCTCCTTTTTTTCACATTGCATTTTAAAATTCCACATTTCGTATTCTTGCTTGAAATATCCCACGAGCCCTTGTAATTATATTGACTGGAAAAACCAAACACCAATAAACGGTATTTTCATTCACCGAATTCAAATAATCTGAGTAAAAAAAGAATTCCTTCTAAAATTAAATTCTCAAATAACTAATTATTTTTGAATTCAATTTCCAAACAAATAATCTTATTTTTTGGACCCATAATTCCAGATAAACTCTTGCTTGAAAACTTCGAAACCGTCGAACCATTTTGAATATAAAACGAAGCGGTTAAAACTTTTCCATGTAAAATTCTCGTAAGAATTCCTCTGAAATCAATACAAACAAACACATTTTGGAATTGACGGATAAACGGAAGGTAAATTTTTGGGGTGCGACATTGCCTATTCAATCATCTTAAACCCGATAAGTGAGAAAGATTGACGACTTTTGAACGTTCAAGGTGGAAGAGGATTGAATACCAGAGAACCCCGAAAATTTGCCCTGCGCGGGAAACCGAAGTCACAAAAGAAAAATGGATAACAACATCTTGACTACGGAGTCAAGGAAAAACACTTGAGGAGAAAACTTGCTAAGCATCAACGGAATGCCTTAACACAACAGTACCCAATTAGGAGATTTCAACAACACTGGGGATAACCGTGTAACCGAAATGACTTTGACAACAATTTTAATGAAAATGCTATGAGAAGAGAAACGAACTTCTCAAGCGAACAATATATTGAAAAATTGACATGATTGGGAACTTAACAAAGAGTTCCCTGATAACTAAGGAATACCTGGAGACCTTAAACAAAATTGGGAAATTGACACAATTGAGAACTTAACAAAGAGTTCCCTGATAACTAAGGAATACCTGGAGACCTTAAACAAAATTGAAAAATTGACATGATTGAGAACTTAACAAAGAGTTCCCTGATTGTTGGTTGAGAACTTAACAAAGAGTTCCCTGATAATTAAGGAATACCTGGAGACCTTAAACAAAATTGAAAAATTGACATGATTGAGAACTTAACAAAGAGTTCCCTGATTGTTGGTTGAGAACTTAACAAAGAGTTCCCTGATAATTAAGGAATACCTGGAGACCTTAACAAAGATATATGGCTAGAACAATATCGGAATTGTTGGTGCACGAAAGTGCGAGGAGCCATGGCGTGCTGAATGTCTTTGACCGTGTAACTTCCGAGTTACCCGCAGAACAAAATCAGTAGCGCACCCGAGAGTACAAATCTCCGGGGATAAACAAAACAATATCTAGCACACCGGCGTGATATAGATGTTTATGAAGTCGGTAAATCTTGTTTCCGACATTTCTGCGATGAGATCTTCGAACATATACGGACATGTTGAACAACTTCGAGTTGACAAGATCTTCAATTGTATGCGATAGCTTTACCGTTGATAGAAGAATCGATTCAGCGTGGTGAAAACTTCTAGGGTAATGAGCTTCAATTTGCTGACATTGTATGGACAATGCATTGCAGCAAGTGGATATATGGATCAACTTCTGAGTTGGAGAAATATCCTGAGATTGAATAAACATCCCACCCGATGGACATTTATTTGTTGAGTAGTTGATGACTTACTGGGGAAATAAACGCACCAGAAGTTCGATGTAATTTTCTGAGAATAGCTCAGAGAACGAAATACGGAATTCGCTGCCGGTAGAAATTGTTGGGAAGATTCTTGTCTGAAAGAAATCTCGAAAATACCAAGAATGATATTGTAATCATCCTTTCTGAAGGAGACTCACTTGGGAGTGAATTAAGCTTCGCTGGGGAAATTTCGTAAGAAAACCATGTGGAAAATTCACTGGGGATTCTCGGTTGAATAAATTTGCTGACATTAGAGTCCGTCTGAAAGAGACAACTGTTTCGCTGGGGAAGAAAACTCGATTGGAGAAACCATCAGCTGTTGAGATCCATACAAGCATATAACTTGTGCTTGTAGAAAAGAGGATAATTTTGTCGTCTGCGAACTAATCCTTCAATTTTGATCCTTACGAGGATATTTACTGTTTCAGTTGAAAAACCTGCAAAACAAATAGCCGAAGCTAATGCATGAGTATGATATGCATGATATGTTTTTTTTATGCAAATGGTATATGATTTCCTGATACTATTGAGAGAAGGAAGATATCACTGGGGAATCCAATTGAACGATCTTGTTGTCATAAGAGTTCACTGGGGATGATCAATCGATTCTCTGGGGAAGAGACTTCATTGGAGAATTGACACTATTATCGATTGTCTATCACCCAAGCGTTTGCCTGGCACTGGGGAGAAGAACTAAGTTGTCATTTGAGAACAGTCTTCTGCTCGTAATGGGATACTTTAAAGGAAACTCTATAAAGAAAAATCATTGGGGAAAACCCGAGTAAGAAATTTCATTGACACAAGAGCTCACTTGGGGAAGATCATCCACTTTGGGAGAGATTCGATTTGAGAATCGTCATCGCTGTAGACCAATTATGGTCGAGCCCTCAAACTTGTGACCGGAAGAACTAAATTTGTCATTCAAAATAGTCTTCAAATTATGATTCTGCTGAGAAGAATCACTAGTAGATCTTGAAATAACCCGAGTCCTGGCCGAGGTTTATGAATGAATGTGCTATGTAGTATATGATATGAATGCATGAATAAATGAATGCATGAATATACTGGTTAATGCACTGGCTATCAAACTGAATCCTCGACACTGCTGGTTCGGAGGATGGAAGAACATGGCACAATAAGATGATTGACCAAGCTCCGAATATTGAATTGCCGCTAGAAGGGCTGCAATGCTAATTCTTGTAGAAAGAAGAATAGCAAACTCATGAATTGATCAGATAATGACGATTAGAGGCGTGCCCCATGTGTGGGAATACAGCTGCATTAGATTTTGCACTTAAGAGATATATCGACTTCAGAATCTCAACCTGCCACGGTCAGTTAGACCTTCTAGAAATCTTTCTGGGAAAGGATTGCCCCGATATCCTGTGTTCTGAAGCAATACTCTACTGATCATCAGTATCTCAAAGGAACCAGATATTCTGATATGGGAATATCATGCCTTGATATAAGCTTTGGGGTATTTCTGCATCTCAAAATAACCTTCTTAGATTTATCAAAATCTTAGAGCGGCATACTTTGCATAGATGGACGACATGTCCCAGGATGAACATTGGAGAGGCTCCAACGTCTCGAAGTAGTTTCCTCAGATTAAATGAATCTTTTCAGCAAGCTTGCTTTAGAAAGAATCTTGGAGAGAATTCTACGTCTCAAGTTGTTTCCCCAGATTGATTGTATCTGAATAAGTGGCTATGCAAACATAGGGAAGACCTGCTCCAGGACGAGCTTTTAGAGAGACTTCTACATCTCGAAGTAACTGTTTCAGACTGATTGATTCTTGAAACAAACACTTGCTCCAATTAAGAGAGCTTCGAAGTAACTACTTCAGATCAACAAAATGTGAGCCACTAACTTGATGGAATGAAAGCTCTTTTTTTTTAGAAGGCTTCAATGTGTCGAAGTTTTTGCCTCGGATTGATTGGAACAAAACGATTAGTTCGAAATGTCCCAATGTAAACAGCCTTAGAGAGACTCCCATGTCTCGAAGTGATTGCTTCAAGTTGACTGAAACATGGAACGACAGTTGTCCCAGGATAACTGCTCTTTTGGGAAAGACTAAATCAACTGCTGATTGCTCTTTAAGGATTTGCCCCCTGATTGGCAAAAATTCGAGGAGCTGTATTTCGATTTGATTGCCCCCAAATTAACAGAATATTGAGAAGACAACTTGTGATATGCTCAAAGGAGTCCTTAGATGTCCTGCCCCTTGCTACAAATAACTGCTAACTCAGCAGAATAATCAAGTTTCTCTTCTTTGGACAAAGTTAAACTCTTCACTGATGTTCATTATGAGAACTTCTTCAATGTCAAACAAATGTTTTACATGTATAAGAATGTTTGTTGTGACAATTATAATGCAACACTTATGCGTCTTGAAGTTTTGTATGAAAAACATGACTTTTTGTGAGTGAAACACCTTTGGAGTGCAACACTGAAAATTTTCTTTTTGAAAGATAAGACGAGCATATGATACCAACACAGATACTTTAACACACACTGTAGGAGTCAGGTAAACGCGATCTCTTCGTTGTATGCTTTTGAATTAACCCATGCTTCAATTAGGACTTTTAAGGGTTGTAACGTGGCTTGGTTCATGGGTTTTTAGAAAAAGGATTTTTAGGCTCAAAATATTTGGTGCCCGCCCATTCTCCATGATGTTCTTCAGTCCTAAGTTCAACTACCCTGATACGAGCACTCATCTCTCAAGAGGCGTTATGATGGTTGAGGAACCAATACGAGGTTTCTTGGACACAACAGTCACTCACTTTTGTATTTGGTGTTTAACCACACAACTTGTTCTTGGTAGATAATCCTTTCTTTGACTTCATTTCAGGATTTTGCCTGACTTTTGCCTAAGCGACTTATTACTAAGTTCCGACTTAGCGGGCTTTTTGTCTCTTTCTATTCATCTTTTTTTTTTGAACACGTCGTGGATCTTTGCACAATCATTGATTTGTTAAAAGTGATGGTGACTGTCTGAGTCCTTAGGTAGATGAGGGATAACTGTTATGGTGTCGTCATCCGTTGACCTTTCTGATGTGCGAGAGATACCCAACATGGTATCATTCCCCTTTGATGCACACTATTGATAGATTAAGGTCGACTACTGTGGTTTTGACCTTTCTCAACCTTTTGAAGGATAGCCATTGTTGTATCCTTTGATGCACACTCTCTTGATGAGTTCTGAACGCTCGATCAGATTAACTGAACACTACCCGTCCCTGGGTTAGAAAATGAGGGTTTTTTCTGAACAGAAAAGAAACTCCTACTTCAAGGCTCAAAGGGGTTAACGATGGTCTATCTCCCTTATAACTCCGGTGTTTAGGGATTTGAAATAAGGCCTGCACATCATCAGCAAGGTTTTACTCAAAAGCATACATTCAGAGATCTAGCATTTTTTCAATTATCGTCATTCTCCCTCCAATCTTTGCCTAGGCGAAAGGATTGGTAACATTGGTATCAAAATGCTCGCAAATCATTTAGAGAGTGATAACGAATGGATTGAGTGACAACAAATGGATTACTTCAAGACAAACATACTCATTGCATTAAGATAAAAATAAACAAGTTTCTACAAACAAAGTTTAACAATTAAACAAGATACACATGAAGATGCAGTAAAGAAACAAAAGACTGTCGTTGTTGAGGAGACTTGAACTCTGTCTTGACTTGTTGATTTAGGTGAAATTAGTAGGCTTGACGTTCACTTAAGTACGGGGTTGCCATTCACAAACAGATTCCCTCCTTGAAGAGTCAAGTACTTCTGGTCAATCAACTGTTGAACCTTGGCTTTGTAGGCGTTGCAGTCCTCTGTCGAGTGTCCTACTGTTCCATCATGGTATCCACATCGCGCGTTATGATCATAACCAAGCGGGAATAAATTTGGTGGGTTAAGAAACTTAGGAACCACCAATGAACTTTGAACCAGATATGGCAGAAGTTGACTGTAGGTCACTGGAATTGGATCAAGAGGAGCATTCCTTCTTTCCAAATTATTCCGAGGCACAGTTTGATTTTGAGAGTTCTGACTCTGAAGTTGAGGAAGATCAGACAAAAGTTGTTGATGCAAAGACTTGAAAGATGGTAATGGAGGGTAATGAGTTGGTGTTGCAACCGACTTCTCTTTGCTAGAACTTGAGATATCTTTGCTGAAGGTTACCACCTTCTCGGAAGTGAACATCTGGTCTACTGCATCACTACTCTTCAAAGTCTCAACTCCTTCTTGGTAAGCAATTGTCCCAATGAGTTTTGGAAGTCCCTCAAAATTTCTACAATCAGAACTTGCAAGCAAAATGTCTAAGCTCGATCCATTTTGTTTGAAAAACAGAATCTTATCATCAATTAGCTCTTGAACTGTGCATTTGAAGGCCGAACAATTCTCAGTTTCGTGTCCTACAGAGTCAGCATGAAAAGCACATTTAACTTTCTCATCAAACCAAGCTTTGGCAACCCCTGGTACTGGCTTCAATTCCCTTGGTATCACAACACCACTCTGAATCAGGTAAGGCAATAGTTGAGAATATGACATCCGGATTGGCTGAATATCCTGTGGAGCATATCGGCGGTAATGTCGATTTGGCTCCTTCTTCGATCGGAGAGTAATCAATTGCTGTTGTCGAGGAATCTTCGAAGGTGAAGGCCGTGGATGATGCTCAAAAGGATGATTTTGACCTGGAGAGTTTGCTACGTGCGGATGTCCTTGACCCATGGAGACATCGGATGATAGAGCAGCAACCAAACTTGCGGAGGTTGGTGTGGTGTTGCATTCTCTTTTCAACACAACTTGCAGGAGATCCATGACCAGACTCATCTGACTCTTCAAGTGCTTAACTTCTTCCTTCAATAGTTCCTGACCATGTTGAAGCTCGTCTATAGCCCTCTGAGACATCCTTGGAGTTCTGAACATGCGTCGAGTAGACAGTTTGATATTTCTGGACAGAAGAGATGAAATGAGTTTTTTTCTTTTTTCTGATGAAAATGAAACGCATGATAATGCATACAAATGTAATGTAATGGTAATGCATGTAAGAACGCAACATGACGGTAATACATATAAGAATGCCATATGATGGTGATGCATGTAAGAATGCAATGTGATGGTAATGCATGTAAGAATGCAATGTGATGTGATACATATTGATGTTATGCGCAAAATCACATGTAAAGTTAAATAGCACAAGGGCTTAAAAGGACGGTCGGACATGGTTTCGACGTCTACCCACAATTCCCCAAACAAGGTTGGTTCTAATGTTTTTATGCTAAATGCCTCTCGGAGTCTCAGATCCCTTTTTTTTAGAAATATTATCACCACGCGATCGGACTATGTGGGGATAATACTTCCAAAAGTATACTCCAAGAAGCGGCTCTTAAAGGGATACTCAAAAACCCTTGAGCGGTTGGTCTCGATTTTGGACATCCTAATACTTAGAGTTGTAGGCCATTTGTCTAGAAATTGCTGCCCCGCACTAGCATACGGTGCAACAATCCCCTTAAAACGACCAACTCTAAGTTGTGGTCTTCACGTCGATCCAAAAGACACGGATGTCTGGTGGACCTAAGCTACTCAACCACTCTAAACTTATGTTTCCTAGAAGCCTGGGTATTGGGCTTATCTATGAACCATAATAAAAAACGCCCCAATATCAAAATATATCACAGGATAGTATAAAGAAATAATAGGCAATAAATAGTAAACATCAAAGCAATAAACAAACACACAAGCGAAGAATTAAATTAGGGTTAACTCGCTTTAAAAATTGTCCCCAGTGAAGTCGCCAACTGAAGCAACTCGATTTTCAAAAATCTTTTAATTCTCGAAAACTTGTGAAATCGCCACCTAATTTTATTTGTTCTAAAAAGAACGGGAGAATATAGATAAAACCCCAAACAAGCGGATAAGGCGGTCTACGTGACCAAAAAGTGGGATCGGGAGTCGGTTATGTAAGGGGAAGGTATTAGCACCCCTTACATCCATCGTACTCGATGGGACCCATTTAATTCTACGCGTTTGTGTGTGTGTTTATTGCTAAGTTATGAATACCAAAAGGAAAAGAAATTGTTTGTTATTATTTTGAGTTTGGCACGGCTTCGGAACCGTGTGCCTACATATTCCCTTGTGCAATGGGAAAGTCAAAACTCTGTAGTTCCTCTTAAAAAGGTTTTAAGTTTATTGTTTTGATTTTATAAGAAAAATCGTGCATTTAGACATTTCAAATACTTTGAACATAGGACTTGTTTTGTTTGTTTTGAAAAGCTTAAGTCCTTGTTCTTATTTGAAATGATTATTACACTCTCTTTATCCGAAAAGAGTTTTTTACGATCGCGTATGAGCGATAAAAGAATTTGAGTGAATTGAAGTGTTTTTTTATGTGGGTGAAAAGTACCGAACCATAAGTCTAGCATCCTATGATTCAAATACTAGAAACAAGATGAACTCAATGTTCAACGAGTCGTCTATCATCCCAAAAGTTTTCTTTTATGAAAGAGTGAAGTGAAACAAAGTTCACGTTATTAAGAATCTTTAAGTAGTTAGTCTAGCATCCAACGACTTAAAGATTCGAAGTTCATTTTTTTGCAAGTGTTTAAACAACTAGTCTAGCATCCAATGGCTTAAACACTTGAGTTTTCTTTATGAAAGAATTTAGAAAATGCACTCGATGTTGGATCGAGGTTTGTAATTTTAATTGCGAAAGTGTTTTTGCGATGCGAGTTATGGTTAATTGAGCATATGGTCCTAAGGTGCGGTAATAGAACTGAACAAACAATTGCATACAAGCATTAAATAAAGCAAGTGAATAAATTAAAAGCCCATACAAGGTGGCTTAAACAATCTATTGTGTAGGTGCATGCACGAAATAAATTCAATCAACTAATTAAACGAAACTTAATCAAGTAATTAGTTTAATAAAATTAATTAGGTAAACTAATTAATTTTAAATAACCTAATTAGATAATTAAATAATGTTTAACTAATCAATTAAGGTTTCGTTGTAAGCCCAAGAGTAAGCGTGGTGTGTGCAAAAAGGTGTGGCCGTTGGGACGCTTCAAAGCTTTGTCCACTCAGGGTAATAAAAGATGGCTCGCACGAGTATTAGTTTAAAAATGTTTTTGGTTGTGCTTTGCGAGTAATTAAATAATAAAGGAATAAAATTATTTACTAATTATTACAACAAGTGGGGATGGGGGTACAAATTTACAAATGGGGATATATATACCGACAAAGGAACAAAATGCTAAAAAATTCCTAATAATAATAAAGTGTCTAACTATACTACTATTATTATTTTTTGGTATTTTGGGGTATAATAAATATTTTAAGTTGAATAAAACAAAGAAAAAGAATTATATTAATAATAATGGTTTTTTCTTATAATAATAATACTACTACTTATAATCCTATATGTTAGTAAAATAAGTAATAATAATAATCTAAGTGATAATATAATAATATAAGTAATAATAGGAATTAGTAGTAATGGTACAAATAATAATATAAGTAATGGTAGTATAAATAATAATGGTGAATAATAGTAATAATAATATATTATTAATTAAGAAAATAATAATAGTTATTAATAATAATAATATTTAATAATAATAATAATAATTACTAATAATAATGAATGGGAAAGAAGAAAAGGGAAAATAGAACGAATAACACTCTGGTTCTCTTCATCGTGTTCTCACCTCTATTCCTCTCTCGCTTACGCTCTCTCTCACCGAAACCCTCATCGTCTTCTCCGATCCCTCGCCGGAACCCTCATCGGCCGTGGCTCTCTGTGCTCTCTCTCACCGCGATTCTGGGTCGCTCATCTCTTTCTCTCACGATCGCGATTTGCCTCTCTCTTCCTCGCCGTCAATCGCGATCGTTACTCCTACTCTCTCTTTCTCACTTCGACTGTTTGCATGCTTCGACTCTTGTTTTGATTTGATTTTCTGATTGTTGGATACAGGTTGATGGAATTGGAAAAGGGAAAACGGACAAGGAAAGAGGAACGGACGGCGACGAATCGCAACCTCCTCGTCGAACAAAATCGGGTATTACCTTTCTAAGACTCTTCTTTCTCAAATCGGAATGTATTTCTGAAACAAACTATGTCTGAAGGTTGTTGGTTGTGTGAAAATGATGATGTTGGTTGTTTTGTGTTTTTATGGGTTTTTGAATGGCTTTGAACTTTTGTGTGGGCTTTGTGAAATGATAAGAACAGATGCTGGTTTTTGATTTTCTGGGTTATAGAATGGCTTTTAACTTTTGTGTTGGCTTTGTGAAAAATAAGAACAGATGCTGGTTTTTGATTTTTTTGGGTTTTTTTCTCAATGGATCATTGCCCCTCAGTTGGTTTTTGAACGGTTATATTGAGCGAATCGCCTTGGTCTTTGGTCTTTGGTCTTTGTTTTATGATCTGTATCCTGCTATTTCCTGGTCTCTTAGACTGCTACACTGATAAATACTACTCTGGGTATTTTGTAAACAGATACCAAGCTGGTATTTTGAGATGCTATCCTCTTTTCTGATTAATTAGAGCTGTCTTGCCTTGGTCTCTCTGCTGCAGTCTGTGTTACTTGTTGCCACATTCAAACTTCCTCTTTTATGCATAAGTCCTGCTGTATTATTTGAAATTGAATTTGGCATCTTTCCATTCTTGTGTATGCTGCCTGCTGCTGCTGTTGGGTGAAAAATGGTTACTGTGTGTGGTGAAAAAATGCTTCTGGTTTTTTGCCATGCTGAAACATAACTTATTATTTTTTCCTGGGCTGAATTAATTCTTTTTGACACTGTTGGGCTTTTCTTTGGAAAAGTGATGTTTCCTGATTTCCTTCTCTATACCTCCTTTGTGAACCAACAACGAAAGTTGTTGTGATTTGCAAAGGAAGTAACGGTAATGGCCGATGAAGGAACTTCGGTTCTGAGGCTTTTGAAACAATTGACCTTTAACTGATTCCTCAACACAAACCTCATGATGAGTCAAAAAAGTATAATTCATTTTGGTTTTTTTTCGTACGAAAATTACTTTTGTAACTGCTAATTATGTTTCTTTTGTTATTTCAGGTGGATAACATGGTCCGAAAGCGAAAAAGAATGCCCGGATGACAAGAAATTCGGAGGAAGACAAATAGCTCGCTCAAACCAAGAACAAGCCTTAAAAGATTGTAGCAGTATTGTAGAATTAGGATAGAATTAGGACTTCTGTACTTGTAAAACAAAACTAGAATGCTCTGTAATAACGAACAAAATTCCGAAATTAATTCCAATTTCTCTTGTGAAATTTGTATTCCAAACTTAAATATTTTGTAATATCAACTTGATATAAAAATGTTCAAATTTGAATTACAATTCTGGTCTCTTCTTGTTGTGAACGAAACCTTCGTAATGCTTCCGCGTTATAAACAAAACCGATTTCCACAGAACACAGTATCCTTCCTTTCTTTGTGTATTTTTGTAACTTCCTAATTTGAAATTATACCCGAATTCTAAAGAAACACCAATTCTCCTTTTTTTCACATTGCATTTTAAAATTCCACATTTCGTATTCTTGCTTGAAATATCCCACGAGCCCTTGTAATTATATTGACTGGAAAAACCAAACACCAATAAACGGTATTTTCATTCACCGAATTCAAATAATCTGAGTAAAAAAAGAATTCCTTCTAAAATTAAATTCTCAAATAACTAATTATTTTTGAATTCAATTTCCAAACAAATAATCTTATTTTTTTGGACCCATAATTCCAGATAAACTCTTGCGCGAGGAAAACTCGAAACCGTTCGGAACCATTTTGAATATAAAACGAAACGGTTAAAACTTTTTTCATGTAAAATTCTCGGTAAGAATTCCTCTAAAATCAATACAAACAAACACATTTTTGGAATTGACGGGATAAACCGGAAGGTAAATTTTTGGGGTGCGACAAAGATGTTGTTTCAATATATTCATATCCAAAATTTAACATTTCAAATATTTATTTTTTATATATGATTTGAGGTATTTCATAAATAATGGCACAAAATAGTTTTTATGTTGTAAATTACTTAGTGGAATTGACTCATAAATTTATCAGATTAATAACATGTCTTAGGATTTAACGATTTAAATAATTTTTGGATGAGTCAATTGCTATTCAAAGTTATGTTTAAGTTAAATGTTGTTTGGTAGCTTCTGGAAGTTGTTTTAAGAAAATAACTTATTTTGAAAATCCATTATGTTGTTATGGAACTTGTTGTTTTGAAGAGGAAACCAATTTCCATGTTTAGGGAAACCAGTTTCTGTCTCCAAGACTCACAGAAAGGTGGGGAAACCAGATTCTAGGTTTTGGGAAACCGGTTTTTGGCGCGATTTGTGGTTTTTCCTGTTTGGTGTCTTGACAGATTTTAGTTGTGTGTGTTTGTTATGTTTTGGTCACACTATATAAACCCTCTTGTAATGTGTTTGTGATTAATTCCATTGGGAATAAGTTTATCCTTAATTACTCTCTCTCTCTCTCACTAATCTCAAAACTCTCCAAAACTTCATCTTCCCCAATTAACGAATTTAACAATTTCACCATTGATTCACCACAATAGTTTTGTGTATGTTCCAACATTTGGAATATAGAGCCTAGTTCTGATCCATTAATCCGCTGCATATATGTCAACCAATGATCAAATCCCTGACAACCTTCCCATTCTTGATTCCAAGAACTATGACAAGTGGTGCAAACAAATTAAAGTTTTGTTTCGGTACCTGTTCGCGTTAAAAAGTGACGCGCTAGGGAATCGAATCTGAATTCGAATCTCTGGCTCGAAACGATTTACTCTTTTGATTTGTTTATAAAGATGTCGCGAGCATCAAGCTTTATTTTTTCCAACACAAGAAAAATGATTATGAAAAAGGGGAAAGCTGCAATACCCTCAATTGATTTGATATGCATTACGACTAGCGCGAACTAGACGCAACGCATTGGGGAGATTCCGGTCAAGGGGGTTTGTTATATAAAGGGAATAGATGGAGCACCCTAAATATATATAGTTATCTATAGCTTTATATATGAATATGTTTGATATGTTTGTGTGTTTTAAATTGCTATTTCTAAGATTGGGAAAGTTTCTCCTTTGGATTTTAAGAAGGGTAGATTATATGGGATCCTAGGTTTTGTTATTTTTGTGCTCGCAAAGATCTTTGGGATCTTCTGCATACATATCCCTTAATGGGAATCAGAGCATTTGTAGCTCGGATCTAAAGGGATCTATGGTTTGTTTGGCTTGAGGGAGAAAGAAATTTGCTCGCCAAGGATGAGACCTTGTGCCTACGTATTCTCAAAAGGATGTTGAGAAAGTCAGAGCAATCGTAGTTCCCACTTATGCTAGTGGAAGCAATGGGATGTTATTAAGAGACAAAGACAAATGTCATCTTAATGAAAAATGTATCTAATCTATTTCATCACATACATTTTGAAGGGTTGATTGATTAAATCTTTCGTCGTAAGTTATAGGTGTTTTGCTTGAGTGTACAAGTGTTACCACTTACAAGTTAAGAAAGATGTTTGAAAAAGATGATTGAATCTTTTAATTGTAAGCATTGGGTGTTTTGCTTGAGTGTACAAGTGTTACCACTTACAATTAAGAGATGTTTTTGTTTGAAAAGAGTTTGAAAAGTATTTGATTGTATGTGATGTGATAGATGAGATACTTCTTCCATAGAGATGATAAACTTCTAAATCTCGAGGAGAAATTGATTGGATTAGGGGATGCTTTTAAGAAGCCCATGGGTCCTTGTATTGTAAGCCTAAGAGGAGGCTAACTCATATGAATGAGTTTTCTTATACGAAGCCTAAGAGGAGGCTAACTCAGATGAATGAGTTATCTTGTATAAAGCCCAAGCGGAGGCTAACTCTGTGGGGAACCTAGTCGTTAAATTAGTTATTATGTTAGACAGTTATATAAACAAATGTATGAAGTCTATTCACAAGAGTTTATGAAGGAAATATAAATAAGTTTATGAGGTTTATTCATAGGAGTTTATGAAGGAAATATAAACAAGTTTATGAAACGTGCGTTCAAAGCAAGTGTAACTTGAATATTTACAAGTTTGAATGTGTACAAAGGAATGAATATGTACACGAAGGGATATTTATGTACAAGGAAATGTGTATGTACATTGGAGGGTTGGGACTTACACCGTAAGGGAGGCCCATTGGTTCATGAAAAATTTCACCGGGAAGGATTCTTTTCCTAATACCAATGGTATTCAGTGTATATACAAGCGAAATGAAAACAAACGGACAAAGTTTGCCTATACTTGAATATTTACAAAGATGTTTGTATTATGTACAAGGAAAAATTAATATGTACACAAAAAGAATTAAGACTTACACCATAAGGGAGACCCATGATCGATTATGAAATTCGAGGAAAAATAACGGGTTCGGTTTTATCTTCAAATCGGGTCGATCATGGAAAAAAAGCATGTAAGTTTGTTGAAATGTTTTGAAAAGGTCTTGAAAGTGTTTTTGAAAGATGTAATATATCCACAAGAAGTTTGAAAAAGTTTCGAGTTTCGAAAGTTTGAAAGAAACATCTTTGAAAAGTACTTGAAAAGTACTTAAAACGTCTCGTTTTCGGCTTAATGAAAATATAATCAAAAGAAAATATTTTTGGATTTTTTTGACATCATCATAAAATAGGTATATTAAATGACAAGTGTGCAAAAAATAACCTCAAAATGAGGAGTTTTGATTGGGTTTTGAAAGTGTTGAAGTTTGAAAAAAAATGTGAAGGAAAAGCAAAAAAATTTGACAAAATGGTCCCAAGGGGAATCGACCCCAGGACCATTGGGCAAGGCAAGGCAAAGTGTTAAGAGTGAGCTGGCAACCGCTGGGGCAGTAATACATCTGTTCATATAACTTACTTCATTTAATTATATTATAAAATGAAAATTTGAATTTCTGGAAAAACAAAAACACGTGCGTAATGTTCTTCTTCTTCTTCTTCAATCTTCATTCAATCATGGATTCTTCGTTTCTTGATGAAATTGAATGATGTAAACATCAAACTTGCTCGAAATTTAACCAGGAACATGATGGTAATGATTAATTTCATTTATTTTTAGTTTTAAAGGATTAATTTTCCCAGAACACGAAGAACCCTAATTCTGAAAATTCAAAGTGAAATCGTGTATGGCCATGGAATTGATCAATTGATTGAGGGTTAAGGATCAATGAAGGTGCAGAAACAAAACGGCCAAGATATTTTTGAACTGGAAGTTAGAAATTATGAAGTTCAAAGTTCGAGTTCTTACCTCTTGAAGCTGAGATCGAATTCCTTGAAAGAGTGTTTCTAGTTGATGTTTGATGATGGCTGAAGCACCACTGAACCTTATGGAAGGTGTTTGATCACTATGCTCACTCTGAAATGGCCTGGAACTCTCTATCCAAGTCCAACTGCATATGCTTGGAGTGAACTTTGAATTCGTGGTTAGAGGTGTTACAGGTCAGGGATGATGACTTGGATCATTCAAATGAAGTATATAGATGATGTTTGAATGATAAAATCACAACTTGCTCGAGCAAATTAACAGTTTGGATGTTAAGGCATCATGTACAAGCTTTGAAATTTTGAAAAGAAATTCTGAGTTTTAGTTGTTCTTTGAGTTGATTTTAAGTTTCAAACAAGTTATATTTGATGTTTAAGACATGTTAGACACCAAGTTTCTCTCAGATTTTGCAAGAATCACAAATTACAAAAATTCCTCACTTTGAACTATGAAACTTAAAATTTAAGAAAGAAGAGTGAAAGCTTGATTTTCATAGATTTGGTGTGGTTTGAATTTGAGGAAATGACCTCTATTTATAGGCCAAGGAAACTGAATGATTTGGCAAAGCTATCATTGAGGGAAACTTGCAACTTGGTTAAGAGGTCATAATGGAATCTTTTGCATTTAATGCAAAAGTTACTTCCTTTAACCATGGTTAAGTTTCCTTCTTTGATCCAATCCTATCTTCAATCATTTAAAGTGATATTTATCAGTTACTAGCTGCCTCTAAGTGATGACAAGGCATCTAGAAGGAGAAAATGCAAAAAATGACCTATAATTTTGAAGCATGTACTTGAAATTCCATGGTTTTGGAGCTTTATGTTTCAAAATCAAAAGTATAGCTAGACAACATGGTTTTGCAAGTTCTTGGACATTTTGGAAAGCTTGTAACAAGGGCTACAACTTTCATGTTTTGAGTTTTTTCTAATTCCAAATGGAACTATGTGAAAAATTGCCATGAAAGTAGGAAAAAACATGAAATTTCTAACACTTGAAAAATTTTCTAAGTGTTGGAAATTTTGACTTTTTGTTGACTTTTCCATATTTCTTGATTTTTTATGATCATGATGGATCATTTGAAGTATTTTGATGATTGAAAAAGTTTTGTTTTGAAAAAGTTGACCAAAAGTCAAAGTTTGACTTTTCAGTGTAGATGATCCAGAAATTGACTGATGAAAAATGTGAACTTTTGTGATGTTTTGAATCAAGAAATTAGGTCAAGATGTTGCATTGAAGATATAAAGATCAATATCCAAGCAAAAAGGTCATTCATTGATCAGAAAGCCAGTGATTCCCTATCCTCGATAAAAACCCTAATTGGTCGATTCTTGATAGATCATGAGAAAAAGTTGGGAATATGAAGATCAACTGTTGATGATTGATTAAGATGGATCAATTGAGGTGAGTGGAAACTCAAACCCTAATTGATCACATCTTGAACAGATGAAATTTTGAAGAAACCCTGATTTTGACTTCTAGAAGCCACGCACGATCTATTCTATTCAGAACTGTTAGTGATGCAGTGATGCATATGTGAGGTGGTATATTAGGTCAAAAATTGGGGTATGACAGATGTCCCTATTTAAGTTTCTTTAACTTGAGATATGAAGATGAATATCTTCGTCTCGATAGGTGTGAAGAGACTTAAATATCAAAATACGCAAATTTTGGACCTAAGATACCAAAAAAATGCGGATGATGCAAAATGATTGCAAAAAGTTCACCCAGGAGATATCAAAGAATGACATGCTGGGGAAAGATTGTGAGGATGACTCGATCTGTTTAAGAAAGGAGAATTCTGTTTGTTTGGGAAACAAGCAATATGTTTCACTGGGAAAATAGATTCACAATGCATGTGAATATCTGTTTCGCTTTGGGAAACGAGGAGATTACCTTCTGTCAGCCTTGTGACAATGTTTAAGGTAAGTGAAGATGATATTACCAATTATCAGCCTTGTGATAGTTTATGGTAATGAGCTCGAAAGATATTACCAATTATCAGCGAAGTGATAACTATAACAAGGTAATTCTTTGAGAATTACTGAGTATTCAGCCTTGTGAATAACAGACAAAGATGGAAATAGATCTCGAATGAGTTTCTATTTTCACAGCTACAATCTTGCCAGGGATCTCTCTTTTGAGAAGATGCAGGCATTTTGATTGAAAAGACACAGGTTTTCTTTAGACAGAAAGACAATTGTGGGGATTTCTTGAACTTTCATGATTTGAACTTGCTGAGAAGAACAATCGTTTTATGAGAAGTTTCAAGATGAAAAGGAAATAAGCAGCTCAGATGACGAGGCTATTGCTTATTGTTTGCAGGTAGATTTTTCTGTGAAATCTGAACCTGAGTTGGTCAGAGACGAGGTTCTATCCAGGAATAAACTGGAAAGAAACAGTCAATCAAGACTTTGTTCCCAATGAGGAATGATCTCAGCTGGGGAATAGGAGAAAAGTATGAATTTTTCTGCTTGGGGATACTCTATTGGAGAGATGACACACTCATACTTGTTTTTGGGAATAAATGCAACCTAAACAAGCGATGTTGAAGCAAACATTTGAGAAATGCAGGAATGCATTAATGATTCTATTATGTATGAATGATGAATGTCATGAATGTCATATGCATGCTGACGATACTTGACAAGACAACAAAAAGGGATATTTGGGAAAAGGACTACGTCACAGTTCGAACAAATACTCAGCAAAATCCGCAGCCATGGTGTAGATGCTACTGATGATGAATCTGAGTTGCACGCTTTAAACTTTCTGATGAAAAAGAAATTCTTTGGCAACCTTGTTGAGGATTCTTTCTAGATGAGAATGCCGTCCTTTGATGATCTTTGCTGAAGAGGAGAAAACTTCTATAGCAGTTGTTTTTTAACTTTCAGAAGTCAAAACACTTATGGAAAAAACTGTTGAAGCTCTTTCTGTGTTCATAGTTCAAAGGAAAATTTCGCTTTTATTTCAAAATTTTGAAGTAAAAATTCATTTAAAACTTTTTTTTTCAAAAGTGATTTTCAAAATAAAAAGCGTTATTTTGCAAAGCGGAATAAAGCAAGAATTGCAAACAAAGAGGCACATGGCTCAAATTTATTGGTAGAATGGTAATCAGCCAAAGGCGTGATTCCATGAACTATTTACAAGAGTTGGGAATGATAATTTATTGGGAAAAGGCTACATTGAAAGCAATAACCACTATTATCCCTAACGACTTTAAATTCCAACTGTGTTTGTTGCTTCAAAAAGTTTGATTGAAGATCCGTTGATGGAAGTTTCTTCAGATTGAAAAAGTATGGACTGATGCAGTTACTTTGTCATTTTGATCCTTAATTTTGCCTAGATTGCCTTTTCAGGTTTTCAATCTATCAGGATATTTTCTGTTTATTGTCTCTAATTTTTTCCTGGACCACCTTTTCAGGTTTTCAGTCCACCGAGACGCTCTTTTTTTGCCTAAGCCGCCCTTTTCGGGTTTTCGACTTACCGAGATGTTCTTTTGTTTTTTTTTAGACAAAGTATTTCTTGACTGCATCAGCGTTCACAGGATGCGGGAGTTCATCACCGTCCATGGTTGTGAGAATCATAGCACCACCAGAAAAGCTTCTTTTGACGATGTATGGGCCTTCGTAATTAGGAGTCCATTTGCCCCTAGAATCAGGTTGAAAAGAAAGAATCTTTTTAAGCACGAGGTCGCCTTCTTGGAATTCACGAGGTCGAACCTTTTTGTCGAAAGCTTTCTTCATCCTTCTTTGATATAATTGTCCATGACACAGAGCGGTCAGGCGCTTTTCTTCGATTAAGTTCAGCTGGTCGTATCTGCTTTGACACCATTCGGCCTCAGATAACTTAGTTTCCATGAGAACTCTCATTGATGGAATCTCAACTTCTACGGGGAGCACTGCTTCCATGCCGTATACTAGAGAAAAAGGAGTTGCCCCTATTGAAGTACGTACTGAAGTACGATACCCATGCAGAGCAAATGGCAGCATTTCATGCCAGTCTTTGTAGGTGATGACCATCTTTTGGACGATCTTTTTGATGTTCTTGTTAGCAGCTTCAACAGCGCCGTTCATCTTTGGCCGGTAAGGAGATGAGTTATGATGCTCGATCTTGAATTCCTCACACAGTTCTTTCATCATTTTGTTGTTCAAATTTGATCCATTGTCTGTAATGATCTTACTTGGAACTCCATATCGACAAATGAGGTTGTTTTTGATGAGCCTCACAACCACTTGTCTTGTAACGTTGGCGTAAGATGCTGCTTCGACCCATTTGGTGAAGTAATCAATTGCCACTAAAATGAAGCGATGTCCGTTGGGCGCTTTTGGTTCGATCATCCCAATCATGTCGATGCCCCACATGGAGAAAGGCCATGGAGAGGAGAGAACGTTGAGTAGAGTCGATGGCACATGGATCTTATCTACGTAGATCTGGCACTTGTGACATCTCTTGACGTGTTTACAACAATTGGACTCCATCGTTATCCAATAGTATCCTGCTCTCAAGATTTTTCTGGACATTGCATGCCCATTTGAATGGGTTCCAAAGGACCCTTCATGCACTTCGTGAATTATCATGTCTGCTTCGTGTCTATCCACGCATCTGAGCAGGACCATGTCGAAGTTTCTTTTGTATAGCAAATCTTCATTCAGGAAGAAATTTCTAGAAAGCCTCCTTAGAGTTTTCCTATCTTTGTGTAATGCCCCGAGCGGGTACTCCTGAGTTTGAAGGAAGCGTTTGATGTCGTGGAACCACGGTTTATCATCGATGACTGCTTCAGTTGCAAACACATATGCAGGTCTTTCAATGCGTCTGACACGAATCTTAGGCATATCATTCCAATTGTTGACTTTGAACATGGAAGATAGAGTAG
The DNA here is from genome assembly GCA_021764765.1 of Vicia sativa. Classification (NCBI taxonomy): domain Eukaryota; kingdom Viridiplantae; phylum Streptophyta; class Magnoliopsida; order Fabales; family Fabaceae; genus Vicia; species Vicia sativa. The sequence goes on from CM038795.1 coordinate 76,810,650, forward strand.
CCAAGGCGTCTGCCATTCGATTTTGATCTCGAGGGATATGATGCAGTTCAACCTTGTTGAAGAAAGTCAACAAACGTCTTGCATAATCTTTGTAGGGAATCAAACCAAGATGATGAGTTTCATACTTGTCTTTGATTTGATTGATCACAAGGGCTGAATCTCCATATATGTCAAGGATCTTGATCCTCAAGTCAATGGCTTCTTCGATACCCATGATACAAGCTTCATATTCTGCGATGTTGTTGGTGCAATCAAATAGCAATCTGGCGGAAAACGGGATATGAGAACCCTCGGGAGTGATGATGACTGCCCCAATTCCATTGCCACAAACGTTAACTGCTCCATCAAAGATTAAGCCCCATCTAGATTCTGGATCAGGACCTTCTTCGGGTAATGGTTTGTCACAATCTTTCATCTTTAAGTACATAACATCCTCATCAGGGAAGTCAAACTTGAGAGACTAGTATTCGTTGATCGGTTGATAAGCCAAGTGATCGGAGAGAATGCTTCCCTTGATCGCTTTTTGAGCACGGTACTGGATATCATATTCAGATAATAGCATCTGCCATCGAGCAATTCTTCCTGTTAAGGCAGGCTTTTCAAAGACGTACTTAATTGGATCCATTTTGGAGATTAACCAAGTCGTGTGATTGATCATGTACTGGCGGAGACGTTTTGAAGCCCACACCAAAGCACAACATGTTTTCTCGAGCATGGAGTAACGAGTTTCACAGTCTGTGAATTTTTTACTCAAGTAGTAGATGGCATGCTCTTTCTTACCAGTTTCATCTTGCTGTCCAAGTACGCAGCCCATGGAATCTTCTAGCACGGTAAGGTACATGATTAATGGTCTTCCTTCGACTGGAGGAATTAGTATCGGTGGTTCTGACAGGTATTCCTTGATACTGTCAAACGCTTTTTGGAAATCTTCTGTCCACACAACCTCTTGATTCTTGCGGAGAAGCTTGAATATCGGCCCACAAGTAGCAGTCATTTGAGAGATAAATCTGGAGATGTAATTCAACCGTCCAAGAAATCCTCTTACTTGCTTTTCTGTATGTGGCGTAGGCATTTCTTGAATAGCCTTGACTTTGTCAAGGTCAACTTCAATACCTCTTTGACTGACGATGAAACCTAGGAGTTTTCCAGATCTTACCCCAAAGGTGCATTTGTTAGGATTCAGGCGAAGCTGAAATTTCCTTAATCGCTGAAACAATTTCGAGAGATATTCTATATGCTCTTCTTCAGTGTCAGATTTTGCTATCATGTCATCCACGTAGACTTCGATTTCTTTGTGCATCATGTCATGAAAGAGAGTAGTCATCGCCCTTTGGTAAGTTGCGCCTGCATTCTTTAATCCAAACGACATTACTTTGTAGCAAAATGTGCCCCATGGCGTGATGAAGGATGTCTTCTCCATGTCTTCGGGAGCCATTCTGATCTGATTGTAACCAGAGAAACCGTCCATGAAGGAAAAGACGTTGAACTTTGCAATACTATCCACTAGCATGTCGTTATGCGGTAGTGGGAAATAATCTTTTGGACTAGCTTTGTTCAAGTCCTGGTAGTCAACACACATTCTGACCTTTCCGTCTTTCTGTGAGACAGGAACTATGTTGGCTAGCCATTGAGGATATTCAGAGGTGACGAAGAAACCTGCATCGAGCTGCTTTTGAACTTCCTTTTTGATTTTGTCGGCCATGTCAGGGTGAACTCTTCTCAGTCTTTGTTTAACTGGCGGACACTCTGATCTTAATGGAACGTGATGCTCCACGATGCTGGTATCTAAACCCGGCATGTCTTGGTAAGACCAAGCAAATACATCGACGTATTCTTTGAGAAGATCTATCAGTTTGCCTTTGACGTTGTTGTCGAGTAGAGCTCCGATGTTCACTTCTTTTTTGTCTTCTCCAGAACCTAAGTTGATTGCTTCCAAAGGCTCTTTGTGAGGCTGAATGATTCTTTCCTCGTGCTTAAGTAGTCGAGAAACCTCATCCGGGATCTCTTCTTCAACTTCTTCCTCGGCATCGAACACAGGGAATTCAAAGTCGGGAGAGAGCATAGAGTTATTGTGTTTAATGGATTTGTCCATCTGCTAATCTGCATATTTGATTTATGTTTGATTAATTAACTCTTTTCTTTGTTTTCATTCATTTTTTTTATAGAAAAAAGTTAATGTGAAAGTGTATGCAGATTATTATTATTATTTTTTTGAAGATTGTTTGTTTTTATTTGGGTATTTTAGGATTACCATTTCCAAGAAAAGGGTAAAAAACGAAAAACAAACGCAAAATGTGGAATCAAAACAACACTTTTATTTATGATTCACAATATGAAACAGGGCCCTAAATACAAACTCATTTGTCTTGGGCAAGACAAAGAGAAATTATTTAAAAGCTAAACCCTATAACACATCTCTTCGCTTTGGGCGAAGCGAGAGTTCAAAACAAAAGCAAGATAAACTACTTAGAACTATGAACATCAGTCCAAACTTTAACAGGCTTCCAATAGTGGCGAACTCCTTGGAAGTCAAGATACTCTGGTAGTTTTTCATTTGGCTTAGTTCTTGAATAGACTTTGGTTGTTGGTCGAACAGACCTTGAAGACTCTGGATGTTTGACCTTGCTTTTTGTGCTGCTGAAGCGATCTTCTTCTGCTTGATTGACAGATCGAGGAGCATGGAATACAGCATATGTACTTTCCATTTGCATTCGTGTTGAATTCTTGGGATGTATTTTCCAATCTTCTTAATGAAGAGACTCATTGTCGGCAACGCTTTCTAATTCGTTTCCAGAATCGTATTCCTGATCTTCAGTAATTACGTTGATGTAGTGATAGTCAAAATTTGGCTTAACATCCTCGGCGGGCGTATTAAAGCATAGATCTTCATTCGGAACCTCAATTGGTTGATGAGACCGAGAAGATGTGTATAACTCTTCTGGTTGACTAGGATACTCAAAAGGATCGTCCCATCCAGTGGGTTGGATATCTTCAATTCTGATTTTTGAGCTTTCAGGTGCAGTGTATTTCACCATGTAATCAAACTTTCCACTTGGTTCCCCCAAGGTATCCCAAACTTCAGAAGGGATAGGTGGATTTTCATTCTTTTGTAGGGACATGCTTTTGAATTGGTCAGTCGAAGGATAGAACGGTGCGTATGATTCTTCCTGAGACACATATCCAGAGCTGGTAAGATAGGTGCTCCACTCTTCAGATCCGGAGAGATCATCTTCATCACCTTCATTGGTAAGAACGTTAACCTCTTGAAGAACAGGGTTTAAGAAACCCCCACTGTGGAATACTTCTCTGATTGGGCGAAGAGTTTCATCCCTTTGATTGTCTCTTGGAAATACTGGAGCAAATCCGAGCCCGGTCTTTGTCTCGTTGTTGACAGGTTTTATTACTTGTCCCCAACCTGCAGCATTACCGTCTTTCACTATCTGTGCTGCTTCTTTGTAAGAGGAGATAGACGATCTGCTTTTCCTTGTAGATTCATCTTCTAACGAAAGTCCTTGGAACTGTGTTCCTTCAACGTTGTCGGCGGTGATGAAAGAAAAACTGGACAAATGGTTTACTAGTAAAGCTTGTTCACCGATGATGGTTACTAGCTTCCCATTTACTGTAAACTTCAGTTTTTGGTGGAGAGTGGATGTTACTGCCCCTACCTCGTGTATCCATGGTCTTCCTAGAAAACAACTGTAAGCAGCTGGCACATCCATGACCTGGAAAGTGATTTGGAAGGTATGCGGACCAATCGTCATTGGAAGATCGACTTCCCCAATAACAGATTTTCTTGACCCATCAAAGGCTCTTACCACTATATCATTGAATTTCATTGGCGTTCCTTTGTAAGACAAACGAGCAAGAGTCGTTTTTGGCATTACATTTAAGGATGAACCGGTATCCACTAGTATGTTGGACAGAGAATCTGATTGGCAAATCATTGAGATATGCAGGGCCAGGTTGTGATCTTTTCCCTCCTCTGGGAGTTCTTCATCACTGAAGCCTAAATTGTTGCAAGCTGTTATGTTGCCCACAATTCCACTGAATTGATCTGTAGTCACGTCGTGATCTACGTAAGCTTGGTCTAGCACCTTCATCAAAGCTTCTCGGTGGGTTTCGGAATTCAGAAGTAGAGATAGTATCGAAATTTTGGAGGGAGTCTGCATCAGCTGATCTACAACTTTGTACTCGCTTTTCTTGATCAACTTTAGTATCTCGTCGAAATCTGAGTTGACATTGGTTCCATCAGGAGGACCAACATTTATGTTTGGATTACCAACAGGAATCCCCATGGGATTCTCGGGAGGTGTATTAACTGGATTTCGCCCCACTACAGGAACAATAGGTTGCTTTGGTGGCAACGGAGTATGTACGCGTCCACTTCGCGTTACTCGTCCTATTTCAGTTATGTTAACATCAGTTGAAAGAGTTGGCATGGGTTTTTCATTCCCATCTTCTATCATAGTTGCACTGTATTGATAGGGAATTTCTTTATTAGAACTGTATGGAACAGGACCGGGTAGACAGATCACCAAGGGAGACTCTGGAACTTTTGGACTATTGTACCTGACTTCTACGCACTTGGGCACATTGAAATAGGGGATAATGACGTTTACTTTGGGAATTTCCGAGTTGATATCTGAGACTAAAAGCTCATGCGAAAAATGCCCTACCATATTCACGTCATAGTCATTTTTGTTCCTGAAGATCTGAATATCACCAATGTCTATTAACCGTTGAATGTCTGCTCTCACAGTTGGGCATCCTCGAAAATCCTTGAAGCAAATTCTGCAAGCTGTATAGTCGTGTTTAGCGAAGGCGCCCATTGTACTATATGTATCATGGAGCTGTACTAAGCTTTCTCTTATCATATTCACGTCTATGACAAGATATCGATTTGTATTCCTTAGTATCAAATTCACTGTATGTCCATTATGATTGGGAAGTGGATTTGCTTGCACGTTTGGATTTGCATTCCTGAAGGAAAGAAGATTAGTCCTTACTAACCTTTGTACTTCGGCTTTCAGTGCTATGCAATGTTCGAGATCATGACCCGGTGCCCCTTGATGAAAAGGGCAAGATACGTCTTCTTTGTACCACCAAGGTAATTTTTCTGGTACTAGAGGTGGTAACCTTGTTTGCACAAGATTCCTTTCTATTAATGCAGGATATAGTTCTGTGTACATCATCAAAATTGGATCAAACTGCGAGACCCTGGGCGCACGGTTCTGATTGTTGAATTGTTTAGCCTGCTGTCGAGGCGGTTGAGTTTGCTGGAACTGTGGAGCAATTCTTGTATTTGGACTTGTATTAATGAATGGCGCTACGGTAGCTACCTGTTGTCGTTGACTGACATTCTTCCTTGGTTTCCCTCGGGATACCATTCCTACGTCATGTTCCTTCCTTTTTGGAAAACTGGTTCCAACCCTCTTGGTTCCACTGGAAGATCCTATCTCTTTGACTAGGCGTCCTGTTCGAACTCCTTCTTCTAGTCGCATCCCCATGCTTACCATTTCGGTGAAATCTCCGGGAGCGCTGGCTATCATGCGTTCGTAGTAAAATGGGCCAAGAGTATTTAAGAAAACCTTGGTCATCTCTTTCTCCTCTAACGGTGGATTGACTTGGGCAGCAATTTCCCTCCAACGTTGGGCGTATTCTTTGAACGTCTCTTTTTCCTTCTGAGACATGGAGCGGAGTTGATCTCGATCTGGAGCCATGTCCAAGTTAAATTTGTATTGTTGGACAAAGGTTTCACCTAAGTCATTGAATGTCTGGATATTTGCACTATCTAGCCCCATGTACCACTTCAGTGCGGCACCGGTGAGACTATCTTGGAAATAGTGAATGAGCAATTGGTGATTGTCATTATATGTAGACATTTTCCTAGCGTACATCGTAAGATGACTCTGTGGGCAGGAATTTCCTTTAAACTTTTCAAAGTCAGGGACTTTGAACTTTGCGGGTATCCTTACGCGAGGAACTAGGCATAGATCGTGGGCATTTTTCCCAAACAATTCCTTCCCACGAACTATTTTGATCTCAAGCTGCATTTTATGGAATTGTTCCTGGAGATTCTCCATCTGGCCACGAGGATTCGTGTCTTCGCCTGGATTATGATAGACTTCTTCGTCCGCAGTAGCGTGAACTACAGAAGCTGAGTTGGTCATGATTGGTCGAGAAACCGTCATTGTGACCTGCAGAAAGGTCACTCCATGCTGCGGAGTAAATGCTGAATTCTGAAAAGTAGGAACCTCGATCGTGGTTGCCTGTACCTCAGAAGTGGGTTGACGAAATCCGACGCCGAAATTGAAAGGCATGCCCCATGGATAACCTTCTGGCATACTGAAGAGAGGACTATTGACTGCAACAGCTGAAACTGGAGTAGTAGTGATCTCTGAAATCGTCGCTTGATTTTGACTGCTTAATGTTGCTTGCTGACTTTGTGTAGTTGCCAATGAACTTACTAAAGAAGTGAGTCTCTCCACCTCTTCTTGAAGTGTTGTCACTATGCTACGAAGCTCAACATTTTCTTGCTCAAAACCCTCCATTATTTTCCTTCTTTTTAAATGAGTATTGTATGTACGAGTTGGCTGTGGACGTGGTCGAGAAACTCTAAGACGCGACAGCTTGACGATCTTTCTCTTTCTGGAAAAATTTCCAAAAGATAAGACTCTAAACAACAAACTCAATATGCAAAGTATGATGCATGATTATGAATGCAAAGAGAAAATAATTTCCAAAGAATTTACGCTAAAAGAGAAATTTCTGGCAAATATTTGGATGGAAAAAACTTATTTATTAATTATTGAAAGAAGATTACAACAATTTTTTTATTTTTGAGCATAACTCTTACAATGATAAAATAAATGATAAAACTACAGTCTAAACTAATTAATCGTCTTCGTCGGATGAAGATCCAAAGGCTTGATGTAGCTTCAACTTCAAGATCTCTTTCCCATAGTGAGCTTTCAGTCTAGCTTTCTCGGCTTTTAGCTTGCTGATGACTTTCTTCCATTCATCAGGAGCAGGATCGCTGGTTGTCATTTCCTCAAGCTTTCTTTTTCTTTCTTTGATGTATCTTTTGATCGCGTTATCTTTCTGACGAATCTTCTCATTTTTCTCCATGAGCCATTCATCTTGGAAGTAGAGTGTATTTTCATGATCTTTGACCTACTTCTTAAGCTTCTCGTTTTCGAGATCAGTCTTAAAGAACTTGTCTTCCAAAGCCTCTTTCTCGAGCCTCATCTTGGCCAAAGCTTCTTGGTATTCTCCCATAGTTTTGACGGGAAAAATTGTTGATTTGGACGCTGCTAAGAACATGGGTTCTTCATAAGCATAAGGCATTCGGATTTCCTTTGCTCTTTTCTTCACCCAAGAAGTGTAGATTTCCATGGCTACACAATTCCTTGCATTACCCCTTTCCTTCCTTCGGATGTGATGCCAAGCTCTTATCATTCTGGCTTTCAAACCTTGGGAATCTTCCCCTTCATGATAGAAATAGCTTTCCACTGTAAAACCAAGGGGTTTACTAGAGTTTGCATACCCGAGTTGACGTCTTGCCAAGAATGGGTTGTAGTTGATTCCTCCTTTCGTACCGATGAGAGGTACGTTGGCAAATTCTCCACAGCTTTCAATGATTTCCATCTCATTGTCTGCCAAGGTATACCAATGGATATCGTCGTTTGTAAGAGACATGAGCCTTCGAGACCAATGCCAATCGTCTTTGTTTTTGCGGAAGATAGGAGATTTAGGCAAATGTGAGACAATCCATTTGAAAAGTAGAGGTACACAACACACAATAGTTCCATCTCCTTGACGATTCCTATGATGAATGGAGAAGTATGTATCACCAAGCAAAGTGGGAACGGGATTTCCAATCAGAAAGATCCTTATGGCGTTGATATCAACGAAACTTGGGACGTTGGGAAACAACACCAATCCGTAGATGAGTAAAGCTAAAACAGCTTCAAAGGCTACCATACTACCGGCTTCAGAGAATTTAAGAGCCTTCTCCATTAGGAACTTTGAAGTTAGTCCTAATAGTTTTCCTTTGGTAGTTAGGTTTTTGTCTATCTCAGATTTCTTTAAGTGAGTCATTGTTGCAATGACTGGTGACTTAGGAATGGCTTCCAAACCATTGAAAGGCACCTTATCTGATACTGAGATACCTAGGATGTGTGCGTACTCCTCCAAAGTAGGCATCAACTGATAATCAGGAAAAGTGAAACAGCGATAAAATGGATCGTAGAACTGAACGAAAGTTTTGAGAAGTCCTTCATCAACGTTAGTGTTTAGGACAGTTAAAAGAGTTCCATAGCATTTTCTGAAATCCGAGGGATCTTCTACCAAGGATGCTAGCTCTTTTAACTTTCCTACATCAGGAATCCTAAAACTGTATTTCTTGGTAAATCTTCCTCTGACGTCCATCACTCTAACCTAAAATATTTACAAAGAAAAATCTCTAAATTCTTTGGAAATGGGAAGAGAAATGAATTTTTTGAATGAATGCATGAATGCCACAAAGATACAAACATGGTTAGTGGTTATACACACTGTCAAGCGTTTTGAAGTCACGAGCATGAGGCCAACGATAAGAACCAAACGTGGGTAAGTTCTAAGGGCTTATTCATCTGTGAAACGGGTTCTACTGATAATACAGGTTCAACGCTTCTCTTTGAAATATTATCGGATTTGTTGAATACTCGAAGTCCAATAATATTTTTCAAGAAAAACTCGCCTGATCGTAGTCTCGCATGACAACTATTCTAAGCTTACGCCTGAATAATTTCTGCACTACATCCTAAATAGCCAGGATGGGTTATGTGTTCTACAGCCACTCAGCTTCGTAAGTTCTCTTGAAAGCAAAATGTCTTTGCAAATACTTGCTAAACACAAATACTCCCAAGACAACCTCCACTGAGAGAGGGATCTCAAATTAACTTAGTAAGTACTGAAACTTCCCACAAGTTAATAGGACTATACCCCCACCTAGATCTTAGAATGTTTCTTAAATCCGGGTTAGGATTTCTTTCCATCAGATGAAATCGCGAAAACACACAATAAAGAAAAACAAACATATGCACATATGAAAGCTTAACCCCTTTTTTTATTTTTGAAAACAAAAAAAGCTTGGTGCTCTTGAGCAGAGTCATAATTTTTTTGAAAATCAAAATTTTAGCGTACTCCCCAGCAGAGTCGCCATTTTTTCTGTTCGCGTTAAAAAGTGACGCGCTAGGGAATCGAATCTGAATTTGAATCTCTGGCTCGAAACGATTTACTCTTTTGATTTGTTTATAAAGATGTCGCGAGCATCAAGCTTTATTTTTTCCAACACAAGAAAAATGATTATGAAAAAGGGGAAAGCTGCAATACTCTAAATTGATTTGATATGCATTACGACTAACGCGAACTAGACGCAACGCATTGGGGAGATTCCGGGCAAGGGGGTTTGTTATATAAAGGGAATAGATGGAGCACCCTAAATATATATAGTTATCTATAGCTTTATATATGAATATGTTTGATATGTTTGTGTGTTTTAAATTGCTATTTCTAAGATTGGGAAAGTTTCTCCTTTGGATTTTAAGAAGGGTAGATTATATGGGATCCTAGGTTTTGTTATTTTTGTGCTCGCAAAGATCTTTGGGATCTTCTGCATACATATCCCTTAATGGGAATCAGAGCATTTGTAGCTCGGATCTAAAGGGATCTATGGTTTGTTTGGCTTGAGGGAGAAAGAAATTTGCTCGCCAAGGATGAGACCTTGTGCCTACGTATTCTCAAAAGGATGTTGAGAAAGTCAGAGCAATCGTAGTTCCCACTTATGCTAGTGGAAGCAATGGGATGTTATTAAGAGACAAAGACAAATGTCATCTTAATGAAAAATGTATCTAATCTATTTCATCACATACATTTTGAAGGGTTGATTGATTAAATCTTTCGTCGTAAGTTATAGGTGTTTGGCTTGAGTGTACAAGCGTTACCACTTACGAGTTAAGAAAGATGTTTGAAAAAGATGATTGAATCTTTTAATTGTAAGCATTGGGTGTTTTGCTTGAGTGTACAAGCGTTACCACTTATGATTAAGAGATGTTTTTGTTTGAAAAGAGTTTGAAAAGTATTTGATTGTATGTGATGTGATAGATGAGATACTTCTTCCATAGAGATGATAAACGTCTAAATCTCGAGGAGAAATTGATTGGATTAGGGGGATGCTTTTAAGAAGCCCATGGGTCCTTGTATTGTAAGCCCAAGGGGAGGCATTCCGAGGGTCATCGAGGGTCCTTGTATGAAGCTCAAAAGGAAGCTATAGGGTATGGGGCTTTGGCTTTCACCGGAAACCATCCTCTTAGGATTTGAAGAGCGATTTCACCGGGAAATCATACTCTCAGGGTTCTATCCTAGCGTGGGTGATTCTTTGTATTGGAAGCCCAATAGGAGGCTGTTAAGAGATTTCCAGGTCTCTTTCTTGTTTGATGCCCAAGAGAAGGCTAAACTCAATGAGGAGTTCTTTTGAGCGAAGCCCAAGAGGAGGCTGACTCAGTAGGGGAGTGTTGTCTTATATGAAGCCTAAGCGGAGGCTAAACTCAGTGAATGAGTTTTCTTATATGAAGCCTAAGAGGAGGCTAACTCAGATGAATGAGTTTTCTTATACGAAGCCTAAGAGGAGGCTAACTCAGATGAATGAGTTATCTTGTATAAAGCCCAAGCGGAGGCTAACTCTGTGGGGAACCTAGTTGTTAAACTAGTTGTTATGTTAGAAAGTTATATAAACAAATGTATGAAGTCTATTCACAAGAGTTTATGAAGGAAATATAAACAAGTTTATGAGGTTTATTCACAGGAGTTTATGAAGGAAATATAAACAAGTTTATGAAACGTGCGTTCAAAGCAAGTGTAACTTGAATATTTACAAGTTTGAATGTGTACAAAGGAATGAATATGTACACGAAGGGATATTTATGTACAAGGAAATGTGTATGAACATTGGAGGGTTGAGACTTACACCGTAAGGGAGGCCCATTGGTTCAAGAGAAATTTCACTGGGAAGGATTCTTTTCTTAATACCAATGGTATTCAATGTATATACAAGCGAAATGAAAACAAACGGACAAAGTTTGCCTATACTTGAATATTTACAAAGATGTTTGTATTATGTACAAGGAAAAATTAATATGTACACAAAAAGAATTGGGACTTACACCATAAGGGAGGCAGGCCCATGATCGATTAAGAAATTCGAGGAAAAAAACGGGTTCGGTTTTATCTTCAAATCGGGTCGATCATGGAAAAAAAGCATGTAAGTTTGTTGAAATGTTTTGAAAAGGTCTTGAAAGTGTTTTTGGAAGATGAAATATATCCACAAGAAGTTTGAAAAAGTTTCGAGTTTCGAAAGTTTGAAAGAAACATCTTCGAAAAGTACTTGAAAAGTACTTAAAACGTCTCGTTCTCGTTTTGGATTTTTTTGACATCATCATAAAATAGGTATATTAAATGACAAGTGTGCAAAAAATCACCTCAAAATGAGGAGTTTTGATTGGGTTTTGAAAGTGTTGAAGTTTGAAAAAAAATGTGAAGGAAAAGCAAAAAAATTTGACAAAATGGTCCCAAGGGGAATCGACCCCAGGACCATTGGGCAAGGCAAGGCAAAGTGTTAAGAGTGAGCTGGCAACCGCTGGGGCGGCAATACATCCGTTCATATAACTTACTTCATTTAATTATATTATAAAATGAAAATTTGAATTTCTGGAAAAACAAAAACACGCGCGTAATGTTCTTCTTCTTCTTCAATCTTCATTCAATCATGGATTCTTCGTTTCTTGATGAAATTGAATGATGTAAACATCAAACTTGCTCGAAATTTAACCAGGAACATGATGGTAATGATTAATTTCATTTATTTTTAATTTTAAAGGATTAATTTTCCCAGAACACGAAGAACCCTAATTTTGAAAATTCAAAGTGAAATCGTGTATGGCCATGGAATTGATCAATTGATTGAGGGTTAAGGATCAGTGAAGGTGCAGAAACAAAACGGCCAAGAGTTTTTTGAACTAGAATTTAGAAATTATGAAGTTCAAAGTTCGAGTTCTTACCTCTTGAAGCTGAGATCGAATTCCTTGAAAGAGTGTTTCTAGTTGATGTTTGATGATGGCTGAAGCACCACTGAACCTTATGGAAGGTGTTTGATCACTATGCTGACTCTGAAATGGCCTGGAACTCTCTACCCAAGTCCAACTGCATATGCTTGGAGTGAACTTTGAATTCGTGGTTAGAGGTGTTACAGGTCAGGGATGATGACTTGGATCATTCATATGAAGTATATAGATGATGTTTGAATGATAAAATCACAACTTGCTCGAGCAAATTAACAGTTTGGATGTTAAGGCATCATGTACAAGCTTTGAAGTTTTGAAAAGCAATTCGAAGTTTTAGTTGTTCTTGAGTTGATTTTAAGTTTCAAACAAGTTATATTTGATGTTTAAGACATGTTAGTGAAGCAACTCGATTTTCAAAAATCATTTAAAATGAATTTTCAAAACAATGAAATCGGCACCTAATTTTATTTGTTCTAGAAAGAACGGGAAAATATAGATAAAACCCACAAAAATTGGATAAGGCGGTCTACAAGACCAAAAAGGATGGATTCGGAATCGGTTACATGAGGAAGGTATTAGCACCTCTTACGTCCATCGTACTCGATGGGACCCATTTAGTTCAAAATGTGTTTGTGTGTGTTTTCGCTAATTTCTAAATTATGGATTTAAGAAAGAAGAAAACGGGATTTGTTTATTATTATTTTGAGTTTGACACGGTTTTGAAACCGCGTGCCTACGTATTCCCTCGTGCAATGGGAAAGTCAAAACTCCGTAGTTCTTGTTGAAAATGTCTTGGATTGTTTGTATTGATTTTAGAAGAAAATGTTTTTAATTTTGATGACCGCGTATGAGCGGAAAAGGAATTTAAATGGGTTGAATTGATTTTAGTTGTAGATGACAAGTACCAAAACGTTGGGAGGTCCTCTAACGATTCAATACTCGAGATTGGTGATTGAGGTCAACCGATCTTCTCTCATCCAAAATCTTTATTATGAAAGGAGTGAGGTGAAACAAAGTTCACTTTTATTAAGTGTTATGGAATAAAGTATTTATGTCATTGGGTTACCCTCTAATGGCCCAAATACTTTACATTTTAATTAAATCGTTGGGCGAACCTCTAACAATTTAATTAAATACCATAACACTACGTTTTTTTGTAGAAAAATCGATTTTGAAAACAAATTCAATTAATTAATTTAATTTGAAAGTGTTTTAGGGGTTTGGTTGTGGATGACAAGTATCAAAACGTTGGGATATCCTCTAACGATTTGATACTCGAGATTGGTGATTGAGGTCAACCGATCATCTCTCATCCAAAATCTTTGTTATGAAGAGAAGTGAGGTGAAACAAACAAAGTTCACTTTTATTAAGTGTTATGGAATAAAGCATTTAAGTCATTGGGTTACCCTCTAATGGCCCAAATACTTTACATTTTAATTAAATCGTCGGGCGAACCTCTAACAATTTAATTAAATACCATATCACTATGTTTTTGTTTTTTTTTGTTTTGTAGAAAAATTGATTTTCAAAAGAACAAGTTCAATTAATTGTTTTGACTTGAAAGTGTTTTAGGAAAACAAGCGAGCCCATACAAGGTGGCTTTATGTATGCTCCTAAAAGTGGGACTAGCGTGACACTAGTATTCTAAACGACCGATTGGAACAATCGATCGAATAGTTGTCGCTGTAGAAAAGCCCAGGACCAAACTATAAATGTGTGCGAGTGTGCATTGTGTATGTTTACCTGCTTCTTGATGAGGAGCCCAAGAGGAGGCTATGTGTTCTAATATGACAAACGCTTAATTAAATGGTAATTAGCACACACAAGAAAATAAATCCTAAGTTATTACAACCAAATCGAATTAATTTGAGTAAATGAATAGCTTTTATGTTGTGCAAGAGTTGAGCTCCAAGTAGTCTTCAAGGTCGGATAAGGCTTGACGCATCGGATGAATACCAAATGAAGGCTCCTACATCACTCAAGATACAAACAAAAACTATACAAAGAATAGATACATTTGCGTTCAAATTCATTCGAAGGTTGAATTAAATTCCGATTCGAAATCGTAACACAAAAATAATAATTACAATGTAATTGAATTTATAAAATAAACCAAATAAAATATATGAATGAAAGTAGTATAATTGTATTTACAATATTAAATATAAAATAAAAATACTATATAATTGTATTTACAATACTAAATATAAAATAGAAATACTATATAACTATATCTACAATATAAAAATAAAATATTGAATATTTGTATGTTCATAAAATTAAAATTCTAAATACTAAATAGTAGGATAACTATAAAAATGCAATTGGAGAGAATTTATATGGATGCTAAGAATAAATGATGTTTGAACGATCCTTGAATGCCTTCACAAGTAGCAAACTAGTTAGTAGCATAGTGCGGAATAAATATGAATGAAATGCAATTGCAATATAAAATAAACATGGTTTGTAGGCAAGGTATAGAATCGAAATCAAACTTGTATGAAATCACATGTATTATCAAACTAATTTCACAATTAGAAAACTAATCATACATGCATAAACATGAATCGAATCACAACTTATGAATTGGCAAGGAAGTCGTAAAGATGTAAAGTGCAACCACAAGCTTCATGAATTTAAAGTCTTGAAACAAACTCAAAACATATTTCAATTCATTGGAAATCGGAACTAGATAGCATATGCTCACATCACAATCCAAATCGAACTTCTAAGCATGAACCACGTTTAGAACAAAGCCATAATCAACTACATCAAAAACCGGACAGCAACTTTGCAAACTTAATGATGCTTAAGGAAATTCGTTTCAATCATGCTCAAGGATTTAAAGAAATGATAAGCAAACTCCACAACCAAATTGATTTTCCAATATTCACAATCAACTCACGTCCAAACCATGTTAATAGCTCCTTCAAATGAACTTAAACAAGCATGACACCAATTTAAACTCAACTCAAGAATGACACTAATGCAAGTATTTTCAACATAATTTTATCACTAAGACCTTAACGCTAAATTAGTACCAAGAGCAGTATTGATAACAAGACATAATACAATGACGTCAAATTCCTCATCCGATTCTTACATGAAGCAAATGGACAACTTCCATATCATAAGCCGAGCTAAGCAACATCCTTGGTTCACTTAACACGAGCTAAACATGGTATCACAAATGAACTTTATCACAATTTGCATAACATTAGCAAAAGTTTGACATGATTTAACACAAACAAACCAAATTTTAAATTTCCACACGACAACTCACAAAACATGTCGCCACTAGCAAAGATTCTATCACCCAAAATTCAGTTATTCCACTTAACACAAGAAAACTCTACACAAACAGACACAAACCTCATTGATCTGATTACAAACAATAACCATCATCTATTAGACAAAACTAAAAGTGATCATTCTAACAGCATAACAGCAACAATTTGACAGCATAACATCAACAATTTAACGATATATTCACAGACAGTTGTATCAACATACAATTTCAAATCAAGTTTGTAACAACTATTCATCACAGAACTCTGACAATAATTCAGAGTATCAAATCCAAAGGTAACGAAAATTACCTAAATGTTGAAATCTGTATGGAAACCATGATATGTTATTGAACTGAACAAGCAAGTGTTGAGCGTATTGGCGAGCTACGGCGGAGAGATTCTTTGACAGTATGTTCTTTGAGCAGTCTTGGCGTTTGAGAAGCAGATGGCTGAAAACGGAAGGGTGGTGACGGCGTGAGAGAAGAATGGATGGAGATGTTGGGTTCGTGGCTGGAGTAAAGGCTACGGTGAAGGGAGTAGTAGAAGGATGACGAAGGTTGAGGGAGTGATACGGCGACAGTTTGTGAGTTTGAAGGGAGCGGCGGTGGTTGCAGAAAGTTGATAGGGACGGTGGAGAAAGGTGATACGGTGGGGGAGCAATAACAGGGCGGTGAGTAAAATGGATCGGAGAGGGAGATGATGGAGGTTGTTCAGCGTGACAGGGAAGATGGCAGGGAGGTGTGAGGATGTTGGACAGAGGAATAGATGAGCGTGGAACAGGGAGTGGATGAGGGTCGCGGCGATGAGAATGGAGTTTGAAGGTGATACGGTGGGATGGAGTTACGGCGATGAGGGTTATGCAGAGGGAGTGGCTGTGGGTGAATGGAGCAACAAGAGATGGTTGAGTGGCGTTTACGGCGGAGAGACAGAGGGATGTTGTTGGCCGATGATGATGTTTGAATGGAGTAAAGGCGGAGGAAGCTGCGGGGTTAGCAGAAGGTGAGGTTACTGTGTAGGATTGAAGAGAAGAAGACGGTGGGTGTCACGAAGAAGAAGAGAGATTTTTTTTTTTATAAATTTTTTGTCTCTTCCTTTTCAACCCGCCTCTGCGTTTTTGTGGTGTTCAATTTGGACCCCCTTTCCAACAGTAACTAACAACATATATATACTCATAGAATTAGGTTAAGCAATTTTAAAAAATACCAAAAATACCCTTTAATAAAATGGGCCTCAAAAGCCCAAAAGATAAAAAAAATAATCTACCCAACCATATTTTTTGTTTTAATTTTTAAAGACAAAAATTAGACACCTAAAATTATCAGAAATGGTAAAAGTTTGGACAATAAATTATCCGAAAAAAAAAATGAACATATTAAAATAAACTACGGGTTTCATACATTAAAGAAAAATTATCGACATAATTAAAATTGAAATAAAACGATAATAAAAAATACATGATTTTAAAACACTTACGGTTAAAAACAAAATTTCGGAATGTATCGAAAAATTAGAGAGATCACATTTTCATGATCTACGTGACACGTAGATTCATAAAGCAGTGAGTTAGAGGCAAAAGTTTGAAATATTTTTCCCTCTAATTTTCATACAATGTCGAATCGCTTTTAGCAGTCTGTTTATAAAATCGAAATATTGATATCATCGACATATAATCAACCTAAAATGACACAGTAAACAGGTAAGGAGATAAAAATGAATGAAGTGAAATATCGGATATTTTATAATTATAAAACGATGCAAATGTCGATTTAAACTGACTTTTGGTCAATTTAAATACAACGAAATGATGCATATGCAATGGATGAATGACTGTTTAATGCAATGACCTAATGGAAGCGTATGCAGATGAATGCAAAGCCTAAACCAGGTAAAATTGATATAGGAGGGCAAATTTTGGGGTGCAACAGTTAGACACCAAGTTTCTCTCAGATTTTGCAAGAATCACAAATTGCAAAAATTCCTCACTTTGAACTATGAAACTTAGAATTTAAGAAAGAAGAGTGAAAGCTTGATTTTCATAGCTTTGGTGTGGTTTGAATTTGAGGAAATGACCTCTATTTATAGGCCAAGGAAACTGAATGATTTGGCAAAGCTACCATTGAGGGAAACTTGCAACTTGGTTAAGAGGTCATAATGGAATATTTTGCATTTAATGCAAAAGTTACTTCCTTTAACCATGGTTAAGTTTCCTTCTTTGATCCAATCCTATCTTCAATCATTCAAACTGATATTTATCAATTACTAGCTGCCTCTAAGTGATGACAAGGCTTCTAGAAGGAGAAAATGCAAAAAATGACCTATAATTTTGAAGCATGTACTTGAAATTCCATGGTTTTGGAGCTTTATGTTTCAAAATCAAAAGTATAGCTAGACAAAATGGTTTTGCAATTTCTTGGACATTTTGGAAAGCTTGTAACAAGGGCTACAACTTTCATGTTTTGAGTTTTTTCTAATTCCAAATGGAACTATGTGAAAAATTGCCATGAAAGTAGGAAAAAACATGAAATTTCTAACACTTGAAAAATTTTCTAAGTGTTGGAAATTTTGACTTTTTGTTGACTTTTCCATATTTCTTGATTTTTTATGATCATGATGGATCATTTGAAGTATTTTGATGATTGAAAAAGTTTTGTTTTGAAAAAGTTGACCAAAAGTCAAAGTTTTACTTTTCAGTGTAGATGAAATTTCATCAGATGATCCAGAAATTGACGGATGAAAAATGTGAACTTCTGTGATGTTTTGAATCAAGAAATTAGGTCAAGATGTTGCATTGAAGATATAAAGATCAATCTCCAAGCAAAAAGTTCATTCATTGATCAGAAAGCCAGTGATTCCCTATCCTCGATAAAAACCCTAATTGGTCGATTCTTGATAGATCATGAGAAAAAGTTGGGAATATGAAGATCAACTGTTGATGATTGATTAAGATGGATCAATTGAGGTGAGTGGAAACTCAAACCCTAATTGATCACATCTTGAACAGATGAAATTTTGAAGAAACCCTGATTTTGACTTCTAGAAGCCACGCACGATCTATTCTATTCAGAACTGTTAGTGATGCAGTGATGCATATGTGAGGTGGTATATTAGGTCAAAAATTGGGGTATGACAGTACCAAGAAGTTCTTAAAGTGGTGAATGATGGAGTAACACCACTTATTGCAGAAGCTACATTAACCCAACATTCTACATTCAAGGAAGAGAAAAATAAATACTACAAAGAACTCTTCTTGATACACTCTTGCATCGATAGTGACAACTTTGATAAAGTTGGTGATTGTATGTCAGCAAATCAAGCTTAGGAGATTTTTTAGAAAGCCTATGAAGAGGATGATAAAGCAAAGGTTGTGAGGTTAAAAACTCACAAGAGGCAATTCGAGCTGCTGAAAATGGAATAAAAGTAATTTATCAATGATTACATCACGTGCATAACGTGGTTGGTGAACCAATTGAAGTCAAGGCAACAACATAGTGGTTGCAGTATAAGACTCTAAGGATCTTCTTACTATGAGTAAAGAGGATCTTCAAATCTCATTATAGGTTCATGAACAAAGGATGGATGAAAGAGGAAATGACAAGGCCAAAGCAGAGATTGCGTTACAAGCACGGTTCAATGAGAAGAACAAGAAATCGAAAGGAAAATGGTCTTCAAAGGGCAAGGCAAATTTCCATAATTTTGGTGGAAAGGATCCACAAAACTCAAAGGGTTTTATGGCTCAAAAAGGTGAGAGAAACTCCAAAGGTGGTGGTCAAGGCAACAACAACCAGAGACTTGACAAGAGTAGTTCAAAGTGCTACAAGTGTCATAAACTTGGTGATTTTGCAAGATAATGCAATGCGAAATTAAAGGAAAATCAAGGTGATGAGGCCAAGGTTTCAAGACAAGAAATGGATGATGATAATACGCTTTTTATCATGATCACGGAGGATAATTATGGAATCAAAAAGGTGCTGGACAGCAGTAGTAGCAACTGTCAGAGGTTGGACAACAGTGTCAATAGTGCAGAAAATTCTGCAAAAATGTGTTCGAAACGAAACGCAATGGTGACCGTTCGAGATGGATTCCAAGGAAGTGATGTGTGGTACTTGGATTTTGGTTTTTCAACTCATATGACGGGTAGAAAGGATTGGTTTGTCAAAATCAATAAAGCCGCGAAGAATAAAGTCAAAAATTCACGGATGACACCACTTTAACGGTCGATGGTGTGGGTGATGTTTTGATCATGAAGAAGGATGAGAGTCATTCCTTAATAAAATATGTGTTATACATTCCTTGAATTAAATTTAATCTCTTGAGTATTGGCTAATTACTTGAAAGAATTACATAATTTGCATGGAAAATAAGATTTTGCGTGTTTTTGACCGAAACAAAGTCTTAATCCTTAGAGCACCCGTGGCTGCAAATCGTACCTTCAAGATAGAGTTGAAGATGATGGAACACAAATGTCTTGCTACATTGGCAAGTCGTTATGAGTGGTTGTGGAACTACTGTCTTGGACACCTCAATTTTAGAGAACTCGACATGTTGCAAAGGAATGGTATGGTGACCGGACTGTCCAAGATTAATATTCAGGCTGAGATTTGTGAACAATGTGTTCAAGGGAAGAAACACAAGAACATTTTCAGTAATGATGTGGGTCATATGACCAAACTCCATCTTGAGGTGGTGTATTCTAATGTGTGTGGTCCAATCCAAGCCGACTCATATGGTGGAAATAGGTACTTCATCACTTTTATTGATGATTTTAGTAGGAAGCTATGGATTTATCTAATCAAGAGGGAAGATGAGGTGTTTGATGTGTTCAAACGGTTTAAGTTCACGGTGGAGCGACAATGTGATCAAAAGTTGAAAATTCTCAAAATGGGTGGTGGAGGTGAATATACATCAAATGAGTTTAAAAGTTATTATGATGAAAAGGGTATAGTCTGTGAGGTTGTACCACCTTATACACCTCTGCAAAATGGTATTGTCGAGAGAAGAAATTATTAAATAATGAATATGGTTCGTAGCATGTTAAAGGGAAAAACTTGTCGAAGGAACTATGGGGTGAAGTCGTTTCTACAACTTCCTATTTGTTGAATAAAATCCCTACTAAGAAGCTAGACAAAGTGACACCAGAAGAGGTATGGTATAGTCATAAACCGAATTTGAGTCATTTGAAGGTTTTCTGTTCGATATCATTTCAACATATTTCGGGTCAACTTCGAAAGAAATTGGATGACAAAGGAGAGATAATGTTGCTAGTTGGTTATCATCCTACCGACGGCTACAAGTTATTTGATGTGAGTAGCAAGAAGATCATGATTAGTCGATATGTGTTCATGGACGAGATGAGGTTGTGTGATAGCATAAAAATTCCCATGAAAACAGCAGAAACCGGTTTCTCAACAGAAGGAAACTGGTTTCCTTTGCGACACCTGCATACTGAGGCTACTGGAATTTAATAGGCTACTGAATTCTACAAAAGCAGTTCAGAAGCCGGTAGAAGTTGAAAATGGTGAATCCAATAGGCGTTCAACGAGGCGCAGAGGTCTACCTTAGAGGCTCCAAGATTGTGAAGTATTCCATGAGTAATGAGATCAACAATAATGGTGATTTTATACACTTTGCGCTTATGGCCGAATTCGAACCGATGAGGACGGAGGAGGCATTAAGCAATTCAAAGTGGATGTATTCGATGAAAGAAGAGCTGGAATCTATTGAGAAAAATAGTACTTGGGAGGTGGTTGATTTACCGGAACAAAAAAAGGCAATCGGTGTGAAATGGGTCTATAAAGTGAAGGCAAATCCAAAAGGCGAGATTGTCAAGCATAAGGGTTGATTAGTAGTGAAAGGATTCTTGCAAAGAG
Source organism: Vicia sativa (assembly GCA_021764765.1). Lineage (NCBI taxonomy): Eukaryota > Viridiplantae > Streptophyta > Magnoliopsida > Fabales > Fabaceae > Vicia > Vicia sativa. Next base: position 76,831,909 of record CM038795.1, read on the forward strand.
AAGGTATAGACTATGATGAAGCGTATGCTTTGGTGGCTAGACTAGATATGATACGGGTGGTTGTTGGTATTGCCAATAGCAAAAATTGTTCGATGTATCAAATGGATGTAAAATATGCATTTTTGAACGGTCCACTTGAGGAGGAAGTCTATGTAAAGCAGCCCCCTGATTTTGTGGTAAAAAATTAAGACGAAAGAGTCTACAAATTGAAGAAGGCACTTTATGGTTTGAAACAAGCCCTTAGAGTTTGGAACAAACGCATATATGCTTTTCTAGTTGAGGTTGGTTTCAAGAAGTGTGTATCCGAACATGGTATTTATATGAAGACGGATGCAAGCAAAGATGTGATTATACTTTGCTTATATGTGGATGATCTATTGATTACAGGAAGCAATGAATAGTTCATCTCCAAGTTCAAAGGTGAGTTTATGGAAGAATTTGAAACGAGTGACCTTGACACCATGACTTACTTTCTTGGCATAGAGTTCCACAAGTCAAAATTGGGACTGCTCATGCATCAAAGAAAGTATGTTCTTGAAATATTGAAAAAGTGTGATATGGAGCATTATAGTGTTGTCAATACTCCAGTTGGAGCAAGGTTGCAGCTATCCAAGAATGAAGACGAGGTAGATGTGGATCCAACTCAATATAGGAGGTTGATTGGATCGTTACATTACTTGTGCAATACGCGGCCAGATTTGGAATTTAGTGTCATTATTGCAAGTAAATTCATGGAGAGACCAAAGGTTTCTCACTTGGCAGCAGTTAAGTGGATCGTACGTTACGTCAAAGGTACTCTTGGCTACATAATTCTCTTTCCCGCAACTGATACGGGCAACATTTGTGAATTACTCGGTTACACGAATTCTAATTGGTGTGGAGATAAAGATGATCGAAAGTGTATAGCCAGTAATGTCTTTATGTTTGACGGAGCTCCAATTTCTTGGTGCTCTAAAACTGAACATGTGGTGGTACTCTATTCTTGTGAGGTCGAGTATATTGTTGCGTCAATGTGTGCGTGTCAGACTGAGTGGTTAATGAATCTACTAAGGGAGTTGGACAACAATGAAGAAAAAGTTGTTACGCTCTTTGTTGACAATATTTTAGCAATTAACCTTGCAAGGAATCCCATAGCACATAGGAGGAGAAAGCATATAGAGATGATGTGTCATTACTTGAGGGAATTTGTAACACCCCTTCTAAATAACCCGCGAATAATACTAATTAAATTAGATTAAAATCAGAGTAACATGGAAACAGGGACGTCACAATTAAAATGAGATACAAAATGTTTCAACTTCAAGCAGTATTCATGCTCAACTGAAGGAATAACTAAAATAGATTATTCAAAATCAACTTCATGTCCTACACAGCGGAAAATATCTCAAAACCGGAATAACTTCAATTCATAAGTATTCCCAACATAAAATTAAAACAATGAATTATCAAATAAACTCAACAAAACAAACGTTTCCCCCAGTGTTACACTATCAGAGCATGACACTGACACACGCGGATAAAACACGACACAGCTCTATAAGCCATCCTCACCGACTCCTGAGCTGCTAACTTTAATCTGAAATCATTAAAGTAAGGGTGAGATTTCTCATAATTAAAAATGCATTATAAGTTCCTCAATCAACATATATCACAAGTATATTAATTCACCCATTCCAGCATAATTCAGATTTCAACACATAGTTACAACCATACAATTCATTATGCACAACAATAACAACAAGAGAATTGTAACACTGGAAAACATCCTAACATATTACAATTCAATGCAAAGCACAAATGCAGACGCGCACTTAATGCATGTGGTACCAACACGTGACCAAGTCACACACACGATCCATCATCACCGGATACGGTCATCATCGATTAGTCACAATCACCCGGACACGAATCCAGCCTAACCACCCATCATCACCCGGGTACGGTTATCGACAATACAAGTCAAATTCCACACAATGGGAATTAACTTCACCAGAATGCATATGCATGCACAACACCAGCATGCAACATTCAATCAATCTATGAATACACCAAATTATCATAAACTGAATTCAAAATCAAAACATGATATCCTCAATGATCATGCACACAATCAACAGCATAAACATGCCTTCCATTCACAAATTCTGCTACAATCAAATGCCACAGGCACACTACTGCATATACACCAAGTATGCATTAAATAATAACCACTTAAATCGGAAATTCGACACATTTTCAAAATAATTTAAAGTTACAGGAAATCCCTTCATTTCATAAAATAGAGCGTTTAATTTAAGAAACAACATCCAAAACGGCGCTCAAAACGGACTTACGGTTTGAAAGTTATGAATTTTTAAAGTTTAGTATTTTTCAAAAAGTAACAGTGGAACCCCGTTCCTCCCAGGGAGTAACCGGTTCCCACAAAGTTTAAAAACCAAGCCCCTGGAAAAATGTATGGAGAACCAGTTCCTCCGGTGAGAACCGGTTCCAGAAGAAAATCATTTTCTTTGGAAAAATTCAACGTGGAACCGGTTCACCTAGAAGTAGCGGTTCTGAGTTCAAAAATACCGATTTTTAATTTTACACTGGAACCGGGTTCTCCCAGGGAACGGTTCCCCAACTCCTGAGCCAAAAACAGCAGTTTGACACAAAGGTTTCCAAAATAGTTTTCCTACTCTTTCCAATCGTACCCATACAATCCAATGCGGTAGAATCACTCAACCAACATCATTAACATGCAATATAACTTTGATCATTCCTAATGACCTATAACATACCAATCACTTAATTCTACACAATCCGACACCAATTGGGATAATTCTACAAAACCTAGAATTACTAAATTGAGATTCCTAACATACTACGATCAATACTATTGAAACCAAAACCGATAATACGTAATAATTAATCGAAATTACCCCTTACCTTGTGGGTTCTTCGAATTCTGACACTTTAGGTTTTCCTCCTTCCTTTTCCTCTTCTCAGTTGCACGTATGATGAGTATTTCCAAAATAACTCTCTTTCTCTTCTTTTCCTTTTAATACTCCTTTTATTATTCCAATAAAATAATTAAATTAATAATTAGTAAGAGTAGAGTATTTTACCCCTCACACCCTCTAATTACTCTCTACACCACCAAAACTTCTTTCCTTTAATTAATTAAATTAATTCCAATAATCCAAAAATACCAATAATTAAATTTCCAATTAAATTAATAATTAAAAATTCTAATTATTTAATAATTGAATTATTTGGGGTGTCACAACTATCCCCTACTAAAAATAGTTTTCGTCCTCGAAAACATTCCTTAGGCAAAAAGTTCGGGATACGAGTCCTTCATCTGACTCTCCAGCTCCCATGTGACATTTCCATCTGCTGGTCCTCCCCAAGCTACTCTCACCAATGCTATTTCCTTACCTCGCAACTGTTTCAACTTTCGATCCTCAATTCTCGCAGGCAATGCTTCAACAGTCAAATCCTCTCGTACCTGTATATCATCTACCTGAATCTCATGAGACGGATCAGTAATGTACTTCCTCAGCTGAGATACATGGAAAACATCATGCAAATTTTCAAGTGACGATGGCAAAGCAATCTGATACGCCACCTTCCCAACTCTCTTGGTAATCTGAAACGGGCCAATAAAGCATGGAGTCAACTTCTTTGACTTCAAGGCTCGACCAATACCAGTCATAGGAGTAACTCGCATAAACACATGTTCTTCTTCACTAAACTCAAGATCTTTCCTCCTCTTATCGTGATAGCTCTTCTGGCGACTCTGAGAAGCTCTCATCTTCTCCTGAATCATCTTAATCTTTTCTGAAGTCTGTTGGACAATTTCTGGTCCAATCACAGCACTCTCTCCAGATTCATACCAACACAATGGTGTCCGATACCTCCTACGATACAATGCCTCAAACGGAGCCATACCAATACTCGAATGAAAGCTATTATTGTAGTTAAACTCAATCAACGGTAAGTAGCTATCCCAAGCTCCACCTTTCTCCAACACACAAGCTCTCAACAAATCTTCTAACGACTGAATCGTCGTCTCCGTCTGACCATCTGTCTGTGGATGATAAGCGGAACTCAATCGCAACTTAGTACCCAAAGCTTCTTGCAATCCCGTCCAGAACTTAGATGTAAACCTCGGATCTCGATCCGACACAATACTAGAAGGAATACCATGCAAACTTACGATCTTCTCGACATACAATTTTGCCAACCTCTCCATAGGATAGTCCATCCTCATCGAAATAAAGTGAGCAGATTTTGTCAATCGATCAACAATAACCCAAATAGAATCACAATTCTTCGCCGTCCGTGGAAAACTAGACACAAAATCCATAGAGATGCCATCCCATTTCCACTCTGGAACAAACAACGATTCCATCAATCCTGACGGTTTTTGATGTTCGATTTTCGACTTCTGACAAACCAAACAAGCATACACAAACTCAGGAATTTCCTTTTTCATTCCAGGCCACCAAAACAACTTCTTCAAATCATGATACATTTTAGTAGCACCAGGATGAATACTCAACCCACTATGATGTCCTTCTTCTAAAATACTCTTTCTAATCTCTGTAATATCCGGAACACACACTCTATCACCGAATCTTATAACGCCCTTCTCGTCAATCCGGAACTCACCTCCTTGACCCTGGTTGATCAATGTCAATTTATCAACTAAACCAACATCAGATTTTTGTCCATTTCGAATTTCTTCCAGAATACCACTAGTTAGCTTCAACATTCCCAATTTCACACTATCAGACGTAGTCTCACATACCAAACTCAAATCTTTGAATTGTTCAACTAACTCCAATTCACGAACCATTAACATAGACATATGCAAGGACTTCCTACTCAAAGCATCCGCAACAACATTTGCCTTACCAGGATGGTAATTCAAACCGAAATCGTAATCCTTCAGAAATTCCAACCACCTTCTCTGCCTCATGTTGAGCTCTTTCTGATCGAAGAGATACTTCAGACTCTTGTGATCACTGAATACCTCAAATCGAGAACGGTACAAGTAATGCCTCCATAATTTCAAAACAAACACAACAGCTGCCAACTCTAAATCATGAGTCGGATAATTCCTTTCATGAACCTTCAATTGTCTTGAAGCATAAGCCACAACCTGCTTATCTTGCACCAACACACCACCTAATTCCATCAACGATGCATCACAATACACAACAAAAGACTTAGCCGGATTCAGCAAGATCAAGATCGGAGCACTAGCCAATCTCTCCTTCAGCTCTTGGAATCCTTTCTCACATTCAGCATCCCAAACAAACACCTGACCCTTCCTGGTCAACTTAGTCAATGGCAACGCCAATTTGGAAAATCCCTCGATAAACTTCCTGTAATAACCTGCAAGACCAAGAAAACTACGGATCTCAGAAGCATTCTTCGGCGCTTCCCACTGAGATACCGCTTCTACCTTCGTAGGATCAACAGCAATTCCATTCTTGGAAATTACATGGCCAAGAAAACTCACTTCACTTAACCAGAATTCACATTTGGACACCTTCGCATAAAGCTTCTTCTATCTCAACAATCCCAATACAACTCTGAGATGTTCTGCATGCTCTTCGTCACTCTTTGAATAGATTAAAATATCATCAATAAATACCACCACAAACTTATCAAGATACGGATGAAATATCCTGTTCATATACTCCATGAAAACACCAGGTGCATTAGTAACTCCAAACGGCATAAAAGAATACTCATAATGTCCATACCTCGTTCTAAATGCAGTTTTCTGAATATCTTGTGTCTTCACACGAATCTGATGATATTCAGATCTCAAATTAATCTTACTGAATACACAAGCTCCAACTAATTGATCCATCAAGTCATCAATCCTCGGCAAAGGATACCGATTCTTGATTGTAACCTTGTTCAACTGTCTGTAATCAACACATAATCTCATTGAGCCCTCTTTCTTCTTAACCAACAACATCGGAGCACCCCACAGCGAAACACTAGGACGAATAAACTTCTTCTCAAGCAACTCCTCCAACTGCTTCTTTAACTCAGCTAATTCAGATGCCAACATACGATAAGGCGCCATCAACACCGGACTAGTTCCAGGAATCAAATCTATAGTAAACTCCACTTCTCTCTCAGGTGGCAATTCACTAACGTCTTCCGGAAACACTTCTGGGAATTCATTCACCACCGGAAATCCATGACTCTTTGCCTTTCCCTCCGCCTCTATTGTAGAATACAACATAAACACCACAGCACCATCTTTTACAGCTAGGTTCATCTGTTTAACCGACATAATCACATCTTCGACACTAACCTCTTCAAGAAAAATAACCGTCTTCGCAAAACAATTGATATGAACCTAGTTGAATTCCAACCAGTTCATTCCAAGGATGATATCAAGTTGTTCTAACGGTAGGCACACTAAATCCATACTGAAACCCCTACCAAAAATCACAATAGGACAATTCCTACAAACATATGAAGTAGTCACTGAACCCGACGCAAGAGTGTCAATAACCATACTTCCATCCATACTAGAAATATCCAAGTTCAATCTTTTAGCACAATCCAAAGCAATAAAAGAATGTGTTGCTCCAGTATCAATAATCGCAATCAAAGGTATATCATTAATAAAACATGTACCTTTAATCAACTGATCATCTGGCTTAGTCTCAGATCCAGACAAGGCGAACACTTTACCACCAGCTTGATCCCTTTTGGGTTTTGTACACTGAGGATGAGTATGACCTTCTTCACCACAGTTGTAACAAGTCACCACTCTTACTCTGCAATCATTAGCCACATGGCCGAGTTTCCCACACTTGAAACACTTCCTATCATTACTCTTGCAGTCCACCATACGATGTCCCGTCTCACCACACTTGTAACACTTGATGGAAGAACCAGAATCTCCCCCACTAGGCTTCTTCCAACCACCGGATCTCTGATTATTCCTATCATAAGGCTTACCATGATCCATCTGTTGCTTACCCTTTTGATCAACATACCCTCGAGCATTCGTCTTAGTACTAGCAAGATCTTCTTCTAAAATCCTACTATAGTCTACTAAATCAGAAAACCTTCGGATACGCTGATACCTGATACCCTGCTTGATCTCATCACGAAGACCATTCTCAAATTTGATACATTTGGAAAATTCTCCATCTGCATCGTTAGTGTAATGAGCATAATACTTCGCCAACTCAGTAAACTTTGAAGCATACTCACTTACAATCTTGTTGCCCTGCTTGAGCTCCAGAAACTCAATCTCCTTCTTACCCCGAATGTCTTCAGGAAAATACCTCCTCAGAAATTCCCTCCTGAACACAGCCCAATTCAGTGCAATGCCATCTTGTTCCATTTCCGTCCTGGTAACAACCCACCAGTCATCAGCGTCCTCAGCTAACATGTGAGTACCATACCTCACTTTCAGCTCCTCAGCACAATCAATCTGAAGATCCTCTCGATCTCCTTCAACCACTTCTGAGCACCTTCGGGATCATGTGCGCCCTTGAACAATGGAGGATTATTCCTCTGAAAATTCCCCAATTGTCTGTCAGCACCAATACCAACTCCCGGCTGATTCCCTCCGAGCACACCAGCCAACAATCCCAAAGCTTCAGCAATAGCAGCATCGTCTCTTCCGTTACCTCTTCCAGCCATTATTCTGTAACATTACAAAACAATCTCATTAGCACACAAGTATCAACAGTGTTACTTTACACTAGTCGCATACAAAAGGGATAACGACACTAAGACACGACCGACTATGCTCTGATACCACTATTGTAACCCCCTTATAAATAACCCGCAAATAATACTAATTAAATTAGATTAAAATCAGAGTAACATGGAAACAAGGATGTCACAATTAAAATGAGATACAAAATGTTTCAACTTCAAGCAGTATTCATGTTCAACTGAAGGAATAACTAAAATAGATTATTCAAAATCAACTTCATGTCCTACACAGCGGAAAATATCTCAAAACCGGAATAACTTCAATTCATAAGTATTCCCAACATAAAATTAAAACAATGGATTATCAAATAAACTCAACAAAACAAACGTTTCCCCCAGTGTTACACTATCAGAGCATGACACTAACACACGCGGATAAAACACGACACAACTCTATAAGCCATCCTCACCAACTCCTGAGCTGCTAACTTTAATCTGAAATCATTAAAGTAAGGGTGAGATTTCTCATAATTAAAAATGCATTATAAGTTCCTCAATCAACATATATCACAAGTATATTAATTCATCCATTCCAGCATAATTCAGATTTCAACACATAGTTACAATCATACAATTCATTATGCACAACAATAACAACAAGAGAATTGTAACACTGGAAAACATCCTAACGTGTTACAATTCAATGCAAAACACAAATGCAGACGCAATGCATGTGGTACCAACACGTGACCAAGTCACACACACTGATCCATCATCACCCGGATACAGTCATCATCGATTTTTCCACAATCACCCGGACACGAATCCAGCCTAACCACCCATCATCACCCGGGTACGGTTATCGGCAATACAAGTCAAATTCCACACAATGAGAATTAACTTCACCAGAATGCATATGCATGCACAACAACAGCATGCAAAATTCAATCAATCTATGAATACACCAAATTATCATAAACTGAATTCAAAACCAAAACATGATATCCTCAACGATCATGCACACAATCAACAGCATAAACATGCCTTCCATTCACAAATTCTGCTACAATCAAATGCCACAGGCACACTACTGCATATACACCAAGTATGCATTAAATAATAACCACTTAAATCGGAAATTCGACATGTTTTCAAAATAATTTAAAGTTACAGGAAATCCCTTCGTTTCATAAAATAGAGCGTTTAATTTAAGAAACAACATCCAAAAGGGCGCTCAAAACGGACTTACAGTTTGAAAGTTTTGAATTTTTAAAGTTTAGTATTTTTTCAAAAAGTAACAGTGGAACCCCGTTCCTCCCAGGGAGTAACCGGTTCCCACAAAGTTTAAAAACCACGCCCCTGGAAAAATGTATGGGGAACCCGGTTCCTCCAGGTAAGGAACCGGTTCCCAGAAGAAAATCATTTTTCTTTGGAAAAATTCAACGTGGAACCCGGTTCCTGCCTAGGAGTAACTGGTTCCTGAGTTCAAAAATGCCCAATTTTTTAATTTTACACACTGGAACCCGGGTTCTCCCACTGGGGAACCGGTTCCCACGACTCACAGAGCCAAAAACAGCAGTTTGACAGCAAAAGGTTTCCAAAATAGTTTTCCTACTCTTTCCAATCGTACCCATACAATCCAATGCAGTAGAATCACTCAACCAACATCATTAACATGCAATATAACATACTTTGATCATTCCTAATGACCCTATAACATACCAATCACTTAATTCTACACAATCCGACACCAATTGGGATAATTCTACAAAAGCCTAGAATTACTAAATTGAGATTCCTAACATACTACGATCAATACTATTGAAACCAAAACCGATAATACGTAATAATTAATCGAAATTACCCCTTACCTTGTGGGTTCTTCGAATTCTGACACTTTAGGCTTTCCTCCTTCCTTTTCCTCTTCTCAGTTGCACGTATGATGAGTATTTCCAAAATAACTCTCTTTCTCTTCTTTTCCTTTTAATACTCCTTTTATTATTCCAATAAAATAATTAAATTAATAATTAGTAAGAGTAGAGTATTTTACCCCTCACACCCTCTAATTACTCTCCACACTACCAAAACTTCTTTCCTTTAATTAATTAAATTAATTCCAATAATCCAAAAATACCAATAATTAAATTTCCAATTAAATTAATAATTAAAAATTCTAATTATTTAATAATCGAATTATTTGTGGTGTCACAGAATTGGTCTGTGCAGGACAATTGAAGCTAGTCGATTGTCGAAGCGAAGACCAACTTGCAGATTTGTTGACGAAATGAGTAAAAAATGAAGTATTCAAGAAGTTTGTGTGGAGTTTGAGCATGAGAAATGTTGAGCACTTGACTTAAGGTGTTCAAGAAGTTCTTGAAGTTGTTTTGAGAACACAACTTATTTTAAAAAGTCATTATGCTATTATGGAACTTGTTGTTTCAAAGAGGAAACTGGTTTCCATGTTTGCGGAAATTGGTTTCTGTCACGCGTTTTGGTTCCAGGACTCAGTAGAGAGTTGGGAATATCGGTTTCCAAGTTTTGGGAACTGGTTTCTAGTGTGATTTGTGGTTTTTCCCGTTTGCTGTCTTGACATATTTTAGTTGTGTGTTTCTTATGTTTTGAGCACACTATATAAACTCTCTTATAATGTATTTGTGATTAATGTCATTGTGAATAATTTTCTCCTCAATTACTCTCTCTCTCTAATTTTCAATACTGTCCAAAATTTCATCTTCCCCAATTAACCAATTCACTAGTTATTATCATTGATTCACCAATGTAGTTTTGTGTATATTGCAACAATTATTTACCAACTAAATCAACTTTCATTATCAACATATTTTAATTATTATAATCTTATATTCTGTGTTGTATTCATTTTTTCTTTTTTAATTTTTTTAAGTTGTGGGAGTATCTCTAGTCTTTTAGATTTACCATTTATTCATTTTTTTTAGTTGATAAATTTAACTAACATTACTAATTAAAGGTTACAAAAAATTTAGGTTTTCGTTTTCGCCACCAATGTATGTTTTCAATTCTTTTCCACGTATATAAACATTAACAAGCACACATTATCTATTTTATTTATACATAAAACAAGTTACAAGACACACATTTATACATAAAACAAGTTACAGGACACACAAATTGGAAATCGGTCATAACCCCCAAACATGCACGCTACTACTGCTAGATTTTGTAGATTGACTACTCTGGCCAACCTTTATTATACACGTTCACATGGTGGCTTTTGATGAAGACTGCAACGGAACCCACAAAAGATGATTTATAGCAACGAAGTGACACACAGGAGTGTTCTTCCCGGGCTTGACTCTTAGTTTCTTGAATATCTCATGATTTGGGTTCCAATCAGATGTATCCATATGGCACATACCAAGAGCTTCCATTTTATCTCCATTCTCATCACCAACCAATGAGACCTTGAACACTCTAGTTCCTGTAGCTATGTAGTGGCAATAGTAAATGGCATAGGGATATGGTAGGGGATGGCAAGATACCCACTTAGGAGCATTAATGTCATGTGATATTTCTATAATGGTGTATTTCTGAAGAGTGGTCGCTGAGGGTGATGGGTTGCTGGTAGTAAGAGCGGTGTGTCTGGTTTCTGAACCAATTATTGTGTCTACAAATTCATGCATGGACTCTACAGAGTTGGCACAAATCTTGGTCTCCCCTTTGACTGCTTCTCCTTCACATTGCTCAAGTGTTTCTCTCATGGATTTTGTTTGAGGAGAATCTTCATCGAGTGATAAAAGTTGGAGAATATTTGAGAATTGTGAAATTGAGACAGGAATTGAGTCAGCCTCTTCTCTTGAAAGGAAATTAGGAACCTCTTGGACTTGAAAATGGAGTGTCATCACATTGCCAACATGAAGATCATCCAAATTGAAAAATCCTATCATAAAAGCTTCTGCATGATCAAAGTTAATTGAAGAAAAATTTTCTAGGTCTTTTGAGTTGAAATAATTGACTTGTTTGACTTCATCGGTGGTCTTGTAGATGTAATTGAGTTGTTTGGCTTCATCAGTGGTCTTGTAAGTGTAATTGGGCTGTTTGACTTTGTCGACGGTCTTGTAGATGTAATTGGGTTGTTTGGCTTCTTCAGTGGTCTTGTAGATGTAATTAGATTGTTTGGCTTCATCGGTGGACTTGTAGATGTAATTGGGTTGCTTAGCTTCGTCGGCGGTCTTGTAGATGTAATTGGGTTGTTTGACTTCGTCAATGGTCTTATATATGTAATTGGGCTGTTTGGCTTCGTCGGTGGTCTTGTAGATGTAATTTGGCTGTTTGACTTCGTCGGTGGTCTTGTAGATGTAATTGGGTTGTCTGACTTCATCGGTGGTCTTGTAGATGTAATTGGGTTGTTTGGCTTCATCGGTGGACTTGTAGATGTAATTTGGCTGTTTGGGTTCGTCGGTGGTCTTGTAGATGTAATTGGGTTGTTTGACTGCGTCGGTGGTCTTGTAGATGTAATTTGGTTGTATGACTTCGTCAAGGGTCTTATAGATGTAATTGGGTTGTTTGACTTCGTCGGTGGTCTTGTAGATGTAATTGGCCTGTTTGTCTTCTTTGGTGGTCTTGTAGACGAAATTGTGATGTTTGGCTTCTTCGGTGGTCTTATAAATGTAATTGGGCTGTTTGGCTTCATCGGTGGTCTTGTAGATGTAATTGGGATTTTTTGCTTCATCGGGGGTCTTGTAGATGTAATTGGCCTGTTTGACTTCTTTGTTGGTCTTGTAGATATAATTTGGTCGTTTGGCTTCTTCGGTGGGCTTGTAGGTGTAATTGGGTTGTTTGGCTTCTTCGGTGGTCTTGTAGGTATAATTGGGCTGTTTGGATTCTTCGAT